>CM053793.1:218229199-218932949 GCA_028749045.1 Cupressus sempervirens
GAAATTACTAAGATCCCCTAGATCCAACAAAGATACATCAAGATTGGGCTACACAAGCACTAAATAAGGAGAATCATCCAAAGTCACTAAACAAAGGAACATCAAAGGTAAGAACTCCAAATCTACTTGTCATAATTGTGGTAAGAAAGGACATATTGCTAATATGTGTAGGAGCAAGAATACAAATGAGAATGACAAGCCTAAGAACATGACTCATTATCCTAAGTGCAATAAGAAATGTCATCAGGAACATGAATGTAGAACCAAGACCATGTATAAACAAAGATTTGAAGGATCATGGTACAACTTTTAGAAGTATGGACATAGATCCTTTGAATGTAGATCCAAATCCATGTGGTCATCAAACAAGACAACAAAGGTAATAAGCTGTGGAAACTTTTATAATTGGGATTACAATACAAGATATTGCTATCACTATTATCAAGAATATGGACATGTCTTTGAGAATTATATTAGAACACACTTCAGTGGTAACTATAAAAGATGGTTGAGTCAAACTACATATTTTAGCTATTGAAAATTGGTCACATTATTAAACATTTTCCAACAAGGTCAAAGGCACCAAGTTGTGAATTTGATAAAGGAAAAGGCAAGGCATTGTTGAACACATCAAAGATGAGATGAACAAGACATGGGAAAAGAAGAATAATTGCAACACATCAGATGGAGAATGGATCACTTCACCCAATGGGTCAAGTGATCACACCTCATCAAACTAGATAATCAAGAGGTGTGTGGGACTAATATTCAAGTGTAATATCATACATAAGTTCCAAGGGAGATAGTACTGAAAAGACTACATTAGCATGAATGAAGATGCAAGATGTTGTTGTAAATTCAAATTAAATATTTAAAGTTTTCATGTTGTTACCAAGCATGAAATTTTTTCTATGTATGCCGAGTGGAATGATAGTTGATGACAAGATGCATGAATATCTAGTTGATGTCAAGCCTATAGTAGTTATTGAGTGATGGAAATATCTATAGATGTCAAATGATTATGGAATTGAGTTGATGTTGAGTTTACAACTATACAAGCACTAAGCATTAAATGCAAGGGTTTTCTAAAGGATATATGATCAATTTTACTCAATATTCATCATTTTAAATTCAAGCAAGTGTGAGAAGAGTGAAAAGTGATTCAAAAACTGATTCATGATATTTGCGAATAATTTGATAGCAATCACACACCAATTCTTTGGATTTTACAAGGTATTTATCACAAGTCGAGCTACACAATTTTACTTGGCATACACCCTAGTTTGAAAAATGGCATTTAGCTCAAAAAATGGAGAAGGGAAAGAGATTTTGAATCTCTAGCTTGTGAGTAATGAAGTCAAAAAACCTATATTTAAGACCATTCCTGACATAGCCTACAAACAAGATCCTTCTAGCACTTTATCTATGATCCTGCCGAATGTTATAATGGTACAAGATGTAAGAAGATGTTATAATTGCAAAATTTTAGTATTAGGGAGTTAGAAATCAAAGAAGCATATGATAGGTTATGTCAAAATGGTATTCTAAAGGAAGAGTATAAAATCATTGAAAAGAAGGGTTTGACATGTGTCCTAGATTTTTTGAATGTATTTAAAATTGAATGGATTAGAATTGTATTGAGCTAAATATATGATGGATCTTTATGGCTAGAGGGTGGACTAATTAAGATTACCAAAAGAATAATTCATAGGGTTAATGGATACCCAACCCTAGATCAGCCCAAGACTCTAAGGAGTGATTCCAAGGAAGCAATAGGAAAAAATACTGGAGCTAAATGGAATAAGAGAGGCATGACAATAAATACTAATGTTGATCTGTTGATAAACTTTGTTTTTAGGGTAATCTTTCACAAATTCTATCAATCTAGAAAATTAAATAGTGTACCCTATGTCATAGTAGATGTTGACTACAAAATTGTGAAGAAAGATCATACTCATGATCTGGCTAAGCTTCAGCAACAACAACTGATGGAAAATCTTGGAGCAATTAAAATGACCAAGAGTGCTCAATGTAGATTTGGTTCAATACTTTTTTGTATATTCTTTTATGTGCAAAATGCATTTCCCTCTTTTGGTACTATAACTTGGAAATCAAACAGGGTAATTGTAGTGTAGATTAATGAGTTTATTGAATAGATGGGAGAAAATTTTGAATCAATGGTGACAATTTATTTTGAAGATTTTTAGAAATAAATGAAGGAGAGAATGAGGATACTTATTTCATTGGTTGAGAAACATTACAATAACATATAATTTCTGGTTGATGCTGATTACACCTTTATATAGGCTGCCACACTAAGGGGTTGATGGTTAAGACCACTTGGATATGAGATTAATGTTGATGAAGCTTCAACAGTCATCATAACACTCCTAGCAGAGGAAATTGAAAAAAATGAAAAGATATTTGGCAACTATGAAATGGAAAAATTAAAGATTACCATGGAATTGAAAACTACCTCTACACTCAAAAAGAAAGATAAGCTAGTAAAGAAGCGAAAGGCAAAATTTGGTGAAGGTGTAGATGAGGAAGAAGAGGAAGGAGATGAAGAGGATGAAGAGGAGGAACAAGAACAAACTCAAGAACCTCTTGCATTGACTCAAGGCATGGGAGAAGATAAGGAAGAGGAAGAAACATAAGGTGCTAAGGAAGAAGAAGTCAAGGAAGCACCACACATGCCGAGCCAAAGAAGAGAAAGGCTAAGACAAAGCTAGTGGCTAAGGAAAAGAAAATTGTTAAACCAAGCCTAGCCAAGCCAAAAACACCTACCACCAGAGCAAGCACACAACCCACAACACAAAATGCCAAGGTAAAATCCAACCAATAGAGCAAAATGGCCAAGTGAAAAAGAAAAAAATAAGAAAATATGTTGCACAACTTGATTCATATGAAGAAAGGACTAAATAAGATGATATAAGCCAATTCAAAGTGATAAGTCACAAAAATCTCTCTAATATTAAAAATTTGTGTGAAAATGTCAAGAATTATGCAGATTTGTTAGGTTTAAAGCATATTGATTTTGAGAAACTTGAGAAAGAAGAAAAGAATCTAGTGGATGAAGCCCTATATGCAATGATGTCTAAATTTAAGAAAATACCATTAGAATTTTCCAACTTGGTACCCAAGAAACCATATGACTTAGTTGAGCAAAAACAACCTTATTGTTTAAATTTGGAAAAAAAAATAAGGGAAACCACTTTAGACCAAGTAATGCTAGAACTGAAAAAAGGGTAGATTACTAAGGCTACTATGAAATATGGAGTTAGATTTACACCTAAATATAGAGCCTTTAGCATACTTCAAAATAATATTGAGGATGTGGTAAAGAAATCAACCCAAATATGGAAGTTTATCTATGGGTTGATCACTATTAAACAAGGAGAAGTTGATCCTTCTAAAGGTACACTTGATAAGAAAGAGGATGAAAATGATGATGATGACAAAGAAAAGGATGATAAGAAAGATGATACAGTAGGGAAGGAAACTGAAAAATAAACTGATGATAAGGCTATAGCTGAATAGCAACAAGATGTATAGAGTATGCAAGACACACAAGTGCCAAGTGTCAGTCCCTCAAATGACATAGTCAAGTCTACTAAAACCATTATTGTAAAGGATGTCTTTGATCTTTTAGCTCAGAACATCAACCCATTAACTACAAAAGATTTGAAGAAGATATTGGACCAATCTACAATACAAGCCAAGGTATGTGATAATCTAGTTTTGGTTAGTATAGATGATCTCCAAAAGGCAACAACTGGGTGACAAGATGAATCCATAAGAACCACCTTCTACCATCCCTTGAGTTACTCAAGTACAAACTTTGAACCAAACTACAGTAGATACATCTAATAAGGTTGATACATTTGTTAAAGTTGACACTATTGAGCAGAGGTAGATTGTAGAAGAAGAAAAAGACATTACAACTCAATAGCATGAAGTAGGACAAATAGATTCATTTATACCAGAAGAATAAGGACAAGCTACTATTCATGTCATTATGTTAGACAAGAGAAAATTTGAAGAGAGTGAGAAAACACCTAAGGTAAAGGAGTAGGAAGCCATCTAGGCATTGATAACTTTACCAACATCTAGCACTTATCCTACAAAATTTCTTCCAAAGCCAAGCACAAAAGCTATATTGTTCCAAATCTCAATGCCAGGCTCTAGCTCTTCAAAATTGAAAAGGTAATTCACTATGGAGACATAACTCTAGATGAATAGATTTTTATTCCTAAATTTGATTATGATACAATGAAACTATACCAAATAAGCATTTTGCAACAAGCTTTAGAGAAGAAAAAACATCAAGAAATGCTTAGCAGAGAACATAGGTAGAAGAAAGTGCTTTAAGACATTAAAGACATCTTTCTAGATGCATTTAATCTACCAACTCCTAAAGAGACCAAGCCACTACTAGAAAAATTGTCAGATATAGTGGAAAAGATAATAATGAAGACATTGATACTAATGCTAAACTCTTAGAATGGTTTGAAAAGAAATTATAGAGCAAAGTAAATGAAAAGATATCTAGTGATATAGCACTCACTGAAGTTTCATTGGCAAAAAAAGGTTGAGGATGTGAAGAAGGTACTTGAGAATATATTCTCATTGTACACCAAATTGTGTGACCCTGCACTCTTCACCTAAGAGACCAGACATCATATTTTGAGCCTAGAGAGAAATCTTAACATCTTAGGTACAAGGTTACCTCAAAACCTTGCTTAGAGTGATAAGCATTTTCATACATTACTTTAGACACAAAGTCAATTAGCTATGTTAAAAGTATAAGAGGCTAGGATAAGAGCCAAATTGACATGTATATAGGCACCCCTCACCCCACACATGGAAATATTGCACAAAGAAATAGGTTTTGCAGAAACTCTACTGAAGAAAGACCCCAATCTTTCTACCTTAGATGGCCTAGTACACCTTGCTACTAAGCTTACTATCCAAATCAAGTCATTGGATGTTGCATGTGACAACTAGGATGTAGCTCTTAAAATCATAATGGAAGTCCATAAATCATTTTTGGACAAACACACTGTACATGTCTAGCCCATTTGAGATAAGTGTCAAAAATGGGGATAATAAATAATATTGGACATTGGGGGAGAGATAAACCATGGGAGAGAGATAAAGTAAGAAGGAGAAATATAACACATGGGGAGAATAAAGAAAGGGGGAGACAAAAACATAGATACAAAACAAAGGAGTATGAACAAAGGGGGAGCAGAAAATAAAAGAAAGGAAGAAAATCAAATAAAGTTATACATTTTTGAGATTCACTTTTGGAAAGAAAAGTAGTAAACAGATACAGATATCAGTTATGATAGAGCATATTTGATGAAAGAGTATTAGATACAATGCATTGAAGTTAGAGAGAAACACAGATTAGCACAAAGTATGGATACAAAATAGACACATTAACTAAGGGTGAGTTATCAATTTTGAGATATATATGTTATTGCAAAATTTTGAAATATTGAAGTTTTGTATATAAGTCGAGTCATATATATGTTATTCTTGAGAATATAAGTATAATATTGTATATTTAAGTGTTTTTGACACTCATGTCAAAGGGGAAAATTGTTGATCTCAGATTAGTTTTGACAAGTGAGTGTCAACACACTTAAACCATTTACTTAGTTCATGTCAAACTAGTAATAACATGCCAAGCACAACATGTAAATGTCAGACCATGCTGAGTTGCAATGAGTGCCAAGTCACTCATGTGTCAAGTCACTCAAGTGCTAAGTAGATAGACCATGCTGAGTGAATTCAAGTGTCGAGTATATAGTACATGCCAAGCGATTCAGGTGCTGAGTCAGAAGTAGAAATACAATATATGCTAAGCATCAGAGACTTCATATACCAAGTGAGATAGTTTGGACATATTTGTTTGTAATGGCACAAACAACTATGTAAACCATTTTCTAGACAACTTAAGCATAGATTGCGATCTTTTGTCAATAAGGACAAATCTATGTGCAGATTCCCTATGCAATTGCATGCAACCAATCAAAAAATGGGAAGGTTTAAGAAACAAAATGAATGAATCTTAGCAGTAGATTCATACCTAAACCTAAGCCACTAGAGTCATCTTAAAAAGGATGAAGCCCTAAATTATTAACGATGATGAGAATAGTGTACAAGGGGTGAATGATTGAATAATTTGCAGAGCATTCAAGGTGACTTAGTGGTAAGAGCGAATTGTAGAATCAGTTAGTAAAGGCTAGAGGATAGAGAAGGATACAACATTGATACATTAGATCATGAAGGATTAGTCAGAGATTGTATAGAGGTGATCTATTATTAGGAAAGCTAGTGCCAACTATAGGATCTATGCTAAGACATTTTAATAGGTGATTTTAGTTAAATCTCTTAATAGAGAAGTCCTAACAGGTTGTATTAAATCATTTAACAAGGTGCTTAGTTAATTGTAAGTTAAAGTCCTCTAACCAAGAACACTTCTAAAAGGGTGTTGAAATCCTGTAACAAGGTGGGACCTAACAGTATTTGTAAGCCTTTCATAGGGTAGATCATAATTCATGGTCAAACCATTGTAACCTTAATTGGATTCACTTTATTGCTATAGTAGTGAGGATTTGTGAGTGTCATCCCCACCCCAGTTTTACCTTCTCACTTGGAGGTTTTATGGGTAATCATATCTGGTGTTATGTATGTGTTTGATTACATGCTTACATGATTGATTCATATGCTTTACATGTTATTTCAGCATATTAATGCATGTGATATATGAATGGTGGAAGTTTTATTGGTCTAAGTTTAAACTACTGATTCACCACCCTTAGAAAAGATTACTTTCTTCCCACTTGTAATTCTAACATGATAATGTGATAAGTACACTAATGGTGGAATGAGATGACAACTATAACCACCTAGGGTGGAATTCTCCTACACCATGTGTTTAATTGAGGTGCAAACTCCCAAGTATATCAATAACAAAATATTGTGCAATGCATTATCCTAAGTAAGCTTAAGTGAGTGTAATTAGTGAATATTTAATTACACCAACACCCCCCCCCCCACCTTGCAACTTAGGGAAATGCACTTAAACTCACAATGCAAGAAGGTTCTTGGCTACTAGGCCATTTTAGGTACCCATGTACAATATGCAATGCAATACATGAAATGTAATCTCTCATAAAGTTGACAAAGACAAAAAACCTCATGGGAAAAACCCTCCTCTAAAAAGAGAGATGAATAAAAGATGCATGGATGAATGGAGTACTCAAGAGCCCCCAAACTTGCATACATCATGTATATACAAAGAATGATCTCCCCATAGGAAAGAAATAAGGAGACATGATATCCCCCAATAATGAAGATGCTCCAATGTAGATGAAGAGTAACTACAAGCAATCTAGATAATCCAATGCATGTAAAAAACACGTCTCTCCTTAGGAGGAGATAAATACATCAAATGATGAAGAAACCACTCCATGTAAAAAGTGAGGAAGGAGGAAGAAGGTCTCCATGTATGCATCTCTAGAGACTAAATAGGTGTCTCCAAGTTCAAAGATTCTACCACACCATCAAGCTAACCTATGAGATATGAAAAAACAAGAGAATATGAAGAGTTGGGAAATCCAATATCCAAAGAAGGTGAAGAAGTATCTCAAAGAGAAACCCCCTTAGATGTATTAACCAAATTTGCATTATGAGACTCATTTGAAAGAGCATCTAGGAATTCATCCCACACTGCAAGATCTAAAGCATAAAAATCATCCTACTGAATAGTAGAGCTCATTTCTAAAGAAGTAGGAGGTGGAGGAGTAGGAAGTTCAACACTTGTCTCAAGAAAAAAATGATTCAAGCATCCAACATTATCCTTACATAAATTATTCACACTTGATAAAGGGTTAGGTACATCATGAATATCATCATCATTATTAATAAAATATGTAAATGAATACAAGCATGATGTATGCTCAACAACTTCCATAGCTATGAAATCTCATCTCCATGTCCCTAATATAGACATAATTAGGAGTGAACTCAACAATTTTACCTTGTGCCCCATGAGTAATTTTGTAAATGGAAAGGAGATTAGTAGTCAAGGATGGTACACAAAGAACATCATCAAATGTACCCTCTCCCATAGGAATAGAACCTTTCCCACAAACCTTCATGTATTTATTATTACCAATCAATATAGTTGGAGAAATAGAAGGTGCAATGGAAGAAAACATATCCATAGAAGATGCCATGTGATGTGATGCACCTAAATCAAGAAGCCATTTACCTTACTCAGGATATGTGGAAGCAATGAGTGCCTGTCCTTTACCTTTGGATGATGATGTAGATGTAGAAGTTGTTTGATATATAGAAGAAGGAGAAGATGCTGATAAGGGAAACTAGATATTTTTCTTTTGAAGAATGTGAGTGAGCTCATCAATCTTCTTATGGAAACACTTATGCTCATCATGTCCTAGCTTTTTGCAATAAGCACATTTATCTCTTTCTTCTAGATGTTTCCTCTCTTGAAGAGGATTTGGATTTGATATTATGTTGTAAAGGAGAGTCATCACCTTTTTCATTTTGCTTAGGATCCTTGTGTTATTCGTTTCACTTGCCTTTGGGAGCATTTGGAGAGGATTCATTTGTAACCAATGCTTGATACTTGGGAGGCTTCAATTGACCCATGTGTGCTATCTTTTCTTGTTCCCTAAACTAAGCTACAAATTCATCAAGAGAAGGCATTTTTTATGCACTACTAAGAGCATCCATAGTAGCATAGAATGTGGAAACAAAGATTGAATATTTAAGACCTAACTGGGAAAGAATAGGTAAATATCAATTGTTCATCATCCTTATTAATGCCACAATTAGAAAGCTCCAATATAATGGAATTTAACTTAGAGAAAAAGTCTTGAATATTGCAAAAATCACATGGACTTAGACCTATAAGCTCATTCTCCAATTTGAATTTTCTTATTCTATCAGGTTTACCAAAGATTGCTTCCAATGTTGTTCAAGCATCATGAGGATGTGTGCAGGATGGAATACGATATAGAAAATCATTGGAGATGGTATATATAAGAGAGCCAAGTGTTTTATCCCTTCTATCAAACCATTTCCTACTTTTTGCAACATTTGTAGTTGATTCTAGATCCTATGCAAGTATCATTCTAAGAAATCTAATACTCATCAACTGATTAGAAATTGCTCATTTCCGTTCATAATAGTTATATTGTATGAGTAATGGAACTTTTCAAAAATCTATAATAAAATCAAATGTTGACTGAAATCAATTGATAACTCCTTCAAATTACTAATTCAATTAAAAAAATTCAAATCCAAGTATTCATCAAGTGCAAATAAAGACAAAAAAAGACCTATTTCTAAAAGTGATATGTCCACTCAAAATCCTTGAAATTTGATTATAGATCTGGAAAGTAGAGGAAAAATCATAAATTTTTTTTTAAAATTACACCTGAAAATGTTACCGAATGTGCCCAAATAAAGCCTTGAAAGTTGCAAAAAATGGGATTTGCAATTTTTTGAAAAATCTAGAGAGATAGATTCAAAATCACCTACACCATTGTGTAGATCAAGAAATTCTACCCCAAAACAAAAAATAATTCGTGGAAAAAGGAGTCCATATGAGGAAGATATCATTGTTTGAAAATAGCCTTTGAAATTATTTTTTCTAAATTGTCACCACCACACCTTCAAAAATAAAATGGCTATAGATTTGGCCTCAAATGTATAATTTGGATGAAACAAAATTTAGTTTAGGGTTTTTTGGACCAGGAAGCTCCAATTTTAACCTGCAATAGAAGGTCACAAAATAGGACTCCCAAAATTTCCTCCAAATTGTGATGTCCAAATTACCAATGCTCCACAAACAATAAGTCAAGCCAATATTGCACTTATTGAGAATAATTTTTCACACCATGAGAGCTTTGATACCATGTTAGAGTTTTAGGTGACTCTATAACACCTCTAAGATCAAATGAAAGAGCAAAAAAACTTTGACAAGAGATTGGCAAGACAATTTCATGAAGATGAAAGAATGATATTATTCATAATGGATGTGATTGACATCTAATGGATTAATTTGAAATGTACATAATAGGTCTCCTTATATAGGAGAGGCGATAAGACACAATGATAAGGAGAAGATAAGCTATCACCCACACAAGGTTGGAATCACGCGTCCATGAAAGGTGGATCATCCTTCATTATGCAATGAGATATGTGTGATGATGAGGATGTTAATATGATGAGTACACTAAAGGTGGAATGAGATAACAACTATGACCACCTAGACTGAAATTCTCCTACACTGTGTGTTTAATTAAGGTGTAAACTCCCAAGTGTCTCAATCACAAACTATTATGCAATGCATTATCCAAACTAAGCTTAACTAAGTGTAATTAGGGAATATTTAACTACACCAACACAAAGAATAGATTGTAGACATATTCACCAAGTCATTTCCTAAGGATGCATTTTGGTATCTAAGAGGTAAACTAGGGGTCATTCCCCTATATGAATTTCACTAATTAGATTTTAGTGATGCATAAACCAAGCCTGTTGAAGATTAAACAAGTTGATGTGGTATTCTTAGAGTAGATTAAATATGAATCTATACATCAAGGTACATGGAAATGACATTGATTTTTTTCTTTGGCATAATATATCAAGGAAGATTTTTTTGTCATACATTAGAGAAATTTTATTCAGAGAAATTTTATGTCTAATAGGGAGAGTTTTCTATCATATATTAGAAAAATTTTATATATATCAAAGATTTCAAAGAGGGAGAATGAATTTGGTTGATATCAAAGAGGGAGAGTTCCATATTGCAGTTACTAGAATCAAAGATTAATGATAGAGGGAGTCCACACTAATAGAGGGAGTTCACATGTAGGAGAATTATAATGAAACTAAGGATATTATCCTTACTTCTATTTTTCTCTAAAATTTATATGTATCATGACATGTTGTATTGCCATCAATGTTAAAGAGGGAGATTTTTGGATACAATCATTTAATGGTATGTTGTCTATGATGCTACAAAAATTAAAAGTATATACCAATAAATTAGTGTATGTCAAGCTCACTCAAGAGTCATAGGATGTTTTAGTATATGAAAAGCATCTCAACATTAACCAAGTTCAGAGTGAGTGTTAATCGATCTCACTCAAAAGCCAAGAAAATTTTGTAGGAAGACACTTTCTATTGAGTTCAGTCAGCATCCAAAGAAAATTTGGCATGAAACCAATGTTAACCAAGCTCACTCTTTTGGTTAATCACACTTAATATCATAAGATATACATGATTCAGTGTTAACAAGTAAGAATTCATATATTCAATATTAACCAAGTGTTTATCAAGTGGCATGTTGTGATGTGGAGACTAATCAGACTCAAAGGTTTATTCGATGTGGCTTCCCTCCAAATTAATTTTACAAGGGTTTGAGGGAAGAACCCCCAAGATGGGGTCAAGGGGTAACACACCTACGAGGTCCTAGGCCAGTGCCCTAGGTGTGCTCCCTAGGGCACTTGGATGGTTTCCCTAGTGTTAGCTATTATTTTTCTATCATTCTAGCCCTAATTTTGTAAATAGAAAAATTCTTGTATAAAAAGGCTCAAGGTTAGGGTTTTTCATAGTGTGTGATGTGAAAATTGGTTCTTGTAATAGTATTTAGTTGTAAGGGATTATGGATTGTAATTAGGTTGTAATCACTGAATAATAATAATATTGGACTTGTTGCTGGATATAGCCCATGGAATGGGTGAACCACGTTAAATCTTAATGTCTTGTGTTCTCTTTAATTTAATCTACTATTTTCTAGTATTGATAGAGGTTAATCCTAACAAGTGGTATCAGAGTCAAATCGTCATCATTTTTTTTTAGTGATCCTCTATAGGAAGGTCTCACAATTGAGTGGGAGTCTCACAGTTGAGTGGGAGCAATGATAGATGAGGGTAAGCTGAGGGTTTCCAAGTTTAATTGGGCAAAACTTTCAGTTATGGTAAATGAAAATGTAGGAATATCTTTATCAGAAGGATTTATGGAAGCCATTGGAAGAAAAAACCAAGAATCAAGGATCTATGACAAATGATGACTAGGATCTTTTAGATAGAAAGGAACTTAGAAGCATATGATTATGCTTGGCACCATCAATGCCATTTAATATTAGCAATGTGAAGATGAAAGAAGATTTGATACAAACCTAAGAAAAACTATATGAAAATCCCTATGCTTCAAACAAGGTAATTCTCATGAAGTATTTATTTAATATAAAATGGTAGAAATTAGATCTATTGCAGATCATTTAAATGAATTTAATACTATTACTAGTCAGTTATCTTCTATAGGTATCAATTTTGATGAAGAAATTAGGGCTCTCTTGATTTTGTGTTCTTTTCTTGAAAGCTGGAATGGCTTGGTAATGGCTGTGAATAATTCTATTTCTAGATCTAATACCCTGAAAGATGATGATGTGATCAATGTTATTTTGAGTGAGGAATCTTGTAGGAAAATCTTAGGTAGATCTACATCAAGAAGTGCTTTGAATACACAAAGAAAAGGTAGAACAAGTAAGAGAGAAAATAATTCTAGAAAGCATGGGAAATCAAGAGGAAAGTCAAACGGGAAGAGGTCTCAATCTAGAGGACTAAGAGATTTCTAATACTATGGAAAATCAGGGCATCAGAAGAAAGATTACTAGACTTGAAAGAAGAATGAAGGATATAAACCAAAAGGAAACAAGGAGGCAAATGTGGTAAGTAAAAAATCCAAAGAGGATGCTTTGGTTGTTTCCTTAGAAAGTATTTATGATTCATGGGCTTTAGATTTTGGTGCTTCGTTTCATTCTACACCTTATAGAGGTTATTTTATTGATCATGTCCAAGAGCATTTTGGGCTTGTTTATTTGGGGGATAATTAACCCTATCAGACTATTGGTAAGGGAAAAGTTAAGATTAAGTTACAGAATAGGAATCATTGGCTACTACATGAGGTTAGACATGTTCCAAGACTAAGTAGGAATTTAATTTTAGAAAGGAAACTCGGTGATGAGGATTGTGTAGTTACTTTTAATGATAAAAATTTGAAGGTTTCAAAAGGCTCCCTTGTAGCATAAAAAGGTGTGAAAGTACGCACCTTATATCTTTGTAGATGTTATATTATTCCTTCTACTTCAATTGTCCTAGAGAGAAATGAATGTTCAGGAATAGTTGTTGCCATTGAGTAAGGAGAACAAATAGCTACTCTAGATTTTGATACAACATTGCGGCACACCATAATTGAGCACATGCATGAGAAAACTATGAAATTACTTCATTCAATGAAAGATTTAGCAAGTTTAAAATGTGTTAATATTGATTTCTATGAAAGTTGTGTGTATGGAAAATAAAAGAGAGTGAGTTTTGTGAATACAAGGAAGGAAATTAAAAAGGAGAAATTAGAGCTTGTGCATACAGATGTATGGGGGCCAGCTTAGGTATCTTCCCTTGGTGGCTCTCATTTTATGCTACATTTATTGATGATGCAATAAGAAATGTATGGGTTTATATCCTTAGATAGATATCTAATGTATTTCAAACTTCTAAGAAATCAAAATCCTTGGTTGAAAATGAGATTGGTAAGAGATTAAAATATCTTAGATTTGATAATGGTGGTGAGTATTGGAGTCATGAATTTCAAGATTATTACTCTACTAATAGTATTCATAGACAAAAAATTGTTCCAAGGACTCCACAGAAAAATGGAGTAGCTAAATACATGGACAGGACTATAATGAAGCATGCAAGTAGCATGAGGTTGCATGTTGGGTTTCCCTTAAAAATGTGGGTCGAGGCTCTCAATTCTATTGTATATTTGATTAATAGAGGTCCCTCTACTCCTTTATGTTGTGGTATTCTAGAGGAAGCATGGACTAGTAAGAAGGTGAGTTATTCTTTTCTCGGAACTTTTGGTTGTGAAGCATTTTCTCATATAGATTCTAAAAATAGAACCAAGTTGGAAGCTATGTCAAAGAAATTTGTATTTGTTGGATATGGAAAAAAAAAAATTGGTTATAGGCCTTCGGATTTTGAAACTCAAAAAATTGTAAGAAGTAGGGATGCCATATTCAATGAGAAAGTGTTGTAGAAAGATTTATTGTAGAAACATGAGAAGAAAAAATATGATTATGTAGTGCTAGATGATACTCCAAAAATTGATGTTCCAACAATTTCTCATGATCTAGAACAACTGCAACAATAAATACCACATATCCCAATGAATGTTAGATAGGCAACGAGGCTAAGTAGACCTCTAGAAAGATTTTATCCTTCCTTATATTCCATTTTACTTACTAATGCAGGTGAACCTAAATGTTATGATGAAGCTATCAAGTTGGATACAAAGATTCAGTGGGAGTCTACAATGAAAGAAGAAATGGACTCTTTACTGAAAAATAAGACATGGGATTTATGAAATTTTCGTGCAAGTAAAAAGGCTTTATAGAATAAATGGGTTTATAGGTTGAAAGAAGAGGATGGAGGTAAGAAAATATTTAAAGTTAGGTTAGTTATAAAAGGATTTGCATACCGAAAGGGCATTGATTTTGATGAGATATTTTCTCCTATTGTTAAAATGACTTCTATTCACACTATTTTAAGTATTGTGGCTACTAAAGATGTGCATTTGGAGCAGCTTAATATTCAAGCATCCTTTCATCATGTTGATTTTGATGAAGACATATATATGGAATAGTGATAGGGATTTGAGGTCAAAGGTAATTAGAACTTAGTGTGCAGATTGAAGAAAAGCTTATATAAGGATTAAAGCAAGCACGTCGATAATGGTCTCTAAAATTTGACAATTTTATGCATGAGCATGAATATAGTAGGTGTTATTTAGATCATTGTTTTTATTTTAAGAGGTTGGATGATGACATCTACATTATTTTATATTTATATGTTGATGATATGCTTATAGTTCAGTTAACATGGATCACGTTAAGGGGCTAAAATGCTAGTTAGCACATGCATTTTCTATGAAGGATTTGAGGGTAGAAAGGAAAATCCTTGGTATGAAGATTTGTAGACATAGGAAGAATAGGAAATTGATGTTATCTTAGGTTGATTTTATTGTGAAGGTGTTGCAACATTTCTCTGTGGGGAATGCTAAAGTTTTCAGCACACCTTTACATTGTCATTTGAAGTTGACTAAGGAGATGTGTCCCAAAACACAAGAAGAGGAGGAAAAAATGTCCAAGGTACCTTATGCTTCAGTTGTAGGAAGCTTGATGTATGCTATGGTATGTACTAGGCCAGATATTGCACATGTAGTGGGAGTTGTTAGTAGGTATATGAGTCATCCAATAATTGAGAATTGGAATGCAGTAAAATGGATTCTCATATATCTTAGAGGAACATCCAGTAAGTGTTTAAACTTTGGGGGCTTTACTCTTGATTTACAGGGCTTTGTTGACTTAGATTTGGTGAGGGATATTAATCCCAATTGAAGTACTATAGGTTATGTATTTATTGTTGGTGGGGATGTTGGGAGCTGGGTTTCGAGGTTAGAGAAGGTTAATGCTTTATCCACTATAGAGGCAAAGTATGTTGCTTCTATAGAGGCATTTAAGGAGATGATATGGCTTCAATTCTTCTTAAAAGAATTGGGACACCCTTAGAAGGATAATTATTTTTTTACAGATAGTCAGAGTGTCATTCATCTTGGAAAGAATTTAGGTCTTCATTCAAAGACAAAACACATACAGTTGTGGTACCATTTCATTCTGTTAGTTTTGGATGATGGAAAATTAAAGCTAGAGAATATACATACAAATGACAACCCAATAGATACATTTACAAAGGTAGTGACAAGGGAGAAGCTGAACTCCTCTTCAACTTTGGTTGGTCTTCTTGACTGAACAAAATAAAAGAGCAATAGAGTCTTGAGGGGTTTGATATTCTAGTGGGAGCTACTAGTTTAGTAGTTCTATGAACAGTCTCCAATGAGTAGTTTATTATTTTGGAGCCTAATTACTCTCCAAACTATTGGAATTAACAAGTAGGAAGTATATTTCCAAGGGTGGGGGGGTGAATCAAAAGTACTAAAATTTAACCAATAAAACTTTCAACTTTAAATATTGCATGCATAAACATATAGAAATAACATGTAAAGCAAATGCATCTAGATAAATGCTTGACACCAAATATGATTACCTAGAAATCCTCCAATGAGAAGGTAAAATTGGGGTGGGGATGACACCCACAACTCTTCACTACTACAACAATAAAGTTCACCTGTTAAGGTTACATATTTTGACCATTCTCATGATCTGCCCTATGAATGGCCTACCTTATTAAAGGCTTACAAGGATTGTTAGATCCTACCATGTTAAAGGATTTTAACTGTAGACACCTAAAAAACCTTTAGAAAATAAAGTATTTTTATTTTCTAAAAAATTCCTGATGACATCATCATTTATTAATTAATTAATTATTTAATTTATTTATTTATTTTTATGCTATTAAATCCCTTTATCTTAATTAAAAATATTTAATTAAGAAATCCCTCCCAAAAATGTTTAAATCTTATTTAAACGTTATTTCCTTATTTATTAATTATTTAATTAATAAATTGACCAAAAATTCTAAAATAAATAAAAAATTATTTTTTGCCCAAAACTTGGCCAATTTCCTTATGACCAATAACCTCTTCCAAAATCTTCTAATCCTTCTTTAATTTTGATTAAAGGCTAATCCCATCATTTCCTACCCCTAATCCCAACTCAAAATATTTAATTAAGATTAAATATTAATCCTCATGTTTATTAAAAAAGTTTTAATAAATATCTCCTCAACCCAAACCCTTGAAATAAATAAAACTTTATTTATTTCCTAAAAATCTAATTTATCCTCATCCTAAGAAGTTCGAGACTCTTCTAGAAAGTCTTCATCCTCATCCTAGGAAATTCTAGACTATTCTAGAAAGTCTTTATATTCATCCAAAGTCTAGACTCTTCTAGAAGATGTCTTTAAACCTAATCCTAATCCCCTCCTAACCTTGTCACATTCCCTAAAAATGGGTTAAGACTTACTAACCCAAGCCAAAAGTTAACAAATATCTCCTCTTTCACCCACCCTCATTAAATGCCATACACTTGCCTATCCCTAAGCTAATCCTAAACCATCCTAATCCATCCTCTAATCATTTGCACAAGCCTAAGCAAGCTTAAAACCCTCCTAATCAAGTCCAAGTCGAAATTTCTCTCATCACCCTCAAAATATCTCAACCATAAAACTTTATGAAGTCCACTAGGTCATAAATGACTCTTACAAGCCCTTTTATTGCTCTTACAAGCACTTATGAAGGGTCTTTATGAAGATTTTATCCCTTGAGCCTCCTTTGTTGACTCATCCTTCCCCTTTCCTCCATCCTCTCACCATGTGACATGTGTCACTCCTTGATTGGCTATAAGGAAGCACAATCCATGTGCTCTCTTCTCATGCAATCTGAGCCCTCCATGAGCTTTTTCCCATCCTTGCATCTTAGCCCTCAATCCATCAAGCCTCTTTCCTATAAATTGGATCCTTCCCCTTTGCAAAATAACACAATCCATGAAGTAAAGTCATAATGCCATTTTGAGAAGCCATTTTACATCAAAACCATACACTCACACCCAAATTCCAACTCCATTTGAAGCCCTTTTTGAAGCATAAGCTTGAGCATACATCCTATCTATTTAGACAAAGCTACTCAACAAGAGAGCTTCTCATTGAGAGAGCCCATTAATGGCTCATATTCTCAATTGAGAGCTCATCTTAGTCTATCTTCAAGTTTATGAATTTTGTTTAGTTTGTAGAAGCTTTATTTAAATTTGGTTTCTATTAGCATACTAACATTGCTCATATACATTAACATCCTGTTAGAAGTGTGTTTGGATAAAGGACTTTAGAACACTCTCTTGGAATGTCACCCTATTAAATGCTTTATGCAATGGTTATTAAACCATCCTCAGTCCATAGGATTTAATTCTACTGTAACAATTTTTAGAGAGTACAATAGAATGTTTGATCTGATACACTTACAATATGATATTGCTAATTTCATATCCTTGTTCTGTCCAATCTAATCCTTAGTGATCTAATATGAAAAATTCTATAACCTTGATTCTTTGTTTTGCTAAATGATTTTGCAATATTTTCCTTCTATTAACTCAGTTCACACCTTTCGCTTCCTTTAAGACATCGCTAGCATTCTCTGTCACTCTCTGTAGAGTATGCGGTTTCATCTCCTTTTTAAAATATTTCATGACTTAGGGTTAGGTATGAATCTATGATTGAGATTCATCCAACTTTCCCACTCATATCCTTCAATTTTTCTCATTGGTTGCATGTTGATTTCATAGGTAATACAAATAGATTCAATCTTATCTATAAGCTTTGAGATCCATCCATATGTCAGCTCAAAAATGGTTTACATCTTAGTTTGTGAAGGCACAAACTCTTATGTTGATTTTCTATTGCTTGGAACTTACTAATTACTAATCATTGATGCATACTAACATTCTATTTGGCTCGGCACTTGAACTTGCTCGACATCTATTGTTCACTTAGCAATTGAAACTTGCTCAACAATATCTATTTACTTGTCATCTGAATGAGTCAACACTTCTTGAATTTCTAGCTCGACCCATATTGCTTACTCAACATCTATATTATACTCGACATCAACTTAGAAAACTTTTTAAGTGTGTTGACACTCAATTGTCAAAATCAATTTGAGATCAACAATTTCCCCCTTTGACATGAGTGTCAAAAACACTTAATTATACATGATGAAACTAATCTCCTTGAGTATAATATACATTTTGTTTGACATATATACAAAACTTCAAAACTATTCAAAATTTTGGGAAGGACTATATACCTCAAAATTTTGTATCTCCCCATGAGTTGATGTACCATTTTCTTTATCCAAAAATTCTCTCTTAGTAAAGTGATTTTCCTTTGCTGATACTCCTTGTCTTCATTCTAAATTCTAATACCCTTTATCTAATGTGTTTTTTTATGCCCTATTTCCTTCTATTTTCTCTCTCCATTTGTTTCTTGTTTATAACTCCCCCTTTCATTTTGGCTCCCCCTTTTCACATGTTTCCCCTTGCAGATTAAGTGTCCTTTTAGCTTGATTTATCTATTTATCTCCTCCTTTTTAAAATTTCTCCCCTTTTTTGACACTTATGTCAAAGGGCCTATACACTAACTGAATATTTTTCCAAGAATTTTTTTTTTCACTTTCATTACAATTCTTAGAGCAGCATCCCAGTTTTGTATTGCAACTTCTAGGGATTTGATTTGTATAGTTGTCTCAATTGCAAGGTGAACCAAGCCATCTAATGTTGAACGATTGGGATCTTTCTTCAATACATTTTTTGCATAAGCTAGTTCCTTTTGTAAAATCTCCATGTGAGGGGTTAGGGTGGCTTATATTTAAACTAATTTGGCTCTAGTGTTAGCCTCTTCTGCTATCAATATAGCTAGTTCCTTTTGTGCGCGAAGTGTTGTGTCAAAGTGCTTCTCACTTTGAGCTAAATCTTTAGGCAATTGTATGCTTGATATTTTGAGATTTCTTTCCAAGCTCATTATTCTTTGGCTAGTTTCCTGTGTGAAGATTGACGGATCACACAATTTTGTGCATAGTGAGAATATATTATCAAGTAACATCTTCACTTTTTCATTTTTCTTTCCCATCTCTACCTATGATAGTGCTATTTCACTAGATATTCTTTCATTTATCTTTTCTTGAAATTTATTTTCTGACCATTCCATGAGTTTTACATTTGTCTCCTAGTCTTCATTGGTCACCTGCTCAACAATTTCTTATAGTTGTTCCAATATTGGCTTCATTTCATTAGGTTCCTGCAAGCTGAATGCATCTAAAAAGATGTCTTTAATCTCAATTAGTGCTTGCCTTTGCTTATACTCATTTATGAGTATCTCCTACTTCTACTTCCTCTCTAGTGCCTCTTGCACTTCATTGATATGATCAATTTTCATGGTTGCATATTCATACTTTGGAATGACTATTTCCTCATCTAATGTAGGGTTGCCATAGTGAAGTACCCTTGCAACCTTTGTAGAGCTTGAGCCTGATGCTGAAATTTGGTGTGGTATTGCTTCAGTTCTCAATTTCTGAGGCATTCTTGTAGGAGTCCCAATGGTTGGCAGATTAACCAAAGTTTGAATTTCTTCTTTCTCCTTTTTCCTTTGGGGTCTCCTTCTCCTCCTCTAATCTATCTTTATCAATGATAATTATTTGTGGAGGTGCACCTTGTACTTGTACAGTAGGAACAAAAGTATCCATCTGTCATGTCTGTTCCTTTGCTAACTCCTCAGTAGTTGTAGTCACTTTAACTGTGGAATAAACCTCAGCTGATGTATCTTGTGAAAATTTCTCTTTAGGTTGTCCACTTGTAGTTTTAGGGATGAAAAAAAGTGTTTCTTGTGTTGCCATATTATCCCTAGTCAAGTCAACTACTTCTTTCTGTAACTCATCTACACTGACCAAAACTAGGTTAATGCATAATTTATCTTGTAGATTTTATTGGTCAAGGATCTTCTTAAGATCCTCTATAGTCAATGGATTTGGATTTTGATCAGAATTTTCAAGAAAATCCTTCAATTTTATAGTGTTTGTGGGTGTAGAGGTGTCATGTGGAGGACTTGGAGGTGGGAATTGTGTGTCTCACACAATCCGTTCTATTTGCTGCTCTTTAGCAATTTCCATATCATCTTTTTGAGTTTCCTCCTCCACTGTAGCATCTACCTTTTCTTTCTCACCTTCACCTTCCTTATCATTGCCATCCTCTTCTCCATTATTTCTTCCCTCAAAGTGATCTTCCTCTCCTTCTTTGATAATTATTACACCATAAATCAATTTCCACATTTGAGTGGACTTCTTGACAACATCTTCAATCTTATTTTGAAGAATACTAAAGGCTCTATATTTGGGTGCAAATTTGCTCCCATGCTTCTTGTTGGCCTTAGTTATTTTCCCTTTTCTGAGCTCTAGCTTTACTCGAGCCAATGTAGACTCTCTTATTTCTTTTTCCATATTAAGGCAATAATACCATTTATTTTCAATAATAGAATATAAATCTTTGGGCATTGAATTTTCACGTTCAAGTGGAGTTTTCTTGAACTTGGCCATCATGGTATAGATTGATTCTTCAACCATGTTTTGTTCTTCCCTACTCTATTTATTAAAATCAATGCTCTTTAAGCCAGTTAAATTTGCATTATCTTTAATATTATCACATATATTTTCTAAGTCAGACTTGGTGTTGTGACTTGCCACTCTAAATTGGCTTGTGTCTTTTGACTTGATCCTTTCTTCATCAAACTCAAGTTGTGGAATATATTTTCTTCTCAATTTATTATTGGCTAGACCTTGCTACTCTGTACCCTTCTTCTTCTCTTACTCCTTCACCTCTTTAGTTGTGGCTCTTGTATTTTCCATTGTAGTAAGCTTTGTTGGGCTTGGCTTGGCAGTATTTTTGCTCTTGGACTGAGCTGCAGGCTGTTTCTGAGCTTTTCTTTTCTTAGGCTTTGGCTTAGTAGGTGCTTCCTCACATGTTCTTCCTTGGCACATTCTTCCTCTTCAACATCTTCTTCAATGCCTTGTGTCAAGTCAAGTGGCTCTTGCCCCTATTCTTCTTCTTCTTCATCATCATCTTCTTCTTCTCCTTTTTTTGTCCCTTCACCAAATTTGGCTTTAAGTTTATTGAACACTTTGTCCTTTTTCTTTAAATTTGAAGTAGTTTTCAACTCCATTTCCACCTTAGACTTTACAAGATCAAAAGTGCCAAAAGGTTTTGTACTTTTATCAATCTCTTCTGCAAGAAATGTTGTGATTGTTGCTGATACCTCATCAATGTTAATTTCATATCCTAATGGCCTTAGCCATCTCACTCTAGCTACTATTGCTTGGATATAAGTGTAGTCAATGCCAACTAAGAAACAAGTGTCATTGATACACTAATCCACTAGGGAGACTGGAATCCTCAGTCTTTTCTTCATGGACTTCTTAAAGTCCTCAAAATAGCTTGTCATGAGGGTTTCAAAATTAGCTCCCATCTACTCTATGTACTCATTCACTTGTACTGCTATAGACCTATTGGTCTTCCAACTTATCTTACCAAAAGAGGGAAATTCATTCTAAACATAAAAAAATATAAATATCAAAATTGATCCAAACTTACACTGAGCACTCTTCAATCTCCTTATTGCTCCACAATTCTCCATGATTTTCTATAGTTATAGTTCTACTTGATCATATGTATGATCCTTCTTAAAAATTTTGTAGACCACATCAATTGCAATACATGGTACACTATTTAGTCAGCTTGACTAGTAGAATTTATGAGATATAACCCTAACAACAAATTCTACAAGTGGATCTTTGATTGTGTCAATTGGCATGCCACTTTTGTTCCACTTTGCCCTAGTGTCCTTCTTAATGGCTTCTTTTGAGTCACTCCTCAGGGTCTTTGGGTGTTCTAGGGTTGGGTATCCTATTACACTGTGTATGATTCTCTTTGATAGCTTAATAGGTCCACCTTCCAACCATAGGCATCCATCATTAATCCTACTCAAAACTATTCTTATCCACTCCATCTTGAAATTGCAAGAAAATATAAGGCACGGGTTAAGCCCTTCCTTTCAAAACTCTAAAATTACTCCTTCAATACCCCATTCTTAGATAGTTTTTCATAGGCTTTCTGAATCTCCATATCACCAAATGTTCCAACTTTACAATTATAGCATTTTCTAACATCTTGTACCATTACAACTTTAGGTGGAATTATAGATAGTGCACTAGTAGGGTTGTTCTTTTATGTGACTTGAGGAATTAGCCTAAAATATGGTTTTTTGACTTCATTACTAACCAACTAAACCTCAAATAGTTCCTTATCATTGGGATTCCTAGAGCTAGAGGCCATTTCTACAAACTATGGTTTAAACTTCAAAACTACGTAACTTGGCACTTGAGAAATACCTTAGAATGATGAAATGATGTTGAATCTTTGCTAGAATCTTTGCAAAAGCTTTAATCTCTGGTTCCCAATCACTTTTGTGCTCTTCTTGATCTTACTCTGTGTTTGCAATGATATAGCATTTAATGCTTAGTGCATATACAACTATCCACTCAGCTCCTTATGAAATTTCTATTAAACTCGACTTCCATTGATTTTCCAACACTCAACATCTACTGGAGTTTCCCTTACTCAACTTCAATAAGAATTTCCTTTTACTCAGAAACCACTACTAACTCAACTTTAACTAACTTTGGTAGACAACTCAATATATACTTAGGAATATACTCAGCATCTAAAGGCAACTTTACTTGCTTGGCAACAATGTGAAAAATTTGAAGATTTAACCTTGCATCTATATTCATGCTGATCTATCCTCTTTAGTACTAACTTATTCTAGGGATTGATGTATGATAAAGCATTTAAATATTAGTCCCACATACCTTATTGCTTAGTTTGATGAAGTATGACCACTTGGCCCTTTAGGTGAAGTGATCCCTCTATTTGATGTGTTGCATCCATCTGTCTTCTTCCATGTCTTGTTCATCTCTCCTCTAATGTGCTTAACATCTACTTTGCCTTTTTCCTTGTTTGACTCTAAGTTAGGTTCATTTTTCCTTGTTGGGTAGTGCTTGCTAATATTACCAGTCTTCAAACAACTAAATCATGTAGTTTGGCTTAACCATCTATTGTAGTTTCCATTAAAATGTGTTTTTATGCAATTATTAAGGATGTGTCCATACTCTTGATAGTAGTGACATCTATTTATTGTATTGTAGTCCCAATTGTTTGATGACCATGTGGTCTTGGATCTACATTCAAAGACTTTGTGTCCAAACTTCTAACAATTGTAGTATGTCCTTCAAATCTTGGTGCATGTATGGTCCTTGTTTGTATTCATGTGCATGATGACCTTATTTATTGCATTTGTAACAATGGATCATGTTCCTTTTCTTGACATTCTAACTAGCATTATTGCTCCTAAAAACATTAGTTGTATGTCCTTTCTTTCCACAATGATGACTTGTCATTCCTTTGTTCAATAGTCTTGAATGGTTCTCCTTCTTCAGTGTTTGTGTAGCCCAATCTTGTTGTGTCTTTGCTGGATCTAGGGGATAGTAGTCTCAATTACTACTCTTACATTTCCAACACATAACAACATATCTAAAACTCTTAGATCTACAATAAAAACTCTAAGAAATCCATATATCTTTCCCTTTCTTTTATCCTCTCATGGATTCCCATGGATTCAATCGAGGGTTAGAACAACAAAACCACAACCCTCATACCACTTAAAAGGAAATTTGTAACAAAAACATAATCATCTCCACATAACCCATAATAGATCTAAAATAAATATGCAATTCAAATCCACATGTAATAGAATAGACAACATACCCAAAAAAATGTCATACAAAATATACATTGGGAAACCCTCATTAAGGGAACCAAAACCCAGCCTCCAAAAGCATCCATCACCATGTATTATTTAGAGAAAAAAACACCATTTCAATACAACCATGGAGGCTTTCAAGTCATGCCACAACCAAGAAATCCATGAACAATCATGAATCCACACATACCATGCCATGCTTCCAACCTTCATAACTACTCCCTTGGTTAACCTAACAAGACTTGTCTTGCTTGACTTCCCTTTATTTGGTTTGTCCTTTTGTCTTCTCACTACAACTACCATTGTGGCTACTTATATACTAGCAAGTATCACAAAGGCACCAAGTGGTATTACACAAACCATGTGCTACCTAACCCATTGACACCACATTTAATATTCAATATTTAATTATTTTCCCCAATATTAAATAATTACATCAAATATTATCACAATGTAACAATACAAGTCATCAAGAATATTCAATGGGAATCATTACATGTTGCATGTCCATTTAGGTGAAACATAACATTAAAAAAAATTTAAAAATACAATAACAATATTATGCAATGTGTGTAACACCCATTATCTCAACAAGGTAGTATTTTTTAAGATACTCATTAAGCTTGAAATGGAAGAAAGAATTGTAGGAGTTGATGAAATCCAAATCCATAGCTCACTAAGATCACCTACATGCAAATAACGTGTGTTGAAGGGAAACTAAGAAGGAAGAGGTGGAGCTTAGAAAAACCCTAAATGGACATGAGAGAGAACATAGTGCGAAACAAAGAAATTATATTTAGAATGAGAATGCATTGTGAGATACAATGAGAGAGCCTGAATATAAAGGCCTCATGGAAGCTTGTAGAACAAGCTGGAAAGTGGTAGAAGATAAGGTTGACAACTAAGCATCCAAAAAAATTTGGAACATGCTAGAAGGGAACAAACTCCCATGTTGTCAACAACTCATCACTACAACTATTAAATACGAAATATTAAATAAATACATTAACCTAAGTAAGCTTAAGTAATAGAATAAATAATTATTTACTCTAACACCCCCCCCCTTAAGTGCATCTTAGGGGAATTCCTTAAGTTCAAAAAATTAAGATGAAGATGCAAAATGGGTCCTGACAATGAGGCCATGTTAGGTACCCATGTACAATGCAAATAGATGGACCCTCTAAAAATGGGGAAAGAGAGAAAACCACATGGGAAAAACTCTCCCACAAAAAGAGGTAAGAACCTAGTGAAGAACTAAAGAAGCCTCCAACTAGGGAATGCCCCCATAAAATAGGAACAAAAAGTGATCATGAAGAGCATCACTAAAGCATGAAGAAGTTACAAAATCTACCATAAAAAAGAAACTACTAATCTAAAGAACTTCCATGGAAGAAGAAGGCATGAACCAAATGTGTCTATATGGTAGATGATCCATCTCACCGAAATGCATAGGTAGCCAGCCACTGCAATCACCTTGTATATAGGATCAACCACTGAATACATAGCTCACACTATCAAACCATCAAACCAAGGATGCATTATAAAAATAGCATAACCCTCCCTTAATGTAGATGGGGTGAGATGAAAGGCAACTAAGAAAGTGGGTCAAAATCCCCTACAGATAGGACGAAGAATGACAAGAGAGGAAAAGGTACAAACACCTATAAAGACACAGTCACACTGTTGTTGCATGAGGCTAATGTCATGGAAGGGACACTCACTTGACAAAGGGAGAAGGCCTAAAATAAAAAACAACTATCCCCCCCATGGTGCTTTATAAAAAGAGTGCAAGTACAACTATCTCAAAAAATAAAGTTCATGAACCTGAAATGCAAAAGTGGCACTTTATCTTAGTGTGTATAAAAAAATTTTTTAAATGATGTTTACAATGATCAAAATAAGAAAAAAGCTAACTCAAAAGATAATACAGCCCAAAACAAAAGAAACCATGCCAGGAAAATGATCCTCGAACCTAAAATACCCAAGATATCCACCATAGAGAAAAATTACCAAAAACATGATAGAAAGAGCATGGGCTAGAATCTAAAGAAAATGATAGCATTTCTAAAAAGGTGACAAAATTAGCTTTTCAAAAATATAACATTTTCAAAAAATTGACATGGGATGCAAAAGATATGCTTACCAAAGTCAAAAATAGAACTTCAAAATTCAACTAAAAAAGGGCAATAAAACTACATTAAAACCTAAAAATACCTCCACCAATGTCTCCATCTTGGAACCATTTTTTTGGTGCTTTTTTTGGATCAGAAACATACCTATGTATGCTCAATTTATGGCCAACAAATCAAAGGTAGGTCCAAGATGACCTTGGAGAGATGCAAGAGGCTCATGATGTAGTGATATAATGCTGACTTCAGCAAAAGATGGCTTTAAAATTGATGGCTAAATGGCCATCGCAAAAAAAAGAGAGGCCATGTGGCATGCCATGTGTTAGGTCCACATGGCAGCCACATGGAAAATGATGACATGTTTGCAAGTGACATGGTAGGGCCACGTGGTAGTGCCAACGTGGCACCAGTGCCACATGGAACCTATAGACTAGTGCTAACTTGCCTCAAAAGTCCACACAACTGATGAATAGGCCTCCATGTAAGTGGTAGTACATAGGTTGCAAATGGGTGGTGAAATAGAGGTTGAGCGGTGCCTGGAGTGGATCAAAGAGCATGTGCGCTAGAGGAGGTGGCGGGTCGGTGGAGTGTTGACCGAGGTGGAGCCCAGGTCAGCACTGCCAGCTATAGCCTCTCTAAAATTGAAAAATTTTATATGGATCCTGACTATAAAATTCCTTCTAAATCTAATGGAAACATCCATTTGGGCCCAAAGTGCTCCTAAAATATGCTCTTCCCCCAGATTGAAAAAAAATACACAAACAAACTAGGGTTTGTGTCTTTGAATCACGGCTTCAAAAAACCTTAAACGAAGAAGCAGAAGGGAGGGTATAATAACATGTAGGATTTGATGAAATCCAACTCTATAGCTCACCAAGATCACTTGCATGTAAATAACTTGTCAAAGGGAAACCAAGAAGGAAGAGGTGGAGCTTGAAAAAACCCTAAACAAACATGAGAGAGAACATATTGCAAAACAATGAAATTGTATTTACAATAAGAATGTGTTGTGAGATAAAATGAGAGAGCCTAAATATAACATCCTCATGGAAGCTTGTAGAACAAGCTAGAAAGTGGTAGAAGATAAGGTTGACAACTAAGCATCCACAAAAAAGGTGGAACAAGCTAGAAGGGAACAAACTCTTGTGGTGGCAACAACTCATCACTACAACTATTAAATGCTAAATATTAAATAAATGCATTAACCTAAGTAAGCTTAAGTAATAGAATAAATAATTAATAAATAATTATTTACTCTAACAAGAATGAAGGCTACCTAACAAAGAAATTTTCCAAGAGAAATTTTACCCTTCTACATCTAGTGAAATGATTTTTGGGAAATCCACTCTAAGGGAGAGGGATAAGAGGACTCTTGTATTTAAATGAAGCAAGGTAGTCCTAGATTCTTTGACTTGTAGAATAGATCCAAGTGAGCTTAAGATTTGAGGAATAAATGGCCAAAATTATTGTTGAAGATTTTTAATCTCAACACAATCGGGTGTATATCTCTCCACAAATTTTTCAAGATTCTATTTTGCAAAACATGTGAATGCATGAAAAAAGAGTGGTCCACATTTCAAAAACCAATTTTTAACACTTTTTCCTCCATGTTATGGCTTTTCAAAAAAACAACGAACAAGCTCAAATGAATCATTCAACAAAAAATAAAAATATGAATTCCAATTTTATCTTCCCAAAATTAATTTAACAATTCATCAAAATATTTTCAAAAAGTAAAAAATTTATGATCTAAGAAAATAAATAAAATAACAATATCCTTCAGTATGCTTTGCTCTTCCCTAACTCCCTTAATCATGTCTTCATTGGGAGATAGAGTAAGCATTTTCAAATTGGAAGATGATGCCCTACCATTTCTTCCATATTTGGATTCATCTTCACCTTCTACTCTATTTCCATTGGTTTTTGCTCCTCTCACTCCTCTCAAATACCCTACGATAAATCTATTTTAAAAAATAGCATTGA
Source organism: Cupressus sempervirens (assembly GCA_028749045.1). Lineage (NCBI taxonomy): Eukaryota > Viridiplantae > Streptophyta > Pinopsida > Cupressales > Cupressaceae > Cupressus > Cupressus sempervirens. The sequence goes on from CM053793.1 coordinate 218,257,797, forward strand.
AACTCATACATATTGGGAAAATTGGCATGAGATCTTATGCCAAAACTTCCTTATACAAAGGCTTCTCACTAGTTTTAGTATTGCTCTCATGCTTAGAACTTACATCATTATTAGACACTCCAAAAACCTTCTCAATATTATCATTTCTTGACACATTCTAATCAAATTGTATAGCATCATTGTTAATGACATTGATCTATCCTTTTGGATTACTCAAGTCTTTGCCATCATTTCCCCATTAATCCTAGCTCACATGAGTGAGACAAAGTGAAGGCAAAAGGTCCCGAACCCACCCTAGTAATACAACCTTAACATAGCATATGAAAAAAACTAAATAAATAAAAATAAATAAAACAAAAAAAATACTTGAGATGCAAAACACAGGGTTAAGAAGGGTAATAAGTTAAAATAATAATTGGGAATTTTTTGAATGGAGCTTCTAGGTGGGAAGGGTGGGAATGTGGATGTAAGGCATGGTGATGGAGATGCAACTTGCAATCTAGAAGGAATCAAGGAGAAATCAGATGATGGTAATGACAAAACATCAGGGGGGAATCCTAGAAGGTATAGAATACATGTAGTTAAGCTGACCAAGGTAATGTTAGGGACCCACTTTAGCAAAATAGAGGAGATGGTCCTTAACACTTGGTAAATCAAGAGATCAAGGATCCACATGAATCTAGCTTGGAAGATCAAATACAAGATGTTGAGGGGTAAAAATGGTCATCACTTTTTCATATAAAGCTTATGGGAAAGTCATCATTTCCCCCTATTTCTTCAGAATATTGTTGGGAGAAAGGTGACTTCCAAATTATTGTACCAAACCCCATTATTGATTTATCTATTTATTATATGGACTTTACTCTTGTCGGTAAATTTTGGTGGGATTAGTTAGATATTGATTCTTTGAGGAATGTGGTCAAAAGAAAATGGGCCCTCTAGAGTCAAGTTGATATAGTGGCTATGCCTAAATCTTTATTCTACTTTAAGTTTACTAGTAAGGAGGATTTGAATATGATTCTCTACTAGGGACAATGGTTATTTGGAAGCAACTCCCTTATTTAATGCTAGATTTATTTGATGCATTCTTCCTTACAACACTTGTTTATGTCTAGCTTCCAAGTCACCCACTAGAATTCTCAAATGAAGATGTTTTTAAAGAGATTGTTGGGTCATTTGGGGAGTTTATAGCTATTGATAATATGACTCCTACTAGAACTACACTTCTATATGCTAGGATTTATATGAAAGTTTCTCAGTTTAAGGGTTTCTAAATTTCAAAAGAGGTCTCAGGACTTATAATTTGAAGATATTCCTAATGTTTTATTTTATTGCAAGATTGTGGGTCATTTGGCTAAAAACTACCCAAAAAAAGCCTTTTAAAACTACTAAGGCGGTGTAGGAAAAGAAGAAATCCATTACTATGGTTTGGAAACCTAAGAATACAAAAGGAAATGCCTCTAATCTTGTGAAGAATTTCATCAATGTTACAAATAATGAGGTGGAGAAAGAGAAGGAAGGTAAGAAAATGATAGCAACATGATTGAGAAGGTAGACATAGAAACTAATTTAGTGGAGAAGGAGAAAGAACAATGTGTTGACATGGAAAATAAAGATGATATGGCCATAAGGAAGGAGGTATCCTCTCTGCATTCACCTATCAATATGGAGCATTCTCAACTAGATTGTTTGTCCTGAATACTATCAGAAGACAATGAAGACTATCCTCTAAAGGGTGAATTTGAGGATTGGGAAATTCGGAAGGATAACCCCATTGAGACTTTAGAAAAGAGCATGGATATAGTTATTGATGATCTTAATATTTCCTTTTTATTACCTATTATTAAAGAATCTTTTATGGGGGATACAATTCCTAACACTAACAAAGAGGATTTTCTCAAGTAAGAGGACCAAAAAAATGCTAAATTTATGAAAAACAAAAGGCAGATTGAAAGAAGATATTTGATAAGGTGGCCCTTTAGTGTCATCTTTCAGAGTTTCCACTACACTAAAGAAAATGGAGATCTCTCCTAAAGTGAAGGTAGATGTTGGATCTCCAAGTAAAGAGGGAAGGAAATCCCTTAAGAATTTAAGGTAAATGGAGAGTATACAGAATATAGCAGTTGTTAAGAAAGCTACCATTCTGGAATTTACGCCCAAAAAAATTAAAGATTATTTCATGGAATATAAGGGGACTTTGTAGACTTCATAAGATGGAGGTGATTATAAATCTAGTTAGCAATCCTAAATCTGATATTTTAGTCATTCAAAAAACTAAAATAGAGAAGGACAAATTAGAAAAGTTAAGGTTTTTCAAAAACTCTGAGGTGTTGGCTTATAGTTCTAAAGGTTTTTTAGGGGGTAATCTAATTATGTGGAATCAAGTTGTTGTTTCTAGATAGTTTATTAATTTGAATAAGAACTTCTTAGTGGTCAAGTTTTAACATTTACATTTGGGTGTCAATTTGAATTTGGTTAATATTTACACCTCTAACAATAAGAGTATGAGGATTTTTTTTGGAATAGATTGTCAAATCTTAAAAGCAAGGATAATAATGGTAGCTAGTTTACATTGGGGGACTTCAATGTTTCTCTCTATGGAGAAGAAAAAATGGGAGGCAATCCAAGCGAACTTGATGGTAGATTGAATTTGATGGACTTTACTAATGGTGAAGGGCTGATGGCTATGGATCTTCAATGAATTTGTTTTACCTGGAGTAATAAGAGAGCAAGAGAGAATTTTATTCAAGCTTGTTTGGATAGGGTCCTTATATCTCTTGATTGGGCTCAATAGTTCTTTTGCTCCTTGTCTCATGTCTCTAAGGTGGCCTCTGACCATTTTCCTCAAGTTTTCTTGGCAAACTCAATTAAGGAAAAGAAAAAATTTCCTTGTAGATTTGAAAAAATATTGACCTAGCACCTAGATTTTTCTCAAAAATGTAGAAGTTGGTGGAATTTAAGGGTGGAAGGGATTGCTCTATATCGATTAGCTACTAAACTCAAGCATGTTAAAAGGAAAGACAGGGAATGGAATAAGAAAAAGTTTGGAGATATTTTTAACAAAAAATCTAATCTTTTAATAGAACTAAAAGATATTTTGGATAGAATTCAAATGGAAGTTTATTTTGAGATCATTCTTGCTAAAGAAAATGAAAAACTGGTCAATTTTCACAATATTGTTTCAAAGGAAGAGACCTTTTGGAGATAGTGGTCTAGAGTGCTATGGCTTCAGGCAAGCGATAGAAACTCCAAAAAATTTCACTTGACTATAATGAAATATAGGGCTACCAATCGAATAAAAAAACTAAAGGTATGCCTAAATGAAGTGATTAAACAAAAGAATATTGCTGATGAACTAGTTTCCTTTTTTTCTTCTCTCCTAACTGTTGATCAAAATATTGATAGGATTAAACAAGAATAGTTTCTTGGAACTATTCCTAAAGTTGTTTCTAAAGAGAAAAATCATGGGTTAATTTTCATTCCTTCTATGAAACATATATTTGAGGTAGTTCAACCTTTTGTAAGGGGATAAATCCATAGGCCTAGATGGATTTCCTATATTTGTCTTTCATTTTTTATGGGAGGTAGTTAGAAAGGATTCATGTAGTGTTTTCAGGGAGTTCTATGGAGCCATAAAAATGCTTAAAGAGATAAATTCAACTTTTTATGCTTGTTTCCCAAAAAAATTGGGAACGGATGCTTCAGAGTTCTTTAGACCTATTAGCCTCTATAATTTAATTTATAGAATTCTTTGTAAAGTTTTGACTATGCATATTCTAAAGATTCTTATGAATTTGATATCTAAACAACCAAATGGTTTTTTTTTGTGGAGGAAAATTTTGGATTCTATTACTGTAGTACATGAAAATATTCACTCTATGGCTTCTTCTAAAACTCAGGGTTTTGGGATAAAAATGGATATTGCAAAATCCTATGACTGAGTGGAATGGAGTTTCATTTTCAAAGTTCTAAAGACTTTTAGTTTTTGTGACAAATACTTGCAACTAATTTCTCAATTACTAATTATGACTTCTATGGTTCTTTTGGTTAATGGGTTTTCCACCAATTTTTTGACACCTTCTAGAGCGATGAGACAAGGAGATCTTGTAACTTTGATTTTGTTTACTGTTATGGTTGAATGGTTAGGAAGGTATATGAGGGCTCTTGTGATTAATGGATCTATTCATGGTATTAAAATATTTTTTGATGATAATATTTTCTCAGGATTGGCTACTCTCAAGGAGACTAGATGCTTTAAAAGGGCCCTTAATTTGTACTACAATGCTTTGGGGCAATAGGTTAATTAGGAGAAAACTTTGTTATTTTTCCTTAATACACATTTTCTTAGGAAAAGGATGATTGCTAATATTTTGGATTGTACTATTGGTTATTTTTCAGGAAATTATCTTGGGCTTCCTTTGGGCCAAAAATCCACTAATTCTTTTTGGGAGGATTTGTTAGAAATAGATAGTACTAGAGAGGGGAGTGAAACAACATTCTACAATTTTTTTCCCACAACTGAATATTGTTAATTACTTTATAACAAGCATATGAAAATAAACCAGCAATGGTAAATAGTAAATATAACTACACACATAGAGAACTCATAAAATCATTATTTGTTAACTAGGGAAACCCTGGCCAAGGGAAAACCCTAATGGGGATTACAGCCACTAGATGATTCACTAAACCATAGGACCCTATTAAGGATATTGACCCTATGAGGAGTTTGTGAAATACATATAATGTCTTGAGTCCTTGTCATAGGACTAAGAATTTTTATAATCCTTAATCCTATTAGGAGTTGTTCTAACCCTATTAGGAGTTGGTGGATCAAATGCAATGTATGCAAGAAGAGCCCACTACCCTAACATGTAATTATACAATTGAGTTCTTCACAAGAATAGATATACATATAATACTTTATGTCTATTGTATTTTTCACTTTCTCTAATCATACATCATATGTACTTTACATCAATCACAAATATCACATATGTCACACACTTATCTTCATTAGATAAGATCCTTCTTTATACCAAGCACGTATTCAAAATTCACTACTTAGTCTGCCTTCACGATTTTACACACTTGGCATAATATGAAATAACTTATGGAATAATATCCACATAGTCATCTCATCATTAATTAGTAATTATTTTGTCAATTCCTCATGTTGTACAATCCAATTCTCTACTATGCTCTGTTCTGCAATATTCAATACTCCTAGTCTTTCAATCATAAATTAAATTGTACTGTTTGTACACACATGTACACTAGTATACATTATCATGATAACATCATAGAAATTTCATCAACTTCATATAAGCTAACTCTTTATGATTCATCTATACACATCACATATTCTCTCTATGTGGCTACAAATTGTCTAACACTTAGACAATTTTCTATCTCTAAATGCATAAATAAAATGTTGAATACATGTTGTCATAAATCACAAAAATCAAAGCATCAATTTGACCATATTTCCAACAATCTCCCCCTTTGGAATTGATGGTAACACTTGGGAAAATTTACTAAGTCCCAAAATGATGTCATACATAATAAAATAAAGAAAAGTAACTACACAAGAATCTCCTTCAAAAAATAACAATTTTATTCATGTTTTGATGGATAATTGCATTCCTTATCACTCCTTTACATTTATACATAAGTGCATAAGTGTACTCCCCTTACATATACATAACTGTATTCTCAAAACTGGATAGCTTGTTGTTGATCAACTTTTCATTCTAGAGAAACAATCTGCATAAACAAGTTTTATCATGTTCACACATTTCTTCTAGTTATCCTTCACTAAATCAAAAATACTAATTATTGTGCATAGTGCATAAGATGCCACTTCAACTACAATCAAGTTAGTATATGAAAATTTTTCATAAGAAGTCTTTATTGCAATACATTCCTCCAACTACCTCTACAAAGTGCTTATCTTAGGTGACAAAATTTCTCTAAGACTAGAGAATCTCTTTGCTACATTTTCCTTGTTATATTCCAAGTCTTTGATCCCACTTTGGATCTTCTCCACTTCTATTCCACACTCTCCAATGCTAGTCTTTATTAGTCGTGATGATTTGAATCTCAAAGGTAGTCAAGTTTTTTCATGACCATGCACATTGTCCATACATTTTCCTCCCTCCATCAATGTGCTTTTTGGGTTCCTTATGGTTCTATCAAGCTCTTTCAAGTCATTTCTCACATCAGAGCATACTCTATCAAATAGTGATGATTCATGCTTCACATGTGCTCATTTTGAATTTTTAGTAAGAATGTTGATGATACTACATTGGGAGCATATCCTAAGAATTGTAGAGTATTGATATGTTTCATTCATGACTATATTTTTCATTGATGTCAATATAGTAGTAATTATGTCAATATTGGAAGAACGGTAGTCAGTAATCTTAAGATGCATAGAAGCTACTGAAGTTTTAGATAATGGATAGTGGAGGATATGTTCTTGAGGTTTTCCTAATGACTTGGTTTAAAGGACTAAGCTTGATTCAATGTTGTACAAAAGCTACCATTGTTTTACTAGAACCAATGTAGAAACAAAGCATTGGAAAATAGAGTTCTAATGATCTATCACTATCTTTCATCTGAGATGTAATGAAGGTAATGAAAAAATAATAATGATAGAGGATGATCATGTGGTGATAAAAGCATGTGCACAAGACATGGTTTCACACATGTAAATTTTTGTATAGACTATGAGACAATAGCTTTTTTTTTATAATTGTGAATTGATTAATTGATTGGGAAAGCCTCAAGGATGACTCAAGAAATTATTGTGAAGATATGGTACAAAGAAAAGTTGTTTTCTTTATTTAGATAGAGACTTGAATTAGAGGATTGAATGGAATGCAAAGTATTAGTGTGCAATGCAAGAAGAAGAATAATGCTTGTTGAATGCATGTAGCTGATCCAAGGGATCACTGGATGCACAATATGAGATCTAGTTACAAGATCTAAACGAGCATAAATCGGGTTGACAAGATAGAGGCAAAGGAAGAAAGTACATTTCAGTTCTATTATTTTGAAAGGAATAATATAGAGATCATTTGGATAATTGTTTCTTTGATCTTAACCTTGAAGTTGTTTATGTAGTGGGCCTAACTTCCTTCCACAACTCCTAATAAGGTTGGCTCAACTCCTAACAAGGTTCGAATGTCCTAATAGGGATTTAAAGTCTCCTAACAAGGATTCATATGTAATCAATGTTGTAAAAAAATCCTAATAGGTTCTATCCTCTAACAAGGAATATTTATATAAGTACATGATCTTGTGAGTACCACCCCCACCAGGGTTTTTCTTTTGATCAAGGGTTTTCCTAGTTAAGATAGCTGGTGTTAATTGTGTATGAGTATCTTGTTGTGGTTTCAATTTATATCAATCACATGATTAAGTTTTTTTTTGGTTAATATTTGTGATTATAGTTGGATAACCGATTCACCCCCACCCCTCCCCTCTCAATTATATTAGTGGACTATATATGCTAAAAATTGGTATCAAAACATCAGGTCCTTGAAGATAAGGCTTAACAACATTGAGAGATCTATGGAAAATATGTTCAAGCAAGATAGTCCTAGTTTTTTTCTAGCCAACTATGATAGTTGGAAGGAAAATATGAAGACTCATTTATTGTACATGGGTCTAGGTTATTGGGTCTTTATAAAGACAGAGAACAAAATTATGGAAGAAGGAAAACTTGAAGAATACAATGAAGTAGCAAGAGGAATTATATTTAAGAATTATGTCTCAAAGACATTTTGGACTGAAGTAGTTAATAATGTAGCATATACTCTGAATAGAGTACAAATCATAAAAGGTATGAGCAAGGCACCCTATGATTTATTGTTTGGTCATTCACCATCAATCAAGTATTTCAAGAATTTTGGAAGTAAATGTTACATAAAGCGAGATGATGATATTGGTAAGTTCGATCATAGAAGCAATGAAGGTATGTTTCTTGGTTATTCATTAAAAAATAAAAGCACATAGATGTTTCAACTATAGAACTAAGACAAGAGTTGAGTGCACAAATGTAAGGATTGATGAAAAATTTCGTACTAAAGTGAAGATGATAGATTATAATTTTGATGAAGAAGAAGATAATTTTGGATTTGTTAAATAGAATGATGGAGTTCCATTTGAGACTAACAATAATTGGTGAAATGAACTATCTATTGGGCATAGAGAAGATCATAGAAATAAATCTAGAGAAGGGATAAGAGTTGAGATATCAACTCCTACTTCTAGTAGAAAAATGACAAAGAATCACCCTCCAGAGTAGATAATTGGGAGCAAGGATAAAGGTGTAATGACAAGGAATAGAATGAAATAGGATTTGTGTCAACTTTCTCAAGTGGAACCTAAGAGAATAGATAAGGCATGTAAGGATGATCACTAGATGTAAGCTATGAAAGAAGAACTAAATCAAATTATGAAGAATGAGAAATGGGAATTAGTTCGTATACCTAAAGAAAAGAATGTCATAGGAACCAAATTGGTATTCAAAAATAAGATGAAGGAGAAAGGATAAGTTATTGTGAGAAACAAGGCCAAACTTATTTGCAAGGATGGAAGCAATAAGGATGTTCTTGTCTTATGAAGCAAGCAAGAATTTCAAGGTTTATCAGGAGGATGTCAAGTCAATTTTTCTAAATGGAGAAGCTAAAGAATAAGTCTACATTGAGAAACTTGATGGTTTCCCTCTAATAGAAGATAAAGATTTTGTATGTAGATTAAAGAGAGCACTATATGGTCTGAAGCAAGCACCAAGAAACTAGTAAGCAAGGTTGGACAGGTATTTGTCAAAGCTTGGATATATCAAAAGTACAGAAGATGAAAATTTATATTTAAGGAAAATTGATGATGGTCTTTTTATCATTGTAATATTTGTGGATGACATAATATTGTTATATACAATTGATTAATTGTGTATTATCTTTGATGCTACAAAAATGTCATATCATTATCAGCTAGTGCATGCCAAGCTCATTTGGGCAGTGATGATAGTTTTCTATGTCTACCAAGAATTCTAGAGTTTGCCTAGTTTAGAAGGCATTGTCTACTGAGTTCAATCAAGTATCAAAGGAAAGTATATTGAAGATGAGTGTTAACCAAGCTCACTAGGTTATAAAGGAAAATTTGAATGGAACCAATGTTAAATGAGCTCACTTAGTTAGTGCCTATCAAGCAAGGTCGGCTAATGAAGGATTTTCTTATCTTGGCATATTAAGTTTTAATTAATTTATGTATTGGTTCTAGCCAATTGAGAAGATGAATTTTTTTAATTCTAATTTGTATTTTGGATGACTTGACAATGTGAAATATATAAGGTCAAGTTGTGGGTTAAAGTATGAAAAAAAAAAGTAGTTGTGAATGTATTAAAGATTTAATAATGGAAAGAGGAAGCAAACTAGAAGGATGTGTAGAAAATCCTTGTCAAGCTAAAAAGATATATTCGATTAGAAAGGATCAAGTATACAAGCCAAAATTGAGATCTATAATCAGAAATTTAGTTGCATCAAAAATTAGGTCATCTCTTTGTTACTCTCTAACCATTGTAGTAATGATCTAAATCTCTTAACAAGGTTGGCTTAACAGCTATTTGCAAATTCTCTAATAAGGTGGCAATTCTGTTGAATTTTCTAAAGACCTCTAGCAAGGACACTCCTAATAGGGTGATTAAGTTTCTAATAGGGTCATGCCTAATAGTGTGTTTTGTAATATTTAATAGGGTTAACTCCTAAAAGAGCTCACTTCAAAAGAGTGAACAATAGTAACTAGTTGCAATTGGTGGGTTTTCCCAAATGTGTTCATGCTATTTTCTTTTATGTGTGTATAACTAAGTTAAAAGTAATGGTAATAATAGATAACATCTAATGTTTCTGTTGGAAATATAGATAGAGTAATTGAGAGAGGGGGTGAATCAGTTACCACAAAAACAAATCCAAAGATCCCTTAGATGTCTTATTAACTTAGTTACTACTATCACTCTATAGCCACACAGAAAATGTTGTGACTAGGTAGATGTATGTTAACTTATTAAGCATTCATAAAGATTTAACATGCATGCATAAAAGAAATAATATCAACACAAGAGACACCATATTTAACATGAAAACCCAATATGGGAAAAACTACCAAGTAACTAGCTACCAATTTTCACTCTTCTGAAGTGAGACCTGTTAGGAGCCAACCCTGTTAAAGGTTACAAAATGCACTATTAAGTGTGACCCTGTTAGAGGATTTAATCACCCTACTAGGAGTGGCCTTGCTAGAGGACTTTAGAACAATTCAATAGAACAGTCCACCTTGTTAGAGGATTTACAAAAATGGCTACTAAACCAATTCTGTTAAGGGATTTAGGAATCACTGCTACAATGATGAAAAGTAACAATGAAGTGACCTGAATAAGATGCAACTAATATTTGTTATTACAGATCTCTATTTTGCTTCACTAGATCCTTTCTAATTGAATACACTTTTGATGTTCCTCAAGGATATCTGATCCTTCTTCAAAATTTACTCACACCTTCCTCAATAAAATTTCATGCTTGTTCATCCATTCATCCATTCATTAGAATTCACAACTTAACCTTTTATTTATACCATACAAATTATCGAGTCAGCTCATTTTTAAGTTACATTTACCAATAATTATTACATCATTCAGCTACATTCATTACATGAAACAATTATACTTTCTTTCCCAAAAAAATGAAATCCTTTACTGGCTAACCCTATTTAGTAATCATTGCTTCATAAATGATTTCCAGTGTTAACCAACTAAAGCTCGGTAAACACTAAAAACATTGCAAAATCCTTTGGAGACTAAGTGAACTTGATAAACACACACTTTCTTTCATTGACCTTGTGAGCTCACTAGAAACTAACTTTTGCCACAAAATCCTTCAATTCTTGAGTGAGCTTCGTAGAAACTATCTCTATAGTATAACTACCAAGAACGCTTGGTAGACTCTATAAATTTTTTTTCTAACCATCTGAGCTTAGTAGACTTTGAGAATTGCCTTGCTAAGCAATTGAGCTCAATAGAATCCATCTAATAACTGATATGCAATTTGTGAAACATCAAAGACAACACACAATTGAACAATTGTATCCAACAATCTCCCTTTTTGGTATTGATGACACCACATGGCATAGTAGATGAAATTTGAAAACAAATCTACTTCTGATAGAATATTTCTCCCTCTTAGATTTTATGCCACAAACTTCTCAACTATAGTAATCTCCCTCTGTGAAGGAATTACAAACTCTCCACAAACAAATTCAAATTTTAGAAAGATATGATAATATACTTCTCTTTGACAACACATGCTAAAGAAAACACAAACCAAATAAATAGCAATGTACCTTGAGTACTTAATCATATGCAATGTTCTCTAAATTATACTCCATCAACTGATAGATCTTCAACATGGTACCTGTTGATGCATCACTAAAACTTTATTTTAGTGAACCTTAGATAGGGGAATAACCCCTAACTTACCTTTTAGATACAAGAATTCATCCTTAGGTAATGGCTTGGTGAATATGGTAGCAATTGGTTCTTTTGTATGGACATATTCCAATCTAATCTCCTTATCCTGTACTAATTCTTTGACAAAGTGATATTTTATTGCAATGTGCTTGGTTTTTGAATGCAACTTTGAATTTTTAGATATATTGATTGTACTTGTATTGTCACAAAACATAACAACATATTTTTTGATTTCCATCTTCATACCTTCTAATAATTTTTTCAACCAAACAATATTTGAACAATTTACTACTATTGCAACATACTCTACTTTTGCTATAGATTGAGATATGCAGTTTTGCTTTTTACTTGTCTAAGAAACCAACCTTTTTCTAAGAAAAATGCACCTCCACTTGTACTCTTTCTATCATCAATGTTTCCTGCCATAATACCATCAGTAAACACTTTCAAATCTAGATTACCTCCAAATTTATACCATAATCCATAATCTTTAGTGCCTTTCAAATATCTCATGATCCTTTTGATTACCATGATGTGATTTTATCTTGGTTTTGCTAAAAATCTTGCAACTATACCTACTGCAAGAACAATATCTAGCCTTGTATGAACTACATACTACAACTTTCCAATCATTGATCTATATAATGTCTGATCTACCTCCTTTGATATATCCTCCTTGGTAAGCTTTAGTCCAATGGACATAGGGGTTCCAGCTGGTTTACAATCTTCCATCACAACATTTTTGAGTATCTCCTTGATGTATTTAGATTAAGTGATGTAGATACTATTCTTACTTTACTAAATTTGAAGACCAGCAAAGAATTTAATCTAACCAAACATTCACATCTCAAATTCCGTGTTCATTTTCTCTAAAAATTCTTTGCATAGATCATCGTATCCTATGAAAATAGTATCATCCTCAAATATTTCTGCCAAAACAATCTTTTTATCTAGTCCTTCTTTGATATACAAACTAATATTATCATTATTTCTCTAAAAACCTATCTGAATAAGATAGTTATGCAATCTTTCATACCATGTTCGAGGGGCTTGTTTTAGACCATAAAATGCTTTGTGTAATTCTTAGACCATGTCCTTCTTGTCTAGATCAATAAAACCTTCAGGTTATTCAATGTAGACTTCTTCATCTAGCATTTCATTGAGAAATGCAGATTTGGCATACATCTAATAAACCTTAAATCCTTTGTATGCAACATATATGCAAGTAAGGTCCTAACACCTTCCAATATTGCAATAGGAGAAAAAGTCTCTCCATAGTCTATTCCATCTTCTTGAGAGTATTCTTTACATACTAGGCTAGCTTTGTTCCTTGACACCTTACCATCTTCTTTCAACTTATTTATGAATACACACTTAGTTCCAATCACATTTTTATCTTTAAGCCTAGGTACAAGAGTTCATGTTTTATTCTTCTCTATTTTCTATATCTCTTCATTCATAGCCTCAATCCAACTTTCATTTTCTAGTGCATCTTTGACATTTCTAGGTTCAAAATCAACAAGTAAATAAGTACCTTTTAGCATACTTCTTGTCATAGTTCCTATTAGATTGTGGTGACTGATCAAGAAAGTACTGTACATACTTCATAAATTCTTCGCAATTTTTTTGGGCCCTATTTTATCATAATTTTGGGCTTATATGTAATTATTAACTATAACCCTAAACTATTTAAAATACTTTAATAAAAGGGCTTAAGGTTAGGGATTGTTTTATAAGGTGTGATACAAAATTAGTTCTTGTGGTGGTATTGAGATGCAAGAGATTACAAATTATAAACAAGTTGTAATCACTGGATCATAAAATATTGGACTTGCTATTTGGTGGATATAGCCTAGGGATTGGGTGAACCACATTAAATCTTGGTGCCTTGTGTTATTTTCTGTTATTGGTTATATTTTCATGTAGTTGTTATTTCTATCCATGGTTTAATCCTAACAAGAGGTATTAGAGCCTAGTTTCTTTTTAGGTATCCTCTATAGGAAAGTCTCACAGTTGAGTAGAGGTAATGGTAGATGAGGGTAAGTTGAGGGTTGGTAGGTTTAATGGGTAGAAACTCTAGTTATGGAAGATGCAAATGGAAGAGTATTTGTATCAGAAGGATTTATGGAAGCCATTGGAAGGCAAAGCCAAGAATCAGGGATCTATGTCAAATGATGAATGAGATCTTTTGGATAGAAAGACACTTGGAAGCATTCGATTATGCTTAGCACTATTAGTGGCATTTAATGTTACAAAAGTAAAGATGATAAAAGAATTGATGAAAACCCTAGTGACACTATATCAAAAGCCCTCCACTTCAAACAAGGTATTTCTCATGAAGCATTTATCTAATATGAAAATGATAGAACGTGGATCTGTTACAGACCATTTAAATGATTTTAATACTATTACTAGTCTATTATCTTCTATGGGTATCAATTTTGAAGAAGAAATTAGGGCTCTCTTTATTTTTTGTTCTTTAGATGAAAGTATGAATAGCTTGGTAATGGCTATGAGTAATTTTGTTCCTAGATCTAGTACAATAAAATATGATGATGTGATCGATTTTATTTTGAGTGAGGAAACTCATAGGAAAACTTTAGGTGGATCTACATCAAGAAGTGCTTTGCATGCACAAAGCAAGGGCAGAATGACTAAGAGAGGAAGTAATTCTAAAAATCATGGGAAATCAAGAGAAAAGTCAAAGGGGAGGAGGTCTCAATTGAGAGGACCAAACGATTGCCAGTACTATGGGAAACCAAGGCACAAAAAAACATTTCTTGAATCGAAAGAAAAATGAAGGAGATAAATTAGATGGAGACAAGGAGGTAAATGTGGTAAGTAACAAATTTGAAGAGTATGATTTTCTTCTATCTTTAGAAAGTGTTGATGATTCATCATGGGTTTTAGATTTTGGTGCTTCATTTCATACTACACTTTATAGAGGTTATTTCATTGATTATGTCCAAGGGCATTTTGGGCTTGTTTATTTGGGGGATAATGAACCCTATCAAATTGTTGGAGAAGAAAAATTAAGATTAAGTTGTAGAATGGGAATCATTGGCTACTACATGAGGTAAGACATGTTTCATGGTTGAGTAGGAATTTAATTTAAATAGGGCAACTTAGTGATGAGGGTTGTGTAGTTACTTTTAATGATAAAAATTGGAAGGTTTCAATATATTTCCATGTAGTAGCAAAAGGTGTGAAAGTAGGCACCTTATATCTTTGTATAGGTCATATTGTTCCTTCTACTTTAATTATTTTAGAGAAAAAAGAATGTTTGGGAACAATTGCTGCAATTGAGCAGGGAAACAAATAGCTACTATAGATTCTAATACAATGTTGTGGCACAATAGACTTGGGAACATAAGTGAGAAAGGTATGAAAGTACTTCATTCAAAGAAAGTCTAACCAGGTCTGAAATGTGTCAGTATGGATTTTTGTGAAATTTGTGTGTATAAAAAAACAAAAGAGAGTGATTTTTGCAAAGACTGGGAAGGAAAATAAAAGGGAGAAATTAAAGCTTGTGCATACCGATGTATGGGGACCGGCTCAGGTATCTTCCCTTCTCATTACTATATTATATTTATTGATGACACAACTAGAAAAGTATGGGTTTATTTCCTTAGACAAAAATCTAATGTATTTCAAACTTTTTAGAAATGGAAATGTTTGGATGAAAATGAGACTGGTAAAAAATTAAAATGCCTTAGATTTGATAAAGGTGGTGAGTATTGCAATCATGAATTAGAAGATTATTCCAATAATGGTATTTGTAGATAGAAAACTATTCCAAAACTCCACAGGAAAATGGAGTGGTTGAATGCATGAACATGACTATAATGGAATGTGCAAGGAGCATGAGGTTGCATGTTGGGTTTCCCTTACACATGTAGGTGGAGGCTATCAATACTGTTTTATATTTGATTAATAGAGGTCCCTCTACTCCTTTGGGCTATGGTATTCTAGAGGAGGCATGGATTGGTAAAAAGGTGAGTTATTCTTTTCTCAAAACCTTCAATTGTAAAGCATTTTCTCACATAGATTCTGAAAATAGAACCAAGCTAGAAGCTAAGTCAAAGAAATGTGTATTTTTTGGATATGGCATTAATGAGTTTGGTTATAGGCTTTGTAATTTTAAAAATCATAAAATTGTAAGTAGCAAGGATGTCATATTCAATGAGAAAGTGTTGTACAAAGATCTATTGTAGCAACATGAGAAGAAATAAGATTATTATGTAGTGCTGGATGATACTCCAAAAGCTAATGTTCCAGCCATTCCTCATGATGTGCAACAATTGCAACAACAAATACCACACACATGAATGAATGTTAGACAGTCAACAAGGAAAATTAGACCTCCACAAAAATTTTCTCCCTCTTTGTATTCTATTTTACTTACTAATGCTATTGAAACTAAAAGTTATGATGAAGTTATGCAAGTGGATACTAAGATTCAATGGAAGTCTATAATGAAAGATGAAATGGACTCTTTGCTAAAGAATAAGACATGGGATTTGTGCAAGTTGCTTGTAGGTAAAAAGGCTTTATAAAATAAGTGGGTTTATAGGTTAAAAGAAGAGGATGGAGGTAAGAAAAGATTTAAAATTAGGTTATTTTTCAAAGGATTTGTATAGAAAAAGGGAATTTATTTTGATGAGATATTTTCTCATGTTGTTAAAATGACTTCTATCCATTCTATTTTAAGTCAAGTGGCTACTGAAGATTTTCATTTAGAGCAACTAGATATTAAAATAGCCTTCCTTCATGGTGATTTTGATGAAGAGATATATATGGCTCAGCCATAGGGTTTGCGGTCAAAGGTAAGGAAAACTTAGTGTGAAAATTGAAGAAAAGTTTATATGGCTTCAAGCAAGCACCTCGACAATGGTATATAAAATTTGACATTTTTATGCATGAGCATGGTTATAGTAGGTGTAATTTAGATCATTATGTCTACTTTAAGAGGTTGGATGATGATAAATACATTATTTTATGTTTATATTTTGATGATATGCTTATAGTTGGGTCTAACATGGATCACATTAAGGGTCTAAAATGTCAATTAGCACATGCATTTTCTATGAAAGATTTGGGGGTAGCAAGACAAATTCTTGGTATGAAGATTTGTAGAGATAGGAAAAAAAAAACATTGTGTTAGAATTCTTTAGAATAACTGAGAGGGGGGGGTGAATCAGTTATTCAAGGTCCAAATGCCCTAATAATAGTTTTTCTCTAGTTTTAATGAATCCATACACTTTTCATCCATCCAAACTTAAATCAACCATATTAGCAAGTTACAGTAAACCAACATGCAAAGATAAAACATGAAAGATCAACACATGACACAATGATTTATGTGGAAACTTAATTTAGGAAAAACTATTAGCAACATGCTACTTGATTTTCACTCTTCTAAAGTGATGCCTGGTTAAAAGCCTGCCTTGTTAAAAGCCTGCCTTGTTAAAGGCTTATAACACACTATTAAATGTGACCTTGTTAGAGGATTTCACCAAACTATTAGGAATGGGCCTGGTTAAAGGACTTTTTGAACATTCAGTGGGGATGTCACCCTGTTAAAGGATTTACCTCATGGCTATTAAACAAACCTAAGTCCATAGGATTTAAACTATCTATTACAATTGCTAAAGAGTAACAATAATGGCTTTTTGATTTGATACAACTTACAACATACTTTGCAGATTTCATATCACACTTCAGTTCTATCCTTTTGCTTGGCTTTAATTACTTCAACTCTAATTGCTTGTCTTCTTCTCAAGCTTCGTCTCCTTGAGTCTTCCTACTCATCATACCAATGCATCCATATCTAGGGTCTTCTTATTGAAACAAAGTAACTATGCTCTCTTTCCTCCTTAGCACCTCCTTTAGCATTTTATGTTGTCATGCTTGACCACCTCTCTCTATGTCTTCTTCATGAACTTATGTCTCCTTAAATAGAAATCTGATTTTCCTTTTTTGTTCAATTCTCGCTCTCCAATTTTAGGGTTTCAAATGGATTAGGTAGGATACAATGTATCTATCCTATATCTTGTTCTTATTAAAAACTTGGTTAGTTGTATCTTTTAAAAACATTCTACATGGTGTTCTGTGCCACCATCTCATCATTCTTATCTTCCATTTAATTTACAAACTTCTAGATAACAATGTTGTCAGCTTAGATCTGGAAAATCTTCAATTTTCAAAATAATGCAGCAACTCAGCATTATTGATTTACTGGTGCTCGGCACCTCTGTGTTACTTGGCACTATTGGTTTTTTGGTGCTTAGCATCTGTTTCCTAGATAGCTCAGCACATGAAGTTCGTTCGGCACTTGATAAATTCTATATCACTTAGCATCTGAAGTTTACTTGGCACATGTATCACTCAGCATCTGAAGTTTACTCTATACTTGTATCACTCGGCATCTGAAGTTTACACGGCACTTGTATCACTCGGCATCTAAAGTTTACTTAGCACCTAATGTTGATCTTGCTTGGCTTTAACTAGGAATCTATTCAGCACCTACTAGCTTTCTCGGCTCCCTCTCTCTAATGAACTTTAGTTAGGCTTTACAGATGTCTTAGCTAAAAAACCTTTCATCTTTGATATGTTTCAATGTGCCCATTCTCTGTGTCTTATAGTATGTCATCAAAACACTTTTTTATCAATGGCTTAGCTAATCCTTGTACTTCATTACAAAATCATAACTTCAACCTTTCTCTTGGTCTACTAGTTACATCTTATTGATTGTCTCCTTCTTGTCAATAAGCTAACTGATAGTATTTGGATCACTAAAGCAATTGTCATTCCTGCAAGTACAAGTTTGACATCAATGACAAAACAATAATTAAGAACATTCTTTACCAGTTCCATATGATCATTCTAACAACTTTCCTCATGACCTTTTCAATCATTTCCAACAATCTCCCTCTTTGGCATTGATGGTAAAACCAAACATACTTTTTCATCAATGGCTTAGCTGATCCTTGTACTTCATTACAACATCATAACTTCAACCTTTCTCTTGGTGTACTAGTTACATCTTATTGATTGCCTCCTTCTTGTCAATCAAGTAATTGATAGTATTTGGATCACTAAAGCAATTGTCATTCCTGCAAGGAGCAAGTTTGTCATCAATGACAAAAAAATGATTGAGAACATTCTTTACCAATTCTATATGATCATTCTAACAACTTTCCTCATGATCTTTTCAATCATTTCTAACAATCTCCCTCTTTGGCATTGATGGAAAAACCAAACTGATCAATTGTTTAGCTTAGTTATAATCTCCCTCTTGCTTTGTATTGATCAAGTTTCTCTGTTTATTTCTCCCTCTTTGACATAAATTCCAAAGATGTAGCATCTTTATCATGCAAAATATAAGCTTTGGCTTCTTCTTTTTTTCTCCCTCTGTCACCATGCTTGTGACTGATTTGGAGTTTTTGCTCCTATTGTCATCCTCTACATCATTCTTCTAATATTTCAATGATTTATTACTGGTGATGCAAGGCAGCTTTCTTGTTGCTTTAAATGACTTGAGTTAGGGGTATTACCCCCAACTTGCCTCTAAGATATTCATAAGCATCCTTTGGCAATAGTTTGGTGAAGATATCTGCAGTTTTATCCTTTGTGTGAATGTATTCCAACTTTACTTGTTTGTCTTCTACTAGTTCTCTGACATAATGATACTTGATTGTGATGTGCTTGGTTTTTGCATGCATTACTAGATTTTTGGATATGTTTATAGCACTTTTGTTATCACAATACAATATCATAGGTTTTTTTACCTCTTCCTTCATTCCTTTCAATAGATGTGTGAGCCACACAATGTTTGTGTAATTCACTGCTACTGCCACATATTCTAATTCTGCAGTGGATTAGGATGTGCATGTTTGTTTCTTGCTAGTCTAGGTAACTAGCCTTTTTCCTAATAATAATATACCTCCACTTGTGCTTTTTCTATCATCAATGTTGCCTCCCCAATCTGCATATGTATATGCATTGAGCTCAAATTTTTCATTCTTCTTATAGTATAGACCAAAGTTATCAGTTCCTTTAAGATATCTCATTATTCTTTTTACTGCTATGAGATGATTTTCTTTGAGATTAGCAGAGAATCTAGCCACTATTCCAACTGCTAATGCTATGTCTGGTCTACTATGTACAACATATTGTAGTTTTCTAATCATGGATCTATACATTGTTTGATTAACTTCAGCTGATTCATCATTTTTGGACAACTTATTTCCTATTGCCATTGGTGTGCTGACTGGTTTGGACTCTTCCAATCCAAATGTTTTAAGAATCTCTTTGATGTACTTTTTTTGTGTCACAAATATACCATGTTTTAGTTGATGTACTTGCAATCCAACAAAAATTTTGATTTCTCCAAACATAGACATTTCAAATTCATGTTTCATTTTGTCAGCAAAGCCTTTGCAAAGAACTTCCTTTCCACCAAACACTATGTCATCCACAAAGATTTTACATACAATAATATCCTTACCTTCTTCTGGTTTGATGTACATGTTGCTATTATCATCAGTTCTTTCAAATCCTATTTGCACTAGATACTTGTGAAGTCTCTCATACCATGCTCTAGGTGCTTGTTTCAAACCATAGAGTGCTTTATGTAGCTTACAAACCATATCCATGTTGTTCTCATCAACAAATCCTTCTAGTTGTTTGATGTAGACTTTTTCTTTTAGTATACCATTTAAAAAAGCAAACTTTACATCCATTTGACAGACTTTAAAATCTTTATATGCAGCATATGCAAGTAAAGTTCTTACTCCTTCCATTCTAGCAACAAGGGCAAATGTTTCCCCATAGTCTAGTCCTTGAGCATAACCCTTGCATACTAGTCTAGCTTTGTTTTTGATAATCTTACCATTCTCATCTAGCTTATTTCTGAATACCCATTTGGTGCCAATCACATTCTTGTCAACTGGTCTGAAAACCAAACTCCAAGTTTTGTTCTTCTTTATTTGATCAATCTCTTCTTCCATAACTTTATATCAGTCATCATCTTATAATGCACCATATAATGTCTTAGGTTTAGATTTTATAATCAGACATTAGTATGTCTTAGTCTGTTCCTTGTCATTTCTCTTGCATGTTGGTCACCAATTATCTGTTCAGCGGGGTGATGTCTTTTTACATATTTGGATAATCTTGGTTCTGTCCTTATTTCCATGTTTGATATTTCTGATTTAGGGTCACTATGTACTAAGTTTTCAGTTTGTTCTTCATCTCTTTCATATGTACTGACTTCATAATCAGATTGTGCATTTCTTTCATTCTGCAACTCGACTTTTGAATGCAACTCGGCATTCACTGGTTGTGAGTCGGCTGAAACTAAAACTTTTTGTTGAATTTCAATTTGGTTGACATCATCCTCATCAGTCATTCCTTCATAGGAATACACAAAGGTTCTGTATTCATCGATTCTTTTTTATTCTTTATCTTGGACTTTTGTATGTTCATCAAAGTTTACATTTGCACTTTCCACAATTTTATTAGTGTTAGTATTCAAACACTTGTATGCCTTACTTCTAGTGGAATAACCAAGGAATATGCCTTCATCACTTTTTGCATCAAATTTTCTATTTCTAGCATCTTTAAGGATAAAATATTTGCAACCAAATACTTTGAAATATTTTACATTGGGTGAGTGACCATACCATAATTCAAAAAGTGTTGTATTTGTACCTTTCTTGACTTGTACTCAATTCAGTGTATCAACAGCTACACTTATAGCTTCTCTCCAGTATTTTAGAGTAACAATTTTTTCCATCATTAATGTTCTTGCACAGTCAATCATAGACCTATTTCTTCTTATAGAAATTCCATTTTGTGGGGGAGTTCTAGGAGCTGACATTTGTCTTTTGATTCCTTTATCATTACAAAATATCTCGAATTCATTTGATGTGAATTCACCACCTCTGTCTGAATTTAGACATTTCAAGCTCTTTCCTATTTCCTTTTCAACTCTAGCCAAAAACCACTTAAACATTTGAAAAGCATCAAATTTTTGCTTTCAGAACATAACAGTCATCATCTTGGAATAGTCATCAACAAACAACATTATGTACTTATCTCCTTTATAGCTTTGTACTTCCATTGCACCACATAAGTCAGTATGAACTAGTTCAAGTACTTTTTTGGATGTATAGTTTTTGCTTTTGAAACTTGACTTTATCATCTTTCCTAGTTGACATTGTTTGCACATGATATTATCAGGCTTCTTCAATTTTGGTAAACCTCTAACTTCTTCGTTTTACTGATCTTGACCAGATTTTCAAAGTTGACATGACATAGCCTTCTATGCCATAACCATTTATCATCAAATTTTGCAATAAAACAAGAAACATCACCCATATCAAGGTAAAATAGATTACTCCTTGTTTGATCTCCTTTTCCTATTAGTTTACCATCAGTATAATAGATTTTTGCAATTTTGTTTCCAAATTCTATTTTGCATCCTATATTGCCTAACTATGAGACACTCAGCAAATTGTAGTTTAATCCTTCAACATAGTATGCATTATCACATGAAATTTTCTCTGTGAGCTTAATGGAACTTTTTCCTTTGATTTGACATGGAGCATCATTACCAAATCTAACACTATTTTCATCATACTGAGTAAAGTTAACAAACTTACTTTTGTCTCCTGTCATGTGATGTGAGCATCCACTGTCTATGATCCACCTGTCATTCTTGTTCATACATCTTACCAGTGCTATGGGCTCTTCTTCATTAGATTGGTCCTTCATGGCTACATAAACAACTTCATCATCATTATCATCAAAATTTTCTTCAACAATATAACACTTCTTACCTTTGTCTTTGTAAACTCTCCTGTCATCATCTCTTCTGAATTTGTTTTTGTTGCCTTCCTTGTAATCCTTTTTCTATGTACAGCTGGCAGCAATATGACCTACTTCATTACAATTGAAACAAATGATAGGCATCTTACCTTTGAATTTTCCTTTGCCTCTATGAAATCTTCTAGCAAGCAATGCTTCCAATTATTCCACATCTTCTTCATTAGTGCTACTATCACTGGATACATATTTCATTTTTCTTCCTTTCTTTGATTTCACCTGTTCAGCATCTTTTAGTGATAGCTTGGCCTTAAATGTATATTCAACATTCTCAGGTCTATAGTTGTCAAAGTTAGATAACTCAAATGCAGTGAGTCTACCTATTATACTTTCAAAACATAGATTGTTTCCTGGTACACATCTTAGTTCTTGTATTATTGATACTCTAATAGCATAGATAGGGAGCATGGTTCTTAAGAAATTACTATTAATAGTATCTTCATCCAATTGATCACTCAAGCATCTTATTGCACTTACCACTTCCTTTATTCTTGTGCCATACCGAGCAGCATTCTCATTATCCTCCATTTTCATATCATCAAACTTTCCTCTGAGACTTTCTCTTTTTGCTCTCTATACATTCCTATCTCCTCCATAGATGTCTGATAGGGCTTTCCACATTTTGAATGCAGTGTCACATCCTTTGATATCATCAAATTCAGCATAGTTGAGTGCAGAGGCGATCTCCAACATTGTCTGATTGTGTTCCTGCTTGTTTTTCATGTCTTCTACAGTAAGAGTACCAGTTGGATCTACATGTTCAGTGACAATTGAATTTTGGGCATAATCTCCTATGGATCCAAGATGTAACTTCATCAAACTTTGTCATGCAAAAAAGTTGTCTTTGTTGAGCTTGGAAACTTCTCTCCTAGGCATTTTGATATTTTATGCTTACAGTCCCTTTAAACTGAATCAGCAATTTAGCTCTGATACCAATTGTTAGAATTCTTTAGAATAACTAAGAGGGGGTGTGAATCAGTTATTAAAGGTCCAAATGCCCTAATAATACTTTTTCTCTACTTTTAATTAATCCATACACTTTTCATCCATCCAAACTTAAATCAACCATATTAGCAAGTTATAGTAAATCAACATGCAGAGATAAAACATGAAAGATTAACACATGATACAATGATCTACGTGGAAACCCAATTTGGAAAAAACTACTAGTAAAATGGTACTTGATTTTCACTCTTCTAAAGTGATGCCCGGTTAAAAGCCTACCCTGTTAAATGTGACCTTGTTAGAGGATTTCACCAAACTATTAGGAATGGGCCTGGTTAAAGGACTTTTTGAACATTCACTTGGAATGTCACCCTGTTAAAGGATTTACCTCATGGCTATTAAACAAACCTAAGTCCATAGGATTTAAACTATCTGTTATAATTGCTAGAGAGTAACAATAATGGCTTTTTGATTTGATATAACTTACAACATACTTTGCAGATTTCAAATCACACTTTAGTTCTATCCTTTTGCTTGGCTTTAATCACTTCAACTCTAACTGCTTTTCTTCTTCTCAAGCTTCGTCTCCTTGAGTCTTCCTACTCATCATACCAATGCATCAATATCTAGGGTCTTCTAATTGAAACAGAGTAACTATGCTCTCTTTCCTCCTTAGCACCTCCTTCAACATTTTATGTTGTCATGCTTGACTGCCTCCCCTATGTCTTCTTCATGAACTTATGTCTCCTTAAATAGAAATTTGATTTTCTTTTTCCACTCAATTCTCCCTCTCCAATTTTAGGGTTTCAAATGGATTAGGTAGGATACAATGTATCCATCCCATATCTTGTTCCTATTAAAAACTTTGTTATTTGTATCTTTTAAAAATGTTCTACATAGTGTTATGTGCTGCCAGCTCATCATTCTTATCTTCCATTTAATTTACAAACTTCTAGATAACAACCTTGTCAGTTTAGATCTGGTAAATCTTTGATTTTCAAAATAATGTAGCAACTTGGCATTATTGATTTACTAGTGCTCGGCATCTGTTTCCTGGTTAGCTCGGCACTTGAAGTTCACTCAGCACTTGATAAATTTTATATCACTCGGCATCTGAAGTTTACTCGACACTTGTATCACTCAGCATCTAAAATTTACTTGGCACTTGTATTACTCGGCATCTAAAGTTTACTCGGCACCTAATGTTGATCTTGCTTAGCTTTAACTAGGAATCTGTTTGGCACCTACTAGCTTGCTTGGCTCCCTCTCTCTAATGAACTTTAGTTAGGCTTTACAGATGTCTTAGCTAAAAAACCTTTCATCTCTAATATGTTTCAGTGTGCCCATTCTCTGTGTCTTATAGTATGTCATCAACACACTTTTTCATCAATGGCTTAGTTGATCCTTGTACTTCATTACAACATCATAACTTCAACCTTTCTTTTGGTGTACTAGTTACATCTTATTGATTGCCTCCTTCTTGTCAATCAACTAACAAATAGTATTTGGATCACTAAAGCAATTGTCATTCCTGCAAGTAGCAAGTTTGACATCAATGACAAAACAATGATTGAGAACATTCTTTACCAGTTCCATATGATCATTCTGACAACTTTCCTCATCATCTTTTCAATCATTTCCAACACATTGACACTATCTCAGGCTAATTATGTTGAGAAGGCGTTGCAACATTTCTCTATGGAGAATGCTAAAGCTATCAGCACACCTTTACCTGGTTATTTGAAATTGACTAAGGGGATGTGTCCCAAGAAACAAGAAGAGGAGGATAAGATGTCTAAGGTACCCTATGCTTTAGCTATAGAAAGTTTGATGTATGGTATGGTATGTACTAGGCTAGATATTGCACATGTAGTCGGAGGGATTAGTAGGTATATGATTCATCCAGGAATTGAGCATTGGAATGCAGTTGAATGGATTCTCAGATTTAGCAAGGGAATTGATACTAAGTGGAGTACTAAAGGTTACATCTTTACTATTGGTGGGGCAGCCATGAGTTGGGTTTCTAGGTTACAAAAGGTTAATGCTTTATCCACTATAGAGGCAGAGTATGTACGTGCTATAGAGGTAGCTAAGGAGATGATATGGCTTTAGTTCTTCTTGTAAGAATTGGGGCATCCTCAGAAGGATAATTATTTGTTCATAGATAGTCAGTGTCATTCATCTTGCAAAGAATTCAGCTCAACATTCAAATACTAAGCACATACAATTGCAGTACCATTTTATTCGATCAGTTTTGGAGGATGGATAGTTAAAGCTAGAGAAGATACATACCAATGACAATCCAGTAGATATGTTGACAAAGGTAGTATCAAGGGAGAAGTTGAACTCCTCTTTAGCTTTAGTTTGTCTTCTAGACTGAATATAAATAAAAGAATAGTAGAGTCCAAGGTATTTTGATCTAGTGGGAGCCCCATGTGGTGGCGGTATTACTACAAGATTAGTCTCCAAGTGGGAGATTATTGCTTAGTGTGGAGCCTAATTAGTCTCCAAGTGGGAGATTTTTAGATTGTGGTGACTGATTAGGAAATTACTGTACATACTTCATAAATTCTTTGGGTTGACATGTAATTATTAATTATAACCCTAGAATTGTTAAAATACTTGTACAAAAGGGCTTAGGGTTAGGGATTGTTTTATAAGGTGTGATGTGAAATTAGTTCTTGTAGTGGTATTGAGCTATAAGGGATTAGAGATAATAATTAGGTTGTAATCATTGGATCATAAAATGTTGGACTTGCTATTTGGTTGACATAGCCTAGGGATTGGGTGAACCATGTTAAATCTTGGTGCCTTGTGTTCTTTTTTATGTGATCTATTATTTTCTATTATTGGTTATATTTGCATGTAATTGTTATTTTTTCCTATCATTTAATTCTAACAGTACCTTCATATTTGTCTCCAATGATTTTTCGTGGGGCATGTTGTCTCATGATATACTTGGCTAATATAGGTTTATTACCTTTTGAATGAATTGTATTTTCATCCTTATGTATTTAAATTTTAGGTTCTGTTTGTTTTGTCTATTGCTCAGGTCTTTTAGACTTGGTAGGCATTGGATCGATAGCATCTGAATGTGACTCAGGTTCCTGTAGCTCGGTTTGAACTTCTTGCAACTTGGTGACGGGAGACTTGGGAGTAGAAGTTTCCTAGTTGACAGATGTATCTGGCACTATATCAGATTGAATTAAAAGAAATCTCCTATAATCTTCTGGTTCTTTTTTTCTTTCTTCTTCAATCCTTTCTACAAACTCATCAACTTTCACATGTGCACTTTCTATGACTTTGTGAGTAGACAAATTGAAACATCTATACGCTTTACTCTTGCAAGAATATCCCAAAAATATTCCTTCATAACCTTTCACATCAGATTTACTTTTTCTAGATTCTTTCAAAATATAACATTTACTTCCAAATACTTTTAGGTAACTTATATTGGTTTATAACAATACCATAACTTATAGGGGGTTTTCAATGAGTCCTTCTTCAGCTGTACTCAGTTCAAGGTATCAACTACAGTGCTGATAGCTTCCTTCTAATTTTTGATACCAATGTTCTTTTCAATCATTAAGGTTCTTGCACAATCCATGATAGATTTGTTCCTCCTTTTAGCTATTCTATTTTTCTTGGGAGTTCCAAATGCTGATACCTATCTTTTGATTCCCCTTTCAATGCAGAAGTTATTGAACTCATGGGAGATGAATTCACCACCTCTATTTGACCTTAAGTATTTTAGTCTTTTCCTTGTTTCCTTCTCTACTCTAGCCAAATACCATTTGAACTTCTCAAATGCTTCTAATATCTCTCTCAAAAACATGACAATCATCATTCTAGAATAATCATCAACAAAATGAATGAAGAACTTTTGTCTAGTATAGCTTTCAATTCCAATGGATCCACACAAATTAGTATGCACAAATTCTAAAACTTCTTTAGACTAATAGTTCTTACTTTTAACACTAGTCTTTCCCATCTTACCAATCTGACAATTCTTGCATAGACCAACATTAGGTTTCTTTATACTAGGAATGCCTCTTACTTTCCTAAATTTTCTTATTGTCACCAGATGATCAAAGTTCACATGACATAACCTTCTATGCTATAACCATCTTTCTTCAACTTGAGCAATAAAGCATGAACATTCACCAAGTTCAAGATAGACCAAGTTACCTTTAGTTTGTATGCTTGATCCAATCGAATTTCTTTTGTCATTCAATAGTCTTACTTTTCCATGCATGAATTCCACTTTGAATTCAATATTGAGTAGCTGTGCCACACTCAACGAATTGTTTTTTGGACCTTCAACCCAATAGGCATTATCACATACAATATCTTTGGCTAGTGAGATTCTTCCTCTTCCTTTTATGCAACAAGGTTCATTTTTACCAAACCTCACACTACCACCATCATAGTCTTCAAATTGTTCAAACTTAGTTTTGTCACCAGTCATATGATGACAGCAACCACTATTTATGATCTATGTATCATTTTTGCACACATGAGAGATAAGTGCCATTTTATCTTCCTCGTCATTATTAGATTCATCTTTCACAGCAATGTAAATAATTTTATCTTCACCATCATCAAAATAATTAGAATCCTTAGCCATGAAACATGTTTTCATACCTTTGTCCTTGAATGATTTGAAATCTCTCTTGCCATTACACTTGTGGCCTTTCTTCTCATCTTTATTTTTCTTGTTTGGGCACCTAGCAGCAATATGTCCAATTTCCACACATAAAAAATAGATTAAAAGAACTTTACCTTTGTATTTTACTTTGCCTCTAGAATATTTCCTTGCTAGCAAAGCTTCAACCACCTCAAGATCACTTTCAAAACTCTATTCTAATTCTTCTTCACTTTCTAACTAAGATTCCTTTATCTTTTTGCCTTTTTTCTTTGAGTGAAATCTTGGCTTCAAATGTTGATTCATGTTCTTGGAAGCTGGAATGTAGTTGTCATAGTTATCTAGCTCAAATGTAGTCAATCCTTCTACTATTACTTCTAAATTTATCTTAAGATTTGCTTCACATCTTCTTTCTTGAATTTTAGAAAATCTAATAGCATAAATGGGAAGTAATGTTTTAAGAACTTTACTTACAACTATTTCCTCCTCAATGTCTCCTTCAAAAGCCTTGATTGCACTGATGACTACTTTGACTCTTTCAACATATTTGGTAATGTTTTCATCCTTTCTCATTCTCATCTGATCAAATTGTTCTATTAGACTTTCTTCTTTGGCTCTCCTCACATTATCATCACCTTCATTGATATCTTTCAACTTGTTCCACATTTCAAAGGTATTTTTTCAATTCTTGACATCATCAAATTCTTCATAGCTTAGGGCAGATGTAATGTCTATCATTATGGTGTTATGAGTCTTCTTCTCAGCAATATCATTGGCAGATAGTGTACTAGAAGGAGCCATATATGATTCATCAAGATATTTCAATTTTGTATCTCTAATGGAAGCTAGATGGAGTCTTATGAGACCTTGCCATGTTGAAAAGTTATCCATGTTAAGCCTTGAAATTTCCCTCTTATAAGACATCCTGATCTTCGCTTAGATCCTTGAAATCCTTCCTGCAAGCACCAAAAACTATGATGCCAATTGTTGGAAATATAGATGGAGTAATTAAGAGGGGGGGTGAATCAGTTACCACAAAAATAAACCCATAGAACCCTTAGATGTCTTATGAACTTAGCTACTATTTCCACTCAGTAGCCACACAAAAAATTTTGTAACTCGGTAGACGTATGTTAACTTATTAAGCATTCATAAAAATTTAACATGCATGCATAAAAGAAATAATATCAACACAAGAGACACTAGATTTAACATGGAAGCCCAATATGGGAAAAACCACCAAGTAACTAGCTACCAATTTTCACTCTTCTGAAGTGAGCCCTATTAGGAGCCAACCCTATTAAAGGTTACAAAACATAATATTAGGTGTGACCCTATTAGAGGATTTAATCACCCTGCTAGGAGTGGCCTTGCTAGAGGACTTTAGAAAAATTCAATAGAATTATCCACCTTGTTAGAGGATTTACAAAAATGATTATTAAACCAACTCTGTTAAGAGATTTAGGAATCACTACTACAATGATAAAAAGTAACAATGAAGTGACCTAAATGAGATGCAATTGATATTTGTTGTTATAGATCTCTATTCTACTTCACTAGATCCTCTCTGATCAAATACACCTTTGATGTTCCTCAAGGATATCTGATCCTTCTTCAAAATTTGTTCACACCTTCCTCAATAAACTTGCATACTCACTCATCCATTCATTAGAATTCACAACATGACCTTTTATTTATGCCATAAAAATTATCAAGTCAGGTCATTTTCAAGTTACATTTACCAATAATCATTACATTAGTGAGCTACATTCATTGCATGAAACAATTATACTTTATTTCCAAAAACAATGAAATCCTTCATTGGCCGACCTTGCTCAGCAAACACTACTTCAAAAATGATTTTCAGTGTTAACCAACTGAAGCTCATTAAGCATTGTGAACTCTACAAAATCTTTTGGAGGCTAAGTGAACTTAGTAAACACTAACTTTCCATCATTGACCTTGTGAGCTCAGTAGAAACTGTATCCATAGTGTAACTACCAGGAATGCTCGATAGACTCTGTAATTCACTTTGCTAACCATCCAAGCTCAGTAAACTCTAAGAATTGCCTTGCTAACCAACTCAGCTTGGTAGACTCTATTTGATAACTAATATGACATTTTTGTAACATCAAAGAGAATGCATAATTGAACAATTTTATCCAATAGTTTCCATGTCAAGTATTTAATAAGCATATTCCATATTTATCTAGTTACAACATTTTATGTGTGTTTGTCAAGCATCAACATTATTTAGTTTTCAAAGTTTATTTTGTATAGACATCTACGGGATTTGAGATTTATTTTGTATTAATTGATTCAACCTTCCCCTCTCAATTACTCCTCTTGTATTTCTAACAATTGGTGTCAGAGCTTTTGGTGCTTGTAGAGAAAGTTCCAAGGACCTAAGCTAAAGACCAAGATGTCTTACAGAAGAGAGATTCACAAGATGAACAAAGACAATTTTGTAGCATGAAAAGGACTCATGAGGTTACATCTACCCACCATCAATGATTCAACTTTTAAATATCTTGATGTTGAATAAAAGACTCCCACTGGAATATTATCAGTTAAAGATATTGTTGACAAGAATAATCATTACATGATGATGATTGATATTGCATATGCTCTCAGTTATGTTGAATTTGATGAAGTAAAAGACTGCCAAACTTCTCATGAAATGTGGACGAAACTAAAAGAAATGTATGGAGGAGATGACAATGTAAGAAGAGCCAAATCTGAAATTCTTAGAGGTCATTTTGATTAGAAGAAAATGAGGGGAGATGAAAACATTGCAACATATGTGGAATGAATCAAACCAAGTGTGACTGCAATCAAAGCATAATCAAAGCATCTGGAGGAGACACTAATGACAAAATAGTTGTAGGCAAGATACTTAGAAATTTTCTTCCTATTTATGAAATTAGAGTGTCTAATATTCAAGAGATGAGATGTGATCCAAATAATAAAATATCTTTGGATGCTCTAGTTGGAAGATTGACAACTTTTGAATTAGGTAACTTTGATAGCTATGTTCCTAGTTCAAAAGGTATTGAGTCTACATTTGGAGCTTAAATCTCACTCAAAAAAAAGAGTAAGAAATATAAGTACAATAAATTAGGAAGTGAAGAAGAATAATTAGAATAGAGTTTGGATAGTGATCTTGAATTTGTTGAAGCCTTACTTGCAAGAAAGTATTCTAAAGGTAGAGGAAAGTACAAAGGTAAACTTCCTCTGATCTACTTTTCTTGTGAAGAAGTTGGTAACATTGCTGCAAGGTGTCCGAATAGAGAATTCAAAGATGAAAATAAAAGCAATAAGCACAAAGGAAAGAAGGATTTGAAGAACTACAAGAACTAAAAATTTAAGAAATCTTGTTTTATGGCTAAAGATTCTACTAATAGTGAAGATGAAATGGTATATATTCCAGTAAAAGATGAATTTGATGATGAAGGAGATAAGATGACACTTATCTCTCATGTTAGCAATGATACATGGATTATTGATAGTGGCTATTCACATCTATGACTTTAGACAAAACAAAATTTGAGCTCATCGAATATTATGATGGAACTAGTGTAAGATTTGGAAACAATGACCATTGTAACATAAAAGGAAAAGGATGTATTTCTTTAACTAAAGAGCTTGTATGTGACAATGCTTATTGAGTTGAAGGATGAAAGAATAATCTACTGAGTGTGGCACAGTTGAATAAAATTGGATTCAAGGTAGAATCCATGGATGGAATGACCAAACTACTCAATGGAAGAGGAAATCTAGTTGGATCTTGCAAGCAAACAAAACACAATATATTTATCTTGATATCAGTGAAAGTTCATGTTTTATTGCTCAAATAGAAGAAAGTTGGTTATGGCACAAAAGACTATGTCATGTAGACTTTGATAATTTGGTTAAGATAAGAAAACATAAAAGAGTAAGAGGTATTCCAAGTTTGAAGAAACATGATATGAGTCTATGCAAAAATTGCCAAATTGGTAAGATGGGAAAGAGTAGTTTCAAGAGCAAGAACTATCAGTTAGAAGAAGTCTTATTACTTGTACATATAGAGAGACTTAGAGTTACAAAAAAATTTACATTCTTTTTGTTGATGATTATTTTAGAATGATTATTGTAATGTATTCAAAAAAAATAAAATCAAAAGCTTTTCACAAGTTCAAGTGCTATTTAGCAAGAGTGGAAAAAAAATTGGAAAGACATTGAAATGTTTGAGATTAAACAAAGGTGGTGAATTCATCTCCAATGAATTCAATAATTTCTACATTGAAAGAGGAACTAAAAGAAAATTATCAGCCCCTAGTACACCCTAGCATAATGGTATAGCTGAAAGAAGGAACAGATCAGTCATGGATTGTGCAAGAACATTGATGATAGAAAAGAACGTTGCAATCAAATACTGGAAGGAAGCAATCAACATTGCAGTTCATATCGTAAATAGAGTATAGCTAAAGAAAGATTCAAATCAAACTCCTTATCAGTTATGGTATGGCTAAAAACCTAATGTAAGTTACTTGAAAGTATTTGGTAGCAAGTGTTATATCTTAAAAGAATCTAGAAAACAAAAAATTGATGTAAAAGGTGACAAAGGCATCTTTATAGGTGTTGGTGTAAATACATATTTAATATTTACACTTACTTAAGTTTACTTAGATAAATGCATTATTTTATTATTTATTTTGTGAGACACTTAGGAGTTTGTATACCTTTTTGATTTGTCATGTTGACAACACAGAAGTACACAACTCTATTTCAGCACATGGTGTCTACTACACTGGAGTTTGCATCATTTACTGAGCTATCATGTAGAAAACATAGTTATTCACACTCCCTTTTTAGCTCATTTTGTCTACAACACTAATTTGTTTTCTACACCATTGTAGGCTTATCCTCTCATCATCACACTTACTTTCGTGCTTAATGGAGGATAACCCATATTAGGTGGACATGTGCCTGGTTTTATGAATTATCATATAATGCAATATAATAAAATAATGCATTAATCTAAGTAAACTTAAGTAGGTGTAAATAGTAAATAAATATTTACACCAACATCCACCCCTTAAGTGTAACTTAGGGGAATTCCCTTAAGCTTGTGAAAACTAGGATGAAATGCATGATGGGTCCCAGCTACTAGGCCATGTTAGGTACCCATGTACATAATGAAAATGTAATCTTTCATAAAGAAGAGAAAGAGGGAAAACCTCATGGTAAAAACCCTCCCCAAAAAAGAGAGATGAAAAACTAGATGCATGGATGGATGGAATAATCAAGACCCCCCCATTATGAAATATATCGACTATATATAATAGTGAAGAGTGAGAAGAACAAGACCTCATAAGAGGAAAAAGTCCCCCCCATAAGAAAGAAGAGGAAGAGAGATAAGATAGTCCCCCCTAATGAAGAATGCTGACCAATGAGTGCTACTCCAAGGAAGAAGTTGGTCCATGAGTGCAAAATATTGTTCCATTCTTTTGGAAGAAACAATGGCAAAGGTACAATCCTAAAGATGTAAGGTGGCCCTGATACCTACTCAAGTGTCCTTGTGTCGATGTTGATGATCACCCCTTCAAACTATGCTAAAAAGAATGAATGTAGATCTAGCAAGAATGTCTATTGAACCTGTCCCAATGAGCCATCTATCTCCTCAACTGACAAAAAGGACCTCTGACAACTATTGTTCATAATGATACACAATCACACCAACCTATGAAAATTGACCATGTGGAGAATGGACATGATGGTTAGAGTGAGCCCTCAAAACAACTATAGAAGGATCATATCCATCAAAGAAAAGATGTAAATTATCAAGGTTGTCTCCCAAATCTACAGTGTGTGACTCCATGAACAAACCTGCAATGTCTGCCAAGAAGTAATATACTATTGTTTGAGCTAGAAGACAACATGTATCCTCCTATACTAGACCTATCACTAAGGAAATATATGTGTGTGGACTATATTGATGATGTGACATCTTACTATAACTATTAATAGAACCCCATGTGTCTAAATCTATTGAAGAACTATCACTAGTGTCACTATCAGTTTCCATAGTATATGAAGTGTGAAGAGGATTAGAGCATAAGTTGGGTGAACTTTCCTCAATGTGAACATCCTTCTCCATAGAAATCCCATGAGTCTCTGGATCCATAATTTTGTAAGATTTAGCATTGTATTCATAACTGATGAAAGTAAAAGGCCTAGGTGTTGGTTCCTTTCATCCCCTAGAAGGTAGGTTTTCCCATGCAAGACAATCGAAGACTCTAAAGTGACTCACAACTAGTTTTCTACTACACCATGCCTCAAAAGGAGTCTTCTCATCTAAGGGCATTATGAGGAGACCTGTTAAGTATGTGAGTAGTACTCCTAATGGCTTCAACTTCAAGTCTTGGATCAAGAGACTTGTCTTTTATCATGCAACTTTCCATGGTCTTAAGAGTTCTAATCCTCAATGTTACAACATTTGTCTTGTGAGGACTAAATGCTGGTGGATTCTGAAGATCAATTTCCTCAAGTTTGCAAAAATATTCAAGTCTTATGTTCACATATCTTCTTTCATTGTCCATTCATAGACCTTGACAACTTTCCTTGATTTCCATTCAACATAACTCTTAAAGGGTTGAAGCTTATGAACCACTTCATTCTTGTGATGAAGGAAGTAGACCCATGTGAAGCATGAAAAGCCATCAACAAAAGTAAGAATGTAGTGGCCCTAGCTAACTAAAGTCACTACAAAAGGACCTACTAATACCATGTGAACTAACTGGAGAACAACTAGTGCTCTAGAAGACTTCCCTTTAGCATACTTCTCCTCAAGATGCATATCAACTGAACATCATGAACACTCACCCTTAGAAAATTTGACGCTAGTTAGACCTTTGACCATGTGCTTTGAGAAAAGCTACTAAAGATAGTAGAAGGTAAGATGACCAAACCACTCATGCCATAGGTTGATTTGTGAAATAGAGTGAGTCAATAAGGCTTGAGAAGGAGACTTAGGCACAAAGTGGGAGAAGGAATAAAGCCTCTTGTCATGGTTTACTTTTCCCACTACAACTAATGAATCATCTTTGAGATTGTGCACCATCACTAAATCTAGAAGGAACTCAACTTTATGACCATCTCCAAGGTGAGTGATTTGGTAAATTGATAGGAGATTGGAGCTAAGGTTTGGAATGTAGAGAACATATTTTAATTCCCCATTGTCCATTTCACATGTCCTTTCCCTTCAACTTCCATTTTGGTATCATCTCCCACAAAGATGAGCAGTACCTGTGACTGCTTCAATGAAGAAAAGTCTCCCTTTGAAGAGCCCTTATGATATGAGCCACCTGAGTCAAGTATCCATTCTAAAGAAGAACTTGTATTTACCATAAGTGCTTGCCCTTTTCCCTTTGAAGAGGTTGGATTTGAATCCTTGGAAGTAATTGGCACTTGAATATTGTTCTTCTTTAGTAGGTTTTCCAACTTTTTCATTCTTTTAGTCTTGCAATGATGCTCATCATGATTTTGCTTCTTATAGTATACACAAAAAAGTTTGTCCTTCTTTTCATTACTTCCCTTCTTGTTGGAAGAAGAATTGCCTTGCTGTGAGGAGGATTGTTGTGTCTCAAATTGTGATTTCTAGTTCCACTAATTCTTCTTTTTGTTGCTAGAACTTTTCCCTCCTTGACTTGATGGGTTCTCACCACTAGCCACCAATGATTTAGTCTGTGATGTCATGAGAAGTCCCAAATCTATCAAGTGAGATTGTTCAACAATCAACATCTCTACAAATACATCAAATGTAGGCTTCTAGGAAGCACTTCCCATGGTCAACCTATGAGTATTATAACTTGAAAGAAAGAAAACATACTCTGAAGGTAACCTCTTTAGGATGTGATGAATCAACTTGTCATCCTTCATGGGATTTACACAATTTGTAAGTAGCACCCTATACTCATTGGCTTTGTTAATGTAATCCTAAATTGTGTCAAAGTTCTTTGGATCCAAGAGAAGTAGATTGTCCTCAATCTAAAATCCCTTTTCCTCATCCACCTTACCATACAATGATTCAAGTTTGTTTGATGTACGTTTGGATTCCTTGAAATTGGAAATGTGGAAGAAGAGATCTCTATGTACACAACTCCTTACAATTCCTAAAGCCTATTGCTCTTGTTTTTGCCAATCAATAAGTTATTTAGTATTAGTAGGTTTGGTAATTGTACCATCAACATAAAGACATAAGCCTTTTTCCATTAATCTACTCCATGCAACATCTTTCCATGTAGAATAATTAAGTGAAGTTAGAAGTGGAGATTTAGGTGAACCCATGATTTAGAAAGTGAAAAGAGCACACAAGAGAGATACAAAACACAATATACACCCCCCCCTTTTCACTGAATCAAAAGAACCCACCCCAAAAAAATTATTTTGGCACTTTATATGTAGTGCGTGTACAATTGGCCACTTGTCAAAATGAACAACTTCTAATTTTTCTTTCTACAACTACCTTTCAAAGCCCAAATCTATCACAAAGAATTGTAGCTCAAATTTACAACAATTCTGAAAAGTAATCAAAGCAGTACAATGCAGAAAACCCCTAATTCTAAAATAGAGATTTCTATCCACACAACCCTAAAATTAGACTATAGATATGGAACGTAGACAAAAAATAATGCACTTTGAAAAAAATAGAACCTATTTTCATGTCCAGATGCACCCGTTCAGAGCATTTGAAGTTGCAAAATGTAAGATTGAATAGGTATAGTCACCAGAAAATGCAATTTCTGAAAAATCCTTTCACCAAAATCAAAAAAAACACCACCACCAGAAATTTTAAGAAATTTTACCCAAAAAAAAAAAGGCACCTAAATTCGAGTCTGGATGACTGAGTTATGGCCTTGCAAATTTAGGTTGCCAAATCGAAAAGCAATCTAGAGAAGGGTCTAGAAGGAAAATTGTGTGCTTAAATTTGATTGTCAAATGGTCATTGCAGTAGTTATAAAATTTCTATAAATGATTGTCAAATGACCATCAAATTTAACATTGTGTTTGGCCGATGTTAACTAAAAATAGCTAAGTGGGTGACATGGCAGTAATGATGTTGACTCAGTGTACAAATTGTATGGAAGATGATGCCACAAGTGATGTGGCAAGGTATAGTAGGTGACATGTGTCATATGGAAAGTGCTAGCATGGTTGTACAGCCAAATGACTTAGCGATGACATGGCAGGCATTTGTTTGTCAGACTACATGGCTACTGACTAGGTCCTATATGGCATTGAGGTGGTAGACAATTGTATAGATTTAGTGGGTCTATGTGGCAAATGTTGGCTCACTAGCATGGAGGGCAGGTAGATCTGAAAATAGATACAAGTGGCATGTAGGTCTGCATTTGCATGAAGGTCTAAAGATGGTGTCACATGTCCTATAGTAGGCAGCCCAAAATGTCTAAATACAGTGCCTGGCATGGTCACAAAGTATTTAACGGTGCTAGAGCTTCCTACTATCGATTGATCTATGGCTACCAAAACTTGAAAATGGTCACCCAAAACCACAAAATGCCTAATAAAAACCTTTTTATGGTTGGTAGGATGTAAAATAGCGATCAAAAGTGGTTTTTGTGGTGGTCAGGCAAGAGGGGGGCATGTTTTTGCATCTAGCTAGCTAGAATCAGTAGGTATTATCCCACATTCACTAATACATTAGGGGTCAATTTGTGACGGCAAGAAAATGTAATGTGTTTTTGGCTTTTTTTTTTCAATTTTAGCCCGATGCCATTGCAATTGCAATGGAAAACATTGCAATTGCGATGCTAACGGGATATAAGAGAAAAAAAATACCAAAAAAAGTTGCTCATTTGAAAGAAATCGACACACGGTTCTTTGAAAAGGAAAGGTAGGAGACTTTAGCAACATTGAGAGGGGCAAAAACCCGCATCTAATGCTAATTCAAGGCATTGAGAGGGGCAAACACCCACATCGGCTAACTCAACGCATTGAGAGGGGCAGAGATCCGCATTTGCTAACTACTTGCTTGACCTACTATATTCTATGGGGATCTCTGCGGTGAAAGGGCCAAGGGAAAAATTCAAAGGAGGATGATGGCAACGTGCAAAACAAACAAACCCATTACTCTTAGAATCCTTTTTTCTCCAATCATTATTATTATTATATATATGAAGTAGAAAACGGGAGGAGACACAACCATTCCAGATGTAAATTATCTCCTGGCCACAAAAAATGTTGTGGGCTCAAGCTATTTGCAATTTATCTTCCCATGTCCCACAGATGGTCATGCATTCTCATTATAACTGGAAATGTTTTTTATGAATGCCCTTTCATTTCTTGAACAAGACACTTGTTTTTAAGTGTTTCCATTGCATGCTGAGAGCTCCATGCTGATGCCTCCTATACTTCCATGGTAGTGTGCTTGGATTTGTTAGAAAAAAAACATGCGAAATCCATGAAAACTTTTTGTTCCTCATAGTCCAATGCATCAAAGCTTATTTTAAGGCTTTGGTGTATGTCTCGAGGCAATGTCTTGGTAACTTTATTCAATTCTAACCTCCAATAATTCTAATCTCTGCCATGAACATGACTACCAAGAACTTGAAGTGATAGAGGTAATCCTCTACATACATTTAGGAAGGAGTTAACCAGATTCTCATTACCCTCAACTGGATGGGATTGTCCAAAGGAATGCCAATAGAATAGCTCTCTGGCATTGTCTATAACCACCCCTTTTTAGATTATAAGCAACACTAATTTCTGCATTTATAAGCACCCCCACATCATGAGTTGTAACTATTACAAGACTGTAAACCAACTTCTTTACAATTTCTATTATAAGTAGAGCATCTAATTGCTATAGGTGATCAATATCATCTAGAACGATTAGGAAACTTAGCCTATTGCTCCTGTCTAGGAAATTCACTATATGAGTTTTCCCTTCCTCTATAGATTGAAAATGGAATGGATCTATGAGGAATAGATCTTTGTTGAATTTCATTTTTAAAGAAGAAAAACTTATATTTCCATAGGCTTCCCTCACATCGAACAGAAAACATGCTCGCTCATATTGGGAGCATTTTTGGTTAAACAACTCTTTGGCCAGAGTTGTTTTGCCAACCCCACCCATTCCAAAAATGTCAAAGATCTAAACCTTCTCTTTGTTGCCTTCATTCATCTAGCACAACCTCTCAAAATCTTCCACAAGTTGATCAAGGCACACCCTTTCAAAATCTTTCGCAAGCATGTGAAGTCCCACTAGGTATTTGGTGACATGCAAAGATCTTTTTGTTTCAACTTCTCTTTGGACAATTGACACTAATACTTTATGAAAGAAAAGATCTTGATAAGAAAAATTTTTGGCTTGCTAAAATATAGTATTTTTTTATATGAAAAAATGTCCAATAACCAAGCATAATGGAAACACAAAGATCTTGTTAATAAGTTATGCTTACAGACACTGCCATGCAGCTTACTATTTAGAAAAATGTAAGCAAATGATTTGAGTACAACAAAAATTACGTAAACATATTTTGGTAGCATATTAATTTAGTAGTTTAAAATATTAATTTTATAAATCTATTGATCCCCCCAGATTTTAATTAGATATTTTTTCTAATTAATATATTTTTTGCTTCTTAAATGCATGGAAAAGTTAGTGTAATGAATGCTAAGTATAGCATTCATTTTCATGAGAGGTTCTTCTGAACCACTTCTAGCGAAACATGGATCAACGAGTTTACTCAAATATTATATAGTTTTATTATAGAATAGACATGTTTTGAAGGGATCTAGAATACTTTTTACAAACACAATGGATTCCAGTCATCGTAAAAAGTATAACAGCAATCGGTCACAAGTTGTTACAACAAATTGTACCCTAACACATAGTATCGATAAGTTTAAAGCCCCCTCTCATAAGAACCTACACATCACAATGCATCTTTATAGTCTCTCCATACCAATCGCACTCTCAACAGTAATGAAGTAAGTGGAGCCTTCTAGAGACAGTGAAGCAAGACTCACTCATTGTCATCAACATAATAGCCATTAACTGAAACATTCCCAAAAATTGAAAAATTCAACATTGATAACAAATGATCTAGCATTATAGGAACAACATAATGCTTGACGAACAATAGTAACTATCACCCTGACTTTTAGGGCATGTGATTACTTCTACAAATACCCAATTTTTATTCATAAATAAATAAAAAATCATTGCCATTTAAAAAAAATCAAAAATAGAAAAGATTCAATTTATTTGACACCTTTAGAGTTGTAATACTAGTTTCCAATGGCAAATTCTTCTTCATCCGGATCCTCATCAAAATACTTGAATCCATAATCCATTTCATCAATGTCTGAAATGATCCCCGTCAAAAAAAGACACTTATTGAATTAGGGCTTTATTCATTAAAAATCAATTGAAGAATTTTTGCACAAAGGGTTTCAATGACTTTCTCATTCACACTAGCCACAATAATTGAATTATAAGACGGAAAGAACAGAAAAATGTAGGGATTTTCAATAGTACCTGATATTCTAAATAGTCGAGCAACAAAAGAATCAAACAACAGAGAATAAACAAATAGAGGATATTTTGATAAGAAATCGTTCTCTGTTACAATTACTGTTGATGCTGCTTAGAAAACTTGCAATTTATAATGGTTAATGAAACCTCAAGGAGCCGAGACTTTAGTGAGCCCAAGCTACTTTATAACCATCACATAACAAAATTAATTTATTTAATCCATATCTATAAAGAAGACATATTTGTTCAACCAAACCTAGCAAATATGATTATATCAAGGGCAAGATGAATATGAAGATTGAATCAAAAGTTAAAGTTGATTGCATATTGAGATATGCTTTTGAAAAACGGTGCCATTTCAATACAAAAGGTGCCTCATTATGAATCCATATGCAACAATGATGGCCACCAAAAGAACAATATTAAATGATCAACAGAAGTGGCTTACCTACATTTACCCCATGGAAAATTCGCATTCACCATAGGTTATTTGCAACTGGGAAAGTGGGAAAGATATAACTAAGCAGTCAAAGAGTTAGAAACTAGATTACCAACCAATTTTCTTCCTTTTTCTTGGAAATTGATCTTTTTTCTTCTAACATTGTGAATCAAGGAGCTATTATAAACTTCTCCATCCTTGTGAGATTGCTAGATAATACTAAAAACTGATGCTTGGGCATTGGGCCCTTGGCGTTATGTGGCACAAAAGAATCCAAGACTAAACTATTGCTGGTATTAATTTGATACAGTCAATATCTAGGATAAAGTGATGATTTTGAGAATTATATATGGGACACAACTTATCGTGGTAATATATATATCTTCTGTGGATGGAAAGTATATTCAGTCACCATGATATTATTGCATCTGCAGTGTATCTACAGTAATAATCCAGATTTATTGAAGGAACAATTCAGGGTATCATTAAATCACAATAGTGACGAAGTATCTATATTGGGTGTGGTCTAAGATGAATCTTTATTGGAAAGTATTTCCTTTGATAGATTCAAAGTGTCTAATCAAATATTATGATAATATCTACAATGAAAATCAGACAATCATTTTACATTTAAACCATAACCATATTAATGCAAACAACTACAGTTCATTTGTTTCAACATATTCAACCGGGTAAATAAGAGAAATAAATAACAATATTTTCACCAAAATCTCAATGCACCAAATATTGGAGATAAATAGACACAACTTTGAGTAGCCAAAAATGGACACTGAGTTGATATGTTGTCAGATGGAGCAATGAGGTCCCAAGTTGAAGGCGGACATGAATGTGCTTCCATGAAAATTAGGCATCCATATGGCTTACCCCTACAAACTGAGCTTGCCACATTATTCAAATGTAAAAATCCACTGATCACATGTATTTCCATTCTTATTATTTTTAAGCTTGGTCATGCTACCCTCTAGTAAACACAAACCTCCATACCTATTTTTGAGAAAATTTCTTTTACTAAGCATCTCTATTTTATTCATTAATAAATGAATGTTGTAATTTGGTATACTAGTTAATAAGAGGAAATAGTTAGTTCAATTCAATCCCCCATTAAATTTGAAACTAAAGGCATAACTATTTAAATATAGATTGTTTTACAAAATAAAACTAAAACTAAAATAAACAAGATTTGAACTATAATAATGTATTATTTTGTGACATTCTAGAGTTACTCCCACACATGACATGTAAGCTTTGTGATGAACGACTATACTAGAGCTAAAAAAAACATGGGTCATCCACCACTCTCTTCCAAATCCACTGGTACCACTGCACACTCGTGATTCACTCTCTAGAAGAAATTGATATTAGAAAAACTTTTTGCAAATAATTCCAATCCATAACTTGCAAACGGATAGAATATAAATTCACATAATCATAATATAGCTTAATTGGTAAGACTACTATCTCCAACATAAGCAACAATAGAAAAATGCGTGATTGCATCAAATGCATTATTTTTAAATATGTTACCAACTTGACTTTTCTATTAAAGGCTCTCATGCTGAATTATAACAAATGGTGAGCTCAATAAACAATAATCTCTTAAATTGAAATGAATTAACATCATTTCTCAATTTAAATACAACCATTTTCTCACCCAACTCAACATTTATGAAATGCAGCTGGTTAGAGTTCAAAAATCATTGTCATAACACACGTACAACTCCTATATTTCCCAAGATAAATTGTCCTACAATTTAGTAAATATTAAATTAACTCCTCCACCATCCTTGACTTCATTGAAAGGTAGAAGAGGATTTGTTATATAAATTTCAAATTACATAGGGTAACATAATTTAGTTTAAGAACTTCAAATTACCAAAAAAAATTGTTTCTTGTCTTGTTTGACGAGGGGCACTAACTATAGTATTTCTTCGTATCATCATGCTTAAAGTAGACACGTACATTGTTTGCCATTTGAGGCTATATCTAAATTGTGGGAGGAAAAATATTAGTATCTGAATGGGGAGACTAGAAAGCTGACCAAAACTTGTCAATCTATTTGTAATTTATCTTAATTTTTTGACTGTGTTCAAGAATTAT
Source organism: Cupressus sempervirens (assembly GCA_028749045.1). NCBI lineage: Eukaryota > Viridiplantae > Streptophyta > Pinopsida > Cupressales > Cupressaceae > Cupressus > Cupressus sempervirens. The sequence continues at coordinate 218,300,905 of CM053793.1, forward strand.
TTTGTTTTCTTGCAATTTCAGGTATGGATTTTACGATGAATGTTTGAGAAAATATGGAAATGCAAATGTATGGAAGTATTTTATAGATCTCTTTGATTCCTTGTCATTGACAGCCCTCATTGAAAGCCAGGTAAAGAAAAAGATATTATTATACACTATTTTGTTGGTACCCTGTGCAGTACAACAAACTTGTTCTTACTATAAGAAAATTTTATTTTCTTTTGTTTCATTGTAGATCTTCTACTTGCACGGAGGTCTCTCCCCATCATTGGACACAATTGATAACATATGAGCTTTGGATTGCATATAGGAAGTGCATCTATACACATAAGTATAAAGTTTTGTGCTGCATAGATTTGAAAAGAAGATCACAACCATAACATTCAGTTGTATGCATGATAGTGTCTTAGATCTGGTTCTATGTAGTGTTCTCTATTAGAAGAATTTTCTATCCTGGTTACTAAATAGTTTCTATTTGAAAGTATTTTGGTTGTAATGGCTATGTAGTGCCCCGCTAAGGAACCCTTGGAACTAAGCGTAAAACATGCAGGGGATTTTGTTAAAGCAATTGCATCATTACACAATTAAATTAGGACAACAATGCTAAGAACATGAACAAAAATGAACAAAAAATCACTATCACTTTGTGCTTGTGCACAAATAGTTGTAAACACCAGCGTCTACATGTGAAAATCTACAATCTCACTTGTTGTCTGTTAGAAGAGCCTCCTATACATTCACCATACCCTTGATGGTGTGTTAAATTTTGTGAAATGATGATGAAATCACTAGAAAAAAGAAGCTGAAACAGTGGCCTAGAGATGATATGTAAATCTTTGGGTCATGCAATAATAAATGTGGCATGGATGAGCATTGATTTTTCTTCGACTTCATGCCAACCACATAAAGGACAATTTTCTTGGAGCCTTCAAATTGAATCTAGTAGTTGTAGGGTCAAATCAATCTATCAATGAAGCTCTAAGTTGTTTAAGAGGATAGGTGGGACCTGTGGTGAAAAATGTCACAATTCTGGGTACATTGGTGCATTTGGGAACTTTCTGCATGCTGAAATGAAGACTTGAGGGATTTTGGAGTGCATTCAGACCTTTTTGGGTGAACATAATATAGAAATCAACACCAATCAATATAATCAAATGAAACTCAGATGCAATCGATGAATAATGCAGATGTTGAAGTTCTAAACCATCCAAATAGCCCTAATAATTGTTGGACCTAATTTATTGCCAACCACTATAGTGTTCAGCATTTAAGGTTTGATTCTTCACAAATAGCCATTCACATCAATGCATTTTAAAAAATATATCACACCTCCAAGAGTCTACCTTCCATAAAATGTGACTAAAATGTTTCTCCAAATAATAGCATCTCCAATGTTGTCAGACATTGAATATAATTTTACGCTACTAAAGTTATCAACTTGCATAAATGCCAAATATTGGAAGTATGGGGACAATATAACAGATCACACCTTAATTCCTTGCCCCATGCAAAAAAATCTAATAATGGACCCTTCTACTGTCTCTTGTCTCTTGTATTCTGAGTTCCATGAAAAATGAGTTTCATACATATCATTGAAGGAAAAGAGCTTCCAGAAGTCTTTTAACTGCCTACTCTAAGGAGCATGCTCAACACGCTGAACAGTCTCAAACTCTAAGAAGTCAACATCCCCTTTACCATTGTTAATATTTATGCCACCAACTATGAAAAGAACATTGTTGGAATCTCTTCAAGTATGCTAAAACCGTCACATGCCTAAATAGTTCTAAATTTTTTGGAAAAAAGGAAGTGGTCAAGTGAAGATTCTAAATGGTGAATCAGTGACAGATATTATGGATTCATCTAAACATGGTTAAATCCCTCCTATCAAAGGAAAATATTCTTGGACCAGTAAAGATATGGCAAGTAATTCATTGCCAAAAAACCAAGATCTTGCATGCTCTATCAGTAAACTAAGCAATGTAAATTTATAATTTATCTTCCAACAAATGCAAGCTGTAGCACTAAATAGTCTAGAACATAAGAGATGACATTTAGATACTCATTATTATCCAATCAGAATTTGGTTAGATCTGTCTTAAGAATTTGAAATGGAGGCAATAATTCTAAGAACTCCAGATTCTGAACTAAGACTTAACAAATGGAAAAATGGCTTCACACTACCATTTGCCTTTCAACATGACAATTCAGAAGCATGTTGAAGAATGGAATTAATAATTGAAAAATCTTCCTAAAATTAATAATGCCAAATTCTAATAATTAAAATTTAAAAATACAGTCTCCTATTTTTTTTTGTATTTTTGCAAAGATCATTCACACCAGTCCAAGATATTAGCATCACCCTTTACATAACAATAAAGGGGCATTTGGACTACGTAATCATTCTTATATATTCAAATGTTAGGACACTGACCCTTTCATATATAATCACCATTTAAACCATCATAATAATAATCTAATTAAATATATGCATTTAAATAGAATTTAAATAGCAATAATGAGTATATATCAAATCTCCGAACCAGATAATAACAAATCATTATCAACAACAATATGTCAGCAAATCAATAACCAGATAATATACGTGCTTTTTCATGACTATGTTTGACTCATATAATTGTGATCTCTCTAGCACTATGATGTCGTTTAATATGTCCTGGTAAAGCTTTTAAATTTTGTTCCTTTTTCCATGTCATGTAATATGTCTTGCCTTGTATCTTATTTGTTTTGAAATTGCTGTTAGGCCTTGTAGCTTGTATAATTTGATTGCTAGAGAGCTTCTACGGCTAAGCAAGAAGGTCATTGCACGAGTTATAGCCACACACTCGGGTATGAAAATTGTATATTTTTTAATCTCATTTATATTTTAACTAGAATTTTAGCTTATATGTTTTAAAATTTCTTTTAGTGGCTTAATTTTGTAAGGTCTCTTGAAATAAGACCTTCAAGCAGTTGGTCAAAGTTTTACAAATAATCTTATCCACAAATTTGCCTAGAGCAATCGACTGAATATTATAAAAGGTGATTGGGTTAAATTTCTTAGGAATAAAGTCAATTAAGAAAGTATTTTTAAAATATTAAATTATTTAGCCATGTCTAAGAAGATTTGTGTACTTTCAACAGTTTTGCTTAGTTTGTGAAAGTTGTAGACCGAAGTTTTCATAGCTCAATTTTTGCTTCCTTCTAAGAACGATCATGTCAGATAATATAAGTGAAGAACAAAATAGGGAGACAATTGATAGATTGTGCTCTAACTTAAAAAGAAAAGGTGATGGAAAATTTTATTGTCCTTGCAAAATTTGTAAGGGCTTAAACTATAGAAGATTGCTAATCAAAACATTTAAGAGACATTGTAGGGAGAATGGTCACACTGAAGGGGGGCATGCCTATCATCCACTGGTAAGTTTTTCATTATATCATTTTAACAATTTATATACATATGAAATCACTTGATGATTAGTTGATGATCATTGTTAATTTATGTTAATCAATTTTGTATAGGTTGATCTCCCCAGGGAAGTACATGATATGAACCACAACAATCCAAAGAATATGGTTTTCAAAGTGGAGGAACATGGAGGTGCGAATATCCAAGATGAAGATAATGATCCCATGGAAGATGACGATCATGCAACAAAAAACACAATTTAAGATGATGGTATAAATACATTGATCCATGACACATTTAGTCCAAGCGTATCTGATCATGATGATGATGATAGCCTCGATGTACCTCCACTTGAGAAGGCATATGAGCCCCTATACAAAGACTCCCAAACAACTCTTCTCTCTACTGTATTTTTGTTGTTGAACTTGAAGGTTATGAATGGTTTATCCAACATAAAAATGTCATGTATGTTAAGGTATGTCATATATGTCTTTATAGTTAACAAAGGGTGAATAATGTACCACTAATATTGTTTATATTAACAACTTATATTTTTTGCTAAAGACTGATAGGCGAGTTTCTATTACCACAATAAAATATTCTACCTCGCTCATATCGATAATTATCTGCTATTATGAAAGATATTGGAATGGAGTATGAAGCAATACATGCTTGTCCCAATGATCATATTATATATTATAAAGAACATGAATTTGCAACACAATGCCTTGTATGTCATATGACTAGATATCAAATAGATCGACTAACAAAAAAGGTGCCTCAAAAGGTTCTTCGTTACATCCCCATTATTCCACGGATGCGACATTATTCAGGTGTAGTAGCTTGGCTCAATTTATGAATTATCATGCACATAATAGAAGTCAAGATGGTATTATTCGAATCCCTGGAGATGGTTCAACATTTATGCACATAGAGAAAAAGTGGCAACACTTCAAAGAAGAACCTCATAATCTTAGGCTTTCATTGGCAGTGAACGGTGTCAATCCATTTGGAGAGATGAGATCTGTTTACTCAGTGTGGCTTGTGTTTGTTATCAACAATAATATTCCTCCGTGGATGTCAATAAAGAGGGAGCACATTATGTTGGCAATGATTGTTCCAGGTATCTTATCATTTGATAGTTATTAATTTACATGTGCTTACAAATCTTGCAGTAAAACAATCACAATAATTATGTAATGTTATTGTTTATTCATGTAGGTAAATATCAAGTTAAATATATGAATGTATATATTGAGCCTCTTATTGATGAGTTGGTGGAGTTATGGAATGGTGTCACTATTTATGATGTGTCTAGACCAATAGGACAATGACAATTTCAATTCCATGCAATACTTTCATGGACAATACATGATGCCCCAAGGCTAGCACATTTTTGTGGTATGTTATAGTGAATTCAAGTTGCGCACAATAATTCTAATTATAAAAATCAATATATTTAATAATCCAATTATATCATTATCTTGTAGGTCTTTAAACAAAGGGAAAATTTGCATGTCTAGTTTGTGGTCCAAAGATGAAATCTCGTCATTCAAAAAGTTTAGGAAAGCAGGTGCTTGATGAGTGTAGACACTTCCTCCACAGGAATCATAAGTATCAAAGTACAGAAAAACATCTTTTCAATGGGAAAGAAGAGACTACATCAAAGCCACGAAGAGTGATACCTCGCCTATGGAAGTTGGAATATAATAGAATTAATCATCGAGGTAATGTCGTTCCACCTAATGGTTTATGTTTGTAATTTATATATTTCTATTTTAATTTTTGTTTACTAATTGTGTAATTGATGATCGTGAAGGTCGTCAAGGCAGTACTGACAACCTTCCAAAGGGACTAAAAAGCTATCTTAGACAATTTAGTAGGTTTCCCTACTACGAGCACTTACAAATTGTGCATTTTTTTGATACTATGCATATTGGAAAGAATATAATAGAGACATTGTGGAAAATATTGGATAGAAGGCATGACAAAGAAAAAATTGTCAAAATTTGTAATGACATTCATGAATCCAATCATGCAAAGAAGAATTTCATTCACTCAAATAGGAACAGAGATTAGATTAATATAAGTGCCCTTCCTTGGTTATTAATGGAGCAGCAAAGTGATGCCATGAAATAAGTCATACGAAAAATTCAATTTCCCACAGGATTTGCTGCGAACATAAAAAATCTCATCAAAAAAAAAATTGAATTTGGGCCAGGGCTCAAAACGCATGATTGGCATTTCATCAAGGTAAGTTATGTTCTTCTATATTTACAATATATTCATAAACTACATGTACTATTTGTTATGTTATGTTAGAAAATAGTGAAATGATTGGTTTATAATTACTGCAGTACGTGCTTCCTCTATCTCTCCTAGAGCGCTTCAACAATAACATCAAACAAGTGATATATGATCTTGGAAAATACATGAGGTAAGCAGTAATATCTATTCAATTTGTTGTATATATTAATTATATTCGTGATTTGTTTTTCTTGCTATGTAATCTATTGTATATTATTTTATCAAGTCTCGTATCTATATATTTTTTGTGACTTGAATCTCTTAATGTAGGTGGTTGTCATCTAAAGAAATCCATAAAGAAGATATAAACTATTGGAAGAGAAGAATTCCTCATTTACTGTGTCAAATGCAAAAGTGTCTACCTCCAACTTTTTTCAATGCACATGAACACTACCTCATACACCTAGTTGAGGAGATTGAATTGTGTGGACCTGTACATAGTAGGTCAATGTGGATGGTTGAGAGGCACTTGAAATCTTTGAAGGCTTTGGTTCAACAAAGAGCACATCCTGAGGGTTCTATGGTAGAGGGATATATGGTATACCAGACTATGGTGTACATTACTGAATATCTTCCTAAGTTTGATTCAAATATCCATGTAGATCGCATTTGGGATCTCGAGCCTTTTAAAAAATTAGAAGGGGAGTACTTGATGGGGAAAGGTACATTGAGGAAAGTGAGAGGTAATAAATTATAAGATGTTATTGTAATAAATTATTTCTTAATCTTCAAAGTAAATCGGTTGTAAGTTGTCAATTTTTTTTTTATACAGGTGCTCGAGAGTGGGATGCACTACATTTGTATATTGCAAACAATCTTGATTGCATGATGGTATGGATTGAACAATGTCAACATTTTGGTCGGACATTAACATGGGAAGGTGTATCTTCATTGGTTAAAGAAGCTCATCGTAATGGAGATTCCAATGTTACACAAAGGGAAATAGATTTAGCACGTGGTTTAAGAGATTTCCAAGTACGTACAAATTTATTAATCACCTGTATGTTTATCAACTCATGATACAATAATTTTGAATGTTTCACATATTATTGCAGGTTAAACACCACAAGGCTATGTTCTATAATGGTCATAAATTTAGCATCAAAGTGTTGGATGACATGAAGAAAACTTGTGATTTAGGAATAACTGCAATTTTTCAAGTGACTAATATTTCATCTAGAAATGACTTACATCCTCAAGAGTCTAAAAATTGATACTATGGCATTTTGGATGATATACTTGAGTGTGACTTTAGTTCCTTCAAATTAGTACTCTTTGTTGTCAAATGGTACAGCCTATGACCTAATCCAAATGATCTTGATAGAACTGTTATTGAACATGATAATGGATTTACAATGGTTAATACAAGGTCGTTTGAGCTAGTTGGGGATGAGCCCTATGTTCTTCCAAGCCAATGTGAGCAGGTATTTTACTCAAAGGTTCCACAAAAACTAGGATGGTCATTTTTTGTTCGACATGAACTAAGAGGAAGGCCAATAAAGTATAAAGCAATGGAAGAAGAAGATGTTGAAGAAGTAGAAGATGATGTAGATGGTGATCATGATCGACAATTATTGGATGATGTTCTTGACACAAATTTTCATGAAGAAGAAGAAGATGATGATTACGATGATGCTACTACTGATGATGATGATGAAGATGATGTTGATGTTGATGATGATGATGTTGATGATGACAATGATGATGATAACGATGATGACGATGACGAAAATGATGGCGACGATGATGATGATGATGATGATAATGAGGAGGATGATAATGATGATGATGATGATGACAACAAGGATGATGATGATTAAATTTAGAGGTATGCCATCAATCCTTAATCTATTTAATATTCATTTCTTGATAGAAATATATTTGTCTTATATATATGGTTACATAGTTTATTCATTATCTATTTAAAAGCTACAAGTTTCAACTACAAATAGAATACTGCTAATCTATATTAATTATTAATCTAAATTAATTAAATAAGACTATCTAAAACACATATTGATGTGTGAATGTATTGAGCCTTATTTTCTTTCAGGTCAAAAGCATTTGTAAGTGTTTAGTTTAGAAAAGGGAATTCATTAAATATCTATAAAAGGGAGTTGTACCTAGAATAAAATTCATAGGGAAAACATAATATAAGTGCTTACCCAATTTTTTGGTTAATAATTCTGCCTCTGTAGGTGATGCAGAGACCCTAGGTGGACTTGCAATCATTCATAACAAGAGGGACTTCCATAGTGTTCTCACAACACCAATCAAGCATCTTCATAAGATCTCTCTCCTTTATCCAAGCCAACTCCATAACCTATCAGAGTGCACACTAAATCCTTATGCCACCTTAGGTTCTACATCTTTGGAATAATCCCATGAATGTCCCTCAATCCATCCAATGGATTCATCCAAGCAATCTAATCAACAAACTATCAAATGCTCCCAATGCCTCAATAGGTGCCAAACTTGACTTCACCTTAACTAGATGTTTCCTCCACCTCCACACACATCAAAAAACTTCAAATAGCATGTCCCCAATGTGACTAAGCCCTCAGCTCATCAGCTGATACAAAAACCCAGTTTTAGCCCTTCACTAGGCCTACTTCCCTAGTAGGCTTATAATGTGAGCCTGATTTAAGTGTTATATTGTGTACATTTTAATGTTTTTAATTTTTATGTGATGCTAGTTATGGATGTGATTATGATTATGATGTGATTATGCTCACAATAATTGAATTACATTTGCAGGAAATTGAACCCCTTTTAGGAGCATCCTGCACAGTCTCATGGATCGACAGGTATAAGTCAATAATCCTTATAGAAAATCTATTTAATACACTTATCAATAGTAAGATTGATGTCTTCTAAGATCTCTCCCATTTGCAGGTACCAGCGAATAGGTATTTGTCAGAAGTGTCTTCCTCGAGTGAGGGAAATATAGGAATAGAAGAGGAAAGTGAGACATGTAGTTTATCTAGAACAGGGAGATTAACTAGAGGTCAAAGGACTAGAATGAAATTCAATAAATGAATGTAATTTTTCCTTGCTCAAGGGGGGTCATGTTCTTAAGATGATGAGATGGAAGGTGACATTGAGGTGCCCTTGAGGTACCAACATCTACAAAAAAATTGGGTACCCAAGGAACTTCCTCCAATAAACATTGATTTTTGTGTTAACGAGAGGATATATCACATAGCACCATCATCACTACATGGTTTGGGCCTATTTTCTATGGATGACATAAAGGTGTCTTACAACAAAGCTTTTGAATTGATAGAGTATGTTAGACCATGTTATGATTACAAAATTTGGATGCATATTGTTCAATATAAAAAAAGTATGTGTAGGTATGCCCTCTCGAAAAATTATATACAATAGCAAGACAATAATCAAAGTAAAAGTGTGGCTATATATATTGATGGAAGGCCAAAAGCAACATGGAATATTGCAGGTTTTATAAATAGTACATGACCTGGGTCAACTATAAAGCAACCCAATTGCATATTTGAGGTGCATGAGGGAAATCGTGTACTCATCTGTGCAATAAAATAAATACGTGAAGGGGAAGAGCTTCTTATTGATTACAATTTGAATTGCATAGATACAAACAAAGCTACTATCATGGGGGTGGTACATACTATTAAACCAAATTCTAATCAATGACTCCAACATACCATTTAGTCAATAAATTTTTGGCTAACATTTTTATACTTGATCTTTGACACAGGGGCACAATATGGAGCAACCACCCAAAGTGGATGCTGGTGTTGTTCCCGGCTCATCTACACACAAGCAGGTAAAACCCATTGTAATTGTGCAAACCAGATAGAAGCAAAATGTTATTTCTTTAATGTTGTTTTCTTCATTGTTTTGGAGTAATTTTGATCATACTAATACTATTGTTGTCATAGAGGGCCAGTGGTCAGAGGGAGGGAAAGGAACCTATAGTCCTTAATTAGCAACCCCCCTCCTGAGGAGGACCCTTTTTATATTGATTTAGCAGACACCGATGACCCGATTGGTTCGACTAAAAAGTTGCTAAAGAAAATTGGTAGAGAAATTTTACGTTTGGCAACCATAAAGCCTACTACTTAGGAAAGAAGAGAAAGGGGATCTGAATTGATGCACACCTCTGAAACCTTAAAAGTAAGTATTAATGAAATTTTTAATTATAACAAGAGTTCAATAATGGTTTTTATGTTATGCTCTTTTATGGCATTAATTAAAAAATGGATGTGTTGTCTTTACAAAGTTTTTTGTGTGATTTCGAGCCTCATTCCCATGATGAGGGTGCTGCAGGTGGTTCAGGTAGATCGCATGTTCCATTCCCCACTTAATATATATAGGACTGATCATAATCATTGACAATACATGCTCGAACAATCCTTTTTTTTAATGCTCTAACAATCTTGTCCATGCTAGTCCATGCGTTCTATATTTATGCGTGCTCTAACAATTTTATTCTTTAGCTTCACATCAATTGAATCCTATGATGATGCCACCTCCATCTAGGACAACCACAAATCTCTTTTCGACTGCTCAGTCAGCAAAACATAGTTTACAGGCATCGACTGTTGCACCATCTACTGGTACACAAATCCCTCTTTTTCTCTCTTATGACAGCAACAAATTGTTTTTTTTTTCAACTTTTTAACATCAATTATCATTTGTTATTTTATACTTCGTGACAAAGACTTATGAAACTTATGAAACTTTTTGCAATAGGAGTTGCAGCATCATTTCCTGGATGTTCCTATGTTCCTAGTATAGGAACAGTGAAGGATGTCATATTGATCGTCAGCGACGATGAAGGCATTCCATTAAAAGTAGCCAAAGTTCTAGGTACTTTAAAGTTATTATGATTCTATAGTGATATAATAGTAATTTAGTTTTTGATCACTCTTCATCGACTAATGATCCCATGATTGTTTTGTACGGAATGATGTTTTATGAGAAAACTTGGTGATGAGTGTTTACGAATATTCGAGCCCATCCTGCGTACTTGGTGGAACATCATATCCTAACTAAAACCCCAAACCACTATTTTGATTTCATATCATTGCTATAATAGTTTTCCTTTTCATCCATTTCTTGAACAATATTAAAGGTAGCTTCACTTCATTTATGAGTCTAACATGTTTTTTTTACTTAAAAGGTGGAATAACCAACACAAACCATTGAAGGATGATCTTATAGAGAGCATGATCCAACTCTTTGGACCTCATGCATTTGAGAGAAACAAGCTCCTTGAAAAGCTGGTTTATGTTTGAAGTATATTAGGGACCAGTAAAGAAAAAAATTATGGGATAACCCTAGGTACGAGCGTTCGCCCTATGTTCTTGAGGCTAAGTTGCAGGCTCTAATTTTGGATGGAAAGTATAAAGCTGACAAGAAAAATAATATTACACTAGTGGAGAGTACAGGAAGGTATGTGATACTATTCAAAATCTAATTATGTGCTAATTAACCTCTATATTTATACTATCTAACATATTTCAAACTTTTCATAGATTGCCTGACACATCAAAGGCAACAAAGGCAAGACTAGAAAAGCACGGGACACACAAGCTCGGCTCTGGTGGTTTTTCGAAACTTCAAGCAAGAGTTGTAAGTATTAGTAAATGAAAAATTGTATCAATTTTTTTATATAATGTGATGGGAAATGCTAGGATAGACTAGCTTGTCTATGCTCCTAATCCTTAACTTGGATCTCAGTGTTCCTCCACACCAATATATGATGCAGAGTAACATGCTTTAGAAGCACTGGTGTAAGATAAAACTCCTAGGCTTAGTTTTCCACTTCCACCAAGAGATTTATCTTATCTCCTAGTAACTTATGCTTCAATAGGATCTCCTAATAGGATTAGATCATTAACTAAATCCTATTCACTCTTTACTACAAGAGTCACACCTTGAAAACTCCACCTTGGATGATCAACACCTTAATTTTGGTACTCTTTCTCACTTTCACTTAGATGGATCTAAGTGCCAAATCCACTAAAACATAACAAATTTCAAACTTCATTGTGGGGACCTTCTTCACATTGAATTCATTCATATTCCATCCCATTTTACTGATTTGGGAAGGTTCTAGGCTCTTAGGTTTATCATATTCAAGATTTCATCCAAACCCTTAACACATAACATGAAAAAGTCTTCAAAATGACTATAGAACATGTCTCAACCACTGTATCAACACGTTTTAGGCTTCAAGTATGAATGTTCCTTCAAAAACTGAAATATCACTTCAAAAATAGAGTTTTCCAGCCACTTCATTAACTCAAACTTTTTAAAATATGCAACCAATGCTTGGAGATTCAAGGCATAACTCCATTAGGTGTCTTCTCCACCATTCTAGGGCCTATTTGGTGAAAAATAACTACCCACAATCAAAGGAATCCAAGGCTAGCCATGTTGCATGGAATATTTGCAATAAGTGCAAAATGTTGTTATGACAACATTCTTATAACACTTGGAAACTTTGATAGATGCCTTAATTATATATTATAGGCTTCTTATCCTCACATATTTTGAGGATCCAAGATCATTCATGATCATCATATTAATTTAATAAGCATTAACCATTCTTAGGCCTAAGACATATTAATGACTCAATCTCCCTAACTCCTAACATTAAGAATTTAAATAACAACTAACAAAGGCTATTTGTGTGACCTTAGTCTTAGTGCTTAATTCACCTAGCCAACATAAAACAAGACCTTATAAGGTCCTAAACCAAATTACACTAACTTCTTGACTTGGCTAGAGTCAAGTACAAGCCAAAATTGACTAACTAGTAGAGGTTAGCCTAGGTGCTCCTGCACCAAGCACCAGAAAACTACTAGCACCTTGGAACAACTAATAAATTCAAGTTATCACCCCAATCCTCTATTCTCCAGAAGAATATTCAAGGCCCTATTCACCTTCAAACAAGGAACTAATCTACTGTTACAACGTCTGCTCCATTAATTCATGGATCCAACTCATCACATAAGGTTGCATACTAGTTACTTCTCCCTTGTACCATTCAAGGCCTCATACACCCAACCTTGACACCAAGTGTTTTGGACAAATCCAACCCTCTAACATAAATGGAAACCAAAAAAACATCAACACAACCCAAAACAAATCAGGTCTAAGGCAAGCTGGTTGTTACCAATGATAAGGCAGATTGTAGCACTTGACCTTTATTCTACACACCCAACCAAGAGTGAAATTGGATGCTCTAGGACTCTCAAAGACCAAAGATAGTTTAGAACAACTCCAACATGACCAAAATAAGGTGTAACAAGGGTTGGAAACCCTGCTAACTATTTACCATTTCCTTTTGATATTTTAACTACCCTCCATTGGTTGATGAAACAATGCAAGTAAAATTCACCATACCATGCAAAAATACAGGGCACAAAGTTGAAGAGATGCCTCACAGAAGAGGATAAGAGAATTGGCTTCCAACAAGGCTATAGAGCTGTGGCTAAATGGCTACAAGCTGAAATCAGTGTGGAAGGTTCTAATAATGATGCATCTGAGCCACAAGTAAATAAGCTAAATGAAATTTATTTCAAATTGAATACTTTACCAATTAGTCTATTTGATGTTAAGTTCCAATATAAAGTGAGTATATCTATTTTAAGCAAGCAATGATAACAATGCGTAGGATGTTGGAATGCAGCCTGTCAATCCTTCTACACAATCTGTGGATGCCGAAGCTTTGCATGATGTGCATCCCAGTGGTGGAGGTATACATTTGCTATTAAATTTTTTATATGTAATTGCAATTGGTATTTGGATTAACTTAACATTTTGTATAGCAACTGTAGAGGATCAAGGGGTTGATGTTCATGACTGTGTTGACACTGAGTCCAGACAAAATGATGTGATCAGATCAGGCAAAGAGCGCCAGAGTTATGTTATTTAAAATAATTAAATACTTGTAAAAATTATAATAAATTATTTTTAATTTAACTCTTTTATTTTTTATTGCAGAGGACCCCCCTTTGCAATAGCATAGGAATTTGAGATCATCAAGAACAAAGAAGAGAACAACTGATGAGGGGGGAATTGATGATGACACTGATGCTCCTCTTAGAGCTTACATAGAAAAAAGAAATAGAAAGAAAAGAAAGAAATGATTGTCATCTACATACCTTAATTAATAATGACTGAATTTTATGTCTCAATGAATTTAATTATTGCTAATGAATGTTCATGAATTATGTGTTAATGCAGAATATTGATGAATGTTGCATGTTAACGAATCTAATGTGTTAATGAATGTTATCATGTGATATTGATTGAATGTTACATTTTATTAATGGTTGAAATAATGAATGAATGTTAGATGGTAACAGGAAATGTAGAGTGATGTTAGAGGGAGAGGGGTGGGGCCAAATGAGCTTCCACCTTCACGTGGTTGGCCCTGTTTAGTAGAGAATATTAAACTATTCTCAAAACAAAGTGAAGCTCAATAAGATACTAAATATTTCTCTATTTTGTCCTATGTGTAGACTGTTGTCCTATGCATCTAAGGCTTCATGCTTTGACAAGCTAGACAAAGCTTATAGCTAATTGAGTATAAAGATGCCTTGAACAAATAATATACCAATTTTCAATGGAACCAAAGAAATATCAGCCAGGCCATGGGTTCATAAATAAGAATCTTTCTTGGCACTCAAGCCTATAGAAGAGAAGGCAATACAATTTTCTACCATGCTCTTGATGTTGAAGTCATACCTCCTTCTGATCAATACAATAAGAACTTCAAGAATAAAAAATCAAATGAGGAATCAGATGTGAAAGCTCCTAATCAGCCTAAACTCACATCTCCTAAGTTAAGAAGAATGAATCTTTGTTTTCATTGCAAAGAAAATTGGAAACTAGACATAGGTCTCTTGGTAAGGGTAAGGCATACCTTATTGAGGTGAATTCTGATGCGGGCAGCGATGAGGATAAATGGGTGGTTTTATTGGCTTCATTGTCATGGAAAACCTTTGGTCATTGAGTTTCTCCTAGATTCCAAGTGAATTTAGACATTCCTATTATTTGATGGTAAATATATGTAGACATAGCAGATAATAAGTCAAGTTAGTTCAATTCATATGTATCTACAAATGACCTTTTTGATGAAATGATTGCTCCTCTAAATGTCTCTTCACTTGTTGAGAAGTGGTGGCGAGCCCATGATTTGTGAGAGGACTAGACAAAAGGAATTTTTGTGCCAATTTGGAGAACTTCTTGGAAGCTATCAAGGATGAATGATATCTTAAAGATGTCTATGATGATTGCTAAATTCAATGGTGCAACTGCAATAAGAACATTACTAGCTGACCTGTGTGTGAAGTTGGGCGCATTTGAGTTAGAGCAGTTGGTAGTTCTCAAATGTTCCAACTGCTTGTTCCCATTCATTCAATTAAAATTAAAGCTATCCTATAGATTATCATTGAGGAGTCAACACTTTTGGGTGAACAAGACAAATTTACTCATGCCAAATATTGGTAAGTAGCATAAAAAGTACATATCTAACTGCCACTCCAATGCATAGTGCTATGTACAAAAGACCGATTCGTGCATATGTAGAAGCAAAGGGTTTCCATGAGCTAGAGGTGGAGAATTTAAATCCTAAAGGTACTTGTCTCCATACAAAAACCACAACATTTAAACTGAGAAAGAGGAAAAATTGAAGCCTCACTTGAAAAAGGAAGAATGATAAAAAACCAAGTTAGGAAGTGAATGGGAGGAAGATTTTCAGAATCTAACCTTAATAGACCACCAAAAATAGTGGTAACAAGATACAAGGAGAGAAAATAGTTTTTGACACTTGGAAGGAATAGAAGCAATTAATTTTTTGAGTCCTCCTTCTGTCACAAATGAAATGAGTACATGGATTGATGATGATTATGAGATTGTTCTTACTACATCTCAACATCATACATTGAGGATGACATAGCAGGGATTGAACCTAGGGCTCATCATTCAGATTATGTGAAGCTTCTTGGAGATAAGGATGTTGATCAAAATTATCCTTCACCTTTTAAAAAGTACATGACATTGACTAGCATGTCAGTGTTTTTGCATGAGTAGTGTAATATTTCTAATGTCAGTCAGTCAGAAAATACATTGTGTGTCAAATCTAATCACCTCGAGGAAGATAGAAAAAGAGATGTGATAGTGAAGGATAGGAACAAGTAGGTGAGAAAATGTTTTGATGAAACTATGGCAAGCGAAGAACTAGGGAAATTAAGAGATCATGCTGAAGATGTTCAAAGAGCTCTATGATATCTAGGCATGCCAAGATAATAGCTTTACAAGAAAGAGAGAAGTCATAGAAAATTAAATAGGAGAGATTGTTCAGACTAAGTATTGTAATTCAAATATTGCTTCAATAACTTCACTCACATTTACCTTGTTAAAAATCTCAACATATAGCATTGAAGTCCTTTAAGGATGAGGTAACAAGATAGTAAGCAAGAATAGATCAACAGCTATATATCATAGGAACTTGGATTGATATAAGCAAAAAAATGATAAGTTGATAGATGTTCATGAAAACATTAAAAAAAAAAAATCAAGGTGTAGGAACAAAACACTTCAAGGAACCAAAAGACAAAGGAAGAAATGATAAAGTAGACAACCTAGCTGAGACCTATGACTTGAAATGTTGTCCAGAGAAATTAGACAAGGAAAGTTTGGAAGAAGAGAGATTTGACTTCAGAAACAAGGATAACTTTCAGCTTGTTAATAATCCCTTATTTGAGGTTAGAGCTAATGTTTGATGTTCCCTTATATGACTCCTAAGGGTCTATGACTAAATCCTTATATTTTAAATCACAATAAACTTCTTTTTATTATTACTTATACTCAATTCTTTATTTTGCCACAAATAAATGTTAGGTATTAATAACAATATTTTTTCGAGGTAGATATATCAATGCAATTCTGCATGTATCTTGATGTTATGTACAATTAATATCACCCCTGCTTCTAGTATATTATTTAATTCACTGCTAGAGAGATGACTCTGATCTTTGGTAAAGAATATAGATGAACAATATGCAAATGTCTTTTTAAGTAGTTATGATATCTTCAATCAAACTTTGATAACCAAAAACACTTCCAATAATTATGGAAATGACTTTGTGAAAATTTCCAATCCAATCAATATCAAAGACTAAACAAGGATTATATATATTGAAGTTGGAAGTATAGTGATAGTCAACTAAATGACCTAATGTCATAGATCCTAATGATCTAATGTTGATTACTGATTTGCAATAAGTATCATTCTGTAGAGCAATTCGCAAGACCAAGTAATCACTGTTACAGATTTATCATACTATAAAAGTGATATGTACCATACTGGCCTGAAGTTATTCACTGTATTTGATATCTACCTTATTGAAATGTGATATGATTGATTCTATTTGGTTTGTAAAGATGTTTGATATTTATTTGATCTCTGTCTGATATAATATCTTTGTAATGGTGATGATCCAATGATGGATAATCCGTACTATTGCAATTTCTTATGTAACTCTTGTTACTTATGTGATATATATGTCACTATTCCTGGTCTTAATCATTGTACTCATGGGATCTAGCTTTTTGATGTCTAGTGGATTACCACCACTTATGTCTGTATAGAATATAAACTAATCTTCTATTTGAATAATGTCCTTGGACTGGTTATTGATGCCTTTTTAATATCATTTGAAGAATTGCAACTCTTCATTGCATCTTTTAGTATTTGGCTCCTCTGTTATTATTGCACCCTTTTGGATAACTAATTTGTGATTAGTATTTGTGATCAGCATGATATAATTTAAAGAGAAAACACTTACATTTTAGTATCAAACTTGTTTTCTGAATGAATGGAGAAAAGCTAGCGACGTATCCATTTCAGCTTTGTGTTTTTTACTATTAGTATTTGATTATTAGAACATAACTATACATCCCTATGAATTGGAGTTTCAGCAAAGATTTAATATTATTTGGATTTATTTCTTATTGTAGCAAAGGCTATGGAGGCCCTGAACATTCCGAGAGGTGTCCAGCGTGTGCTTTTTTGAACACTTAATACTTACAGGTATTTTAAGTTTTAATAATATGGATCTGTATATTTCTAGTTTTAATACAATCTTATTGCAGGTTGAAAGATTTTCTTAACAAGTTTTCAAAGTGTTTTCTATAAAGTCATTGTTCACTCCAGTTCGATCATCCTAACTTTTAGCAGCTGCTGCCTTGCCTTTGGTCAAGCATAAAGCTTTCCTTAGGCCCATGTAATATGGTGGGTAATTTTTTGGGTTTCTCCTTACCAATGAAAACTTTGATGTGACCCTTACTGTATACGTTTTCCATGCACAACATGAATAAAAAACTAGCAATACTACATTGATGTGCAATGGGTACACTGAAGAGGTAGAAAATCAAATAGAAAAAATACATTGTTCTATGTTTTGCATGTATTTATGTAATACATGATCACTAGGCACCATTACAAATATCGTCCTTATTTGTCCAATGGGAAAGGACTCTAATTGGAAAATTTAGGACCATACCTCATGATTTCTATCTTCCTCTTTCTACCTCTCCCTATCTCCATCTTTGCTTTAGCTCTCTCTACTTATTTTATAACCTATTTATCCCTCTATCCCTATCACCCTCTTTCTATATCTCCTTATATCTTTCTCTCTCATTCACCATCTATATATCTCTTTATCGCCCCTTCTCCTTATTCCTCCATATCACTTTATCTGTTCCTCTCTATCTTTCCCACTTTATCTCCTTGAACATCTCAGCTTTTAGAGAAGCAAAAAGCTTCTACTAGTCAGGATCAAGTGAAGCAAAAGGCACTACAGATTGAGAGCATGTGGGCATGAGTAGAAGAAATGGAGAAGGTTGCAAGGGGTACCAGTGGTGTCATCAAGGAAATGCAGCAGAAGCTTGAAGATATGGAACAGGAAACATCAAGACAAAGACAACGTGCAACAGAAAATGGGCAGGAGCTCTGCAAAGTTAGGCATGATTTTGAGGTTATAAGGTCTAGTATTGATAATTTATTTGGTGCACAGGAGTCTCTCTTGTCCTCTAAGAAGTGAATCCAAGAAATGGAGAAAATTTTGGAAGGGTAAGCCTACTCATCATCTTTTATATATGTTTTATTTGGGCCAACTATCATGCTTTTTGAAGCTAACTTTTGACTGATCTAAATTTACTAGGTACAGGTTTTCATTTAATTTTCTCATTTTTAAAGAAATCTTAATGTTTTCTTATTGTATTTATTCAGCGTCATCATTTTATCAAATGTCAAATAAGCTATATCTTCGTAGGGTAGACATCATGCAATATAGATGAGAATGTGTAGCAGGAATTTAGAATTTAATGATATGTATATGCCACCAACCAATTCTAAATACCATGTTATTGCTTTCTATTTTAATATAAAATGGTATGTTCAAAAGAAATAGAATTATAGTGAGGAGCACTACTCTTTATTGATTTAAAGCAGTGTTTACAATGAATATGGTCCATATAGTTTTTTAGTCATGAAAGTTAGCCACATTTTTAAGATATCAAAATATGTAAATATAGGTCATGGAAGATATTAATTTATTAAAAGAACACTAAGCATTCATTTTTACATGTGAAACAACATTTATTTTCTCTAGATTTTCATTACTCGGATTTATCAAAAGTTCCAGGTCAAAAAAATTCATTGAGGGGAAATAGACTTTGCTGATTATTTATTTATGAAATTTAGGCATGATTGAGTGAATATTGTAAGTCTATCCATCAACACCAGAATATGAGATATTGATCTTCTACAGAATGAGATGCATGATGTAGAATTACATTTTTATACATTTGCTAAACAATTATTTACACAGATGGTGTTCTTGTTCATGATGGCTGGAGCACACATTTTGGTCATTATTTATGCTTTATTCATTCATCCACAGGAATTTGGCATGCTTTAGATGATAATCGGGTATACATTTGCTATAGTTGTGAAGACATGTTTAATTTTGTGGAGCAAGCTCATTATAATTTGTGTATAATAGAATACACAAAAGAACTACAATTTTATGTAGAACCTTTTCTTTATATGGTAACACTAATTATATTGAAGTTGCTTAAACTGATTGAAGTTATTCTTATGAAATTTTGTACTCTAGGTCTATTCAGTCAGTGAGAAAAGTGTGCTTCCCCAAAAAGCTTACATGCTATTCTATATACGAGATAAGAAAACTAGCATTCAAACAACAGGTGGGTCTGAATCTCAGTATAATGGTTCTAAAATAAAGTAGAGGGTGTCATTGAACATTGGACATCCAAAGGAAAACCACTTACAAGATTCATTTGCCCCCAGGTGACAGAAAACATGCATTCTTTCCAAATGACAACAATCTCTTTTAGTGTTGCAGGTGTAAACAAGATATCCCAAGAGGTAGAAAATTTGTCAAATGTCAATTTCATTTTAGAAAGTCTAGAAAAGAACACAAGTTTTGCCCCATCATGCAATAAATCTAGATCATCAGCAGATCATGATGCTACATTATGGATGGTGTCTCTAAGAACCAATGGTATTCAAACAAATAATGTCTTCTAGTCAAGTCATACCATAAGTAATGGATGCACATCGAATGGGTCTAGTAATAATGTTAAGAAGCAAGAATCTAAAATAAAGGGAACTGATTCTGTGGGTAAATTTAATATTATGGTTGTTAGACATTCTCGGAACTATGATGTGAGCAATGATAATGAGAACTATATTGGTAGAAATTCTGAAGCTTATTCAAAAATTAATGGTAACAGATCATGAGAATGTCAAACATTCTACAAATGGTTTGATAGTTATTATTACTCGGCATCATGCTACTAAACATCCAAAAAACGATTCAAATGGTAAACTTGTAGCTGGTGAGCATCTAGAGAATGGTAGTGTGGTCCATAATTCTATAGATAATGAGAGAGAGGTTGCTAAGCTCCTATCCCTGGAAGATGGTTCCTTATTTCAGGAGCTTATTTTTTGTATTGATGTTGCAGTGTATATGTTTGTTTTTGAGAAAATTGCTTTTAGTCCTAATGAATCTTTATATGTTTTGGTAGGGAGGCAAAAATGGTACTTTTCTCTATGAGGGAAGGGAAATGAATGGGTCATGTGTAAAAACTATGCATCCACATAAGTTGCAGAAATATAGTCAAGAAACTAAATGTGTTTCCAGCCAAAAGTACCAAAAACACCATGGCTAAAGGCACAGTAGGCTGAATATGCTTACGGCAGGGTCGCTGTAGTGACAACGGTAGTTGGCATCGCCACTACAGCAGCCCCGCCATATTGCTTTCCACAAATGTCACAGTTGTGACATTTTCCCGACCATTGCGATGAAATGTGCATCACAGACATAGCGTCGCCATCACAATTCTTGCATGGACCTCGTAATTGCAACGTCTGTGCAAGAATTGCGACAGTCGGTAGCATCACCGCCATAGCAAGCCCACCGCCAAGTGCCATCGCGTCCCCATCATAATTTGTTGAGGACATCACAATTGTGACATCCAAGGAAGTAATGGGATAGCTGCCGCAACAGGATCCGACGTGACCCCGTTGCCATGCTTGGGGTGGACATCAAAATTGTGATGTACATCGCATACATTACGATGGGATTCGTGCCAGAATAAAGTGGTTTTATTGCAATGGACAGGCATCAAAATTGCAATGACAGAGGATAAACGTCATAATTTGCGACTAAAAAACAACGATGTCTATTACTATCGTTGTGGCAACACATTTCCATCATAATTGTGACACTTAGCATTGCAAATTGATGCCAAATGTATTAGTGATTGTTTGTGGGGCAAGTGTTATCCCCTGGTTGAGTTGAGTACTCATCGGTACATTGGTTTACTAGAGAGCGGTAGATCCGACAAATGTGTGTGGTCGTCAATAATAAAAGATGCTCTACAAAATATATATAATATTCTCTGATTCTTTGTGGAATATCTGCATAGGGTGTAGGGCTCAAATCTGACTGCCTAGTACCTATACCAAAAATATTTTCTCTACTAGGCCGCTTGGCCAATTTTTTTTTGAAAAAACTATCCAAAAATCATAGAGAAAACAAAATTATAGATCTAGTAAATAATTAATTATAATTTCAAAATGACCATACCCGAGCTACAAATTAGGGTCTTTGGGTGCCAATTTGCAAAAAAAAAATGGCCTCACGATTGACTTTGGCCTAGAGTAGCTAAATTTATAGCTGATTTGCATTGAATTGACATTCCATATGCAATGGCAAGGTTCGTTCTAACACTAGATGCCCCTAGTTTTTGCGATACTCTAGATTCAGGTCGAGCTGTTGAAGCAACAATGGTCTTGAAGGACTATGTGAAGAGAAAATCTCCAAGCTCTAATGCCATGTAAGAATTTACCTTGGAAAAAAATTCACCCAAGAACTAAGAACTAATGAAAAAGGAGTGTGAATAACTGTGTTGTCTACATGAAAACTTAGTGAATGATGCAAACTCCAGTCTTGTAGACACCATGTGCTAAAATAGAGTTGTGTACTTCTATGTTGTCAACATGACAATTCAAAAAGGTACACAAAATCCTAAGTGTCTCACAAAATAAATAATAAAATAATGCATTAACCTAAGTAAACTTAAGTAATTGTAAATAGTAAATACGTATTTACACCAACACTAGGATACTCCTACAAAAGTAAATTTTACGAATGTTTGAATTTGTCTACTCATAAAATCATACAAAGTGCACATGTGAGAATTAATGAGTTTGTAGAAAAGAGTGAAGAAGAAAGCAACAAAGAGCTAGAGGATTATAGAAGATTTGTTTACTATGAACCTAATACTTTTCCAAATCTACTTGAAAGAAAGGAGGTGTCACCTCTTGAGTCCCTGAAATCTCCAATAGTTACCAAATTGTAGACAGTGCAACCCGAGTCACAATATGAGGGATCCAAGTTGTAGTCAAAGGCTATTGAGCTAGTTCAAACTATGTCTAAAGGACCAGAGGTTGATACTGAATTTTCATAATAAAAAAAGTGGAACTCATTACAAATCCAAAGAACCTATGTTAGCAAGATATATCAAAAGGCATCATGCACCTAATCAAATCATTGGAGACAAATTTGATGGAACAATAACAATAAACAAATTGAAAGGTACGTGTTGACTTGTTGAGTTTGAACCAAGGAATATTAAAAATGCATCGGATAATGAAAGTTGGGTTGAAGCAATGAATGAAGAAATAGAACACATTGAGAAGAACAAAACTTGGACTCTCATTCCTAGACCCAAGGATAAAAATGTAATTGGCACAAAGTGGGTGTTCAAAAATAAGCTGAATGAGGATGGAAAAGTTTCTAGAAACAAAGAAAGGTTAGTATGTAAAGGCTATTCTCAAGAAGAATGTATTGACTATGGTGAAACTTTTGCTCCTATTGCAATATTAGAAGGTGTTAGAACTTTACTAGCATATACATCACAGAGAGATTTTAAAGTATATCGAATGGATGTTAAATATGCATGATTGAATGGAATTCTTGATGCATAAGTCTACATTGAACAACCAAAAAGTTTTGTAGATCTTAGAAAAAAGGACATGGTTTGTAAATTACACAAGGCATTATATGGTCTCAAGAAACCTCCTAGAGCTTGGTATGAAAGACTATATAACTATTTGGTATGGATTGGTTTTCAAAGAACAAATGATAACAGCAGTATGTATATCAAAGAAGTACCAGACAAGAAGATTGTGTTGGTTGCAATATTTGTTGATGATACCTTATTCACAAGAAATGATGACTTGTGCAAAGCATTTTAAGAAGAAATGAGTAAATAATTTGAGATGTCTATGTTTGGTGAGATAAAATTCTTTGTTGGATTGTAGATGCAGCAAAAAAAAATGACATAAAAGAAATTCTAAAGAAATTTGGAATGGAAGATTCAAGACCATTGGAACACCTATGTCTACTAGAAATAAGTTTTCCAAGAATGATGATTCCAAAGAGGTAGATCAAACCACATATAGATCAATGATTGGAAAATTGTAGTATGTAGTGCATACAAGACCTAATATTGTATTAGTAGTTGGAATGGTGGCAAGATTCTTAGTAAATCCTAGAGAAAATCACATTATGGCAATCAAAATAAGCATGAGGTATCTAAAAGGTACTAAAGACTATGGCCTATGGTAAAAATCTAGAGGCATTTTGGACTTAAAGGTATTCACAAATGCTGATTGGTCAGGAAGTCTTGATGATAGAAAAAAGCACTAGTGGTGGAGCATTCTTTTTTGGTAAAAGACTAGTGTCATGGATAAGCAAGACACAAAATTGTATCTCTTAGTCCACAAAAAAGGCAAAACATGTTGCAATATTTGTCAATTATTCTAACATTGTTTGGTTCAAACAGCTATTGGAAGGAATCAAGATCGAGATCAACGATCCAATAGTCATATACTATGGTAATACCAGTGCAATCAATATATCAAATAATCTAGTGATGCATACCAAAATAAAGTATATTGCTATAAAATATCACTTCTTAAGTGAATTGGTACAAGACAAAGAAGTCAGATTGTAAAATGTGAATACAAAAGAGAAAATTGTAGACATATTCACCAAGTCATTACCTAAGGATGCATTTCTATATCTAAGAGGTAAGCTAGGGGTCATTCCCCTATCTCAAGCTCACTAAATGAAGTTTTCTGATGCATCAACGAAAGCATGTTGAAAATAAATTAGTTGATGCAAGATTGACAAGTGCATATTGCAAATGAATTAGTACTTAAGGTACATTGATATTAAGAAAAGTTATTTTTTTTGGCATGTGTTGTCAAAGAGGGAGAAGTTTATTGTCATATCTCATAGAATTATTTTTTTCTAAAGAAGGAGAAGTTTTTCTATAAGAGGAAGAATTTTTCTATCATAGAAACTTTATATAGAGATTTCAAAGAGGGAGAATAAACAAAGGGAGAATTTTTCTATAAGAAGAAATTGTTGCAGATAAAAGTTTTATAATACAGGGAGAAACTGAAGGTTGAAAAGAGTTCATGCTGATAGAGGGAGTTCTCATGAATGAAACTAAGGATATGTTCCTTACTTTATTCTTGTTCCAAAATTTCATTGTGTTATCACATTTTGTGTTGGATGCAATTGATTAATTGTGTATTGTCTTTAATGTTACACAAATGTAATATTATTATCATTTAGTGCATGTCGAGCTCACTCGGGTAGTGAAGACAATTTTATGTATCTACCAAGCATTCCATATTTTTCCTAGTTCAAAAGGAAATGTCTACTAAATTCACTTGGGTGTCAAAGAAAAGTCTATTGAAGATAAGTGTTAACTGAGTTACAACATTTTATGTGTTTTTTTCAAGCATCAATAGTATTCAGTTTTCAAAGTTTATTTTGTACTAACATCTAAGGGATCTAGGATTTATTTTGTAGTAACTTAGTCACCCCTCCCCTCTCAATTACTCCTCTTATATTTCCATCAAATATTTGGAGGAAATGATGAAGAAAGTGTCAATTTTTCTTAAGAAATGGAAAATGAATTTGAAATAAAGGACTCTTAGTAATTGGTATTTGGTATTGTATAGTGTCTTTTGACAATCAAGTTGGTTGTTTATTTGAGCATCTGATTAGCAATTGGTATGTAATTTGATTGACACCTTTGACATTGATGTCAATGGGGAAGAGATTGTCCATGAAAAAATATTAAGAGAATATAGATGAGCAATAAGACTAGAGACACTTGTTGAGATGGAAATGGGGGAGAGTTATCTCTTTAGCAAGCTTTGTGAAGATTCATGTAAGTATGCAGAAGGATGTGTAAGTGTGCAAAAAAATATGTAAGTTTGTAGAAGGATGTATAAGTGCACAAATGTAACCAAAAATTATTGGAAATTTTTTATTATGAAAAACTATTTCCAATCCTAAAGGAAGAAGAAGAGTAGTACAATGTTCTAGAAGATTTCATATTGATGAAGAGGATTTGAGAAGATGACATCAACAGAGTACAATCTGGTATTCTTGGAACTTAGATATTTTTCATCTATGTTTCCATTAATTCCAAAGGGGGACATTTTAGCATAAATTTTGAGGATCCTACATTGGGGGAGTATCCTAAGCATTGTAGAGTATTGATATTTTGCATTCATGGTTGTATTTTTCATTGATGTCAGCATTGCACTAATTTAATTAAGACTAGAAGAATAGTATTCAATAATCTTAAGATGCATATAATTTGAGGAAATTTTAGATTATGTGCAATGGAGGAAATTTTCCTAAGTTTTTTTTAATGAAATGGTTTAAAGGACCAAGTCTGATTCGACATTTTATGGAAGTTACACTTGTTTTACTAGAAGCGGTGTAGAAACAAAGCATTGGAAAATAGAGTTCTAATGATCTATCGCTATCTTTCATCTAAGATGTAATGAAGGTGATGAGAAGATAATTTTGATAAAGGATGATCATGTGGTGATGAGAACACATGCACAAGATGTGGTTTCACATGTGTATAGTTTTATACAGACTATGAGCAGATAGTATTGTTTACAATTTTGAGTTAATTAATTATCTTACTTTAATTAATTAGGAAAGCCTCAAGGCTAACTCAAGGAATTATTATGAAGATATGGTATAAAGGAAACTTGTTTTATTTATTTGGATATAGACTTGAATTAGAGGATCAAGAGGAATGTGAAGTATTCGTGCATAGTGCAAGAAGAAGTAGAATGCTTGTTGAATGTGTTTAAGTGATCCAAGGGATCATTGGATGTGTAGTATGAGATCTGGTTACAAGATATGAAGGAGTAAAATTTTTGTTGATATGATATAGAAAAAGGAAGGAAGTACTCTTTAGTTCTATTATTCTACAAGGAATAATATAGAGATCATTGGAATAGTAGGTTCTTTCATCTTAACCTTGAAGCTATTTGGGCAATGGGTCTAGTTGTCTTCCAAAACTCCTAACAGGGTTGGTACAACTCCTAACAAGGTTGGAATCTTCTAAGATGGACTCATATGTATTGAATGTTGTAACACACCCCTAATAGGGTCTATCCTCTAACAAGGAATACTTATATTAGTACATCATCTTGTGGGTACCATCCCCATCGAGGTTTTCTCTCTAATCAAGAGTTTCCCTAGTTAACATATCTAGTGTCAATTATGTACAAGTATTTTGTTGTCACAATTTTAGTTTATATTACTCACATGGTTGAATTTGTTTAAGGTTAATGTTTGTGATGATAATTGGATAATTGATTCACACCTCGCCCTATCTATATAAGTAGACTATATATTCTAACAGAAGCTACTTCGGCTAGAGTTGTGAAATATTAATCAAAGTTCTTCACCAACTTCTTGGCCTTTACCTCTAAGTCTAGATCAGCTAAAAAAAATTTAATTGTCTTTTGTATTTTATCCAAGACTTTAGTGAGAGTCTTTTCCAAAGACTTTACTAATTTATTCTTTTAAAATAACTTTCTTATTAAGCTCATTAATTGCTTTGGTCATCATCATCATCTGATGGCACTAATATTGCTGCTACTATTACAATTTGAGTTACTATAGGAATAGGTATAACTACTTTCAATTTTTCTTTCTTCTTTTCTTCTTTAGCTTCTTCTTCTCTTTTTCCAATCGTTTTGCTTCTTTTCTTTACTTCTCCTCTTCTTCTTTCTTTTTCTTGTCTCCTTCTTCTTTACTTTTTGCCTCTACTATCCTCTATGTTTCTTTCTTCTTCTCTTTTTCTTCATCTTCATCGGAGATAGAGTAAGATGGTATATTATTGATATTGTGAACACTATTTTCTCCATATCCTACAAAAGTATTCTCCTTTGCATCTACATTTATGTGTGTACTATCCACTTGCATGGATTTAGTACCCATAATAATATGTGGTGGTGAGGGTGCCTATTGTTTCTCTTCTTCTTCTCCCTCATCACTGGATGGTGTGTGTGCTTCCACATATACTAGGCTATCTTGCTTTGACTACACACTCACCTTAGGCATTGATGTCATGAACTGTACAATTGCCTCCTATGTCTCATTCCTTACATCCTCATAATTGCCTCCTATTGAAAGAATTTCTCTTCTTTTGTTCCTTAGAAAGGGAGTAATACCCTTGAAAATTTTCTTTGAGTCCTCCTTAGAATCATCTTCACACAGTTTATTTATCATTGTGATCCTCAAATTTAGATCTTCTTCCTATTTATTAGACTATTATTTAGATCCTCAAGTATCTTATTCTCAATATTCTCAAACTTCTTATTTCTCAAAATCAAGTTTCTTACTATGGCATTTTCTAATTGCCTTCTATTGATATTGTTATATAGATTATAATACTTTATAAACTATACAAAATTCTCATTATTAATTATTTTCATGTTTAAGTTCTCTACCTTTGGTTTCCATGCTCTCTTTCTAACTATTGTTTTTCCTTCCTATGCATCTTGCACTACTACTCTATCTCCAACTTCATCCTTATAACTTTCAAATTCAATGATTTGCATTGATTTCCTTCTCTTG
Organism: Cupressus sempervirens; assembly: GCA_028749045.1. Classification (NCBI taxonomy): domain Eukaryota; kingdom Viridiplantae; phylum Streptophyta; class Pinopsida; order Cupressales; family Cupressaceae; genus Cupressus; species Cupressus sempervirens. The sequence continues at coordinate 218,329,186 of CM053793.1, forward strand.
CCTAGTCCCCTAGTGGTTTCCCTGACCCTTTTTTTGTAATGATGGCACAAGTTCTATCTTAATCTTCACCAATCTCTCTTATTTCCTCTACAATATAGATGCTTCCACCTCTTGTTGCCTCCTTAGCTGATCACTTCTTGTTCTCATAGGTTTTACTAATGCAACTATTGCATATGGTGCAATAGGGGACTATGTGCATGGTTGTGTTACTATCACAACTTTTGAAGGTCCTATAATAACAATAAGATTTACTTATATCACTTTAGATTGTGTGCTTTCTTTCACTTGAAGCATAATGCCTTTGAATTCATTCAATTCCTCTCTAGTCGTGCCTAATTCCTTTAGGATGGAATTTATCAGTTTTTCTACTTTCTTCATGTTTTCCTTGCTATGAAGTTCAAAGTGAAATATTCTCATTTTCTCCTCATAGGTTCCCCATCTAGGGTACTCTATCTTCTTCTCTGATTGGAGTATGATCCATGCATACCCTTCTATTAACTTAAACCTTGGTACTATAGCTTCCATACATGTATTATCTATCTACACCATGAAGCATATCTCATCCTTATAATTCTCTACCATTAAGGAAGGTATTTGATACCTCTGTTTCATTTCTAACTAGAAACTTTTCATCATTTTGTCAATGTCATCATCTTTGACATTCTCCAACAAAGCTATGTAGCATTGAGTCATCATCTTCATTGCACACTCATTTCTATGCCAATTTTTTACTCTAGGAAACTTCCTTTTAGCATAGAAAAACAAATGAGTGAGTAGGGACTCAAATCTGAAAATTGTGCTCTTTTCTTTCTTCACTTTGGCAATGTTATCCAATAATTGTAGTTTGATCATCTCACATATATTAAGTTTTCCCCCTTGAACTACCATTATATAACCCACATGTAAGAATCTAGTTGATAGTGAGTTAACCCTTGATCCATGGTTGAACTTGTACCCTAATATATTTCTTGATAACTTTACTCCTTTGAATGGACTCTAAGTTCATGTTTCTTCCATAAAACTTAGTATTTAGGTTTTTCTCAACCATTTTTCTTACATTTTTCTCATTTATAGGATTGCATCCTTCATTTCTCAAACCTGTGACCTTATGAATTAGGTCATTGTCAATAACAATTTTTGCATCACCTAGCTATAGAAAATCATCGTGTACCCTACTTGGAATAATTCAAGTCCAATCATGATTATCAAACTCTTTATAAAACATATACTTTACTAAATTCAACTCACTTAGGTGTGCATACTCTGATTTCAAGGATAGGTCACTATTATACATGGTTCCAAAATCTTTGTGAATATCTTTATCTCCAATTATTTCAATCTTATAGTGGATATAACTTCTAATATGCTCAACATGAAGAAAATTCTCTGAAAAATTACAAAAATGCACCCAAAAAGTTATCTAAAAGTGAAATAAATGGATGTTTCTTGAAAACATAGTGCGGTCTATCACTCACATCATATATAGTCTTAGTAGCCATTACAATTCTACTGTATTCACTGATAAATTTAGCTTTAGCTCCATAAAATAGCTTAAAATTGTTTTTTAGGGATTCTACAACTTTGTGCTTCACAAAATTCTCTTCGTACTTCAATACATTGTCAAATCACACTTCAAATCACTCTAAACACTTCACATGAACAAATGGTACACACAATATTTTTTGCAATCATCAAATCATTTCAAATCGTAGTATGCATTAAATATGTATCTATAAAAAATTCAAATATTGTCTCTATTTACCAGTAAGCTTTTTTTCTTAATTCCTACTCACAAAGATCATATCTAGACTTGTGCACTTGACCATAGCTTTCTCTCTATGTCCTTTACTTTCTATTAATTGTGAAACCTCCAACTCTCCTTTTAACATTAGTTCTAACCAACTAATGCACTACCTCTTCTAAAATAGCTTAATTCAGATAGGATGAGTCACAAGCAATCTATGACTTCATTGACTTATTAGGTGTATTGAAATAATCTTCATCCAAAAGTATATAAGAGCTTTCTAGATACTTGGCTATCACAAATGCTTCCCTAAATTCATTAACATGTTCTTTGATTGCTTCCTTTTGACTGTTAGCACTACCATTAACATTCCTTCTATCATTTTTGTTATTGTTTCTCCTATTATTAGGATTCCTGTTGAAGTTCCTTCTGTCCATTCTACAATATCTCGTTGTGTGTTCAAATTTGTTACATAACTAACATACAGGTGCATTTCTTCTTTGATTTGTGCCTTGCAATTCCTTGCAATGTGTCTAGGATTGTTACACTTTTAACACACAAACTAGTTCTTTTCTCCATTGGATTTATCACCATCATTGGATCTACTTTGTAATCTCCCTCTTTCATTACCTATAGGGCTAGTATTCCTAAACATTCTACTATTTGCATCATTACCATCAAACTTAGGTTTCTTACACTCTACTACTTTATGTCCATAACCATGAAAATTATAAAAATAGAAATTAGTAATAGGTTTAGAAGACTTACCTGTGCAATCTCTTTTCATATGTCCAACTTCATTGCATATGAAACATCTACCTCTAAACTCACATCTTACTTCCTTGGGTGGTTTGTCTTGCTTGGATTTATCAACTTGCTTTGGTTTCTTAAGTTCATCATGTGTTGTTGATAAATAAACTAACTCAACTTCCTTTGATACTTTATTAGAAGTGCTTGATTCTACCTCACTCATATTAGATTCTTTAGGGGATTCAATAACTAGATATGGTTCTCTTCTAATTTCAACTTTCTTAGTTGATTTCTCTCTAATAAGATATCCAAGTCCTATGTGCTCATAAGAAGGTCTCTGGTGAAATATTTGTTCATCTATCTTCTCACTACTAGAATAAAGGTTCTCGAACTATTGCTTATCTTGTGCTAATTCAATTTTCATAATAGTATTGTACTTTTCTAATTCTTCATGCTTAAACTTGATAGGATCTAGTTGAGATGTAACTTGACTTAACTAGGATCTAAGGTTTGCATTTTCAATTTTTAGTAAAGGTTCATTCTTGCCACTATTTTTCTTAAGACTCAAATTAAGTTTAACAATTTTCAATTCATGTTTCAAAATTTTATTGTATTTCTAGAGATTTCTTACTTAATCATTCTCACTAGTCTGGGCAATTGATTATGTGCCAGATTTTAGATCATCAATCTTGTCTTTCAGTTTACCAATTAAAACTTTTACATCTTCGTATCTATCTTTCAGATTGTCTCTATCTTTAGTAAGAAGGTCAATCTAGTCAAGAACTTCTTCAAAGTTTTTCTTCAACTATTCCATATTTATAGGGATTTTACTAAAGTTGTTAAACTTCTTCTAAGTCACTATTACGTGCTACCAATTATTAGAATAGATAATATAGAGGGCAGGGTGGTGGGGGTGTGAATAATTATTCTACATACTTTTGTCCACAACTAAATATTGATTATTACTTTATAACTTTCATTTGAAAGTAAATCAAAAATGTTGAACAATAAATATACCCATAGAGAACTCATAACACTGTTATTGTTAAATAGGGAAACCTTGGCCAAGGAAAAACCCCAGTGGGGATGATACCTACTAGATGATTCACTAAAAAATAGGATCATGTTAAGGGTATTTAACCTACTAGGAGTCTATGAAATACATATAGTGTCTCAAGTCCTTGATAGATGTAACCAAGAAGATCCTACTTCCCTAACATGCAATTATACAATTGAGTTCTTCACAAGATTAGATATACATACAATACTTTCTATTTGTTGTATTTTTCACTTTCTATGATCATACATCAAATGTAGTTCACATATCATTTCATTGACTTCACATCAATCACAAATATCACATGCATATCTTTGCAACATGAGATCTTTACTTATATCTAGCGTATTCATAATTCACAACTTAGTCGGTCTTCATGCTTTCACATGCTTGGCATAATATGAAATAACTTATGGAATAATATCCACATATTCTTTTCATCATGACTTAGTAATTATTTTCTCACCAAAATTATTCCTCAAGTCGTACAATCCAATTCTTTGATATGCTCTATTCTACATTATTTAATACCTATACTATTATTTTAATCATAATGTGTGTCATACTATCTATTCACGCCTACACACTAGTATACATTATCATGATACTATCATAGAGCTTTCCTGAACTGCACATAATCCTACTCTTAATGAGTTGTTCATACAGATCACATCTACTCTATGTGCTACTACAAACTATCTAACAATTAGCAATTCTCTATCTCTAAATGCATAAACGAAATATTGAATACATGTTGCCATAAATGACAACAATCAAAAAAATTTGTTTGACCATATTGCCAAAAAAATATAGTTGAGAAGCTCAATAAAAAGTTAGCAAATTGAAAACAAAATAGGCTCAACCAAGGTGGTAAAGTTAGCCTTCTTAAGTTAGCTCTTCAAAGGCTTCCTACATATGCCCTTAGCCTCTTTGAAATTCTAGGTAAATATGAAGAGGCTATTGATAAGATCCAAAATCATTTTTTATGAATTAGATCAAAAGATAGAAAAATATTTTCTTTAATTGCATGGGATAATATTTTTTAGCCTAAATGTGTAAGTGGTCTTGGTATTAGGAAAATCAATAGTATGAATAAAGCTATGTTAGCTAAGTAAGGGTAAATAATTTATCATGAAGAAAAGGAATGTAGTACTATATTAAAAAAAACATATCTTAAAAAAAATGCTCTATCTGACTATTTGTACCTTCACAAGATCATTAACTCTTCTATTATATGGAATTTTGTTCAAGGAGTTAAAGATACTCTTCAAAGAGGCTACACATGGAAATTAGGAAATGGCATAATGGTAAAGCTTTGGGAGGACAGTTAGATTTTGGATGTTCTATTGAATCAAGTTTATTTTTATGCCTTTTATATTAAAAGAAGCAAATAGACCTATGGGTGTTATATTTCTAACTATTGGAGGAGTGATGCGTCGGTGAATCTTGTGGAGATTAGTGTTGACTTATTGTTTATTCAAACTACTATCAATGCCTTTTTCTTTAAAGGGGACAAAGAAAACTCCCTTATCTGGGGCTTTGAACCAAGTGGAAATTATAAAGTCACCTTCATCTTCAAATTTGATACTAATGTGATTCACCCTCCTTAGTCAAAATCTTGCAAAAAGGGTCTAGTCCATAAGATTGAAATTTTCTTTTGGATTGCTCTCCAAAATAAAATCTCAACAATAGAAAATTGCCAAAAAAAGGTGTATCTATATAGTTAATAGATGTATTCTATGTAAAAGGGTTTATGAAGATAGTGATCACCTTTTCCCTTCATTTCACTTATAGTCAAAGTGTCTAGAATATCCTTCTAGAGTACTAGAATAGTCAATGGGTCCACACTAGTAAAAATATGGATTTTTTTCTCTATTGGAAATATCCTAGAAATGGTTCTTTATTTCGATCCCTTTGGAAATTTTCTCTCCCACATCTATGTTGAGGACTCTAGAAACAAAGAAATAACATAATATTTAGAGAGAAAGAATGTCCTGTTTGGGTGGTTGGCAAAAAAATCCTTAGGGATCTTAAGGAAAAATTTCTTAATCAAAATAACAATATTGGCCAATTTGATATTAATCATCTAATGCGATATAAAGAGATTAAAGATAATAAAAATAGAGAGGGAGTGATCTAGAAATCATCTCCTAATCGGTGGATAAAAGATAATTTTGATGGCTTTCATAAAGGTAACCCAGGGAAAGCTAGATGTGGGGGAGTCCTCAGAGATCATAACTATAGAGCGGTGGATGTTGTGGTTGTTCCTATTGCCATTATTACTAGTCATATAGTATAAGTTATTGTGGCTTTGTATACTATTTGTAAGGATGTGGAAACTTGTATTAGGAAGCTATAGGTGGAAAGGGACTCTTTGAATATTGTTAATATGTTTAATAATTATTCAATTACTTGGAATATTGAAATGATTATTGAAGAAATCAAAAGTCTTCTTGATAATTTTGAAAAGGTTATTATCACCCATATATACCATGAGGGTAATAGGGTTCCTAAATGGATTTCCAACAAAGTTGGAGGCATGGAAAAACCACTTTCATGGATGGACGACCTAATAAAGGAAGTGGATTTAAAGTAAATCATTCAACTTGATGGGAAAACTACAATTGAAGATAAATTTAATGCATACTTTAATTAAGTCTTTTACTAATTTTGAAGGAGGCTATAACTTTAATGATAATGGTATTATTTTTTTCAAGGAGGTACCTCTTAATTATTACCTTCTTAGATTGACACCTATTGTGGGTGATCTTGGATTATGATTAAAAAGATTCATTTTCCTGGTTTTGCAACATCTTTCTTCATTGTAGTAGGTTGGTGATTAGAGTGAGTTGTAGAATGGGTGGTGAGCCAAGGAAGAAAGAGCACACAAAACTTAATGATTGGAAAGGTAAAATTATGGTCTAGAACATTCTTCATAAATGTAATGTTATTGATTACCTTGAAAGATTGCATTGCTACAAACCCCATATTACTGAAGATTTTTCTTGAAACTAGGCTAGGGATTTTTTGACTTTGCATGGGGTTTCTGTGAATTATGGAAGGGGACCTTTTTGATATTAACTATATTAAGGTTATGTGGCAAGATGTTTAGTCATGCATTCACAAGTATTGCATCCTTGATGGGAGATCCAAAAGATTGCATAAATTTCATTTTTTTTCAAATCACTTTAGATACAAGGACATGGTTTCTTTTATGTTCTACTTGAAGTATTTCCTTATTAAAAAACCTTGATGTTGTTAGGAATAAGGTGTCTCAACCTTGGATAATTTTGATTCTTATTTTCTTTTGTAAATGTATTCTTTGCAAATAATGTGATTAATTTTGAATATACATATCTAGTTGGCATGTTGATGTGTCGACATCTTGAATTTTGTATAAGGAGATCATGACTGAAATGTTTATGATGAATTCCTATGACATGCAAGAGCTATCTTTGGAAGATTTGATGATGGGTGAAGATGTGAAAACATGTGGCAAATGAACATTGAGTACTCTACACTTGAGTCTCCATCTAGCACACAAGGTTTAGGGCATTAGCCCAAAAAGCTTTTTTGGGTTCCTACTTTTCTTGAGAATAGTAAAACCCTAATACGATTTTTTTTGGAAGTTTCCCTAAAAATGGAAAGCACATGATATAATAATTTTAAGGGTTGTAGATAGGAGAGAGTGAAAGTGTATTTTTGGTATGATATGTTGCTACTGGATTTGTCTTCCATGTCTTGAAAGAACTTGCATGACAAGTGTGTTCTAACCTTGCTTTACCAAAAAGTTTTTCCCCACTGGCATATCTTTATGTTTGTGTATTTTCTTTCTCTATTTATTTTTTGTATTCATGGTTGATTGCAATATTATTTTTTTACATAATATTGAATCTAAAATTGTAAGGATTTAATACAAATTTGCACAATACTTTTCTTAAGGGATTTGTGTAGGAAGTTGTTTCCACACCTAACTTTCCTTACAAGTGGTATCAAAGCTTGATCAACTTTTGATCCTAGTTATTGGGCTATGGTTTTTTGACATAATCTCAAGTTGAGTGGGAGTTTTGTGTAGAGAATTTAGAATCTTATTTGTAGATTGTGATGGCTAGTTCATTGTATAGAAAAATGGAGGTGGACAAATTTAATGGTAGTAATTTCAAGTTGTGGAAATTGAAGATGGAAGACTTGCTTGAAGACTATGATCTATGGGAGGCAACTTTACTTGATGTTAGACTCAAATCAATATCTCAAGCAAATTGGGATCTCAAGGATTGAAAACCTAAGGGTCTCATTAGACTTTTTCTAGTTGATTCCATTCTCCTGAATGTTCTTGATGAGAAGACTACAAATAATTTGTGGACATGGCTTGGGTCTGTGTGTCAAGCCAAATTTTTAGTGAACAATTTTTTCTCAAGGAATAATTTGCATTCTCTAAGAATGGAGGAAATAAGATCTATTATAGATCATGTAAATTCTTTTAATTTACTGATTGCACAGTTGACATCATTTAGTGTCAAGATAGAGGAGGATGATCAATGTATGACCCTATTATGTTCCTTGCCAGATTCATGGGACCATCTTGTGGTGGCTCTTGGAAGTACTTTAGTCAGATTCAAAATGGATGATGTGGTGTCTTCACTATTATCTGAGGATATAAGGAGAAAGTCATAAGATTAGGCTAAGGAAGCTCTTGTGGTTTGAGGGAGATCCAATGATAGAGGGAAGGAAAATGACAAAAAGTCTGGAAAGGATAGATCCAAATCCCATGGGAAATCAAAGACTCATGGAATGTCTAAGGAAAAATGTTGGAACTGTGATAAGACTAGGCACTTCCATAAAAATTGTAAAGAGCCAAAGAAGAAGAAGAAGGTCTCAAATTTAGGTTTAGAAAAATCTCAATAAGATAGTGATGCTTTCATTGCAGCCTTGGCAGTGCATGCATCTGATGATGTGTGGTTAATACACTTGAGCACTTCTTTCCACATGACCTCTCATCAAAGCTAGTTCTCAAAGTATGACATTTTTTGATGGTGAAAAGGTGTACTTGGGTTATGATTCTCACCTAAATATAGTTGGATGAGGACAAGTCACTATCAAATTCCTTGATGGATGAGTAAAGGGGATCAATGGGGTAATGCACATCCTTGGTTTGGCACAAAACCTATTATTTGTAACTATGTTGAATGATATAGGTATGCAAGTTTTTTTTTCTAAATATGGATGCAAGATGATGAGAGGAGCTATGGTGCTTCCTAAGGGTACTAGCAGAGGTACTCTATTTTAGCTTGATACATGCATTTCTCAATGCAATAGTTCTTCGATTTCAAAGAAGAGAGCAACTATGGTGAAATATTCTCTCATGTTGCAAAGTTGACATCCATTACATTTTTGTTATCTCTTGCTTCATAATATGATTTAGAGATACAAAAAATCGATGTGAAGAGAAATTTTCTTCATGATGATTTGGAGAAAGAGATTTACATGTCACAGCCTAAGCACTACATTGTTAAAGGTAAAAAATCTTTGGTTTATAGATTAAAGAAGTCTCTATATAGTTTGAAATAATCTTCTAGGATGTGGTGCCTTAAGTTTGATGCCTTTTCATTGTCAATTGGATTTGTAGGATCAAAATCAGATCATTTTATTTATTTTAGAGTTGAAAATGATCACCTTCTTATTATTTCATTATATGTTGATGATATGTTGTTGTTTGGGAAGGGTAAGGGTATGATTTTTTATTTTAAATATCAGTTGTTAGCATAGTTTGAGATGAAAGATCTTGGGGTATAAAGGTACATCTTGGGTATGGAAATCAGTAGAGATAGGTCTAAAAGAAAAAATTTCATGAGTCAGAGAAAGTATGTGAAGTCTGTGTTGGACAAGTTTAGCATGATAGATTGTAGACCATTGTGTCTTCCTATTTCTATGGGAACAAAGTTATCTATAGATGATTGTCCAAAATCTCCTAATGAGGTGGAAGACATGAATAGAGTACCTTACACTAGTGAAATTGGTAGTCTTACATATGCTATGGTCTTTACTAAAGAAAATATTGCTTAAGAAATGAGAGTCCTGAGCTAGTTTATGGCTAATCCTAGACAGGTACTTTGGGATGCAGTTTAGTGAGTATTCAGATATTTGAGGGGTACATCAGATTACTCTATTTTTTATCATGGTAACTCTTTTAGAGCTCTAAATTTAGTTTATATTCATGGGTTTTTGGATTCAAATTGGGTAGGTGATATTGATAGTAGGAGATCCACTAGTGCTTATGTGTTCACTATGTTTGGTGGTGCCATCAGTTGGATGAGTAAGTAACAACCTATGATTTCTTTTTCCACTAGAGAAGTTTAGTAAATGGCTACTACTCATGCTTGTAAGGAAGTCATTTGGATTAGGAGATTGTGTTCTAATATTGGTGTTGATGTAGGAAAGATTACTATTTGGTGCGACAATTAGAGTGCTATTTTCCTTGCAAAGAATCCAACTTTCCATGCCAAAACAAAGCACATTGATGTGCAGTTTCACATTGTGAGAGATATGGTTAAAGATGGAAATTAAATTTGGAGAAGATAGATACTATAAGGAAATTTGTAGATGTGATAAAGAATTTTTTTGATGCGTTGACAAAACCAATGGGTACAGAGAGTTCAGATGGTGTTCAGAGTCTATGGGCCTTTCGGTCTATAGTGGTTAGTTCTTGTTATGTTCTTGTTGCCCTTACAAGGTGTTTGATAGGGGGGAGAATGTTATGAATAAGGTATATCAACCTTAGATAATTCCTATTCTTATTATTTATTTTTTAAATTTATTTTTTGCAAATAATGTAATTAAGTGTTAGCGCACATGTCTAGTTGGTATGTTGATGTATTGCTCCACTTTCATGTGGTAGTATCCTGAATTGTGTGTAAGAAGATCATGAATGAAATGGTTATGGTGGATTCCTATGATGTTCACGAACTATCTTTGGAACATTTGATGATGGTTGAAGATGTGATGACATGTTTCAATTAATTATTAAGTACTATACATTCGAGTCTCCATCTAGCATGTGAGGTTTAGGGCATCACCCCAAAAAAAAATTGGGATCCTACTTTTCCAAAGAATGGTAACACCCTAATACAATTGTTCTTTGGAAGTAGCCCTAAAAATGGAAAGCACATGATATAAGCATTTTTAGGGTTGCAGATAGGAGAGAGTGAAAGTGTATTGCTGGTATGATATGTTGCTACTAGATTTGTCTTCTATGTCATAAAAGAACTTGCATTACAAGTGTGTTGTAAACTTTGTGTTGAAGATAATACATTGTGTAGGTTTTTGAGGGGTGGGCTTGTTTTACTGAAAGGTTTTTCCCCACTGACATATCTTTTTCTTTATGTATTTTCTTTCTTTCTCTATTTTCTATATTTATGGCTAACTACAATATTATTGTTTACATAATATCGAATCTAAAATTGTAAGTATTGAATAAGATTTTGCAAAATACTTTTCTTAAGGGATTAGTGTAGGAAGTTGTTTTTGCACCTAGGTTTCCTTACAAATTCTCATAGCAAAAATATCTCTAGATCTTTTCTTCATGAAGGACTAATCCTTCTTATTAAGGAATATTGTTGGGAGAATACTATTAACATCTCACCATCATCTGATAAAAGAAAGAAGATCTCTCTGAAGGAGATTCTAGATAAATCTAGTGCTAAAAAAGTCAAAATGTTAAAATTTAGGAGATTAAGGACATGGATATTGAAATAGATAGTGGTTGGGCTAGTCAAAAGGAAAGTGCAAAGAAAAAGAAGAGAAAGGTTAAAGGAGAAAGCAACATTAAAGACAAACTTGAGGTTAGAGAATATAGCTCAGTAGAGGTAAAGGAACCACAGAATTAGAGAATGAGAATGAAGAGGAAAGCGAAATAGAGAGTGGAAATTTTAACTTGAACAATGATTGGTACTTGGGCAGTCAGGATGATTATGTGGCTAAGTCTGATAGGACAAGGAGTAACATGGGTTCTCTAAACCCTAAAGTTAAGAATTTAGATAGTTCTTTGATTTCAAAGCAAAAAGATATTGAGGTGATAGATATTACACCCATGAATGAAGTTGTAGAGGAAGAGGGGGACCAAATGGAAACCAAGTAGGATGATAATATGATGATTACTACCCATGAGCCAAATAATATTGACTTGACCTAGATGATGGAAAAGGAGGAAAAATTTATTGAACACATAGATTCAAAGCTAAAAGAGGCTAAGCTAGAAGAGAGCCGCTTTGATACTAGTCACCATGAGTTGAAGAGTGGGAATGAGGAGTCTAGGATGCATAATTTAGTTGAAGACTTTTGTTTCTTGACAAAGCTAAAATGAAGATAGATGTGACTCTACAGGCTAACACATGGCTCTATAATGAAATCTTTTCATTAAAGAAAAATGTTAAGAGTTGTAGAAGAATCTCGATATTGAAAGAAATAAAACAATTAAGCTTGATGGGAAAATTGGGAATATTCATGAGAAATTGATGGCCTATGGAGATGGCCTTAGGAAACTAGTCAATGATAGCAAACAGTAAATGGAAATGATAACTAAAATTTTATGTATGGTGGTGGTTAGTTTGGGTGGGAGGCATAGTGAGGAAATTAACTCTCCTATGCATACCAAAATGACTAGTGGACCTAGTGTGCAGAAGGACAAGGTAGAGTACTAAAAGGGCCATTGAAGATACATTTCCATTTATAAGGATCTCCTTCAAGGGATTGTTGATATTGCCAATGGTTTGACTAGGGTTTTGGAAGAGCTCTTGTGATAGGGTTTTCGTGTTTATCTTTTGTTGGTCATGATTGTTAGTCCTATTTTCTCATTTTGATTATGTTCCTTTGTGTTGGTTGTCTTTTACTATGTTTTTTCTTTCCAGCCAGCTTTTTGTTAGAATGCTACTTGTTGGCTTTAGGTCCTTGTAAAACCTAGTTTTTTTAATGATAAAACTATAGGTTGCTAGTCCTTGTAAAATTGGGTGGGCATTTTGTCATTGATCTTTTTTTTGTATGGAGTTTTAGGTCCCCTCAAAACCCATTTTCAACTTAATCCAAAACGCAAGGTTAAGAAGATGACACACAAGGCCACCACAAGTGCCTATAAATCTCACATGCAATCCAAGGTTTTAAAGGTGTACGAAGTTGTAGAGATTAGCTTATTAATCTATAATTTTATAAATTTAAGTATATTACTATGATGTGCAGAAATAGAGTTTTCTATCTTGTATCAACAAACTTGAAAGCAAGATCTTTTTCAAATTTGATTGCATTGAGAGGGCAGTGGTCCAAAAAAGTTGGGTACAAAACAAATCTATTTGTCCATCATGATGATTTAAATATTCTTATGCAATTTTGGAATATAAATGCAAGAATTTTAGCATGCATAATAGAACAATAAATATTCATTTCAGCTAGCAATCTAGAAAGTATAGACAATGAAATACCATTTTATTTTATGGTGTCTTTCCTCAATATTCTCTCAAAATTTTATTTTCCATCATCTACATCATCACTTATTTTAGTTTCATCCTTTATCCTATTACTAAGTTTAAACACAAATCCCTTCTTGACATTATCACATTTAAATTCCCACAAATAAAAAGATAAGATTTCTATATAGAGTTTATCCAATGCATACTTTTCCATGTCATGGTAGTCCTCAATATTATATACTTTAGGTTTATAGGATATTTGAAGTGTTCTAACCACTTTTCTCACAATTTAATTTGCCTCTATAGTTCCCCAATTTCACCAACACCTATGATTGTGTTTACAACCTATATTACATATTGCAAGTAACTATCAATATTTTCTTTTTTTCGCATCCTTAAACTCTCAAGATTTCACTTTAGATTTTTCATGTTTACTTTTTAAATCTTCAAATAGATGTGTCAATACTTTTCCTATTCATCATTTACAAACTTGTAGTGAGTGACCTTCAAAATTTATGAATCACTCAAATAATGTATGATTGTGTTTCTCATTTTCATTGTTCTCATGTAATATTTAATGTCTCTCATTATTACATCTTATTTCATATCATTTTGATCTAAGATGGATTATATTAAATATTTTGTCTATCTATATGATGTTATCACACATTCCACTATGTAATGAAATTGGTTTCAATACATTATTTTGGCTTTACCAATTTTTAAACTGATTTAGATGTTAGATTATACTATTGCTTAAAATTTTGATCATATCTATATGATGATACATTCAAGATTTTACATGATTCTTTATGATGATATCTAGTGCATTATATATTTTTTTAATAGGAATATGTGATTATGATGATTATCTCTACTTTTTTTTTATTGTATGTCATTATTTCTAATGGGTATTTAATTGATATTGTAAAAGATTCTTTTAATGCATATATATTTACTTTATATCATAATGTACATTTAGGATTAAATATGAAATGACCAGCACTACTATGTTGTAATACATAGACTAATTGCCTTTCTAAGGTATCATTGATACATTAGGTTTACTTTGATTATTTATTATCACTTCTTCTATTTATATTATCAGGATATACACTTAATGAATATATGTTTTAATGAACTGGTACTAGACATATTTCCATCTAAGTTACAAGTTTGAGCATGTCTTATCTTCCATAATAACACACAAGATAGTTTTTCCAGTCTTTAATGATTTATGCAATATTATCCATGTATGGATAATGTGTCAATAATCAATTTATTTTACCTTAAGCACATGTATGTAAGTCTAAAATTCGTATTCATATTGTGTTAGCCTAGTATATGTGTTTATGCATTTATAGTTATTGCAGTTGGTATGTAAGCGTTCTAAATTTAATGTTGATGTTTAAGATTGTCACTAAAGAGTTATAGATTTAATGTTGAACTTTAAATGAATTTTTTCGGAAAGTGTCTAAATTTATTTTGTTCAATAAGAGGAAAAAGCCAAGATTAATTACTTTTATGTGTTGTGAACATTATTATTATTGATTAAGCTTGAATAGACTTGAACCCAAGACCTATGACATAAGGGGCTTTCAATTTACCATTGTGTTGTAAGCTCTTGCCTAGAAAAGTATATATTTTTTCTTTGATTTATTTAAATAATTAAATAAAAGACCTTTTGTAAGAGTGACTTTATATTTTCGAAAATAACACTTTTTTCTCCACAATTATTTTGAGAAAATCACTAACTACATCTCATTCTAATTGATCTCCTCATCAAATTCTCATGGGTAGTAGCTCATTAATTTTGTACAACAATCTATCATGCTTCTATGGATCCATTGTTTGTTTTTCATAGAAATTATTTTCTTTCCACCATTTTCAAGTCTCTAACTTAATGAAAACTATAAATTCTTATATTTTATTTATTTTTCAATTACACTAATCAAACTTTATTTGTAATTATATTGTGGGATGGTCATTAGTAGTTTTCCCACTTTTCCTTCTCCTTTGAGTGCCTAATTGTGATTGTTTGAGTAATGAAGGTTTTCATTGGAAAATTTTCATTGTTAAGTTCTTTATTTTCTCCCATGGAATCAAAATACATTTTTATTGGATTTTTTGGTTAGTTGGGTTTGAAGGGAAAATTATTATTATTCTCATTCCAAGATTTTAAGTTTTATTTTGGGTTTTTTTATCCAAGAGAATCTTGGGTCTTTGACAAATCTTGCATCAACCAAAAATGTTTCATATTTTGTGTACCAGTCTATTGTTGACAAAGTAGCAGTTGTTGCTATTGTTTTTAAGTTGTGTTGATATGGGATTATTTTGAAGTGAAAAACATGTAATGAAAAAACCATTATTTTATCATTTATGTCAAATATGCTAATTCTTGGTAAGACAACTACTTAGTTGATTTGAGTACTACCATTTTTTTGATTGATGAAGATGATTTGATCAAATGAGATAAAAAGAGCATCTAGAGGAAAGGTTGAGTTATGGTATGAAAAAGGAGTATTAATATTAGTTAAGATATTGATGTTATAATGTATTATTTATCTACGTAAGGCTAAAGAGGTTGGATACACTGATTAATTTTAGAAGAACAAGTAAGAAGAATTGTGTCTCACAAGCTTGATTAAGTGTATAGTAGGTGCTGAGAAAAGTTAGTGCAACCCAAGTAGAAAATCAGTGTTGGAATAACCAAATGGGAAGAATACTTCTGAGAGGTAGGGTGGTGAATTAGAAGTATCACACTTTAACCTTTAAAAAAGAACTTTTAACTGAAAATAAACTTCATGCATGTAAACATATCAAACAACCATAAAGTAAGGACATGCAACACAACACATAACACCAAATTTGGTAACTCAAAAACCCTCCAAAATGAGAAGGTAAAACTTGGGTGGGGATGATACCCACAAAATCACTACAACAATAATGTTTGACCACTTCTGATGGTATGTCCTGTTAAAGGCTTTACACTATACCAATAGTGACCTGTTTAAAGGATTTACAAACACTTTACATGAATTGTCATCCTATTAAAGGATTTTATCACCTTTTCAAAGGATCTACAACCTAGTTGTTAAGCTAACCTATCAACATAGGATTTTCCTTCTAATAAAATTGCTAGAGAGTATTAGACTAATAAACCTAATAGTTTACAATCCTTGATTGCTGAATCTAGGTACTTGATCTACTCTCTCTAATCTTGCTCCTCTAAGATCTAATATCTGTTCAATGTCCTTGATGTGTTCTAATCAACTAAATATTGCAATGCTTCTCTATTCGTCTAAGTCATTTCACACTTCCCTCTGAATTTCACTATAGTTTACCCATACACTGCTCTCATGCACACATAAAATGGGGTTTCATCCTCCTTTTAAAGATTGCAAAGACTTAGGGTTAGGTATGGATTTATGATCCATATTGCATATTTAATTCTTTCTCATTCCTTGCACTTTTCTTATTGGTTATATGCCTTCTCAATTTTTCTTATTGGTTGCATGCTGATTGCATAGGAAATATAAAAGAATCGTTCTTATCTTTAATATCCCTTGAGGTTCTTCTATGTCAGCTTAGAAAATGGTTTACATCTGAGTTTTTGAAGGCACAAACTCATATGCTCATTATGTGTTACTTGGCACTAACTAAATTACTAGTGCTCAACACATATATGATTCTAGTTTGCTCGGCACCTATTATATTCTAGCTTGCTCGGCATCAAATGTGACTCAGCACCTACATATCAATTAGCTCATATGGTTAAATCAACACCTATATCATACTCGACACTTAAATATTTCTCAACACATAAAGTCACTTGGCACCTATTTGAACTTTGTCTCAGCACATACTACAGCTTGACGTATATAGTGTACTTGGCTTCTATGTGAAAATTGGTTAAGTGTGTTGAAATTCAATTGTCAAAACCATTCTTAGACCAACAATCTCCCCCTTTGACATGAGTGTCAAAAACACCTAACTAAGAATTATACTTGATCTTATGAGAACATTATTCAATTTGTTTGGCATATATACAAAATTTCAAAAACTTCTTCAAAATTTTGTAAACAACAATATACCTCAAAATTATTATAACTCACCCTAGGTTTATGTGCCATTTCTATTCCTGTAACGAAAATTCTTGTGTTGAATTTTTCTCATGCTAATGTATCTGATACTCTTTGCCTTTTCCCTATTTCTGTTTCCTGTACCTACTTGCTATCCTATTTTGTCTATTCTATTTTCACTTGTTTTGTACTTGCAAATTTTTATTCATATCTCCCCCTTTTTTGCTATCACAGGATATGTACAATCTTTCCTCATTTATTCTCCAAAGGAATGAAAGAATGTAATTACTTAGTATTCTCCCCCTTAGTTATTAATATCTCTTTTATTTCATATCTCCCCCTTTTTGACACTAATTTCAAAGTGTGCTAAGGGTTAAGACCATATTTTTCAAGAAATGTACTATTTACCTACATAATCATCTTAAGAGTTGCATCCCAATTCTCCAAAGCAATTTCTAATGACTTGTGCTAGATGGTAGTCTCTGCATAGGCTTGTGCTTTATGGAGTACTTCCAAATGTAGGGTAATGGAAGCTTGTATTTGCATCAATTTGACCTTGATATTGGCCTCTTCAGTTGTTAGTGCAGCTAATTCTTTTTTTGTGTGAAGCGTTTGGACAAAATGCTTCTCACTTTGAGTTGGGTCTTTTGGTAGCTACATGCTAGAAATCTTTAGATTTTTCTCTAGGCTTAGTATTCTTTGGCTTGTCTCTTGTGTGAAATATGAAAAGTCACACAACTTTTTGTACAATGAGAATACATTCTCCAGTACCTTTTTCACTTTGTCAATCTTCTTTGCCAATTCAACCTAGGAAAGTTCTATTTCACTAGCTCTTTTCTCATTTACTTTCCCTTGGAATTTTTTCTCAAACCATTCCATAAGTTTTTATATTAGTTTCATGGTCTTCATTTTTCACCTATTATATGATTTCTGACAATTGTTCCATTATTGGCTTGGTCTCATCAGATGACTGCAAGCTGAAGGCATTCAAAAAGATGTCCCTTATCTCATGTAATGCTTGCCTTTGTTTATACTCCTTCCTAAGTATCTCTTGCCTTTTTCTCCTGTTCAAGGCTTCCTACATCTTAGTAATTTTCTCAATGCTTATTTTTTTTTAGTCATAACTAGGCATGACTATCTCCTCATCTAACTCAAGGTCTTGTTAGTGAATAACCCTTGTCACCTTTGTTTAGCTCGAGTCTGGCATAGATATTTGCAATGGCATTGCATCAGTGCTCAACTTTTGAAGGACTTTTGTAGGAATGCCAGTGGTTAGTAGTTCTACTAATGTTTGTATTGTGGCCTGCTCCTCCTCTTTTGATGTGTCCTTTTCGTCATCTGATCTCCCTTGATCAATTACAACTATTTGTCGTGTACCTATTGTCTATACTATAGGATCATATGTAGCAATACATCTTGTTTGCTCTGTTGATGTATCTTTCTCTACTTTTTCACTTGGCTTATACTACATGGTATCAATTGTGTCAACTGTTGGAGGCATGCAAATTTGAATTATTGTAGTTGTAGATATTGTAGAAGGTGGTTCTTATGGATTCACCTTGTCTCTAATTGGATCTACTACTTCCCTTTGTAACTTATCCACACTCACTAATATAGGATTTGTGCATAATTGTGCTTGTAGTGTTGATTGGTGAAGTATCTTTTTGAGATCCTATGCAATTACTGGATTGATGTTTTGACAAGATTTTTTACTAACATCCTTCATAGTTATAGTATCTACAAATGTGGTGATGACATGAGGAGGGCTAGGAGGTGGCAATTGTGTCTCTTGCACACTCTGATCTATTTGCTTCTCATTAGTTGTTGCCATATCATCTTGTCTCTCTGTCTCCTCCCTTTCACCTTTTTCTTTCTCCTATTCCTCTTTCTTCTCTTTCTCTCCTTTCTCTTCTTCTTTCTTCTCCTCTTCTTCTTTTTTTGTTTACCTTTCTTTCTTTTTTTTCTCTTCCTTCTCCTTCTCACTGGCTTCAACCTTATTTGCTTTTGCATTCTCCTTTTCTTCTCCATCCTTGTCATTTGTCAAGTTATATATTGACTTCCACAATCTTGTGGATTTATTGACAACTTCTTCAATTTTATTTTGTAAAATGCTCTATACTTTGGTGAAAACTTGCCCCCATGTTTCTTATTAGCCTTAGCAATTTGACCGTTAGTCAATTTTGGCATCACTTATGCCAATGTGGATTCTCTTATTTCTTTTTCCATCTTCAAGCAATAATGCCACTTATTTTCAATAATTTCATATAAATCCTTGGCCATAGTGTTATCTAATTTAAGAGGTGTGTTCTTGAATTCTGCCAACATGGCATATACTGATTCCTCTACCTTGTTCTAATCTTCTCTACTTAATTTCTTAAAATCAATACTTTTTAAATAAGAGAATTCTACATTCTTAACATTTTCATAATTTTTATCAATATGTGACTTGGGAGGATGACTTACCACTCTAAACTATTTGATGTCCTTTGATTCTATTCTTTTCTCATCCTCAGATTCTAGTTGTGCAGCACATTTTCTTCTTGGTTTCTTTTGTAGATGATTAGTCTGCTCAGTAGCCTTCTTCTTCTCTTTCACTTGCTCCTTGGCCTTTTGAGTTGAGGCCCTTGTAGTGGCTCTTATCACTAGTGTTGGCTTGTCTTGGGTTGTCTTGGAAACTTTCTTGGCTTTGGGCTAGGCTATAGGCTAAGTTTTAGCTTTTCTTTTCTTGAGCTTGGCTTGAGCTGGTGATTCCTTAGCTTCTTCTTCCTCTGCACCTTCTTGCTTTTCTCTATCCTCATCTAAGCCTTGTGTCAATTCCAATGGGCCTTTCCCCTGTTCATCTTCATCACTCTCATCTTCTTCTTCTTCTTCCTCAACTGCCCCCTCAATTTCTTCACTAACCTATCCTTCCTCTTTATTATAGAGGTTTTCTTAAGCTCCATTTCCGCCTTGTTCTTTACAACATCATATGTACCAAAGGGTTTGGTAGTCTTACCAATTTCCTATACAAGCAATGTTGTGATTGTTGTTGAAGCTTCATCAACATCTAGCTCATAATCTAATGGTCTTAGCCATCTCACCCTTGGAAACATTGCTTGGATATAGGTGTAATCAATATCAACTAAGAATAAAATATCATTTATGTGTTGTTCCATTAGGGAAATTGGTATCCTCAATCTTTGTTTAATGGATTTCTTAAAATCCTCAAAATAACTTGTCATTTGAGCCTCAAAGTTCTCACCCATTTGCTCAATTCACTCATTGATTTGTGTAATGCTTGACTTGTTTGATTTCTAGTTCACTTTACCAATTGAGGGAAATTATTCCAAAACATAGAAGAATATGCAAACAAGAACTGATCTAAACTTACATTGAGCACCTTTAGATCTTCTTATTGCTCCCTAATTCTCCATGATCTGTTGTAATAACAATTTTACCAAATCATATATATGATCCTTCTTGACAAGTTTATAAGTCACATCCACAGCAACACATGGTAGACTATTCAATCTGCTTGATTGATAAAACTTGTGAGAAATCACTCTCACTCCAAAATCTAGAAGGGGATTTGTGATAGTATAAGTAGTCATGCCCCTTTTATTCCATTTTGCCATGGTGTTTTCTTCAATAGCTTCTTTTGAATCACTATATAGGGTCTTGTATTGATCTAGGGTTGGAAAACCTATAACCATATGCACTATCCTCTTCATTATTTTGATAGGTCCTCCTTCCAACCATAAATATCCATTGTGTATTCTACTTAGAACAATTCTTGTCCATTCAGTTTGAAAAACTATGAGGAAAACTAGGCATGGATTAAACCCTTCTTCTCAACTATTTAAAATTCTTCCTCAAGCACTTAATTTTCACATAGATTATCATATGCTTGAAAAAGCTCCAAGTCTCTTATTGCTCCTACCTTGCAATTGTAACATTTCCTAACATCTTGCACCATTACGACATTGGGTTGAATCATTGATAATGTGCTAACAAGGTCTTTCTTATAGGCTACCTCTTGAATTGGCCTAAAATCAGGTTGTTTAACCTTATTGCTAACCAATTGAACCTCACAACCTTCCTTCTCCTTAGGATTTTTAGAATTGGAATCCATTTTTCAAATCTAGGGTTTCAAAAGATATAAAATTTTATGACTGCAGAACTTGGCACTTGAAGAACACCTTAGATCGATGAAACCTGTGCTTGATTTGTGTTGAAATCCATGCAAAAGGCTTCAATGCTGCTCTTCAATCACTTTTCTGATCTTCTTGTTCTTTCTCTACATTTGAATGATGAGAAATGATCAAAAAATTGACCTTGTACTCTTTCTAAATCTAGTATTAATGCTTAGTGCATACAACTGTACACTCGGCCCTTGAAGATTTCAACATAAGTTGGCTTCCATTGGTTTTTCATTTCTTGACATCAACTAGATTTCCATCACTTGGCTTCCATTGACAACTTGGCATACACTAACATTTACTCAACATTTGAGGATAGCTCGACAACACTTGCAAAATCTTTAATTTTTGACTTGGCATCTTGATTTATGTTGTTTTGTTCTTTGTTGTGCTTGCTTTTCTTGGGACTGATGCAAGATATAACTATGTATATCAATCTCATACACCTATTAATGCCTAGTTGGATAAAGTGTGACCACTTGACCTCTTGGGTGAAGTGAACCCTCCATTTCATGAGGTACATTCATCTTTCTTCTTCCATGTCTTGTTCATTTGTCCTCTGATGTACTCAACATCAACCTTCTCTTTTCCTTTTTTGACTTATGGCTTGGGTGCCTTTGACTTTTTTGGGCAATTCTTGCTGATATGACCAGTCTTCAAACAACTAAAACATGTGGTTTGACCTAACCATCTACTGTAGTTCCCTCTAAAATGAGTTCTTATGCAATTTCAAGAAATGTGTCCATATTCTTGACAATAATGATAGCTATACCTAGTGTTATAGTCCCAATTGTAGTGATGACCATGGTTACCTTCTCTTGTTTCCTAATTTAATGTCCACATAGGCTTTGATCTACACCCAAATTCTCCATGTCCATACTTCTTGCAATTGTAGTAGTGACCTTCAAATCTTGGTGTCCTAATTGTCCTAGTGTTGCATTCATGTCCTTGCTTTTTGCACTGGTGACAGTAGCTTGCATTCTTAGGCTTATGATGCTAATGGGAATTATTGCTCCTACATTCATTAGAAGTATTTCGCTTTTTACCCCAAAATTTATAGGTAGGTTTAGTGTTCTTACCTTTGTTACTCCCTTCTTCTGTATTCTTGGATGATTCTCCTTGTTTAGTGTTGATATAACCTAGTCTGGAAGTATCATTATTGGCCTTTGCTGATTTTAGTAGTTGTTCAAAGTACTTGATTTCCTCATTAGGTTTATTGAAGCTCTCTACAATCTCTTTCTCTATTTTGAGGTCATTTTGTAGTTGTTCATTCTACATCTTCAATGTAGAGATCTCAATGTCTTTCATGTTCAGCTAATGATGTGGATTCATCACTTGGCTTAAGGTGTCTAGTTGCATGTTTGAGATTTTTTCAAACTCAACTATCTTCTCCTCTAGTGTATTGGTAAGATTTCTCTTGTCATTTTCTATCATAGCCTTGTCTTGAATGGATCTTTTCTTCTATTCAGTTACTTCACCAAGTATTGTGGCTTATGATTCTTGTTCAAACTTGTGTATTCTAATTTATTCTACTTGAGCTCTATTATTCTCCATTAGTTCTGCTATTGCTGCATCAAACTCTTTGGAATCTCCATTAGCAAACACTTTTTTGTTATCAATCTCCTTGTAGTGTGTGTCATATTTATCTATGGCTATATCCTTCCTTCTTTTCAAGAATTTTCTCAATTCTTCTCTAGCTTCCTCCTAGTTGTGTAGAGCAAGATGCACGTCAATCACCTAATTCTCTATGATCTTCCCAAGTTTGAAGACTTCCATATTTAGATCTTTTCTCTAAGTTGTTAGGCTTCTCCTTGTGAGAACCTTGCTCTAATACCAATTGTTGGAATAATCAAATGGGAAGAAAATTTCTAAGAGGGGGAGTGGGGGTGGGTGAATCAAAAGTATCACACTTTAACCTTAAAGAGAAGTTTTAACTGAAAATAAACTTCATGCATGTAAACATATCAAACAATGATAAAGTAAACACATGAATCAAAAAACATAACACCAAATTTGGTAACCAAGAAACCCTCCAAAATGAGAAGGTAAAATTGGGGTGGGGATGACACCCACAAAATCATTACAACAATAATGTTTGACCACTTCTGATGGTTTTCCGTATTAAAGGCCTACCCTATTAAGGGCTTTACACTATATCAATAGTGACCTGTTTGAAGGATTTACAAACACTTTACGTGAAGTGTCACCTTGTTAAAGAATTTAGTCACCTTTTCAAAGGATCTACAACCTAGTTGTTAAGCTAACCTATCAACATAGGATTTCCTTCTAATAGAATTGCTAGAGAGTATTAGACTAATAAACCTGGTAGCTGACAATCCTTGATTGCTAAATTTAGGCACTTGATCTACTCTCTCTGATCTTGATCCTCTAAGATTTGATATCTATTTGATGTCCTTGCTCTATTATGATCAACTAAATACTTCAATATTGCACTGTTCCTCTAAGTCTTTTCACACTTCCCTCAGAATTTTGCTATAGTTTACCCATACACTACTCTCATCCACATATACAATTCAATTTTGTCCTCCTTTTAAATATTTTGAAGACTTAGGGTTAGGTATGGATTTACAATCCATATTGAATCTTTAATTCTCACTCATTCCTTGCACTTTTCTTATTGGTTGCATGGCGATTGCATAGGAAATATAAAATATTCATTCTTATCTTTAATATCTCCCAAGATTTTTTCTATGTCAGCTCAGAAAATAGTTTACATATAATTTTTTGAAGGCACAAACTCATATGTTGATTCTAGTTTTCTCAGAACCTATTACATTCTAGCTTTCTTGGCATCAACTATTACTTGGTACCTACATATTACTTAACTCATATTGTTCACTTGACATCTGTATCATACTTGGCACTTGAAGATTACTCTACAGATGAAGTTAGTTAGGACCTATTGGAACTCTAGCTTGGCACATACTATAGCTTGGTGTATATAGTGTACTTGACTTCTATGTGAAAATTGTTTTAAGTGTGTTGACACTCACCTTTCAAGACCATTATAAGACCAACAAATTAGTTGGAGCTGAGAAAAGTGAAGACTTAGTGTATGCTAAATGAACATAGTGTAAGCCAAGTAAAGTTTAGTTGGTTCCAATCATTAGTAGACTTTAGTGTTCATCAAGTAACTAGTGGAAGAAGAGTGGAAGAACATTATGAAAGATGAGTGAAAAAATATTGATGTTGAGTGCCAATATTCATGTTAAATTCTAGACTTGACAAATTTGAGCTGAGTATTTTGTTTTCTTGAATTTTTTGAAGCATGTGGAAGATAACTATGATGAACTGGTGGCATAGAATTAAAGGTAAATCATTTCGTGGTGAATTCAAGGAGGATTGAAGAAGAAGTTTCTAGAGGAACCAAATGGAAAAGTGGGTAGATTCATTGTATCCTACTTAATCCTACCTAACCCTAAAATGGATGATTATCTTTAAATGAAAAAAAATCTTAAATCTATATTTATAGATAGAGTTGGTCAAAATAAAAGGTTGTCATGTGTGAGAACCTAAGGAAGACAAGGAGCCTAGGGTATTTTTTCATTAGTGGTCAAATAGTAGAGACTAAAATTGGCATGCAAAGAAAGAAGGTTTAAGAGTATGAATTCTTGAAGGGTGAACAAGATATCAAAGTTGAAGTGTGTGATACCCAGGAAAAATGGAGGACTAAAAAATAGATGTGTATTTGCAAGTGAGTTGTAATTTGTTATCAAATCAAGCCTTACTGTTACTTTCTAATCATTGTATCAGTCTAGGGAAAATCCTTTGGATTAAGGCTGACCTAACAGTCATTTTTAAATCCTTTAACTAAGTGACATTCTAAGTGAATAATCTAAAGTCATCTAACAAGGCTCACTGCTAATAGGGTGATTGAAATCATTTAACCAAGTCATATTTAACAGTGTGTATTGTAACCTTTAATAGGTTTGGCCTTTCCTAGGGCATCACTTTAGAAGAGTAAGAATTAGTAGCATGTTAATTGTGCTTTTTCCCAAATTGGGTTTCCTAATGAAATCCTTGTGTCGAATGTCTTATTGAATCTCTAATGTTTCATGTTTACATTTTTCAAAACTTGTTTTGACCTAGGATAGTAACCTACAAAGTTTAAGTATTGTATGATCTAATGGGTGCATGCATAATAAGGTTTTATGGTCATGGGTCTACTACGAATTGAAAAGTTTTATTTGCACATCTAGACCTTGGATAACTGATTCACCCCCCGTCCCCCTCTCAGTTATTCTAAAGAATTAAAATATGTTGTGGGTAGTTGTCATCATGTCAACAACCTTCTCTTGATCCTTGTCCTAAACGTGAAAATTCTTATCTTCCATATTTCTTGACTTCTATGTCATCCTTTGCAGTTCTATTTTCAATTATTTTCATCGTACGAAGCATGTTGTTCTTATTGGCCTAGTTTTTGTTGATTACATGGTGTCTTGCACATTGAGGAGCCAACTCCTATCACATGTGTGGACTTCATATTTTCATTTGTGCATATTTTAGTTTAGCCTTCCAAGTATAGACATTTTTTATAGTTAAATGTTTGACCAACTAAATTATCACTTAGATAACTATAAAAAGCTTGGTTAGATGTAGGAAACTAGATAGAATAGTAGAAGATGTATCTAAAAGATAGAAGATGCAAGATAAGGCTCTGAGATTGTATAGTTCTTGTCCTATATTAGGATTTAACCTACAAGTTCTCAGGATTGTGTATGTGGCAGTTCCTTTATATGTCAAGTGAAATAATTATACCTAATAATAAGCCACGTCTAGAATTGTATTTTCTATGGTTTCATTAATCAACATGTAGCTTCTTTGTGCAACTCTAGGTGGGGATTGTTGAATGTTTTAAGTAGATTTTATTCCACATATTGTGCTTAATTATCTACACCTACTTGCATTTCGTGGTATCAAAGGAAGTTTTTTCTTTAGTTTTTTTTCATGGAGAAGCTTGTTCAACTTGGTTGTAGGGAGGAATATCTAAGATCTAACATTTAATGTGTAGAAGGTGATGATCTTTTAGAAGTTATTTTTAGGATGGTTCATGGTAGAGGAAAGATTTATCATGTTATTATGGAGATTTTGGGGAAGATTGCAGTGGTTCTTGAAGCTATGGAGAAAATTAAAAGAAGAGGTGTGCATAATAAAGATGTTAGTGGTGATGAAGAAGCAACACCAAATTGTAATATTAAACCTAAGGTTGAATAGGATGAGGAAACACTTCTAAGTGTTTCATCTAGGGTGAGTGTTATACCTATTGTTGAAGTTTTCTATTATGATGGAAAACTCAAGAATAATGTTGTGTTGGATTGTGTCATTGAGATGGATAAATACTTTGAGTATGAAAGTACTCATAATAAGAAGAATAAGAAAGAAATCACAAATTTGAAAGTAATGTTTCACTTTGGTTGGTTCATTTGAAAATTGGAGGACTAAAAAGGGGAAAAAAAGATATCAAGACATGTGCAAAATTATCAGAAAGATGAAGAATAGGTTTCTACCTATTCATTATCAAGTTAATGTGTTGAGAAATATATAAAATTTTAGGATAAAGGACATGAGTTTAAAGGAATATATTGAGGAATTTGATAGATTAGATATTAGATCTAGACATGTGGATGATGAAGTTGAGAAAGAGGCTAGATACCTAAAAGGTTTGAGGATATCAATTCAAGATGAGATCAACTATGTTAAGATGAACAACATAGAAGAAGAAGAGTACTACTACACTTTGAAGGTTGAAGAAAGATTGGCAAAGAAACAGGATCAAAGATAAAGAGGAAGAGGTGGTAGATTCCAAAGAAGAAGAGGTAGAACATATGGAAAAACTAACATATCTAATAGCACAGTTCAAGATAAATGAAAATTAGAATGGAAGGAAGAGTTGTTAAAAACTTACAATTGGAACAATTCTTTTTTTATTGATGTCAAATATATTGAAAAGAAATATTTCTACCTAATCTAAATGTCATATCTATTTGATTTATGAAGAGGAAAGGTTGAGTTATGAAGAGGAAGCTACAACGGACATTTGATTAGTTAGACTTTGATAAGACAAAGTGGTTATTTCTATCACAAAACTTAAGCTAATTTGAGCAATAGAGAAAAAGTTTAAGGAATGTCAAGTGATGTTGGTATCAACTAAGCCATAGTATGTGTTGAGAAAATATAATGTTGACCAAGAAGGATAGTCAATGTCTATCTAAACATCTTACAACAACTATGTCTTGTTAATTGATAACCAAGTGTTAGAAATTAGTGATTGTTGAGTAATACTGTTGAGAATGAATTTGAGGAAATTGTAATTTCTAGTTGACTTAAAAGATATTTCTTATTAGATGTAAACCATGTGGAAGATAATATTAATGAGTTAGATCATTAAATTTAACATCAGGATTAGGTAAAGATCTAATAGACAAATTCTAGAGAAGTTTCTAGAGGATGATCAATAAGGTCGACAGATACAATGAATCATTTTGAAACTAGTCATAAACACTAACATCTATGGTGATCATAGAAAATGACAAAGCAAAGAATTACATATTTAAAGATATATAGAGCCAAATATAAAAAGGGTGAAAGAGGTAGGTACATAGAAAGGTGGAGCAGAGATGCACAAGGATGAAAAAATATGTGTAAGAGTGAATGCAAAGCTAAAGGAGATTGCATGCATATATGTTGTTGATATTGATAAGTGAATCTGAATAGATGGCTTAAGTTTTTCTGAAATGAGAAGATTGATAACTTGAAGGGTTTCCAAGTGAATCAAGAATAGAGATGACAATGAGAAGCTTATCAGTGAATCAACACATGAACTAAATAGTGATATGAACTAGCAAATTGATTTGTAATCATACATATCAAAACCTATTATTTTCTTTCTAATCATTATAAATAGTTTGTATTGAAATTCCTTTAATAAAGGTTGACCTAACAGTCCTTTAAAGGATTTAACAATCTATGTAAATCCTTTGATAAGGTGACATTCTAAATGGAATGATCAAAGTCCTCTAACAAGGCCACTTCTAATAGGTTGGTTAAATCCTCTAACCAGGTCACATTTAATAGTATGTATTGTAAACTTTTAATAGAGTTGGATCCTAATGGAGCTCACTCTGAAATAATTAAAAATTGGTGACATATTACTTGTGGTTTTTCCCAAATTGGGTTTCCATTTAAAATCCCAGTGTTAAACTTGTGTTGAATGCTTTATATGTTCTACATTTGATAAATTTTATATTCAAAAAATTATGTTATGCTTGGGAGTAATTTTTTTTAGTCCATAAAGTAGATTTTGAGCAACAACAGGATAAGCAGAATAGTGACTGCTATATGCTTAATTGTTCAAATGGTACTCATGGATCTTGAGTAACTAGTTCACCCTTCCCCCACACCCCTGTCACTTATTCTAAAAATTTCTAACAATTGGTATCAGAATTTTGTGCTTATAGAGAAAAATTTGAAGGTACCTAACACCAAAGACCATGAATCACAAAAGAGATGTACCAAAGCTAAACAAGGAAAAATTGTCTACTTCAAAAACCTTGATAAGGTCACATATATCTAGTATCAGTGATGTTGTTATCAACTTTTTAGATAATTAGTGTATAAAAGTAACAACTACTCCTTTGATAGTTGAAAAACTAAAAAAAATAAAGAACACAATAAAGCAATGTTGGAGATTGCCTCAGCCCTAAGCTATGTCAAGTTTGATGGTGTACATGATCAAAAATGGTTCGCATCTACGATTTCATCAAAATGAAGCTCCATTTGACATATAGAGCACTTTTTTGAAAGAAAAAGTATTTCCCTCATTCTAACTGGTCCTCATCTCATCTCTTCAATCTTATTTCATTCATATCATTATTCACCACCATGATCATGTATTGTAATACACTAAATTATCTTCATCTTGCATTCCTACATTCCTGGATCATCCTATACTATCTGTCAACCTTCTATGGCTTTGCACGTAGTCTAACTTTGGTCTAACCTTTGTTTGACCAAGTTTGACAAAATGTAACCATGTTTGACTGATTTCACTCATGTTCTCACATTTTTCCACAATTTTTGACACTCACACAAAGTTTTAGGTCATTCCAACTCAAGTCGGGCTATTTTTGGCCCCCGAAGCCTTATAGGGCGCAGTCTGCACTTTTAGAACACACTTGGGCTTCCCAAGTGCACCATGGGAAAGCTTGGTACTATCATAGTGAACTTGGACTTACCAAGTGTGCACTAAATGCACTTGGGTGCATTTTGGGCACACTTGGGGTAGTAAGATGCCCATAACTGCTCCCATAACCCCTATGTTCCACTCCGAAGGCCATAACTTTTGCGTTTCAACTCTAATTTATGAATTGTCAGTTGCATCGAATTTGTATCTTCATTGTGAAAAAAATAAGCTATTATTTTTGTTATTTGGTCACAATCTTGAGTAGTAACCCTTGAAAATACTCTCAGGCCCCTAAATCAACATCACTTCTTCATACTAATTAATCCCATTTTCTCATTCCACTAACTCTAATATTTTGGCCAACCTAATTGTATCTCAACAGTGTTTATGATCACTCATATCCTCTTTCACATCAATTTCACATCATTTTGGAACCATTTCAACATCATCATACATCATATCAAATCAACTCAAAACCATTTCATATCAACTCAAAACCATTTCAAATCAACTTAGAATCACCCCAATCTACCCAAAATCAGCCATAACCAACTCAAAATATTTTAGATACCTTAAATCTATCATCATGTCTCCAATCCTAGGCATTTTTGTGGCTTTTAGTGCATTTTAAACCTATCAATTTATCAATTCTTATCAATCTAGCCTTTGTACTATCATGGCTCTCAATTCTAGGCCAAACTATCATTCACGTTATCTGATCGATGACATTGTCGAGACTCTTAGTGTCAGATCATGGCATTATCAACCATTTTATAACATTGACAGTGTTTATTGATGTTATTATGATCAACCCTTATCAACCAATCTTGATCCTGTAGCATTTTACAATGTCATTTAAATGTTATGCATCTTTAATTCATGTCATGTATCCTTGGCATGTTATCAGTTTCAATCAATTGATCAATTTGACCATGGCTTTGGTCTGTCTATCATCATTCTAGTCAATCTCCATTATCATCACACTTCATCAAAGGATACTATCACAATTATTTAATCAAATTGGCCCATCATCTACTAACTCTCTCTATAGGATTAGATAACCCATAATTTAATCCTATGTCATTTCACTAATTATTCTTCTTGACTAACCTCCTCAATTAATTGATATTTTATTAATTAATTGGTTCATCATCCGTAAACCATGGAAATTCTCAATTTCCTAATTCATATTTCCACCATTAATTCTATTTTTCACTAATTTCTATTTTGTGGAATAAAGGATTTTTAATTCAAATATACTACAAAATATTGACATCATCATGACACACGGGTGTGACACCTTGTGGAGAATTAAGATATGTCATATTCCAATGTTCTTATTCTCTTATGCACATCCATATTTCACCTCCATTGTCATAAATTCTTGGCTTTAAGTGGGTTTGAGATGGCATATGATGCATCATAGATTCGCTTCCATCTTTAGCCATGTTTGACCTCCAAGCATTATACAATCCTACACTTGGAATCTTGTGTCATATGTGTCATGGATTCTCAAAGGAATCTCTTGCCAAGTTGCATATCCAAGGTGACAATTCCAATGCTCTGATCCTCCATTTTGATTATAAAATGAGCATTCTTTCTCTCATTTCAAGTCCCTAATTCTTATGTCTTTTTAGGTCCTTAGCTCTTTAGTGTTTTCACTCCATCTCTCATGCTAAAATAACATCTTCTAGTATTCTCATAGCATCATCCCTATCATAGACTTTTTCTCCAACATTGTGTGCACTATAGGAAAATATGAGCTACATCATATGGAGAAGAAAGAAGGACATGGGAGCTACAAATGAAACAGGGAGTTTTAGCTTTGTTTTCTTCTTTTATTCATTTGGCTTTCATGGTAGACTAGAGGGTTTCAATGTACATTTATTGGGTTTGTGATTTTCTCATAGTATGTTAGACATTAGCCCATTTTCTAGTCCTAGAATTGGTGAACCCGACGTGAACATGCTTAACTAACTTGGGTTTCTTGTGTTTGTGCCTATAGGTGCATGGAAGGAGCTCACTTGGAGGGGTATAACACTTATTCTCTCTCCTTTATCACACCTAGTCTAATTAGGGGACCAATAATATGGTTGTATAGTCTTGTTTCATGCATTTTGATAGCTTTCTGTCCTAGGATACGCTCTACTCTATCAAGGCACACTTGGGACCTCTAGGAGGCAGTTTTAGGAGTCTAGAAGCCACCATAACCTCTATTTGTTGTTCCTAACTAACCATCTACACCCAAAAACTACCAAATACACCCTCCTAAGCCCCAACTACACCATGGGAATAGTTTTCACTATCTCAATGCACTTGGGAGGGTAGAGTTCAAAAATTTGGTTTTTGGGTAATATTTATGGCACAATTGCCCACAGTCTGAATCTGGGCTCCCAACTACACCCAAAAATTACCAATTGTATCCTTCCAAGCCCCAAGTGAACCATGGGTGTAGTTAGCATTTTTTAAGTGCACATGTAGGTATTCTAAGCCATTCTAGCCTTCTGGGGCACAATCTGCCATGTTAGAGTGCACTTGGTTCAAAGAAAGCACCTATTACAACTAGAATCTATACTTAAGGTTTTTGTTTGCTTCTAGGACCTAGATTAGATGTTTTTGTGTTACTGATGGTCTATTTACAACATGTGGTGATTATTGGATCAAGACTAATCATTGAAAACTACTAATACTTTTTTGTAGGACATTTTTGAAGACCTTGTGTGTCTATCAATACCATGTGTGTGGATTTCCTAGATTAGATAACACTTCGTTTGGTGCATAAAATAAACCTTCTTTTTTTTTATTCTTGGCATTTCTTTTGTTTTTAAAACCCTAGGGGTTATGTAGACATATCCTCTCCCCTAACCATTCATGGATTTTGGGTGTAAGAGAAATTTGTGTGACTTCTATAGGAAGCCTACCTTGGACTGAGATACTTGCTATTGAGTATGCTAGCGAACAACTTGAGAATGATAATGGACAAAAGGGTAGTCAAAATTCTAGTATCTATATAAAAATTGATTACGTTGAAAGCTATGCCAGTGTTATTGTTGAGTGATAGCTCTCCTTTGGTAATCTTGTCGTGCATCAAACCCTAGTTCTCGAAGCTGGGAGGCCTTATGAGGAAGTTTATCGTTCACTTATTGAACATAATGCCCTTACTAAAAACTATGTTTTATTGGCCAAAATCCTTTCTATCCACTAGCTCAAAGGGTCACTCGTGCCTGTGAAGACATCCTACATTCTTGTGGTCCTTAGTAGAGACAACAGTCAATTAGCAAGTCATGCCCCTTGGGAAGTGGATCTTGGTAGCCATGAGAAGTGAGTGCATTGTAAGGGGGAGCTTGTGGTGCCAAGTTCCTAGGTTTTCCACTCTAGATAAGTGTCGCTAAGCTTTAGTTTAAGTAGAAATTCAATGGATATACTCCTAAAGCCTAGGTTGTGGTGTGCTTGTTCACTTCTAACAACAACTATTCTTGTTTTAATGTGTCCTACATGTGTGTAAAACATTAATCAAGATAAAAGACAACATTCAAATTTACACCTTGGATATTGTTAAAATCTTCTCAAAACATCAAACACTATCAAAACATTGCAACTCTTCTCAAAATATTTCAAACTTGGGTCCAATACATTCAAAACTTGGGAAACATGGCAACTTGTGATCCTAAATGTGTTTGGCATAACATAGGTTTCACCTTTACCTAGATCCACTTTCATTAACCATAGTTTAGGCCTCAAGGTTGCATCATACAAGCTTCATCTTGCATCTTTTAGTCCTCACTTAGTATTCCTCATCTGTCATATTGCATTCGTTAGGGTTTAACCTACATTCTTTTCATTTCAACCTCCAAATTTGCACTTTGCATTGTCCATCTTACATCTTTGCATACCTAACCCCCATCTTGAAAACTTTAACCAGCATTTCAAATGTCATACATATCATTTTGAACCTTCATTCTAGTCTTAGCATTGTCCTCTGCTATCTAGCTCACTGTGATTTCAATCTCAAAACCATAGCACCTAAGATTGCCTTAGTTTTAGCCCAACTTCCCAACTATGCTCTGAAACTACCAACTGCACTCAAACTAGCCCCAAATTCACCATAGGAAAAATTGGTACTTTTTGAGCACACTTGGTAGTTTGAGAACCCAGTTTGGGCTTCTAGACAGCATTTTTAGGCTTCGGAGGTTTTCACAAGTACCTAGATAGGTCCCCTTCCATTAGCATACCCTAATCTACATTTTGCACCCCATAATCTTCTTTATCTTCACTTATAACACCATTCCCTAAATTTTAAGCCTCATTTTGCATCTCCTAATAAATCATAACATCAACCCCAGCATCCTAGCCTCGTAGCATAGCAACTTGACAACCACCCCCCTCAGAATCAACAACCCTTCAACCTAGTCTCCCAACTACACCCTAAAACTAACAACTGTGCCCTTCTAAGCCCCAACTACACCATATGTGTAATTGGTATTATTTGAGCACACTTGGTGCTGTTAGAGCATAATTTTCCACTTATAAGAAAATTTTGGGCCTCCAAACTGCATTTTAGGACTCTAAAACTACATTCAAAAGCCTTTGTACATCCTCATTCTACATTTGACCCAAAACAACATCTTGCACCCAAAATATCATTTTTCATCTTAGGACCTTTTCATATTGTATATCCACTTAGCATCATCATCAATTTGAGCCCCCTAAACATCATTTTGAACACAAAACCTTTGAATTTAGTTAAAAATATGATTGAAGTATGAGTCATGGAGTATCTCCTAGTGTTGATGGGTGATGAATCTTGACTAGTCTTTTTGTCTTTTCTTAAAATTTTCTTTGGTCAAATTTTTTCTATGCCTTGATAGATTTGACCTTGTCATATTTATCAATTTGATTTTTTTTTTGTCTTGTATCACTTTTTGGTCAAGATCCAAAGTCCATTCTCACAAGGTTAAACTCCTAGATAAAATACTTTCTAAAGATTTCACCTAAATTCAAAACCTTCCATATAATTTTATCATTAGCATCATCATAATCCTAGTAACCCTAAACATCATTTTGACTTACCCTAGTGGTATGTCCCCTTCATCTTGCATTGTTCAAAATCCTAGCATCATTCTCACTATGAAACCCTATCAAATTGTCTATTAACCAACTTGTCTCCTTGATTACTCATCCTCAATTTGCATAATCCAAACATCATTATCAACATTAAGACACCATCCCTTGCATATTCCACATTTCATACACCAATATCTAGCATCATTACCAAGTCCTAGGTCCAACCCTAATTGCCATCTTGCATAGCATAGGGTCATTTTCATCTTCTTAGTCAACCTTCAAAGCATTGTTCAGATCTACATTTACATAGTTTCCCTAGGACATTTTCACCTTGCATATCAAAACCCTACTTCATTTGGCACTTTCCTAGATTGCATAACACCCCTAAACAACTAAAAATCCAAAAAAACACTGATATCTTACATACCTATATCCTAAGTATCAAGTTTTGACCTATTTTACCAATTGCATCCCTCTTTTACCAACTACACACTTTAGGTGCGTAGTTGGTAGTTTCAGAGTGTATTTGGTAGTTTTAGAGTTTACTTGGTAATTAGGGGTTTTAGTATAGGTTCCAGAACCCTAATTTGCACTCCATAGCCTTCATTGCATCCCAAAACTCTTGAAAGCACTCAATATCACTCATATCATTCATTTTGTACACTTTAGACACCTCTACACCTCTATTTACTGACTCCATACCTTATACTTACCAACTACTTACCTTTAGGGACCTAAGTGCACCAAAGGTGCACTTTGTACTATCTGAGCATAGTTGGTAGTTTAGGTGCACACTTGGGAGGTAGAAATTCCATTTAGGTTTTCCCTCTACTACAATTGCATTCTAGGGTATCATGCTAGCACTCACTAGGAAAGAATTAGCTTAGAGACCTAAAGAACTTTATCAACCCCTATTTTTTAAGGCACTAACACAACCAAAACCTCATCCAAGATAGAAGAAGAGAAATAAAACCCCACAAATCTTTGACGAAGACCAAATTGAGGCATCACAACCTTTACTTGTAGACCCCTTAAACATGTATCTGCAAGATCACAATAATCAAAAAATGATGCAACAAACCCTAAGAAATGTGCCTACCATGAGGTTTCCTTTGAACACTTCCCCCACACATGGGATGGTTTAATGGAGTCCTAACTTTGAACCTATATTTGTGCCAATACCACCAAGAGGTGGAAGTGTACCAACCACTCCTGAGGATGAAGAAACACATTCTTTTGAATTCAACAAACCCAACACGAGTATCTTAGACCCTAATACATCAAATAAACAACAAGCTATTGTACACCTAAGTGATGACTTTAACACTAATTATGGCATTACTAATGAAGAAATGGCTAGGGCTTGTCAAGACAAAAATTTCTACAAGAACTACAAACTTTTGGTAGCCCAAGAAATTGTCAAATTGAACCAAAACGTGGTGGGACCTAAGTCCAAACATCAAACCAACACAAAAATTGAAACCATACAACCCATAATCAATTTGGACTTAGATAAGGGAAAACAACCTTTGGAATTTTTGAACACAATAATGGCACCTATAAGGTGCCATCAAGAATCAACCATTGAAATCCTTTCTTTGATGAACCACAACCAATGAAGAGAAATAAGACTCTTCCTAAGTATCCCAAGAGGACATTAAGACTTGACCTCAATCACATGATGCAAAAAAAACATGCACCTAAAGGGACTTGTACACTAGGGATGCCAAATATACCTCCTTTGGAGGAAAATTTACAAAGTGCACCTTTGCTCCTAACTCTACCAAGTGTCATGATATCAAATGTTATGGGGCCTCCCACAAGTACACCACATGAAATGTCTACTACAACAATCCCTATTGATGCACAAAGAAAAATTCTTATTGATATTACACCTATTTCCAAAGGAATGCACCTCATTGTCAAATCAATATGATGTCCCAAGGACAAACGTCTAACACACAAAGGTGTCAAAAAAACAATACCAACATGGTGATCAATTCTAAAGGACATAACTAACTACCCTGACAACATCAACCAATAATAGTCCAAGGACTTAATGTTTCCAACACACATTCAAAATATCAACAACAACATCAACCACAATAGCAACAACCTCAAGTGGTACAAGCATCCAACATCCCTAACACACAATCCAACATAAAACCAGTTGACTTCCATGCAATATATCAACAACAAATCCAACAAAAACAAGCCATGTTTTCTAAACAACAAGAGAAACTCAAACATTAGTTTGAATACCAAAGATTCCTTGACCAAAAAATTGCATACCAGCAACATTTATTACAACAACAACATGTGCCACAACAACCCCAACATATACCTCTACAACATTAATCACATACATGGTCAGACATGCAACCAACAGAGGTATTCCAACAACAACTGCAACAAATGGCACAACAACATCACATGGTACAACAATCACAGTCAATACTATAAAAAATAAAACATGAATTACCTCAACAAGTACCCCAAAATATATCACAACAGGGACCACTTTGTCTTTGAGGTACTAACATACCTCCACCACCTAGTGACACATCACCAGACTCATCATATACAAAAATGATATTACCAAGTAGACATAGTTCTCGCCATAGAAAATGGTCTACTCATAGGCACAAAAGACTTGAAGGGAGGACTACAATGAAAAACCCTAATGAAGAGTTATTACAACAATTCAAACAACTTTCCAAAAAAGTTAAGGCATTGGGAGTCCAAAAGAAACAAACACTATATACAAAATGGGACCTATGTCCTAATCCATTTGATAAAAGTCTGTATATGCCTCCATTCCAAAACACTTTGAGGCTCCAAGACTTGAAAAATACCAAGGAAAAGGCAACCCCATTGATCACATCTGAGAATTTTTTGCCTCTTTTACTGAACTTAGTGATAAGCCCACTTAACTCATGAGATTTTTCTCTCATTCTCTATGTGGGCCCGCACTTGAATGGTACTCCAAACTTCCCAGTACTATCAAATATTGATTGGAACTTGCAAACAAGTTCATCTATCACTTTGTATTTAACATTACAAATGAGGTGATACTTTTTTATTTGTGCTCAACTAAACAAAAGATGGGAGAACCATTCATCACATTCTTACCATGCTAGAGAAGCTTAGTCAGTCAATGCCCACTAGACATTCCTAAAGAACAAAAAGTTAACTTGTGCATTGAAAACTTATTCATTGACTTAATGTATGAACTCAAAATTAAAATTCTAAGCACCATTTCTAAATTGATGAAAAAAGGGGCTAGTATTGAAGATGCTCTTATCCGTAAGGTAATCCTCAAGATGAACAAGGAAAACACAAACACCAACTTGTCTAATGACAAGGCAAAAAATTTCTCCAAAAATAATAATGTGACTAATGATGGCATTGTGGATGCCCATACAATTAGCACAACACAACCTCAACTGACTTTGAAAGGTGCAAACCCTACAAATTCAATAACTCCTAATCAAAATTCACCTCCATAATAGAAAATTGAGACTTCCATGTAGGATGGACCTCGAAGACATCATAGAACAAAAGATAGAAAATTCACACCATTGGAGATACCTCTTGAAACTGCACTTCAACAATTACTCAATAATAACTTCCTACTATTACCCCCAATCAAAGATGAGCCATCGATTAAAGCTTCTTGGTGGGATGACAAAAAATTCTATGATTACCATCACACCAAAGGACATAAGACTTCATCATGCTTCCAACTAAAGCATGCAATAAAAGAACTCATTGATGATGGTGTAATCACATTCAATCCATCATGACTAGCATCCAAGTCTAATCACACTATCTTCAAAGATCCTTTGGGAAATCATGACAAAGAGAAACCCTCTAGTTCAAACTCAAACTCACAAGGTAATGTGAATTACACATGCACTGAATATGACTACACTATCAACTATTTCAATGAGTTAGATTCTCACATATCCACATTCACCTTAAAGGCTGAAGACCCTCATTGCATTGTCACTACACATCATACCAAGATCACTCTATCTAGAGTCCCATTTAGACCTACTACTTCTACTAGACTTGCAACCCCTAGTAGACATGCTACTCCTACTTCATCTGATTATAGCCTTATTAAATAGCTTGGCAAGACCCTTGCACAAATATCCATCTTGGGCCTACTACATGCATCTCCCCAACATCAAAAGATTTAGGATCAAGCCCTTAAAGAGTTAGTATTCCTAGATAACATCGATGTTTCCCAGTTGCAAGCCATGGTGGGGAACCTATTTGCTTCACAACATATCACCTTTTCCCCATAGGATATTCCTAAAGATAGACAAAACCACAATGATCTCCTTCACCTTCAAGTCTTTTTCCACAATGTTAAAGTCAAATGTGTCTTGATAAATGGAGGAGTAGGGCTGAACATTTGTACACTTAAAGTTGTCAAGAATTTTTACTACTCTAAAGATGATGTAGATCCCTTTTGAAGAATCACAATAAAATCATATGATGATGGTGAATGCTTCTCCAAGGGCATCATCATATTACCTATTAGAGTTGGTCCAACTACTAAGAATATATTATTCTAGGTCCTAGATATCGAAATAAACTGCAATATGATACTAGGACACCCTTGGATCCATGCTATGAAACTAGTGTCATCTACATATCATCAATGTCTGAAGTTTTCCTACAACAATGTGGAGGTTACCATCCCTGCTGATCCAAATCCATTCCAATTTTATCATAATCTTGAAGACGCTACTGCATACCAAGAAAACAATGAAGCAACACCCATAGATTCCTCTAAGTATGTGGATGTTGATATACTCGTCACTAAGGGCAAGGAAAAGCTAAAAATTGAAGACAAAGAGTGTGGATAGTACTTTCTGTCTCAAGTATCCCACATTAGGGAGTCACCACTTTCTTCCCAATCTTATAATAAATCATAACAATTGCATGACCAACATTTTGAGATCAGTATGAAAAATGCTACTTCTATCAATGAGAATACATCTGTATGTATTGAGAAAGCAAATGTAGAACAAAAGCCCACTTTGATATCTCCTAGCAAGTATGGACTTGTGTTTACTATTACATAGAAACAAGGCTATGATGGATGTAGTGGTGTTGAATATCAGGAACAGGGAATCATTAATGAAAACCCCTACAAAAGGATGACCTCCGAGTTTGGGGCTTGGATTCAAACTATTACAAATAGGTCCTCCTAGTACTACGGTAACTATGTGTAAGACTATGGATGTTTTGAATAATGAAAAGGCATCTGAGGAGACCCCACTTAAAACCAACAGTCTTCTAACTTTTGAGCATAAACCTAATAATACCACTAAATTAGATACCCATATATCTATCTCCAACTCAAGTCCATTCAAAATTGATGATGAAATCCCCACAAATTATCATAAACTATTGGACTGGGACCAATTTGGACCACTAATCTTTGATCAATTCAACAATGATGACACTCTCATAATAGACTTTGAAATCTATGATG
This sequence comes from Cupressus sempervirens, assembly GCA_028749045.1. Lineage (NCBI taxonomy): Eukaryota > Viridiplantae > Streptophyta > Pinopsida > Cupressales > Cupressaceae > Cupressus > Cupressus sempervirens. The sequence goes on from CM053793.1 coordinate 218,369,231, forward strand.
GCATTAAAGTTGGTGATCATAAAGAAGCAATTTCTTCCAAAGTGAACACATTGGCATATTTTAGGGAGTCAATTCCATCTTCTAGATGCAAAGTTGAACACAAAGAAAACATGACAAGAATAGGTCTCTTGGTGAAAACCAAAAGGTGCCATTAGACCATGAAAAGTCAAAAGCTAAGAAACTCCTAATGATACAAAATCAAAAAGATGATGTGAATATCAGTGTTTTAGTGCTTAACATGCCATGAAGTCTTTTTGAGCACTCCTAATCAGCCTTTATGTGGGAAATTGTTGGTCTCAATCCTCCCAATCGTTCCTTATATCTAGTTTTTTATCCCCCAATCTTACTACCTAACTTGTCCAACAACCAAAATCAAACCTCTATCTAGAAAAACTTTGCACATGCCATCATCAGTGACATCCCATACAAATAATCCTTTGACCCGTTTATCCTCAGATGCATTAATTTGCAAGAGGCAAACACTATCTTACATACAAGACATAGTGGTATATCTTGAGGTCCTGGAAATCCTTTGCACATGCCATCATCAGTGACATCCCATACAAAGAATCCTTTGACCCATTTATACTCATATGCATTGATTTGCAAGAGGCAAACACTATCTTACATATGATACATAGTGGTATATCTTGAGGTCTTTCTAGTGGTTTGATCTTAGCTATAGACTTGGAATGACTCCTATGTAGTTATGGTCAATTGTGGGTCAAGAGATTATTAGCTAGCAACACCAACAATAGATTTCTTCTCAACATTTGTCACCAATATTCTTGATTCCATCTAAAAGTCCTAAAAAAATAAAAAAAGGTAAAAAGTCTTGAGAAAAGAAAAAAAAGTGAAAAAGGTCATGAAAAAATGGATGCTCTGATGAAAACCTAGCAAGCAGGCTTGTGACTAGTGATGATTGTGTGATTTTTTGTTGATGTCCGTTAATAATGGCCCAATGATGAAAATAAGTTCTTTACATTCTCTAATGAATGATGAACACAAAATCCTATGTTATAGTTGCTCTTTTGCAAGTACAACATTGCATTTTCATGTAGCTTGCATTATTAGACTTCATGTTAGTTTGCATTTTTAGGCTACATTATGAGTTTGAGAGGGTTCTCCCTTCATCTTTATTGTGGACTTTTAATCAACTATGGTCATGTTTTGATCTTCATTTCCTTATCTTCTTTCATAATCTCAATGATAATTTCTATCTTAAATAATTGATTGATTTTGCGGCATTTTCTTTTCTTTTTTCTATTTTCTTTCCATATCTTTCAAATTCCTATCTTCCATTTTCTTTATACCCCACTTCTTTTCTTCTAAAATCACCTTTGGGGCATAATATTTCATGCTTGATGATCTACCTTGGTTCAATAATTCTTTTATCTTTCATCTTACATCAAGAACCTTATCTTTTGTTCGATTTGATCAAATTTATCAATTTGTTGTCTCTCCTCTATGTCATTTCGATTTCGATCATGAGGGGGCAATAATTATTAACTTCAATCTTTGATTCAATTTCTTTCTTTGACTACATGTGTTTCCAAATTGATCACACATTAGTCAAAGAGGGGCAAATGTATACACCCTAAAATGGTTGCCTAGACTATTGGCCCCCATTATTCAATTTATCAATTTATCAAAATTTCTTGAATCAATGATTTGCAATATTTTATTAAATCAATTCAAATCAATTTTCTTGATCAAATTCGATCATTTTATTTCTAAGGTTGGTCATTTTATCCTAAGTCTTATTTAATTAAAAGAAAATCTTCTCTTTTAATTAAATAAAATAAGTCCCTATTTAATTAAAAGGAAACCTCTCTTTTAATTAAATAATTCATCCACATTTCATTAATTAAGAGAAAGACCCCTCTTTTAATTTAATTAAATATCTCCTATTTAATTAAAAGAACTTGCTCCTTTTTAATTAAATAAAAATCCCACTTAAATATCTCTTGTTGATGAAAGAGAAATAAAATAAATTCTTTTATTTAATTTTTACACTTAAATGCACATATTTCTAAGTGGGACTTATCTTTTCACTTTCTTCTCAACCACTCCTCTGTTCTCATTGGTGGAATTTTGTCTCACATGGATCAAACTCTATTATCCCATATTGGCTGTGAGAAGCCTCTCACCTCCATAATTTTCTTTATAAAGGAGAGCCCTCTCCTCATTTTAGGGATGGATGATGTTATTGTTATGCTGCAGGTTTGGAGAGCTATTTGTGAAGAAGGAGTTTTTGAATGCTAAAGCTTTTTGTGGAGAACTTCTATCTTCTTGTCTCATTCTCTCTTGCACCCATGGCTTTCATCATGGACTTTTATCATTGCATTTACATGTTAGTTTAGAGTCATATTTGCTTTCATAAGATTAGATCTTGCTTTCATAGATTAGATTTTGCATTTTTCTTGCATTGTTATCATATAGATTAGTTTTCATCTCCATTTGCATGCATTTTGGATCTTTGAATCTCTCATTTCATGGTGTACTTGCATGGGCATGAACTAGGTCAAACTGAGGGCCTCCATTGCAAAACCCTTGACGCCATGACTAGAGAGCTATGAGTCACCATTTGAGACCTCATTCTTGAGTAATCTTGAATATAATGATTCAGAGAAGTGTGCTCGCATTTTAGGCATACATTTTTGGTGCCCACCGTGGGGCAACCCACCTTTGCTTGCTGATTTTTATGCAGATCTGTTTGTAGACTCAAAGAAACCCTGGATTTGAAAGATGTGATCATATCTTTCAAACAGATGTATATTTTGATCTGAAATGTTTTTTGCAAGGTGGCGATATATCCAAGAAGCTTTGGTCCAATTTTTCGAATTTTCTAAAACATTTTCTAGCTTTTATGATATTTTCTTCATTTTAATAAAAAATTATTTCCAGGCATAAATCACCACATTTTTTAGAAACATTTATAGTTTCAGAAAGCTCTTGGAATTTTAAATAGAGTTGGTTCTTTGTGTTTCAATTTTAGAGGTCATATTATGGGTCAATAATTCGATTTGCAAAAACTGGTCTATTTTGACAAAACAACTCCCTAGGGCACAAATTAAAAGATCTTTTCAAAAAAAATTCATTTTTGGAAAGCTCTCTAATTTTTGATAGGGGTTACTTTTTTGTATTTTGAGTTTTGGATCCGAATTCATATCATTTAGATCCTATCTTTATGACTAAGTCAAAAATCAATTGAAAAAAAAAAGGCATTTAATGAATAGTTTGCATTTCATTTTTTACAATGAATCAATGCATGATGTGGGCTTTCATTTGGGTTACTTACTGATTATTATCACTCTTAAAAATTAGATTTTTAGATCTAACCTTGGTTTTGGATGAGTTGACATATATTGCATTCATGAGTTTGTTGTTTTGTTTGTTGTGAGCGAGCGATCAAGTGTAAACGAAAGGTACAACAAAGAAAAGACGCATTGCGAGGATTACCAAGTAATTTTCTTTGACTGATAACACTTCATTTGGACCTAAGATTAACATCTCTCATGTCAAGCTTGTGTGTGTTTCCTTCCATGTTCTTATTTTACAACACATGCATAATTTGATACTAGGTTGTGATCTTCATTAGTTTTCATTCAGCAGGCTTAGTTGTTTGCGATAGATCCAATTAGCTATCTTGAGTTATTGGACTCACTAATCCACCGGCCCCTCATTCCACCCTATGGTTGCAAGCTCAGCACCACGTTAAAAGGGGAGGGGTCTATAGGACAGAAGCGTTAAATGTTCCACTAGGCAACCCTTTTGTGCTTTCTAGAACTCACTAGTTTCTGAGCTGTGGACTCATTTTGGCTTGTGTGAGGGGTTCAATGTTCCACATATTTGGACTTACCTTGCATTAGTTAAAGCATTAAGTGTACCACCTTGTGCTCTTTGATTTCTTTTGGATAGATTTTCTTTCGGGAATTAACATCTGTATACACATAGTAATTAGGCCTCATGAAAACTATTCGTGGATCTTGAGAGAGTGGGTTCCTAGTGAAACTCCTCTCTAAGACATATTCCTTGTAGGTGGGGAGGATACTTTGAGCATCTCGCGGATAGATGAATCTTCAACTTTTTGATTAAGGCATCCTTTCTTCGAAGAGGTTGATAGATCACTGGGAGTTGATATCATATATCTTTAAGAGATACTCTTAGTTTAGCGTGTCAGATTAATCTATCTGCTTTGATTGGGCTAAAAGTGAAAAGGTGCCAAAACCTTGGATCTGGAAGCTAAGTCCCCTTGTGGTACACTATTGTGAGTCGGTCACCTTTAGAGAGGGTTAACCATAGCAAACAATCCCTCTACAGGGCAAACTGTGTTGACGGAACCTCAAGCGGCAATAGCCATTTTCGCCATGGTAGTGACAACAGCTATATAAATGTCCTTGTGGAAGGAATCTCCATAGGTGTGGTTCATTGTGGGTTGTCAGATCTCTCTAGCAGCTCTTGAAGATTAAGTTCTTAGACTGTGTCAAAACCTCGGTGCGCCAGGATTGGAGGTCACCCTTGTGAGTCATAAAAATTGCAAAGTCAAACCATTACTAAAAACCTTAGAGAGGCCAAACTTTTTCATTTTTTAGGAATGTGTGCAATGATTGCAAAACTCTTTGAAAACATACACAATTAGCTCTCTTGGGGATTAGCACAAACTAAGTCACTTGATTGTTCATGTGCAAGGTTTCTTTTTCCCTTGCTCATTATTTTCAGACGTGCTTGATATCACTTGCTTGCTATTCTACATGCTTGTTTATCTGCTTGCTTGCTCAAAATGATTGAAATCTGCCCTCTATCTGTAAACAGTCCTGAAACAATGGCACTTCACTTAGCTGAAGACTTGTCTCTTGAACTTTGACTAGTCTTGTCTCTTAAGTTACCTTTGGTCTTCATTTCTTAATGTTTTTCATACCTTATGTCACGTTGGTCATAATCTCTGGCTGTTCTAGCCTTTAAATCAGACCATTTGTGCCTAGGTGGACAACATTCTTGTTATTATCTCATCCTTTTCTAAGACTATGTTCTAGTGTGGTCCTTGTCTAAGCTACTACTTTTTGTCATTGTCTATGACTATGGTAACTTAACTTATGTTCTAAAACTTGGTTGTCAATACTTGAAACATAGTACATCAAAATGGCTAACAACAAATGTGCTAAATCCAATATTCCTAGTGAGGAAGAAAAGCTACTTATTGCAAACATGAAGCAACAAATTCAATCAATAAGCACTCAACTTCAAAGACTGAAGGAGGAAGATGACACATCATAAAACAAATTCTCCTTGCGAGATTATTTATCTTCCTGTAATGTTGAGTCCAAGCCATCTCAAAACATTCTGCAAATACCCAAGAAATCTAGAAATATTTTTGAAGAAAAACCTTGGTAACCTAAACCAAAGTGTGATTTCACCCCTTTGGGAAGATCTTATGAATCAACTTTGGAAGAACTTATTCAAAAGAGACTCATTGTGTTACCTAAGGTCACTTTGGCAAGAGTTTCCTTTATGAGTAACTATTGTGCCTATCATAGACATAATTTACATAAAACTTCCCATTGTAAGGAGCTGAAAAATGAGATCCAAGATCTCTTTGACAATGGTATAATTCAAAAATCTAAGCTCTCAACTACTAAAGATTCTACTCTCAATAAGGATCAACCTCATGAAACCATGTCTAGTAATGGTTCAAACACAACTTCTACTTCTTCCAACATACATCCACCTTCTAAATTGTCCAATCTTTCCAACACATATTCACTAAAAGAACCCACTACTCCCCTAGTTGACTATGCGTACCCTCAAGGACTATCTTAAAAGGAAACTCAAGCTAATCTTGACTTAGTTGCAAACCTCTCCCATACTACACAAAGCAAAGATCCAAAACCTCCATGTGTTGCTCCTCCTATTACCCCCAATCCAACTATTGCTCCATTGTCCCTTCAAGAGCCTGTTATGGAGACTCTAGAAATATTTTCGAATACAGATTCAGATACTCCCTCATCCTTGGATTTGGTTTCATATCAAGAGGACCACTTAAATGATGAAGAAACAAGTGTTGATCAAGACCAAGATTCCTTCATCCCCTTTAAGGTCTTCCAAGATCTTGTGCCTCCATCTCAAGAGCCACATAGTCCTCCATCTCCCATGTCATGCACCTCTACTAAGCAAGATCAAGATATTCCTTCCACCATCCTTAAGGAGATTACAAAAGATCAAGAGAAGGATACTTTTCCTATGTTACTTAAAATTCCTTTTGAAGAGAAAAGTGTTCCCTCGCTCTCTTATTCTACCTCACTACATTCACTTCAAAACTATTCTCAAGCTCTAAATACTCCTATCAAAGGTATTGCTCCTATAACAATTCCTCATAAATCTATTGATGGCTTTGGTCATTTTGCTCACTCTAAAGATGCTGATATCCATACTCATGGTCTTTTCACATCTTCTAAATCTATTCTTGGTCCTTATCCATCTAAGCTAAAACCTTCAAGTCTTCCATCCATATTGGGACCTTATGTTCCTCTATCTCCTATTGCCACTACTATCTCATTACACATTCCTCATACCCTACCCCAAGATCAACAAAGATACACATACTTGAACTCTTCACATTCACCTTTCCATCTAAACCAGTCACATTGGCCTCATTCATCCATAAATCCCAAGTCCTTTGGAACTAATTTGGATGATCAACTCAAACACAAGTGCATGAATCCATCCTCAAAAGTTCACTATGTCTCCTCTAATCAACATGTGAATGTCAAGAAGGAAAATATACAAAAGAGACCACAAAGGTCCACTATTCAAAGAGCACAACCAAAGAAAGTGTGGGTTCTTAAATCTATTGTTGAAGAAATGCGTTCCAAAGCATCTAATGAAAAATCAAAAGCTATATGGATTCCCAAGTCTCTTTTGAAGGACTTGAATATTGAAAACAAATCAAAGTTGACATTCAAGCTTCCAAAGGTTTCCACTCCATCTCCTTCCCAACATCTTCCTAAAAAGGTTTCAAAACCTTCTACTCCACCCCTCTCCAAAATGGCTTTGCTACCTCATATATCTAAGCCTCAATCTATTTCATCCATATTTCCTCCATCATTCCACTACGCTTCAAGGTGTGTGTCAATGTTGATCTTGCCTAATATCTCATCCACCCTCATGAGATTCTCTAAATCTTATGTCTGCTTGTCATCCTTGCTTGTTTCAGTCTTCCAAAACCAACAACCTTATCCTCCATCTACCTTTCATTTTTCTATCATTTCCCTTCCATTACCTTATCAGCATCTTTGAGTGTACCTTGCTATGGCCTTGGCTTATCATAACTTATCTTTCTTATAGGAGTACTATTCAAATTGAAGAAGGCTTGAATTCTTTCCAAGAACTCTAAAATCCAAAAAAAAAAAAGAAAAAAAAAATGTGCCTCAGTGAAAACTTGGAAACAGGCACCTTGGTAGCAAAAGTAAAGATAAATAAATCTGTCCTATGGTGAAAACCACTTCTTGTGGCACCTTGGATAAGTACCATGATGAAAACCTGGTAAACAGCTGTCATGCATAATTCTTCCATCCATGACATTCTATCATGATCTTGCTTATCCTTCAGATATCCTTGCCTCAAGTCACTTGCTCATAACCTCCATAACAAACTTTTCTATCCTATTCAGTTAACCCTCTCGTCTTGATCAATGAAAGAGAGAAGAAAACTCAGTTCTTGGCAATCTCTTGACATGGTCACTTTCTTGGATTACTTTCTTGGCAATCTCAATACAAAGAAGAGGACATCATAGAGATCAAAAGTACAAACTATATATTGAAGAACATGAAAAACTTCTAGAGATAATAAAAAATAGAGAGGATCCTAATAATATAGTGTTTGTGGAGCTCTAGAAGCTAAATAATGTATCTCTCGTACCTTGTATTTAATGTACATTGGTTTTTAGATATATATGTTTTATAAATGTATACATTAGATCATGGATATGCTAAATTATGTGTTTTTTATATTTTTTTAATGATTCAAAGGCTAGATGTTAAATGCATGCTTCAAGATGTTATAAATATGCTTTGATCTATGTCTTTATGTATGTTCATTGTTGAAAATAATTAATTAATTGTGTATTATCTTTGATGTTACACAAAATATCATATCTTTACTGGCCAATGTATGTTGAGCTCACTCGGGTGATGAAATTCCTATGTCTACTGAGCATTTTAATGTTTTCCATTTTCAGAAGGTAGTGACCACCAAGTTCACTCAGGCGTCAAAGAGAATTTCACAGAAGTTGAGTGTTTACTAAGCTCACTCTGGTAACAGAGGAAATGTTGAATGGAACCAATGTTAATAGAGCTCACTTAGTTACCAAAGGAACTTTGTGAATATGCAATGTTAATCGAGTTTACCCTGTTAACATAGAAAAATCAGTTTTGAGTTAGTGTCTACTGAGGAGCATTAGCTAACGAAGGATTTTCTCATTTGGCATATTGCATTCAATGTATTTTTGTTTGTTCTAGCTAACTAAGGAGATGAATATTAATTATTCTAAGTTTTAGTCAAGTTGAATTGACATTGGATATGATATAAGTATAAGGTCAAGTTGAGGATTGAATAAGAGAGTTTATGGAAGAATAGAAGATGCTAAGAGGAAGCGAATTAGAAGGATAAGAAGAATATCCTTGAGGAGTTGCAAAGATACATTTGATCAAGAAGGATCAATTATTTGAGCTAGAATTGATATTTTTAATCATCAACTTAGTTTTATCATAAATCAAGTCATCTCATTGTTTCTCTCTAACCATTGTAGTAATGATCTAAATCTCTTAATAGTGTTGACTTAATAGTTATTTCTAAATCCTCTAACAAGATGGCATTTCTTGATTGAAGTATCTAAAGACCTCTAGCAAGGCCACTCCTAATAGGGTGATTAAATCCTCAAATAGGATCACACCTAATAGTGAATTTTGTAATCTATAATAGGGTTGGCTCCTAATAGGGCTCACTTCAGAAGAGTGAAAAATATTAACTAGTTGCAATTGGTGGTTTTTCCCAAATTGGGTTTCCATGTTAAATCTTGGTGTCACTTATGTTCGTGTTATTTTTATCATGTGTATATAAATAAGTTAATTAAAGTTAATCATAGATAATATCTTAATATTTTTATTTTAAGAATTTATAGAGTTACAATTGTTATTTTAGTGGTTACCGAGCTACAGCATATTCTCAGTATTAACCGAGTGCCTGTGTTTTTGTTTAGCATCAGTATTTTCAGTAGAGTTTATGTTTTTTGCTGACATCTAAGAGATTTATTTTAGTGGTAACTAATTCACCCCTCCCCTCTCAATTATTCCTCTTATATTTTCAACAATTGGAATTAGAGCTTTTGGTGCTTGTAGAAAAGGTTTCAAGGACCTAAGCTTAAGATCAAGATGTCTTACAGAAGGGAGATTCCCAAGCTAAATAGAGATAACTTCAAGGCATGGAAGGAAATCATGAGACTTCATTTGGAAACCATTGGAGATCTAGGCCTAAAGTACCTACACACCAAATATATGACACCTATTGGAACTATGAATGTTAAAAAAATTGCAGAGAAGAAGAGTCAAAACATTATGATGATTGATATTGCTTCATCTCTCAACTATGCCAAATTTGATGAGGTCAAAGGCTATGAAACTTCTTATGAGATGCAGATCAAGTTGAAAGCCATCTATGTAAGATGATAATGTAAGAAGAGCTAAAGTTGAAAGTCTTAGAGGATAATTTGATCAAATAAAGATGAGAGAAGATAAGAACATTACAAAGTATAGCAACAAAATCAAAGCTAGTGTTTGTGCAATAAAAGCTTTAGGAGGAAATATTGAAGATAAGATAGCAGTAAGTAATTTGATTAGAACAATTCTTCATATATATTTAATCAGAGTATCAAAAATTCAAGCAATGAGATGAAATCCAAAGAATGATATGACATTGGATGTACTAGTTGGAAGATTGACAACATTTGAGCTAGATAACTATGATAATTATGTTCCAAGTTTTGAAAATATAAGATAGGTTAGGTTACTGAGAGGGGAAGGGTGAATAAGGAACTAATAAAACTTAATCTAAATTCACCAATTAATCCTTCATATGTATTTTGATCGATATGCATACATGAAAAATTGAAAGTATTAAAACATTCATAACACTTTGACACAAGATATGGTGACCTAGAAAACTTCCAGATAAAAAGTAAAACTAGCATGAGAATGATACCCACAAGCTTTATTATTGTAGTATAAAGTTAGCTGGTTAAGGCTTACAATTGATCACTTTTGATGATTTTTACTCTTAGGGGCAATAAGGACTACTAGGTCCACCTTGTGAAAGAATTTACAAAACATACAATGAAGTATTAACTTGGTAAAGAGATTTTCAAAAGACTGTTAAGTCTACCTTGTGAAAAGATTTAACTGTTCCACCTATTAGGATGAACTTGTGGCTGATCTCTGATCTACAACTCTGATTTTTTGGTTGAGATTCCTTTGGAGTTAAATGATCACCTTTTTATGATAGATAAATCTTTACTACTTCTTATACTTCTTGTAGCCTTCTTACAATGCACTTTTTCTCTTATTATATTCACATCATATACTCTATATCTCCTTTAGATGTGATACAATATGTTACATATATACCAATACAAACTAAAATTTATCAAAGTCAACTATGATACAAGTTTCACCAAAATACATAAAGTCAGCCCCACTATTGGTGAGGTTCTCATACTTGTTAACCATTGTCAACAATTGGCATTTTTATTCTCTCAGTAGACATAGAAGCTAGGCTCAAACTAATCACTTCCAAGTAGTATAAACTTGGTCAACACTAGTGACTTGGTGAACATTGTGAAACTTGGCATATAAATTGAATCACTTGGTTGAAACTACATAGTTCGATCAACACTAACATTGTGAGCTCAATATAAACTAAATTACTTGGTTGACACTGCATAGCTCAGTCAACACTAGATTCGCATCACTAATGCTAGGAAGTTGATAAGTTCTAGAGAACTTGCTTTTCATTGTGCAACTTGGTAAACACTATGAAGCTCAGTTTACACTAATATTCATCAACTTGGTAGATACTTCTTAGTGCGAACTAAATACTATTTCTAGAACTTGGTAGCAACTGTAGAACTCAATAGAACCTTAATTACTTGGTTAACATAGTAAACTGCAAGATAAGCTTGGTAGGTTCTAACCATTTGACTAAGTGTGAGTTGTTAATCAAAAAAACTTGACTATAATGTCAACAATCTCCCCCTTTGGTATTAGTAATAGAAACACTTATCAATCAAAATTGAATTCTCAAAATTTCAAGTTCAAAACAATCTTTAGTCTCCATCCTATGTCTTCAACTTGGTAACATACTTTTTTTTTTGAGATTTTTCAAACTTTCTTTTGTAAGAGATGTTTTCTAATTATTTGTACATGTATATGTATAATATTATGTTTCTCCCCCATACATATATATACATTTCACCTACTATATATCGCATGTCTTTATATCACATCTTCTCTTCGTTTTATCTTATCTCATCTTCTCCCCCTTTTTGACATAAAATTAAAGGTGTATGCTACATGGTAATGCCAAAATGTGACGAGAAGTGAGAATATACCTTCAAAATCAATGAAAATCTCTTGTCTCAATTGTCTTGTAACACCTTGCTTGCATGTAATGCAATCTATAGTTCTACTAATAACTCCATCATGTGATCAGCTATGGAGAAGTTTTTATCATGAATGGGAGTTTTGGCATGTGCAATGTGTTTCTACAATGCATCCATGTTTAGAAGAATCATGCCTTGAATGTCTTAAAGTGTGGCCCTAATCCTATATTCTTCCCTTAATAATTATGCTTACATATTTGTCAGAAATCTAATCTTTAAGTATTGTCCAAAACTATAGCTCAAGTCAAGTGACAACTGGTACACACTTTCCTTCAAGTCTTCATCTGTCTTAGATATTTTATCCTTGATTTCTTGTATGAAGATAGATGTATCACATAGCTTTCTGAATAATGAAGTAACATTATTTGTAGAGGTTTCCAATGAGCTTAGAATAATAGACAAGTCTACTTGATGTATGGCAATTTTCTATGCAACTAGTTCAAATGATTTATTCTCAAATTTCTTCTTTGCTCTATGTACACACTTTTCTTGTACATTTATATCTTCATTAAGTTTTTAAATAACTTCTAGTGACTAAAATAAAATAGGTTGAGTACTATCAACCTCGATACTGAATTCATCTACAAGTATGTTCTTTGCATCTTCTAGTACTTGGTTTTCTTTGCTTTTATCTTCTCTAATCTTTTGTTGCTTAGCTTTCTTTTGCAATAGTTCAACTAAAATGTAAATTTGGTCAAAATTTAGAGTAGATATATCCCAATTTGAGATAACTATATCTTTGCCCTTGCTTGAAACTTTTTTACTTAATTGAGGCTTGCCCTCAACTGTGTTTGTATTAACTATTTCCATACTAGGAATTAAAACAATAGTAGAAATAGAAGGGCTAGCAACAAAAGTAAATATTACATTGATAATATAAATACCTAGTTTTTGTGTAGCCAAATTTGATGAAGCAGGAAGCACTAGTTGCTCAGTAGATGAAGTGTTGATCACTTCAGTCAATATATTATTGAGTTAAACAGGTGCAAAGATTAGTTGGATGCATGGTGTTGTAGTGGTTGCCACAACCAACTCAGAAAAAAAAAACTCTAAGCTTTAAAGCTTTTCTCAAAGAGTAGGGAAATGACCCCATAATTCCTATTGTAATCTCCTTTAGGTCAGTTTCTTCAATACTCTGAATCTTTTGCAGATTCTTCTCAGTAGATTCTTTTTCTTGCTTCTCATCATCCAGATTAACATCATCTATTTCTATATCTTCTTCATCATTATTGTCCTTTTCTTCCTTTTCATCTTCATCATCAACATCACTGACATGAACAACAAAATCTCTCTTTTGATGAAGATTGTAGATATTCTTCCAAGTAGTAGTAGTTCTCTTCACCACATGTTTAATTTCATTAACCAATATCATACAAGTGTTGAATTTTAGAGTGATTTTTTCTTCATTTCTCTTAATTGATTCTTTTACTTATTTATTGCTAAGACTCAGCATGAGCTGCGTCAAAGTTTGTTCAAATATATCTTTTGTAGACTTTTTAGCATTTTCCCATATAGGCTTCATTCTTTCCATAAGTTCATTGGGAATTTACTATACAACTTGCTCAGGTGAGTATTCCCATTTTCCTAATTTGGACATAATCATGTCTTCAACTTCCTTCTTCTTATTTTTGTATTCTTAGTCTCATATCTAAGGGATTTAAAGTTCTTTGTGCCAGCTCCTGCATCAATCTCTTTTAAATTATCTTGAGATGTAGGTGGAGGTCTTTTGAAAATAATATTCTTTGCTTCTTCTTCACCTAATTTCAATTTCTTTCTAGATCTGGATGCTCTTCTTATGAATACTATAGTAGATGACTTGGTAGGTTTGGCTATAATAACTTTACCCTTCTTTCTAATTGGCTCTTCTTCTTTTTATTTAGTTTCTTTTGCCTCATCTTATGCATCATCTTCTTCCACATTATCTCCTTTTCCTTCTATCAATAAGAGAGTAGAACTTGCTTGCCTCAGTTTTGCTATCCTCTTCTTTCCTTTGCTGACTTCTTAAGGAAGCTTAATTTCAAGTTCTATTATTGCATTGGCTTCATCATAAGTACCAAAATATGTGGCCTTGGGATTTATAGGTTCATTCAGTTGTGCCTCAATGATATCCTTTATGTCATTAATGTTAACCTCATAGCTTAGAGGCTTAATCTACACCACTCTAGGTATGACTACTTGAATGTACACTTTGTCATAGTCTACCATGAAACAAACATCATCCTTGTAACTGTCTACAAGTTTCTTAGGAATTTTGTATATTTTATTCATCTTTTCCTTGAATGAATCAAAATAACTATCCATGATACTAACAAATTTCTCCCCCATTTCTACGATATACTCATTAATCTGATATAGTATTGGTACATATTTTCTCCATATAACTAAACCTTTTGAAGGGAAAAAAAATTGCACAAAGAAGAATAAACAAGTTAAGAGTGAAAAAAACTTACAGGGGTTATTCTTTGAAGTCCTGATGCTCTACATGTTCTTGTTAGGATAAATTAACATTAGCTTAGCAAGGTTGAATGACATGTTGTCCTTCACCATTTTGAGAGCAAGATCAACTGCCTCACATGACATGCTATTTAGATGACTAGAGCTATAGATTTTATGTTTTATCACATGAATTGAAAATTTTAGCTCCATGTCAATCGCATTACTGATGTTCATGCCTCTTCCATCCCATTCGGTAAGAGTTTCACTTTCCAATTCTACCCAACTTAGGGTTTTGGTAGTCTTTGCCTTGTTCAACATTGGAAGCCCTGTGATTCGATGAATCATTTTCTTCTTTATTTGAATAGACTACTCCAACCATAGTTGCCTATTGTGTAAATGTTTAAGGATAAACCTATCCATCTTATTTAAACGTATCAAGGCATATGTGGAATGTAGGTTAAACCCTTGGTCTTGAAGTGTTGATGTTCGAGTTTCAATGCACTCTTCACACATAACTTTTCTAGAGTTTCATACATCTCTATTATTTTAATTTATCGTATCGAACAGAAAAAATGTGAACAAATATCATTAACAAGTAGTACCTTTGGTGGAATCTGTGATTGAGCTCTACTTGGATCAAGCACTTCTATAATTATCGAACTTAACTTGAAGTCTGGTGCCTTCCAATTGACTCCTCGAACCAACATCTTTGATCCTTTCTTGTTTTTGTTGCTGAGGATGCCATGCTTAGTAGGGTTTATGACAATACAAAAATCTTCAACAAAAAAATGAACAATCACATGAAAGCATGAAATTCACTCTCAGCAAATAGCTCTTCAAAAATCCATAGTGTTGAATGAATTCAATTTCTTTCCTTTTAACATTTTTCACTTTCCAATTGTTATAAATGCTTGGTACAATCACTTGTTTAGTGATAGACTAACTTCCACTCAGTTTGATCTTAGTGTTTGGTAGAGTCATTCATAACTCGATGTCCACACAATGATTTAGTGTATCTCAACCTTGCTCAGCAAGGTCTTAACCTGACCTAGCTCAGTAAGGTCTAGATTTCCTTAGACACTCAGTGATCCCTTTGCATCTTGAATGCTAATGTGGATATTTCATTCTAGTTGACTAGAACTGATGTAAGATGTTTGATTTAGAGTCTTAGTTCCATTTGCCCCTGTGGGAGATCAAGTAGAAATGCTTGAATCACCTAATTCTTGAGTGACATGTGCTTCATGGCTTAGACTTGTATTCTTAGAAGATTTTAGAATCTATTGCTACCTCATTTTCTTTTAAATTTTGCCAGTGTTGGTTTTCTTTTCATCTTCAATCCTTCTAGTGTTCATACAATTCTTAGCAAGATGTCCATGTTCTATACAAATAAAACATCTTCTAGTGGTGTCTATTTTCCTCATGTGATGTTTCACACAGTTTGCCCCAATGTGTCCAAATTCTTCGTAGTAGTGGCATCTACACTATGTGTTGTAGTGCCAACCAAATATAGCTTTCACAATCTATCCTGTTAGGTTCAATATCTTGCTTTTGCATTAAAAAGATTTTTTCTCATGCCTCTTACATTTGTGACATTTTCCTTCAAATTTAGCTTTCTCTTGCTATGCATTAGCTCTACCGTGCTTATTGCAAGTGTAACACTTTCCATTGAATTTAGCTTGACTGTTACTCCAACATTTGTTTGATATATGACCTAAATTAACACAAAGATTACAAGTAGGCCTTTAATTCTTTTGAGCTAATTGCTTGAATGATTCACCTTATTTTGTGTATCCTATTCTTGTTTTGCCTTTATGTATGTATTGACTTTTCTCATTCAATTGATTCATGGCTACTTGAGATTTCATCATCCTCACATTGGTTTTCTTTTCAATGTTTAGATAATTTTGCAATCTTTTATTCTCTAATATTAGATTCATGATTTCTTCATTTGCATTAGTAAGATGATCAATGAAGTCTTCCTATTGAATGGATAGATGTTGAATTTCATTGTTCTTTCCTTCTATCTCTTCTTTTTCGTTGTCTTTTCTTCCATAACTTCACACAATCTTACTAACTGAATTTTTTATTCTCTTTTCAACTTTCTAACTTCTTCTTAAAGGTTACATTTATTTTCTAATAGTTCTTTGATTACCTCATTAACTTCATCTAGTTTAATTTTTGAATAGATATCTTCAATTCTTTCTTTAGTGTAGAGTGTGTCATTCATCTATACTACATGATCTTTTATTCTTTTCAAGGATTGAGAGAGTTGCTCTTTTTCTTTCTTAAGTTTCCCAATAGCCAATTCTAAATCCATAATTTTACTGTCAATAGCCTTATCAAGTCTCAATAAATCCATTGCCTCTAATCTTTGCTAAACTTGTTAAACTTCTTCTTTGAGAACCACAAAGCTCTGATATGAATTGTTGCAAATATAAGATAGGCTAGGTTACTGAGAGGAGTGGGGTGAATCAGGAACCAATAAAAGTTAATCTTAATTCACCAATTAATCATTCATATATATTCTAATTTAATTGCATTCCTAAAACATTGAAACCATTAAAACTTTCATAATATGTTGACACAAGATATGGTGACCTATAAACCTTCCAAATAGAAAGTAAAAGTGGGGTGGAGATGATACCCACAATCTTTAGTACTAAAATATAAAGTTGGTTGGTTAAGACTTACAATTGATCACTTCTAATGATCTACCCTATTAGGAGCAATAAGGGCTATTAGGTCAACACTCAACATCATCATGCTCTTGATAGATGTAGAAACTTGGCTCATACTAATCACTTCCAAGTAGTCTGAACTTAGTCAACACCGGTGACTTGGTGAACACTGTGAAACTTGGTATATAAACTAAATCACTTGGTTGATACTACATAGCTCAGTCCACACTAACATTGCAAGCTCAGTATAAATAGAATCACTTGGTTAACACTACATAGCTTGGTCAACACTAGATTCACATCACTGATGTTGTGAACTCAATAAATACTGGCGAACTCAGTTTGCACTATGCAACATGGTAAACACTATGAAGCTTGGTTTACATTGTTATTCATCAACTTAGTAGATATTGCTCAGTGTGAATTGAATATTATTTATAGAACTCATTAGCAACTATAGAACTTGGTAGAACCTAAATTACTTAGTTAACATAGTAAACTACAAGATAAGCTTGGTAGCTACTAACCATTTGACTAAGTGTGAGTCACTAATAAACAAACTTGACTATAATGTCAACACCTAGTTCTAGCAATCTTAAGTCTAAATTTGAAGCCAAGTTGTCACTCAAGAAGAAAGATAAATTGTAAAAAGATAAACTTTCTAAAAGTGAAGAAGAAGATAGTTATGAAAGTGATCTTGGAACTATTGAAGCATTTCTTGCAAGAAGGTATCCCAAAGGCAAAGGAAAGTATAAATGTAAAATTCATTTAATTTGTGTTTCTTGTGAAGAAGTTGATCACATTGCTACAAGGTGTCAAAATAGAGAAGAAAAACATGAAAAGAAGCATAGAAAGTTCAAAGGAAAGAAGGATTAAAAGAACTTCAAGGACTATAAAGACAAAGGTAAGAAATCTTATTTTATGGCTAAAGATTCATATGGTAGTGATGACGATGAGATGGTCTATATTATTGTAAAAGATGAATCTAATTGTGAAGAAGATAAAATGGTACTTATCTCTCATGTCAAAAAAATAGATACATGGATTATTGATAGTGGTTATTCACATCATATGATTGGTGACAACAAAATTTGAATATATGGAACACTTTGATGGTGGAAGTGTGAGATTTTGAATGTTGCATAAAGGAAAAAGTTTGTATCTCACTAACCAATGAACTCATATGTGATAATGCTTATTAGGTTAAAGGACTAAAGAATAATCTATTAAGTGTGGCACAATTGAATAACATTGAATTCAAGTTAGAATTCATGAATGGGAAGGCCAAGCTTCTAGATGAAGAAAGGAATCTGGTCGGGTATGGTAACCAAAAAAAACGTAACTTATTCTATGTAGATTGTAGTCAAATTTCATGTTTCATTCCTCAAGTAGAAAAAAGTTGTGTAAGAATAAAAGATTATGTCATGTGAACTTTGATAATTTGATCAAGATAAGCAAAAACAAAAGAGTGAGAGGTATTCCTAGTTTAAGGAAACATGATTTGGGCCTAAGCAAAAATTGTCAAATTGGTAAGATGGGCAAGATAAGTTTCAAAAGCAAGAATTATCATTCTGAAGAAGTTTTGGAGTTGATTCATACAAACTTATGTAGGCCTATTGGAATTGAGAACTATAGTTGATATAAGTATTTTATTCTTTTTGCTAACGAGTATTGTAGAATGATGATTGTAATGTATCTAAGAGATAAGTATGAAGCATTTCAAAAGTTTGAGTGGTATCTGGCAAGAGTAGAGAAGGAAATTGGAAATAAGTTGAAGTGTTTGAAATCAAACAGAGGTGGTGAATTCATTTCTAATGAATTCGATGCATTCTGCACTAAAAGAGGAATTAAAAGACAAGAATCAACCCCTGGTACACCACAGAAACATGGTATATCTTAAAGAATGAATAAAATCATCATGGATTGTGCAAGAACTTTCATGATAGAAAAGAATGTTGTAATCAAATGCTAGAAGGAAGCAATCAATACTACATTGCATACCTTGAACAAATTACATATAAAGAAAGACTCAAATGAAACTCCTTATGAACTATGGAATGGCTACAAACCTAATGTAAATTACTTGAAAGTGTTTGGTAGAAAATTTTATATCATGAAGGAAACAAGGAAAGGTAAATTTGATGTCGAAGGTGATGAAGGTATGTTCCTAGGATATCCTTATAGAAGTAAAGTGTATAAATCTTTTAATTTATCCACTCATAAGATCATAGAAAGTGAACACATGAGAATTTATGAATTTTTAGAAACTAATCAATAAGAGAGCAACAAAGAACCTGAGGACTACAAAAATGTTATCTACTATGAACCTGATACATTACCAAATCCAAATGGAAGTTAGCAGACTACACCTCCCATGTCCCCAAAATCTCCAAAATCTCCTAAGTTATAAGCAGTGCAACCTGAGTCACAGTATAAAGGACCTGAGTCATAGTTAGAAGTTACCGAGTTATAGCTAGAGAAAACTGATTCTGAACAACCTGAACCATAAACAGTGGGACCTAAGCTCGATATAGAAGATCATGGTGAGGCTAGTGGAAAAATTTCTAGATCCAAAGTAATTGTGTTAGCAAGATATGTTAGAAGGCACCATGCACCTGATTAGATCATATGAGACAAGTCAGATGGAACAATGACAAGAAACAATTTAAAATGTACATGTATGCTTACTAAATTTGAACCTAAATTAGTTAAAGATGCTTGGGATAATGAAAGTTGGATTGAATCAATGAATGAAGAGATAAAATAGATAGAAAGCAATAAGACATGGACTCTTGTTCCTAGACCCAAGGATAAAAATATAATTTTACAAGGTGGGTTCTCAAAAATAAGTTGAATGAAGATGGAGAAGTTTCTAGAAAAAAAGAAAGGTTAGTATGCAAAGGTCATTCTCAAGAAGAATGTATTGATTATGGTGAAAAAAATTTCACTATTGCAAGATTAGAAGATGTTAGAACATTATTTTCTTATGTTGCACATAAAGGATTTGAATTTTATCAAATGGATGTGAAATCTACATTCTTGAATGGAATTCTTGAAGAGGAAGTTTACATAGAACAACCAAAAGGTTTTGTAGATCCTAGGAAAAATGATATGGTTTGTAAACTACACAAATCATTGTATGGCCTGAAGCAAGCTCCCAGAGCTTGATGTGAAAGAATTCATAAATATTTGATGAAGATTCTTTTTCAAAGGAAAAATGATAACGGCAGCCTATACAACAAAGGACTAGACAAGAAGATTGTATTGGTAGAAATTTTTGTGGACGACACATTATGTTAGGATTAAACCTTAGATAGAAATAACAATTACATGAAAATATAAACAATATTAGAAAATAATAGATCACATAGAAAAGAACACAAGACACCAAGATTTAACGTGGTTCACCCAAACCCTAGGATATGTCCACCAAACAAAAAATCCAATATTACTATGATCTGGTGATTACAACCTCATTACAATCTGTAATCCCTTACATCTCAATACCATCACAAGAACAAATTTTTGCATCACACCTTATGAAAGAAATCCCTAACCCTAAGCCCAATTATACAAATATTTTTTCCACTTTAGGGTAAAAAATAGTTACAACATGTCAGCCATAAATTGGCGAATATAAGCAATAGCCAATTGGTGAATACTAGCCATTGGAAAATATTAGCCATTGGAAAATATTAGCCATTGGAAAATAGTAGCCCACCATTGGCAAAGAGTAGCACAAATTTTTTTTGATCACTCACCAAAAACTAATAAATCTCCCACTTGGGGTTTGATCAGACTCCACACTAGATAGCAATCTCCCACTTGGAGACTGATCCTATAGCAATACTGCTATCACATGTGGCTCCCACTAGATCAAACCACCTTGGACTCTGCAATTACTTTATTCATGTTCAATCTAGAAGACCAACCAAAGCTGAAAAGGAATTCAGCTTCTCCTTGGTCACTACCTTTGTAAACATATATGTCAGATTATCACTTGTATGTATCTTCTCTAGCTTCAACTGTCTATCATCCAAAACTAACTAAATGAAATGTTACCACAACTATATGTGTTTGGTCTTTGAATTTAGAGTAGAATTCTCTACAAGATGAATGGCACTCTAACTATTGGTAAACAAATAGAAATCCTTCTATTAGTGTCCCAATTCTTCCAAGAAAAACTAAAGCCATATCATCTCCTTAGTTGCCTCTATAGAAGCAACATACTCTTCCTTGTTAGTGGATAAATCATTGACCTTCTATAACCTAGAAACCCAACTCACTACTACCCCATAAATAGTAAATACATAACCTATAGTACTCTGCCTGGTGTCAATATCCCCTACAAAAATTTGTGTCAACATAGCCCTATAAATTAGTAGTAGAGCCCCCAAAGTGTAAACACTTTCTGAATGTTCCTCTCAAATATCTGAAAATCCATTTAACTACATTCCAATGCTCAAGCCCTGGATGACTCATATACTTGCTAACAACTCCCACTATAATTGCAATATTTAGCCTAGTACATACCATAGCATACATCAAGCTTCCTACAACTGAAGCATAGGGTACCTTGGACATCTTATCCTCCTCTTCTCATGTTTTTGGACACATCTCCTTAGTCAACTTCAAATGATCAAGTAAAGGTGCACTTACAGCTTTAGCATTCTCCATGGAGAAATGTTGCAACACCTTCTCAACATAATCACCCTGAGATAGCATCAATTTTTTGTTCTTCCTATCTCTACAAATCTTCATGCCAAAGATTTGTTTTTCTACACCCAAATCTTTCATAGCAAATGCATGTGCTAACTAGTGTTTCAGCCCCTTAATATGATCCATGCTTCACCCATCTACAAGCATATCATCAACATATAAACATAAAATAATGTAGTTTTCATAATCCAACCTCTTAAAATAATCATAATGATCTAAATAACCCTTGTTATATCCATTCTCATGCATAAAACTATTAAATTTCATATACCATTGTCGAGGTGCTTTCTTCAAGCCATATAAACTTTTCTTTAATCTGTACACTAAGTTCTCCTTTCCTTGGACCTCAAATCCCTGTGGTTGTGCCATATATAACTCTTCATCTAAATCACCATGAAGGACATCAAGTTGTACCAAATGCAAATCTTCAGTAGCCACAATACTTAAAATAGTGTCTATAGAGGTCACTTTAACAATAGGAGAAAATATCTCATCAAAATCAATGTCTTTTTTCTATGCAAATCCTTTTACAACTAACATGGCTTTAAATATTTTCTTACCTCCATCCTCTTCTTTCAACTTGTAAACCCATTTATTTTGTAAACCCCTTTTACCTACAAGCAACTTGCATAAATCTCATGTTTTATTTTTTAACAAAGAGTCCATTTCTTCTTTCATTGTAGACTCTCACTGAATCTTAGTATCCACCTACATAGCTTCATCATAACATTTAGGTTCACTTGCTTCTATTAGTACAATAGAACACAAAGAGGGAGAAAATATTTCTAGAGGTCTAATTAACCTTTTTGAGCATCTAACATTCACTGATGTGTGTGGTAATTTTAGTTGTGGTTGTTGCACATCATGAGGAAAGGTTGGAACATCATCATTTGGAGTATCATCCAACTCTACATAATCATCTTATTTCTTCTGATGTTGCTGCAACAGATCTTTTTACAATAATTTCTAGTTGAATATGATATCCCTACTTCTTATAATTTTATTATAGTCTTGTTCATGTGTTCAACCACTCCAGTTTCTTGTAGAGTCCTTGGAATAGTTTTCTGTCTACAAATACCATTAGTGGAGCAATAATATTCAAATTCATGACTGCAATATTCACCACCATTATCAAATCTATCACATTTAAATTTATTTCTAGTCTCATTTTCAACCAAGAGTTTACATGTCTTAAAAGTTTAATATACATCAGATTTCTATCAAAGGAAATAAACCCATACTTTTCTAGTTGCATCATCAATAAATGTAACATAATAATGAGAGCCACCAAAGGAAGATACCTGAGTTGGTCCCCATACATCTATATGCACAAGCTCTAATTTCTCACTTTTATTTTCCTTCCCATTCTTCACAAAACTCACTGTCTTTTATTTTTCATACACAACTTTCACAGAAATCCATATTAACACATTCTGGACCTAGAAAAACTTTCTTTGAATGGAGTACTTTCATACCTTTCTCACTCATGTGCCCAAATATGTTGTGCCACAACGTTGTATCAGAATCTACAATAGCTATTTGTTCTCCTTGCTCAACTGCAGGAACTATTCCTGAATATTCATTTTTCTCTAAAATCATCAAAGTAAAAGGAACAATATGAACTGTACAAAGATATAAGTTTCCTACGTTCACACCTTTTGCTACTACAAGGGAACCTTCTGAAACTTTCCAATTTTTATCATTAAAAATAACTACACAACCCTCATCACCAAGTTGTCCTACTAAAATAAAATTCCTAATCAACCTTGGAACATGTCTTGCCTCATTCAGTAGACAATGATTCCCATACTACAACTTAATCTTAACTTATCCCTTTCCAAAAATCTGACAAGGTTCATTATACCCCAAATAAACAAGTTGAAAATCCCCTTGGACATAATCAATGAAAATATCTCTATGAGGTGTAGCATGAAATGAGGCACCAAAATCTAAAACCCATGAATTATCAACACTTTCTAAAGATAGAAGCAAAGCATCCTCTTTGGATTTGTTACTTACCACATTTTTCTCCTTTTCTCCATCTGGTTTATCTCCTTCAATTTTCATTCAAGTCCAACAATATTTCATTTTATGCCCTATTTTACCATAGTACTAGTAGTCATTTGGTCCTCTCGATTGAGACCTCCTCCCCTTTGACTTTCCTCTTGATTTCCCACAATTTTTAGAATTATTTACTCTCTTAGTCATTCTACCTCTACTCTGTGCATTCAAAGAACTTCCTAATGTAGATCCACCTAAGGTTTTCCTATGAGTTTCCTCACTCAAAACAACACTGATCACATCATCATATTTTACGATACTAGATCAAAAAATAGAATTACTCATAGCCATTACCAAGCCATTGTAGCTTTTAGGAAAAGAACACAAAATCTAGAGAGCCTTAATTTCTTCATCAAAATTAATACCCATAAGAGATAGCTGACTAGTAATAGTATTAAACTCATTTAAATGATCCACAATAGATCCACCTTCTATCATTTTCATATTAAATAAACAATTCATGAGAAATATCTTGTTTGAAGCGGAGGGCTTTTCATACAATTTCTTTATGGTTTCTATCAACTCTTCCATCGTCTTCACTTTTGTAATATTAAATGCCACTGATGGTACCAAGCATAATTGAATGCTTCCAAGTGCCTTTCTATCTAAAAGATCCTAGTCGTCATTTTTTATAAATCCCTTATTCTTAGTTTTTCCTTCCAACGGCTTCCATAAATCCTTATGATAGAGATGGTCCTCCATTTACATCTTCCATAACTGTAAGTTCTACCCATTAAACTTGTCAACCCTCAACTTACCCTTGTCTACCATTGCTCTCACTCAATTGTGAGACTTTCTTGCAGAGGATAAATTTAAAAAAATAACCTTTCTCTGATATCACATGTTAGGATTAAACCTCAAATAGAAATAACAATCACATGCAAATATAAATAATATTAGAAAATAATAGATCACATAGAAAAGAACACAAGACACCAAGATTTAATGCAGTTCACCCAAACCTCAAGCTATGTCCACCAAATAGCAAGTCCAATATTATTATGATCTAGTGATTACAACCTGATCACAATCCATAATCTGTTATAGCTCAATACTGCCACAAGAATAAATTTTTGCATCACACCTTATGAAAATAATCCCTAACCCTAAGCCCTTTTATACAAATATTTTTGCCACTTTAGGATAAAAAACTAGTTACAACATGTCGGCCATAAATTGGTGAATATAACCAATAGCTAATTGGTGAATATTCTAAAGTATGTATAGTACTTCCCTGATCAGTCACCACAAACTAACACATTGTCTAGTGGAAATGATGATTTGTGCAAATAATTTTTATAAGAAATGAGTAAAGAATTTGAGATGTCTATGTTTGGAGAGATAAAATTCTTTGTTGGATTACAAATCGAGCAGAAGAAATATGGTATCTACATTACTCAATTCAAGTATATCAAGGAGATAATAAAGAGATTTGGAATGGAAGATTTAAAACTAGTTGGAACACCAATGTCTACTAGACCTAAGCTTTCTAAGAATGATGATTCCAAAGAGATAGATTAGACCACATACAAATCAATGATTGGAAAACTACAATATATAGTGCATAAAATCCATGATATTGCATTAGTAGTTGGTATGTTGGCAAGATTCTCAGCAAATCCTAAATAAAATCATATGATGGCAATCAAAAGAATCATGAGGTAACTGAATAGTATTGAAGACTATGGATTATGGTACAAGAAAGGAGTAAATCTAGATTTGAAATCCTTTATAGATGTTAATTGGGTAGGAAGTGTTGATGACAGGAAGAGCACTAGTGGTGGAGCTTTCTTTTTTAGTAAAAGACTAGAGTCTTTAACAAGTAAGAATTAGAATTGTATTTCTTAGTCTAGAGGAGAAGCAAAGTATGTTCCAACAACAACTAATTCGTCTAATGTTGTTTGGTTTAAGCAACTATTGGCAGGTATTGTTACCACATTTTGTTTGATCCGCCAAATTTCAAAATTCAAATGTTACCCCGCACAATGGTCACCTCCCCAATTAGTAATATTTTAATACCCATGGAAATATTGAAAAATACCAAGTTTAGAACCTTATAACATATTTTTTGCAACCTGTAAGCTCTCTGCCGTCAGATCAAAGGAGATCAATGGATGGCGCCATCGCCCTATGGAAAAGATGCATGATATTTACGATAGCGAGATGGCACCCTGATGACACATTGCCATGTTGGGTCCACATTCAGAGAACAGGTTACAATGAAGGGTGGGTCGGAAAAGTTATGCGGTGCCGTAGGTGCTACGTCACTATCGCGTGTTGGCTGAGAAATCTTCATAGCGACATAACACCCGATGAAAAGGTCTGACAGTGGGCAGGTCGTGTCACCGAGAAAGTTAGTGGCGGGCGGTTAGTTTCACGACGAGCCAGAAAGTCCAAAAGGAGGCAAGGCGTCATGTCACCATTGGAAAAATCATGAGTTTTCTGATAGCAACATAGCACCCAGCCGGTTGGAGGTTATTTCTATGGTGAGTCCTAGTGTCGGCGGCAAGGTTTGAAGCAATGGAAGAGGTCAATGGTGAGAGCTTCAGGCAAGTGGTTGGGTCCCATTTCATACCTCATCTACCCAATTGGCAGAGTTCAGTGCCATGGTTGTAAATCAGAGGGAGCCACGTGCAAGAGAGATGACATGTCATAAGTTGGGTGCTATGGCACTATGGGAATTTGACCTCAATTTCCTCATAGCGACATGGTGCCTAGTCGACACATGGCCGCTCCGTGGGATCAAGTCTTGACTCTGCCAGGGTGGTGCTTTGTTGGACCAATGAGGAACTACCACATATGCCAAGTCAGAACACAGATGTGTGGTGGGACCAGATCTTCAACACGGCTAGTGCAGTCAAGGGTTAGGTCCTCCACCGTCATATCTACAGAGATCAAGGGCAAGTCCCATCGTGCCACGTGTCTTGGTGTGACCATATTTTCATTAAGCCAGTGCAGAAAAGAGGGGTAGATCGTTCATGGTTGTTAGATCAATTTAGATTGATGGTAGGCGCCATCGTGCTATAGAGAAGTTGCACAGGATTTACAATAGCGAGTTGGTGCCTGGTCGACAGGTGTCCTCGTGGGACCAAGTCTCACCAAAGAATGTACGCTACAGATGGCCAGGTGTCGTTCGAGCATGGTGCAGTTACTGCGGTGGCGACAGGTATGAGGGGCTCAGGGTAAGAAGCAAGTATGACACATGATGAGTCTTCACGATCGTCAGATCTACAGAGATCAATGGATGGCACTGTATCACTATGAAGAAGCTACACGATGTGTATGTTGGCGACATAATGCCCCGATGACACGTGTCTCACTGGCCCGATCGAGCTTGACGGTCGACAATTGGAAGTTAGTGTAACCGTCATAGTTAGTATTAATATTTGAAGGGTGGTGCCATTAGTTCAATAAAGGTGGTCAACCATGGGAGGACTTCCAGGGTGAAAAAAAAATAAAGAGTATCATTGGCCCGCATGGCCCAGCTGGCTTGTATAACCCAGTTGACTATTTGACTTTGACGAATTCATGAGACCAGGAACAATAAGAGATCAAAGTTTTGCCGCAAATTTGATCGTGTGATTAATTGCCACCAACTCAGAATGAATACCAAGTGTAGAAAGAGACTCCATCACTCCAGTCAATCTATCTACTATGTTAGGAAATGTTGGGGCACTGTTTCTGTCTTCTCCAGGCTCTTTCTCAGAGAAATATCAGATTTTTTTGGTATGCAAACCATTTTCAAATCAGATCTTTGATTTGATTCCCAGGGTGAGAAGTTAATGCCAGTAGGTGAGAAATAAATTTAATGCAAAAATCCTCAGTTATGCCTGAACTATAAAGGCAATTTTGTGATCTTTTTCTAGGGTCGACCCTTTCTGATTTCTCTGCTACTGCTTGCAGATCTGCAGTGTAAAATTCCCTTTGTCTCTGAGCTGTATAACATTCTGTATCATCTCCTTGAGCCATCAATGTGCATGTGCATCCATCTTGCCTCTCATTGGTGTATTGTTGAGATCTATGGCTTGCATACTATATCTATTTTTGACCTATTGGATAATATATAAGTGAAATCCTCCCTTTCCTTGTGTTATTGAGTTTGATTTGCTGATCTGTATGTAGTTATTAATCAACATAAGTTTGAATGTGTGTCTCTTGAATGTTATTTTATTTTTTGTAGTGCATATATGGGTAGAAATGAGTCTAAGCACTCTATTTGGTGCATCACCTCCATAGTTTAGGTAGGGTAGAGTTGTTTTATGCATCTCCTTCTTCCCCTTTTCCTTTCGAGAGTAGATAGGTGCACCCTGATAGTAAGAGGAAGTCAGCCTTCTCTGAAGACTCAACCTCGCAGTTCAAGTCCCACAGCTTGGAGGTTGTTTCCATGTTTCACTACATTTTCCTCATGCATAGGCCTTGGACAAGGGTGCAAACCTAAGTGACAACAGTTTTTGGCACACAGGGTGGGACACTTTTTCAAACAAAATTTAAAGTCTACTAGTGTCAAGAAGAAAGAGTTTCAGAGATTAATGTCGAAGAGGTTGTGTTGGCTTCAGTATTCAAGCCTTTAAGAGGTTGATCCTTCAAAGTACTTGGTGACTCTGAACATCAACAAATCTGGTTCCAGGCCAAAGTTGCAGAAATTCATGCCCAAAGCTAAAACAAGGGCGTCTTCTAGAGGTAAATTTCAATATCAAGAGCTTTCTCTTTCAAATCATAGAAGAAGGAGGACTATAACTTTATTATCACCAGTTAGGGGTGTCATAATAGTTAATATACCTGTAAGATCTATCTCTACTCCTCCTGTTGCTCGAACTCAGCCTAGATTGCCATCAACACTCATCAATAGAACACTTGTTTACATGGCACAGCCAAGAGTTCATGCTTTTTCCACCTTTAATGGTGAGAGTCCTCTATTGTTAGCCCAAATACATGATATACCAGTATTTGCACTAAAAATTATACATGATTTTACTGGTGAAACTTCCATCTCCCCTTTAGAGCATATCCAAGAGGTAGCAAATGTCTCTAATATTCATGGTATTAAAGAGGATGATGTTGCTGTCAGACTTCTAGCCTCATCTTTAAAAGGAAAAGCATTACAATGGTATAGAGGCTTAGCTCATGGTTCAATAATTGATTAGGATGGACTAGGATCAGGATTATGCAAACATTTTGAGGATAAGAGTGACCATTTGTCACTTTTAGAGCAGTTGACTACAATAAAAAGAGCCCCCCATGAATGTATGACTGATTTTAATTATAGATTTCAAAACACATGGGATAGAATACCCACTACAGTGAAACCTACCCCTGGTAATGCCTTCTTGCATTACCTTAGAGCTTTTAATAGTGATATTGCCACTACAATCCAAACTATGGGAGGAGATACCTTGCCTAATGCTTATGAGATAGCCATAAAAGTTGAGAACATCTTGATACAAGGAGGAAAATTAGCTCCAAGGCCCCTATGCCTTTCTTTCCTGATGTTCCCAACCACCAACCAGTAATAGCCCCTCTTCCTACAACTTCTACATCACAAGCCCTTACTCTAGTTCCCCAAGCTTCCACATCCTCAAATGGGATAGATGAACTTAAATAGATGCTCAAGGTCTAGTGCTGAATACAGATAAGAGAGAGAAGACCCTAGATAAAAAATTGCAAGAGTAGGGGAGGGAGTTGAAGGACCAAGGGAAGAGATTAGAGGATAGTTTTTCTATAATAAAAAAAATGAGTAACAAGGTGGTGGCCTTAGAAAGGCATCAAGCTCAAGGTGGCAAGCCTCCCCAATTACAATATCAAGCTCCAAAAGGTGGTAGGTCTCCTAATCAGTGGAATAGCTCTTTTGATCGGGGTAGCCAAAATAGTCATGCTTCTGCTTCAAGCTCAAATCAGAACAGAGCTATAGTCCCTCAAAATAACTTGGTCCAAGATCAAGATTTATGTCCTTCTTGCAACTATTCTTATGCCTATTGCATGTGCCAGAAGGCAGAATCTTATTTGGCCCTAAATCCCCAAGAACTTCCAACAAAGCAATTGTACAAGGAGGATCATTCCAAGGAGGCCTCATATATTCAAGGACGTGATGATTGCTCTTTCATGAATCATCAGATTGGGGAGCATTGTAATGTAAACCAGGATTTCGTTGCTCATAACACAAGAAGTAAGAAGAGAGCTATGGAACATGCTGCCCCTCCTTCTCCTAAGCAGGCCTCAACTTCAAGTGTTGCACCTCATGCACATGCAGCAAATGAACAAACAAGTACTTCACAACAGAAAAAGCAAGATTCTGGAAAGAAAGATGAAAGTGATCCTTATGTTGCTCCATCTCAACCTCTTATAAGTGCAGCTCCCAAAGTTTCTACCAAAATTCTTAATACACCATTCAGTGTGGTAGAGAAAATGAAGAAGACCAATGTGAACATTTCTATGTGGGATGTTGTTGCTACCATACCAATGCAGAAGAAGATGCTGCAACAAGAATTAGAGAAGATTGAACCCAAGGATCAGCCATCTACCATGGAGAGTGCCACAAGTCTAGTACAACCAGCAAGGTATGTTGAGACAAATAAAAAGGTTAGACCTCCTCCATTCTATGTTTCTCTGATTATAGGGGGGAAATTAGTCCACAATTACATCATAGATTCAGGGGCTAGTAGCTCAGTAATGCCTAGGTGTGTTGCTAATGCTTTAGGAATGAAATATGAACCCATTGTTAGGAATGTGTTACAATTAGATGGTAGTATTGTCAAAACTGTAGGTATCCTTAGGAATGTGGAAATGGCCCTACATGCATGCCCTGGTTGCACTGTGATTCAAGACATTTCTGTTGCTGAAGTCAAGCCCTATTTTGCCATCTGTCTTTAAGGAGACTTCACTACTCAAATTGGTGGATTCATATCTGCTGATTGGTCATATATGTCATTTAAGACCAGACATGGAGCTAATGCCTCAATTAGAGCAGAACCTCAAGCCCTTCATCACACTGAATCTTACACCCCCAATCCCATCAACATGAATTGCCCTATTCTAGAGATGGATGAAAATGACATAGTAAATGAGCCTATCACTTCCATAGCAGAGATTCCTAATTTCTTCTTGGATGAGTGGGCAAATACATATCAGTTTGAGCCTATGTCAGAAACTCTTGAGACAGGCCTTAGTACATATTGCATAATAGAGAAAGATGCTCAAGTTCTTGATCTTGTTGGGACTAATGATGATATAAATGGAACATGGAGTATATACTTTGATGGCTCAAGGAATAGAAATGGATCAAGGGCTAGTGTTATGATGATCTCTCCTGCACAAATAAGATACTACTTCTCCTTTAGGCTCTAATTCAGTTGCACTAATAATGTGGCCGAGTATGAATCTTTGATTCAAGGTCTCTTACTTGGCCAAAAGAGAGGAATTCAAGCATTGAAAGTATATGGGGATAGTGAGTTGGTAGTTAATCAAGTGAGAAACCAGAATATCACCAAAAATGGCCTACTCAAGTCTTACAAAGATAGAGTTTGGCATTTTCTTGAGGGCTTCAATGCATTTAATATTCAGAGCATTCCTAAGAAAGAAAATTAACATGCTGATACACTTGCAGCAGTGGGTGTGTCTTATGATGTACCAGGGAATCTTGAGGAAGAGAAGAAGCAACAAATAAAGGTGGTAGTGAGGCCTGCCATCCCTGACAACAACACTCATTGGCAGGTGTTTGATTCTGATTAGAAAATTGTGAGTTTCTTGCAGAATGAGGCAGAATTCTCAGATAGAAACCGGTCAAGACTGCAAGATCAGTATGGTGATCAGATCATTCATCTCAGTTCTAACAAGTTGCCCAAGGGTCTCATTACCTTGGAGAGTGTCTTTAATCTTGATGATCAAACAAGAGGCAAAGGAATGAATCTAGCTACAGAAAAGAATGATTATGCCCCAGTTGCAATTGCTGATGGAAAATTTCTGAATATGGGGAAGGTATGTTCTGAAACTGAGCAAGAAAACTTCATCCAGCTATGTCAAGAATTTAATGATCTATTTGCTTGGACATATGATGATTTAAGATGGTTTGACCCTAGTTTGTTTCAGCATACCATAGATTTAATTGATAAAGCCAAACCAGTAAGGCAAAAACAGAGGCCAATGAATCCTAAGATTGAGCCTCTAATGACAAAAGAACTATCCAAGTTGATAGAGGCTAATATAATATTTCCTATCAAACACTCATCATGGGTAGCTAACCTTGTCCCTGTAAGGAAGAAAAATGGAGAAATCAAACTGTGTGTGGACTTTAGAGACCTCAATCAGGCTTCTCTTAAGGATCACCATCCTCTCCCTTCCATGGAGAAAATTCTATCCAAGGTCAGCGGGTCAAGGAGATTCTCTTTTCTTGATGGATTTTCTAGATATAACCAAGATAGCATTTACTACTAAATGGGGCACCTATGCTTATTGCAAGATTCCATTTGGACTAACAAATGCAGGTGCCACATTTCAGAAGGCAATGGAGATGGCCTTTAAAAAATTAATTAACAACTTTGTCTTGGTATACCTTGATGATATAACTGTATATTCAAAAAATGTAGAAGATCATTTTGATCATCTATGATAGATGTTTCTAAGATGTAGAGAGTTTTGGGTTTCCCTTAACCCAGCCAAGTGTGTCTTTGCTACAAGCCAAGGAAAACTATTGGGACACATTGTATCTAAGGATGGGCTGACCATTGATCCAAAAAGAACAAAGGCAATACTTTCCCTTCCTCTTCCTAAACACAAGAAGGGGATGCAAAGTTTCTTTGGTAGGATAAATTTTGTAAGAAGGTTTATTCCTAATCTTGCTACCATGGTGAAACCTCTTACAGCTATGCTTAAGAAAGGTATGGTCTTCTCATGGACCAAGGAAGGGAAGGAGAGTTTTGAAGAGATCAAGGCAGCCATAGCCTCAGCCCCTACTCTCATGAACCCAAATTTTGAGAAAGATTTCATCCTCTACACTTTAGGTGGTGAGTGAAGGATCTCTATTGTCTTGACTCAAACAAATGACAAGGATGAGGAGCAGCCCATAGCTTTCTTTAGTGAAGGGCTCAAGGAATATGAAGATAAGTACAGTTTTGTTGAGAAGCAAGCCCTTGTGGTCATCAAAGCCTTGAAGAAATTCAAACACCTCTTATCCCACAATAGGATCCATTTGTTGGTTCCCCACACCAATGTAAAAGACTTCCTATTAAGAAAGCATATCAATGAAAAGAGAGCTAGATGGATCACTAAAGTAATGGAGTATGATGTTGATATTCAGATTACCAAGCTGGTAAGAGGGAGAGGATTGTGCAAAGAAATGTTATCAGGTCAGGATTTTGATGAAGAGGCTGCTATGGTAATAATAGAGCAATAGGAGGAAGGAAGTGTTAATGGTCCAAGGAACTGGATAAATGATATGAAGAGCTTCTTATTAGGGAATGGATACCCTCAAGGATTGGATAGAGCTAAAAGAAGACAATATAGACTCCAGTCCATTCCCTATGTTGTAATTGATGGTATCCTGTTCAGGAGGGATTTTAATGGGATCCTATTGAGATGCATTGAAGTGGATTAGGCCGAGAAGATGATTAAGGAACTTCATGATGGCCCTGATGGTGGCCATTTCTCTGCAAGAACAACTGCCATGAAGATCATGAGGGTTGGTTATTATTGGCCATCTATGTTCCATGATTGTTATAGATATGTGAGAAAATGTGAGAAATTTTATTTCTTTTCAGGCAAACAAAGGCTTGCAGCTCTCCCCCTTCATCCTATTCAGGTGGATCAACCCTTTACCTAGTGGGGGTTGGATTTTATAGGCCCCATTAATCCTCCATCTAGTGCAGATCATAAATGGATTTTGGTTGCTACTGATTATTTCACTAGATGGACAGAGGCAGTTGCCTTGAAGGATGCCACGGAACCATAAGTTGTTGAATTCCTTGATGGAATTGTATCTAGATTTGGTGCTCCTTCTACTATCCTTTCGAACAATGCCAAGTCTTTTGTTGGAACCCAAATTTGTGCATGGGCAATGAATCACAATATCTACCTGAGCACATCATCAAATTACTATCCCCAGGGTAATGGTTTGGCTGAGTCTTCCAACAAGAATCTGATCAGAATCATGAAGAGGACAATAGAAGACAATTAGAGGGTCTGGCATAAGAAAATAAGAACTGCTCTATGGGCTGATAGGATAACACCCAAGAGATCTATTGGGAATTCACCTTTTGTGCTGGTATATGGTAGGGAGGCCAGACTCCCAATTTCACTAGAATTCCCATCCTTGGAGTTGGCTCATCAGCTGGAATTGATTGAAGATAATTCCATGTTAGTAAGAATGGTAGAGCTGATTGAACTAGAAGAAAAGAGAAATAAGGCTATGCAAACCCTAGAGATACAACAGCAGCAGACGAAGAAGAGTTTTGACAAGAAGGCTAGGGTTAGGACCTTCAGAGAAGGAGATTTAGTTATAAAGTGGGATTCTGATAGAGCAAAACCAGGAAGACATTCCAAGTTTGACCCACTATGGAGTGGCCCCTATCTGATTGCCAGTTGCAAACAGGCTAATGCATTTCAATTGAGCAGGCCCAATGGAAAGATTTTTCCCATTCCAATCAATGGGATCTATCTGAAGCCCTGTTTCTAAACATTTGAGAATTCATGTACATAAGTAGTTTAGTTCTTTTTGTTCTTTCATGCTTTTCAATAAGTGTGCATGCACATGGTTCTCTCTTTGAGTTGCCAGCTTTCAAAGTTTTGACAGTTTTGAGGTTACAGAGGTAGAGCTAGGGTTTTCAATGTTTTGTTTTCCTCACAGAAAGGTTACGGTTTTTTGCAGTTCTCAGATTTGTACCTTCTAGATCCTTTTTTTTTTTACTCCATAGCCCAATGGATTTTTTTGCAAGCACTAGTCTGATGCATAGTAGGCTTGCATCCCCTGTGAGTTGCCAGAATGTTACCACATTTTGTTTGCCCCACCAAATTTCAAAATTCAAATGTTACCCCGCCCAACAGTCACCTCCCAAATTAGTAATATTTTAATACTCATGGAAATATTGAAAAATACCAAGTTCTAAACCTTATAACATATTTTTTGCAACCCGTAAGCTCTCTGCCATCAGATCAAAGGAGATCAACGAATGGTGCCATCGCGCTATGGAAAAGATGCATGATATTTATGATATCAAGATTGCACCCTGATGACACATTGCCATGGTGGGTCCACATTCAGCGAACAAGTTACAATGAAGGGTGGGTCAAAAAAGTTCTGTGGTGCCATAGGCGCTAAGTCACTATTCCGTGTTGGCCGAGAAATCTTCATAGCGACATAACGCCCAACGGAAAGGTCTGACAGCGGGCAGGTCACGTCACCAAGAAAGTTAGTGGCGGGTAGTTAGTTTCATGATGGGATGGAAAGTCCAAAAGGCAGCAAGGCGCCATGTCGCCATCGAAAAACTCACAAGTTTTTTGATAATGACATAACGCCCGGCAGGCTGGAGGTTATTTCTACGGTGAGTCCTAGTGTCAGCGGAGGAGTTCGCGGCAACGGAAGAGATCAATGATGAGAGCTTCAGGCAAGTGGTAGGGTCCCATTTCATACCTTATCTGCCCATTTGGCAGAGTCCAATGCCATGGTGTAAAATTAGAGGGAGCCACATGCAAGAGAGAGGACATGTCATCAGTTGGGCGCTATGGTGCTATGGGAATTTGACCTTGATTTTCTCATAGCAACATGGGGCCTAGTCGACACGTGGCCACTCCGTGGGGTCAAGTCTTGAGTCTTCCAGGGTGGTGCTTCGTTGGACCAATGAGGAACTACCACATATGCCAAGTCAGAACACAGATGTGTGGTGGGACCAGATCTTCAACACGACCAGTGCAGTCAAGGGTTAAGTCCTCCACCATCAGATCTGTAGAGATCAAGGGCAGGCGCCATCGCACTATGAGAAACTACTCAGGAGATAACATTGGCAACATAGTGCCTAGGTGCCATGTGCCCCAGTGGGACCATATTTTCATGCAGCCACCATAGTAAAGAGGGGCAGATCGTTCATGGCCGTTAGATCAAGTCAGATTGATGGCAGGCGCCATCGCGCTATGGAGAAGTTGCACGGGATTTACAATAGCAAGTTGGCACCTGGTGGACATGTGTCCTCATGGGACCAGGTCTTGCCAAAGAATGTACACTAAAGATGGCCAGGTGTTGTTCAAGCATGGTGCGGTTGCTGAGGTGGTGCCAGGTATGAGGGGCCCAGGGTAAGAAGCAAGTACGACACATGATGAGTCTTCACGATCATCAGATTTGCAGAGATCAACGGACGGCATTGTATCGCTATAAAGAAGCTGCACAATGTGTATGTTGGCAACATAACGCCCTGATGACACGTGTCTCATTGGCTTGGTCGAGATTGACGATCGGTGACTGGCAATTAGTGTAACTATCACAGTTAGTATTAATATTTGAAGGGTGGCATCGTTAGTTCAATAAAGGTGGTCAACCGCGGGAGGACTTCCAGGGTGAAAAAATAAATAAAGAGTATCATTGGCCCACATGGCCCAGCTAGCTTGTATAGCCTGGTTGACTATTTGACTTTGACAGATTCATGAGACCAAGAAAGATAAGAGATCAAAGTTTTTCCGCAAATCTGATCGTGTGATTAATTGCCACCAACTCAGAATGAATACCAGGTGCAAAAAGACACTCCATCCATCCAGTCGATCTATCTACTATGTCAGGAAATGTTGGGGCGTCATTTCTGTCTTCTCCAGGCTCTTTCTCAGAGAAATTTCAGATTTATTTGGTACGCAAACCATTTTCAAATCAGATCTTCTATTAGATTCCCAGGGTGAGAAGTTAATGCCAGTACGTGAGAAGTAAATGTAATGCAAAAATCCTCAATTATGCCTAAACTATAAAGGCAATTTTGTTATCTTTTTCTAGGGTCAACTCTTTTTGATTTCTCTGCTACTACTTGTAGATCTGCAGTGTAAAATTCCCTTTGTCTCTGAGCTGTATAACATTTTGTATCATCTCCTTCAGCCATCAATGTGCATGTGCGTCCATCTTGCCTCTCATTGGTGTATTGTTGAGATCTGTGGCTTGCATATTGTATCTATTTTTGACCTATTGGATAATATATAAGTGAAATCCTCCCTTTCCTTGTGTTATTGAGTTTGATTTCCTGATCTGTATGTAGTTATTGATCGACATAAGTCTGAATGTGTATGTCTCTTGAATGTTATTTTGTTTTTTGTAGTGCATGTATGGGAGAAAATGAGTCTGATCACTCTATTTGGTGCATCACCTCCGTAGTTTAGGTATTGTAGAGTTGTTTTCTTTGTCTCCTTCTTGCCCTTTTCCTTTCGAGAGTAGATAGGTGTGCCCTGATAGTAAGAGGAAGCTGACCTTCTCCGAAGACTCAACCTCGCAGTTCAAGTCCCATAGCTTGGAGGTTGTTTCCATGTTTCACTAGGTTGTCCTCGTGCATAGGCCTTGGACAAGGGTGAAAACCTAAGTGACAATAGGTATGAAGGTAGAAATCAAAGATTTAGTAGTTATCTTCTATGAAAACACCAATGCAATTATTATATCAGAGAATCCTATGATGCATACCAAGACCAAGTACATTGCAATAAAATATCACTTTCTGAAAGAATTGGTGTAAGATAAAGAGGTAAGATTGTAATATGTGAATAGTAAAGAACAAATTGTAGACATATTCACTAAGCCATTACCTAAGGATACTTTTTTGTATCTAAGAGGTAAGTTAGGGGTTATTCCCCTATTTGAAGCTCACTAAATAAAGTTTAGTGATGCATCAACTAGAGCATGTTGAAGATCAATCAGTTAATGCAGTATTGAAAATAGCAGATTGCAAACGAATCAGTACATAAGGTACATTAGAATTCACTAAATATTGTCTTTGGCATAAGATGTCAAAGAGGGAGAGTTTTTTTTCCTATCACCAAAAAATTCTTGAAGATGTCAAAGAGGAAGAGTTTTTTGTCATATTCTTTTATATATTTCATAGATGTCAAAGAGGAAGAATGAATTTGGTCTAATATCAAAGGAGAGTTTGCTATTAGAAGAAGATCTTGAAGACAAAGTTTGCTAACATAGGGTGAAACTGAAGGTAGAGGGAGTTAACACTAATAGAGGGAGTTCTCATGGATAAGAATCAAAATGAAACTAAGGATATTTTCCTTAATTTATTTTTCTCTAAAATTTCTTTGTATTATGATATGTTGTGTTGCCATCAATGCCAAAGAGGGAGATTGTTGGGAACAATTTTTTAATTTTGTATTGTCTTTGATGTTAAGCAACATTTCATATCTTTACCATTTAGTGTATGCGAAGCTCACTCGAATGATGAAGATGATTTACTGTGTCTACTAAGCATTCCAATGTTTTCCAAGTTCAGAAGGTAGTGACAACCGAGTTCACTCAGGTATCAAAGAGAAGTTCACAAAAGTTGATTGTTAATCAAGTTCACTTGGGTAACAAAGGAAAAGTTGGATGGAACCCATGTTAGGTAAGCTCACTTAGTTATCGAAGGAATTTTGTGAAGATGCACTGTTAATAGAGTTCACTTGGTTAACATAAGAAAATCAGTCCTAAGTTAGTCTCTACCAAGAAGAGTTGACTAATGAAGGATTTTCTTTTTCAGCATATTGAGTTCAATAGATTTTTTTGTTGGTTCTAACCTATTGAGGAGATAACTATTAATTATTCTAAGTTTTGTTCAAGCCAACTTGACAATGAGAGAAATTGTATGGAAGAATAGAAGATGTTAAAAGGAAGTGAATTAGAAGGATATGAATAATATTCATGAGAGCTTCAAAAATACATTTGAACAAGAAGGATCAAGTATTTGAGCCAAAACTAAGATCTATAATCAAAAATTCAGTTGCATCAAAAATTAGGTCATCTCATTGTTACTTTCTAACCATTGTGGTCATTATCTAAATCTCTTAACAGAGTTGGCTTAATAGCTATTTTTAAATCCTCTATTAAGGTGGCATTTATAGATTAAAGTGTCTAAAGACCTCTAACAAGGCCATTCCTGATAGGGTGATTAAATCCTCTAATTGGATCACACCTAATAGTGTGCTTTGTAACCTTTAATAGGGTTGATTCTTAACTGGGCTTACTTCAAAAGAGTGAAAAATAGTAACTAGTTGCAATTGGTGGTTTTTTCAAATTGGGTTTCCACGTTAAATCTTGGTCTCACTTGTGTTCATGCTATTTATTTCATGTGTATGCAACTAAGTTAATTAAGTTTAATCACAAATAATACCTTAAGATTTTCATGTTAAGTATTTACCAAGTTACAGTTGTTATTGCAATGGTTACTAAATCATAACATATTATCAGTATTAACTAAGTGCATGTTTGTTTGTCGAGCATTAGTATTTTAGTTTATGTTTTGTTCTAACATCTAAGAGATATCAGATTTATTTTATTGATAACTAATTCACCCCTCCCCTCTCAATTACTCCTATTATATTTCCAATAGTTCATACATGTATCCCCAAGTAAGATATCCTCCTAGGACCTCCCCTTGATGCAACCCCCTAAATCATGTACTTGGTAGATATGATCTTATGATTATATATGAACTCTTATGTATGTTCTTTTTTGGAATGAGTTAATAAGAAACAAGATACGAAGAGGGGGGTGAATTAGAATCTTGTACTTTTGACTTCTAAACCAATTATATGAATTAACACCTAGTTGATCTCATATAATAGATCTACTATTAACACTACAATGTTGAAACATAAATGAAATACATTACATCCATGAAACATTTTAGCACATAACACAATGATTTGGTAACCCAAAAATACTTCAATATGAAGGTAAAACTTGGGTGGGGATAATACTCACAAATCTTCACTATTGCAATAATAAAGCTAACATATTAGGGTTACAATATTTTATCATAAGTAATGATTTTCCCTATAAAGGGTCTTCCCTATTAAAATATGTAGGGACTATTTGGTCTTACCTTATTAAAGTATTTTACAATCACAATGATGTAAGGACTCTATTAAGAGATATGTATAGATTTGTTAGAAACACTTTGTTAAGAGATTTACCTAATCTCGATTAATAATAACTAATTTAGTACCTAAACCTTAGTTTTCTCTATAAGCTAGTCTTGGGTCTCCTCTTTTCTATATCTCCAATCTGATCTCCTAATATGATAACTCTGTTCAATCCTTCACTGATCCAATTTCTGTTAATCTAATATGCTTTTAAACTTAGTCTTCTCTTCTTCACATATGCATACACTTAGTCATTCCTTCCTTCATACTTGCATAAGGGATACATATCTCTCTCTCTCTCTCTCTCTCTCTCTCTCTCTCTCTCTCTCTCTCTCTCTCTCTCTCTCTCTCTCTCTCTCTCTCTCTCTCTCTCTCTCTCTCTCACTCACTCACTCACTCATTTCAATTCTAGGGTTAGAATCCTCTCTAAATAGATTTTCTATGAAGGTTCTAGATCGATGGTTTAGAAGTCATCATCTTTTAGCATTTCTATCTCACTTTCTAGTTGGTTTCAAATTACACACCTTGGGATCAATACCTTTTGAAATGATGTGTGATCACCTCCTTACCTAGATCTAAAAATACTAAATGCCATATGAAAGTTGGCCAAAATTATTTACATATGTATTTGTGCTATTACAAACTTATATGTCAAAACTAAACTGCTCGGCACTTGAATGCTCTGACGCTTGTTCATGTAAACTTCTTCATGTTGTCACTTGGATTCTATCTATCTTCTTTCTTAGAAATCAATAACTTGTTAATCTCTTTAATCTCTATTATATTCCTCAACACATACATGTCCTTGGTCTCAACTGAATACTCAGCAATCACTATCCTACTTGGTATAAGCTTTGTATGGGGTAAAAGCATAGATCTGTGTCACCGTTTGTGATACAAAAACCTGTTTTGGTCAAATCTCATTTCTCTATCAAAATTCAATTTTTAAAAAAAACTAAAAATACCCTTTTATAAGTTTCAGATTCAATATCATCATTATATAAATTTTTGAGTGTTTTGATTAGTTATAATATGCTATAATCTAAAAATATTATAAGTCGATATTTCAACATTTCAGAAGATGCTCTCTCAAAAAATGAAATTCAATAATAAATCATATCAAAAAAAATTTAAAAATATATTTATCACTAGGGGAGAGAATCCTCTTCATGAATATGTAATTTTTTTTCAAGAAGGTATAGATTTGATAGGGAAGTTTTGACGGGAGGAAAAAACTGTTGGATTCTGACAAGGTCAAACTTGAGTACTTATAACAAAGAAAATATACATCAAAAATAATTATTTCTTTTTTTATGCACTAGCTATACATGTCATCTATAAAATATTTTCAAATCATAACAAAAAAAGATGATTTGCACATACTTGTTTGACGGGAACTACATCCTATATTTTTTACAGTTAAAAAAGGGACTTGAAAATAAAATAAAATGAATAAATTCTTAGTCAAAAAAATAATAAAAATTATAGGCATAAAATTCATACAATTCTACACATTTCATCAGTTTACATCATCTTCATATTTTAAACACAAATACCATTTTTTTTGTCATTAATGTTGAACTGTCACATTCTGATATCACTTTTCTTTATAAAAGGTGACACAGGTTTGTGCTTTTACCCTATCTTCGGCCTTTACTAGGAAACTCGGTCAAAGTGATGACTATGTGATCTTGCCTAGTAAATGACCAAGTGTTTGGACATTAAGAAACCAATCTCGCTCTTTGATATTAGTGGCAAAAAAGCTTTTTCATGAAGAATCATTTCTTTCAAAAAAAAAATGAGTACTCGCGCTGAGACCATAGTTTGACACTGTGAAATCCAATGTCTGATATATGATCTTTTCATTATGTATTTCTCCTTGTCTTATTCCCTTATATCCTCTTTATTCTTCATTTCATATTATAATTTTAGTAAATGATAAGATAGAGCAAGGAAAGAAAACAATCCAAGTAAGTTAAGTGTGAAATAATATTACCATGAGATAAGAGAAATCCAAGAGCATACACCAAATAGTTCAATTATGGAGACAAGGATTTGAAATGGGAAAGAAAATAAAACCCCTTGTGACTATTATGAATGAAGGCAAATGCCTATAGAGAGAGAGAGAGAGAGAGAGAGAGAGAGAGAGAGAGAGAGAGAGAGAGAGAGAGAGAAAATGGTGGAGCAAACTAGCTCAATACAATAACATCAAAGTGATGTGTAAAGAAGAAAGAGAAAGGATCATATCTTTTTAAGAGATGAGAAAGGAGTTCCATGTGCTCACATGTGTAACTCCCATTTCTATGAATTTCATATTCATAATAAGTGTGTGCAAAGTGCTGAGATCCTCTTAAGGAGGATAAACTAAATTCCTTAATAAAGGAATTATAAAAATGAGTTGTCCTCTCATGTGGACTAAAGGACAAGTAAATGACATGTCCTCCACAAGTGTACAATAGGACAAACTACATTTAGGAATCTTTGGAATATCCCACTTAAATACATCCAAGGAAAGATTAATCTTTCTAACACAAGCCCTTAATCTTTACTTGGGGAGCTTACATCAAAGCGTTGTAAACCCAAATTTTTACAATGAAATTGAAATCTTTCTTTGGAAAGCAGTTTTCTCAAAATATCAGCCACTTGATGTTCACCCTTACAATAAAGGATGGTAACTTTCTTTTCTTCAACTCGTTCTCAAATGAAGTGATGCTGAAGAGAAATATGTTTGGTCCTTGCATGAAAAATTGGATTCTTCGCCAAGGCAATGGCAATTTGATTGTCACAATGTAGAGGGGTAGGTGCTTGTTGAGGTAGACCCAAATCTTCAAGAATTCTTCTAAGACATAAGGCTTCCTTAGCTGCATTAGTACAACCTTTGAATTCACCTTCAATTGAGCAAAGGGAAATAGAGTGTTCTTTTTTACTTTTCCAAGAAATTGCACCTGAACCAACAAAGAAACAATAGCCACAAGTGGATTTCCCATCATTGCGATCTCCACCTAGATCGAAATCAGTATAGCCTTGTAAAATAAATGCAAAATTGGCATCATAAAATAATCCCATATTAATAGTTCCTTTAATGTACCTTAAGATTCTTTTAGAAACTTTAAAATGTGTTTGTTGAGGTTTAGACATAAATCTAGAAACTAAACCAACACTATAAGCAATATAAGGTCTAGTAAGAGTTAAATAATTTAAAATTCCTACCAGTTGCCTATACAAAGTTTCATCAACAAAAGGAGTATTCATATCAACCATTAATTTAGTTCCTAATTCACATGGAATTGAAACATGGTTAGAATCATCCATCTTAAATTTTTCTAAAAGGTCATGAGCATACTTGCTTTGAGAAAGAAAGATACCCTTAGGAGTTTGCCAAATTTGTATACCTAAGAACTAATGTAAAATACCTAAATTAGTCATCTAGAATTTTTGTTTAAGTTGAAACTTAATATCAAAAATCAAAGCATCTAAACTCGAAGTGAGAATTAGATCATCCACATAAACAATAACAATGATAATATCATCTTGAGTATGTTTAATATATAAGTTAGGATCATTCTTACTTCTAGAAAAGTCTTGAGAAATAAAGAATGAATTAATTTTAGAATACCATTCTCTAGGTGATATTTTGAGACCATAAATAGATTTTTTTAATATGCAAACCATATTTTCACTACCTTTCTTAATGAATCCAGGGGGTTGAGCCAAATAGATTTCTTCATGTAAATCACCATTTAAGAAGGCACTTTTAACATCAATTTGGTGAATGGGCCAATTCATTTTAGATGCTAAAGAAAGAACTAATTTGACAGTAGGCATTTTAGCAATAGGGGAAAAAGTTTCATTATAATCTAATCCTTCAATTTATGAAAAACCTCTAGCAACTAATCTAGCCTTAAATTATTTTTTGTATAACCATTTACATGAAACTATATTCTTGCCATGAGGTAAATTAACTAAGTCCCAAGTTTGATTAGTAATTAAAGAGTCATATTCTTCTTTCATGGCCTTTTGCCAATAGGGTTGAGAGTTGGCTTGATCAAAAGACTTACGATCATTAGAATTCATAATGGTAGTCATCAAAGCATACTTGCAATAATTAATCCTTCTAGCTTTAATTTCATCGAATCTAGTAATATAGTCATCACTTTCATTAATTAAGTGTCGAACCCATTTAGGTTTACATTTAGTAGTAATAAAGTCATCATTAGAGGAAGAATCATTATCAATAAAAGCATCATTAGTAGCTTCTTGGATATCATTACTAGTAGAAGTAGAAATAATAGGTTGAGCTTGAGTTGTAGGGTTAATAGGAGGAGTAAGGTTAAGAGAAGGAGGTTGGTTCTCCACTACCACAATATTTAGTGTCACTAAATTCTACATCATGTGTAGTAGAATAGTCATGGACACCATTTTCTACAATGCAAACATCTCTCGCAACTTGAACTTTTTTAGTAGTAGAATCATAAACAGGATAACCCTTAGTATTTTCATCATAACCAACAAAAATATTAGGAGAAGACTTAGAATCTAATTTATGCCTTTTCTATTTAGGAGTATGAACATAAGCAACAAATCCAAAAATCTACAAATGATGTAAATTAGGTTTCCTACCAGACCAAGTGTCTTCTGGAGTAGTATCCTTGACAACTTTGGTAGGAGTCCTATTAAGAAGATAAGATGCACAAAACATGGCTTCAGCCCAAAAGTTATAATGAAAATTCTTAGCATGTAACATGCATCTAACCATTTCAACAATGGTCCAATGCTTTCTTTTTGCCACACCATTTTGTTGTGGTGTATAAGGAATAGTAAGCTCGTGTTTAATCCCACATAATTTCAAATAAAAGTGAAAACCATTATTCACATATTCCTTGCCATTATCAGTTCTGAGAATTTTAAGTTTCAAACAAGATTGTCTTTTAGCATATAACTAAAATTAAATGAATATATCAAGAACTTGATCCTTTCTATGCAAAAAATAGATCCAAGTTTGTCTAGTAAAATCATCAACAAAGGTAAGTGCATACTGAGAACCTTGGATGGGTTTATTCTCCATGGGGTCCAAAAGGTCACTATGGACAAGGTACAACTTATGAGTTAGCTGCCATGATTTACCACTTGGAAAGGGCTACCTATG
This sequence comes from Cupressus sempervirens, assembly GCA_028749045.1. Classification (NCBI taxonomy): domain Eukaryota; kingdom Viridiplantae; phylum Streptophyta; class Pinopsida; order Cupressales; family Cupressaceae; genus Cupressus; species Cupressus sempervirens. The sequence continues at coordinate 218,414,049 of CM053793.1, forward strand.
CATCTTACCACTCATACAACCAGTGCAAGAAATCTTAGAAGGAATAATGTGAGGCAAACCATCAACCATATTTCTTTTTTGCATTAAAGTAATATAATCCAAATTTAAATGGCCAAGTCTTTCATGCCATATATTGAAATCAATGGAAGTATGTAAAGAATATCATGAACTAGCAAATTCATGGAATTTAAATAAATTGTCATTAAACATTTTAGCATGAGCAATCACATAACACATATCTGTATAGAATTCAACTTTATAGTCCTGACATAACTTTGCAACAAAAAGTAGATTAGTTTTTAGATCAGGTACATACAGTACATCATGCAATTTACCATTAGGAATAGTTACATCACCTAAACCTTCAACTTTACAAGTCTGATTATTAGCTAACTGAATAGGAATATTAGCAATATCAGGTTACAAAGAATCAAAATTTTCCTTATGAGAAGTGACATGTTGTGATGCACCACTGTCAACAATCTATTCTAAAGCTCTACAAACATTATAGCTACAAGTAAAAGCATGACGATAATTAGAACCATTAGATTTGGCTTTTTTATGATTTGAATTTTGATGATAGTTACTATTGTTCATAGGTTTTTTATCATTTTTCTTTTTAAAATAGTTATTAACAACATTGCCAACTTTGTCACAATAAGAACAATGAGGTTTGGAATTTGAATGATTCCTTTGATTATTATTATTATTAAAGTTGGAATTACTATGATTGTGATTGTGATGATTGTTATGATTATTTTTATTATTGTTATATTTGACATTAGATTTATTATTGGAATGATTAGAGTTGTTATTATTGTGATTGTGATTATTATTGCAATTATGAGACATAAATGCATGTTCAGTTGATTTAAAAGTACCAAACTAAATTAGTTTAGCTTCTTCTTGTTGTAATAGATTTTGAAAAATAACATAAGTTAATTGAGCAATTAAAGTAGGAATAGCAAGTTGTGCATGTATATTTGTTATAAATTGTTGAAACTATCTAGGAAGACATGTTTTATAATGAATGTCAGCTAATTGAATAGCCAAACCAACTAGATGACTTTTAATAGCACCAAATTTTAATAGAAATTCATTCATGGTCTTAAAATATGTATACCTTAGATCTTCAAGTTGATCCTGCAACTATATTTTGCAAGATTCATCTGCACTGTCATACTGGGTTTGCAAAATTGTCCAGGATTTGGAACAATTTGCAATTAAAACATATAAATCTAGAATAATGGAAATACCAATTAAACCTAAAGTTTCTTCATTTTTAAGTTTCCAAGTATCTTTTTAATCTTGGGTAGCTGTTGAATCAGGTTCAACAAAAGGATCAGTGGCTATCTCTAACATGTGTTTAAAATGAAAAATGAACAAAATATGTGTTTTCTAGGAGTGATAATTAGAACTATTAAGTTTTATTTGTGGAATTAAGGTTGACATCTTTATGGAAAAAAATAATTTCCCCCTTATAGACATGACTTAAAAGTTAACTTGAATTAAAGAAACTTGCTAATGAAACTATGAATAAGTTTCTAAAAGATGAAACTTGATAGAAAAGAAACTTGATAGAGAAAAAAATGACAAATAGAAGTGGAACAGATGAAAAAAAATGATACAACCCTACAAGAAAACGTTAGAATAATGATTAATCTCTAATGAAAAAAGAATAATGCAGAAGCGTTATAGAATGATTATTGCATTATAAAATGTAAAACAAATCCAACTAACTATAATCATGATTCCTAATGATTAAAACCAACTTATAAGGGGTCAAAAATTGAAGTTATAAATTAATTTTGTAACTTTATAATATGACCACCATAATAAGTTTTAAAAATATGATTTATGACAAACAAATTTGAAGAAATGAGAATGAAAACTATATAACTAAATTGATAACTTAAAATTATAAAAGGAACCACTCTAAAAAGGTTAGAATGCTGAAGAAAGAAGACAAAGAACACAGGATTAAGTAAAGACAAACCAAACAAAAAAAACTATATAAAATAGTAATGATAAAAGCTTGATAAATAGAAGGATTAAAACTATATTAATTTAGTTTAAAGCTTGATTTTAAAAAACACAAGGAAACCTAAGAAAATGTAAGAAAAACAAATGTAAGGAAACCTAAAGCAACAAGGAGGTTGTTGGAATGGAGAGCAAGGATGAGCAGCTAGCAAGGATGAGGGGTTTTCGTTGTAGGTTAAAGAAAGAGTAGCTCAGGAGAAGGTGGAAGTGGCTCAAAAGGAGAAGAGATGCAGTCAAGTTCCAGGGGAATGCACGAGATCCTGGCTAACATTTACTAAGACCAAAATGGAATTTTTTTGCTAAAGAAATTAGCAGGCACAAGGGTGCTTGAAGGGGAAAAAAAATAGACACAATGGTAGGAAAAGTGAAAGGGGGTACTCAGTAATATAACTGGAAATTGCAGTAGCAAGGGTAGCAAATCCACCAACGAGACGAGGAAAGGGTAGTAGCAATAGAACAAGTTAAGGGAGAAACACTACCAAAAATCACTTAAAGGAATATAAATCTCATGCAAGAGGAATCACGCAAAAATGAAAACCAAATTAGGCTCGAATCCCAACAACCATGATATTAACCAAATTGGGCAAGCTCACGATTCAAGCAATAAGAGAATGTAGGATCGAGAGAGCCCACAATTTTGAGAAATGTGAGATCATGAGAGGAAGACAAACTAAGAAAACAAGCAAAAAATAAGAATTGCATACAAAGAAGAAGAGAAAAAAAAAACAAAAAGCTTCAAATTGAATCTATAGAATCAAACAAGGGCTGCCACTAGAAGGAAAGGGCAACCAAGACCAATAAGAGGTTAGCAAAATGAAACAAACAGCTGATTTCTTTAAATGATAAGATAGAGCAAGGAAAGAAATGATAAGATAGAGCAAGGAAAGATAAAAATCCAAGTAAATTAAGTGTGAAATAATATTACCATGAGATAAGAAAAATCCAAGAGCATACACCAAGATAGTTCAACAATGGAGACAAGAATTTGAAAGGGCGAAGCAAAGAAAACCCCTTGTGAGTATTATGAATGAAGGCAAATGCCTAGAGAAGAGAGAGCTAATTAAGGGAAAGAATAGGAATGTAAACAAGAAAAGCTAGAGACTGTAGAGGAAGATATTAAAAAAAAAATTAGTGCAGATTAGGAAATCTTAGAATTGCTAAAGTTGATATATTAAAAAAATTGAATAAATAAAATATTCCAAAAAATTAGATTAAAATAAATTTTAAATTGTTTATAAGATTTATGAAACAATTTTATCTAGCAAATATGAGATAAGTAAAATATTAAACACAATTAATATTAATGAAGTATTTCGTCCAAGTGAAATATTAGTAAAGTAATAACTTTTGCTTTAAATGTTAAAAAATGCACACTTTGTAACAAATGATTGCTATCATAATATGACTGATAAGTGCTTCTTGTTTTGGTGGCAAGCCTTCCAAAACAAGAGCAAAAAAAATTGCAATTTTTGATAGGAAAACCCTTTGGCGAAAAGCCTTCCAAAGAGGGTTAGAAAAAAATGGTTAAAAGATGATAAAAATAAATAAAAAATAAAAAACCTGCACACACAAGATGTTAGGATGAGCTAAAAACCACAACACAAACTTCTTCTCTCAATAATGTCACCAAATAAGGTGTGCTCCAATGAATGGTAACCTTCAACACAAAAACTTAAAATGAGGATTTGTAACCAAGCTCTGATACCATGTATGAAATGATAAGATAGAGCAAGGAAAGAAAACAATCCAAGTAAGTTAAGTGTGAAAACCCTTTGGCGGAAAGCTTTCCAAAGAGGGTTAGAAAACAATGGTTAAAAGATAATAAAAATAAATAATAAATAAAAAACCTGCACACACAAGATGTTAGGATGAGCTAAAAACCACAACACAAACTTCTTCTCTCAATAATGTCATCAAATAAGGTGTGCTCCAATGAATGTTAATCTTCAACACAAAAACTTGAAATGAGGATTAGTAACCAAGCTCTAATACCATGTAAGAAATGATAAGATAGAGCAAGGAAATAAAACAATCCAAGTAAGTTAACTGTGAAAACCCTTTGGCGGAAAGCCTTCCAAAGAGGGTTAGAAAAAAAATGGTTAAAAGATGATAAAAATAAATAAAAAATAAAAAAACCTGCACACACAAGATGTTAGGATGAGCTAAAAACTACAACACAAACTTCTTCTCTCAATAATGTCACCAAATAAGGTGTGCTCCAATGAATGGTAACCTTCAACACAAAAACTTAAAATGATCATTAGTAACCAAGCTCTGATACCATGTAAGAAATGATAAGATAGAGCAAGAAAAGAAAACAATCCAAGTAAGTTAAGTGTGAAATAATATTACCATGAGATAAGAAAAATTCAAGAGCATACACCAAGATAGTTCAAAAATGGAGACAAGGATTTGAAAGGGGAAAGCAAAGAAAACCCCTGTTGAGTATTATGAATGAAGGCAAATGATTACAGAAGAGAGAGAGAGAGAGAGAAAATGGTGGAGCAAAATAGCTCAATACAATAACATCAAAGTGATGTGTAAAGTAGAAACAGAAAGGAGCATAGGATTTTCATGTGTTCACATGTGTAATTCTCATTTCTATGAATGTCACATTCATAATAAGTGTGTGCAAAGTGTCAAGATCCTCTTAAGGACGATAAACTAAATTCCTTAATAAAGGAATTATAAAAATGAGTTTTCCTCGCATGTGGACTAAAGGACAAGTAAATGACATGTCCTCCACATGTGTACAATAGGACAAACTACAATTAGGGATCCTTGTAATATCCCACTTAAATACATCCAAGGAAAGATTAATCTTTCTAACAATAATCCCCCTTTTTCTATTGATAGAACTTGGGGCTACTAGGGTTAATTGTTACTTATCAAGGAATTATTGATGACTTGCCACAATATGGGCATAACCATTATTCTATCACTCCTTAAATTGATCCAAAAGTTGAAACTAAATTTCTAGATCAGCAGCTAGATCCATAAATCCTTCTGTATGTGAAAAGTGTGTATCTTTCTTCAAAAAAAAATTGGCAATAGATACTACCTTTTGAATAATCTCTGTGTGAAGTAACCAAAGTTGAATCAGCATCAACTTCTTCCTAATCTCTGTATCTTTACTCATGATCTTGGCTAACCTCTTTTGACTAGATGTCAATTCATTATATGAGGATGAGCTTGAACTTGCATTCTTGCACAATGTAATTACACTTGTTCTTATGGCTTCATGTAACATTTCTAATGAACATGCAATATCTATTGTAAAGAAATTACTATCACAAAATTTTAAATACAATGAATTAATTTTTTGTAAAATTGTTTCTAGTTATGTGACTAATGTAGAAATCGCATCTTGTCTATGTACAAGTTCCTATGAGGGTTTCTCAAGCACTTTATGTTACATTATTCTTTCAGACAATTGTAATAATTTGTCATTGGTCTCTATGTCTTTTGTCTAAATCTTATCAACGAATTTACTAGCTGATCCAAGATTATATGTTGATTATTCAAATATGTGATTTCAAATGCATCTATAAAAATATCTTTGATAGTATGTAATACCTTCCTTCTCTTCTTCTCTCTTCTCAATTGTTCTTTCTTTTCCTTAAGGCTCAACAAGATTTATAGTTGTTGCATTTGTTCAAGTGTGCGATTGTTCAAATCATACATAGGTAATGTGATTACCTCATCAAGGCAAACTAACTCATCATCCTCACTTGAGTTAATCACACCTTGAGATTGTGAGGGTGTATCACTTGGTAGTGATAATTGCAATTGTTTTCCCTTTTCACTTGATCTTGATCTTGAATATTACATTTGTGGAGGAATCTCTTGTTGCGTAGGTTTCATAGTTGTATGTTTGAAAGCCTTTGCACTCAGTAATTAAATAAGAGTTGGATTAGCATATTTCTCTTTCTGTGTTACTTCTTCTTCTTCTTACAATTTAGTGCATGTGACTTTTTCAAAATTTGCCTCTTTGTGCAAAATAGGCATACAAGTGAATGGTGTAAATACAACTAAAGCCTTTCCAAGTTTCTCAACACTTGCATCCTCTCTAATTGATGTCATGTCAATATATTTTTAATCTTTGGATAATCTACAATCTATAACAAAATTGGGTTAGGATAGAGTTTTCTTCAATCTATCATTAAACTTTTAATATCTTCTTTTGTCAATATATTTAGATTTGATGGAGGAGTGTTAGTGTCATCTTCTATTTTTACAATCTCTTTCTATTCACACAACTAACTAATTATTGAATCTACTCAGTTAGCTTAGCCACTTCTTTCTTGTAGTCATCTTTAAATTCTATTGTGTCTCGTCCTTCCCTCTAAATGTTGTCTTGCTCAACTTCATGAGCTTTATTTTTTTAAATCTTGTATGCCCTATCTCTCAGCATAAAATTCTTTATAAAATATTTAAGGGCTATAGACATATGAGTCTTTCCAAATCTGGCATAGCTTGTCCCAATGTTGTCTCTCTTATTTGTTTCCTGGTAGACAATGGCCACTTCCACTTTACATCTACTCATTTATATAATCCCACTAGAAATCTAGCTCCCAATTCCAATGGTGTATGTCTAAATTTGATCATCATGTCAATCATAGCTCCTTCAAGCTTATCTTGATCAACATCATTCAAAGAATCATAATGCATATCTTTAAATCCCATAACCCTCTCTAATTCTCTTAATTTTTTACATACCTAGTCCATAGTCATTGGAGGGAGTCCCTTCACTATTTGAAGTTTTTTGGGTTCATCAGACTTGGTCATCTCATCATCTTCCTCCTCTTATGCTACAATCAATTTTATTCTTAGCTTACCTTGTGTTGGATGCATTTGTATTTCGGTTGGTTTCCTCTTCTTTGATGGACTTCCTATGACTTTCTTAGTAGAAGTTTGAGATGCCTTTTTCCTGGTAATGACCACCTTGCCCTTTGGCTTTTGATTTTTTATCATTCCTTGCATTTTCTTCTTCAAGATGGCCTTTACCTTAGGCTCAATAACAACAACCCTTTTCTACTTGGTAGCCTTAGGCTTTGCAACAACAAATTCTTTTCCTTTATATTTCTTGACCTTTATAACCTATCCAGACCCTTCTCATTTTTCCTTATTTCCACCCTCAACAATCTTTACTTTTCTTTGCTTTCCTTCCTTGGGTGTGCTAGTTTTAGTAGTCATCTTTGCAATTATAGTTTCATATGTGCCAAATTGCTCGGCATTAGCATGTATGTCTTTAGCTAAAAAATTTTGGATTACTATAGTGACCTAATCTACATTTATTTTGTAGGGCATTGGCTTTATCCATTCTATCCTCAGCAAAACTGCTTGAACATAAACAAAATATATATCTACAATAAAACATACTCCATCATAGTACTTATCTACAACTAACTTAGGAATCCTTATTTTTTTCCTCATCTTTACTTTGAATTCTTCAAAATAGTTTCCCATTATTGATTCATAGTTTTCTCCCAATCTACTAATTAAGTCACTAATTTGCTCCATAGTTGTTTGATTTCTATCCCAATCTATTGTACCAATAGTAGGAAAAGATTTGTGTACATAGAAAAATGTACAGACTAATAAAGATCCAAACTTAAAAGAGGTATTCTTCACTTTCCACACTACCTCTAAATTCTCTATAAGTTGGTGAAGTTACATCTTGGCAAGATCACTGGAATGATCCTTCTTAACAATTTTGTAGCCCAAATCCACTACTACATAGGGTACATTATTCTACCTACTAGATTGATAAAATTTGTGTGCAATCACACAAATAGAAAATTTAACTAATGGGTCCTCAATTCCATTGATTGACATACCACAACCGTTCCACTTTGGCTTGGTCATATTTTCAATTTCATTCTTTGTTGCACTTCTTATATTTTTGGTCAATCCAAGGTAGGGTACCTAGTTACCCTGTCAATGATAGCCTTGTTTACCTTTATCAACCCACCAGCTAACCATATTTTCATGTCATGAATATAGCTAAGAAGAATCTTTATCCATTCCAATTTAAAAACTTTCAAAAAAACTAGGGCACAGATAAGCCCTTCCTTGGAAACTATCATGTGTTCATCCTTCAAGATACCATCAACACATAGCTTTTCATAAGCTACTCTAATCTCAAAATCTCTAGTTTCTCCAACTTTGCATTGATAATAGGATCATACATCCTAAATAGTCAAAACTCTAAGAAGAATCGACAATAAAGTTTCAATATCATAAATAGAGTTTTTTAGAATTAGTGAATTTTTGAAGTTAGGTGGAGGACTTTGATCATTTATTAGAATTTGTACACTTCTATCCTTTAACATTTATCTTCCATATGCCATTATGTACTAAGGTTATAAAAAAACCTTTCTCAATATCTCAACTAAATATTTAACTCAGCATTGAGAGTAATAATTACTTTGTTTCACAAAATTATATATAATCTGTTATGATTCTTCGTGTTGGTCACTAAAATTGTTTCGATCACCTTGAAATTTTCTCATAAACCTTTTAACCACTTAATGAATGAAAATGAGTTTGCAATTTTGATAAATACCTTCAAATTTTCATTTTAGGTTTGCATTTAATGCCTTCATACTTGGTTGGTGTATGACAGCTAGCTCAATCTCCATTTATGGTCAGCCAAGTTTACTCACTCGACCATAACTAATTCATTTTGTCAATATATTACCTTCCTTTATCACTTAGTCTATACCACAAAGCTTGGTCAATATATATTGTACTATTGATGCTTGATACTCTAAGATTTCCATTTATCTTTGTTCTTAATGTATCTTTTATTTATGTAGATATGAACCTTTATCACTTCTATGCTAGGAACTTATGTAAAATATAACATTGAGTATACAATTCCTACATACCTTCTTTCCTTAGAGAGATGTGGTGTGATCACATGATCCATCAGATTGGGTGATCATGGTTTCATTTGCTCTACTGCTTCCAGCTCTTACTATCTCTATCCATGTTTTCTTTCTTTCAAGTTTATCATTTCTATTACTTGGTGTTCATGTTGGTGCTAGTGTTATAGTTTTGTAAATTATATTGATATGTCCAAATTTGAGACAACTGAAACACACTATCTCTCCATTTAGCCATTTCCTATAATTTCCTTTGAAATTTGTTTTGATGCATTTAGCTAGAATGTGTCCATATTCTCCAAGAGGTAGAGTTTTTTTTTTTGTTAAGTTTTCTTTAGTTAGTATATGTTAGTATTGCTTAGTTTTTTGGATTTTTAAGTGTTTTATTAGATAGATTTGTTGTTTATGAGTTAAATGTTAAATGTTATTTATGTAGATAATTATAGTTAAACATTAAATGTAGATAACTATAGTTAAGTGTTAAATGCAGATAACTATAGTTAGATTTAATATTAGTTAATTATAGTCATATATTAAACTTAGTTAACATAGATTACATTCAAATTTACATATTAAATGCAGTTAATATATATTAAACTGATGGAACTACGATTATGTGGAAGCATTCATTATTCTCTAGCACCCTAATGGATGCCAATAAACATGTTATTGCTATTAAGATTTAGAGTTTATCCCAAGATAAATATTGGTATATTGTCAATGTATATGCCCCTAAAATTAAGAATACTAGAGAAAAAAATTGGGATTCTCTTTCTAAGATTAAGCGTTTGGATTATTATGGTAGCTAGTTATTTCTAAGGGATTTTAATATTCCTCTTTATGAACATGAAAAAAAAAAAGAGGTAATGCTAGTCAATAGGAAGGAAGGTTGGATCTTATGGACTTTATTACTTATGAAGGCTTAATGGATCTAGATCTTGAAGGGATTGATTTCACTTGCAGTAGTAAAAGAGTTGGAAATGATTGTATCCAAGCTCATTTGGATAGAGTCGTATATCTCTAGACTAGACTAAAGATTTTGTGTGTAATCTAAATGAAATTTAGCAGATTGCCTCTTATCATTTTCCACTTTTATTAAATGTAGAGGCTATTCAAGCTAGGAAGAACTACTCATCCAGATTTGAGAAAATGTGGATGCTGTACCCATATTTTGAGGATCTATTGGAAGGATGGTGGAATATTAATATTGAAGGAACTACTCTGTTCTATATTTCCTCTAAACTTAAAAATGTCAAAAAAAGAGTTAGAGAGTGGAATTAAATATCATTCGATAATATTTTTGAAAGCAAATTAAGTCTAAAAGATGATCTAAATTCTATCCAAGATAGAATTCAATAGGAGGGATAATGTATGGAGTTGACAAAACAAGAGAATGAAAAACTAGTGGACTATGATAACATCATTTCAAAAGAAGAAATATTTTGGAGGTAGAGGTCTAGATCTATTTGGCTAGAAGAAGGGGACAAAAATACTAATTTTTTTCATATGTCCACTATGAAACACATAGCCAAAAATTGTATATCTAGCCTTACTAAGGGAAGAGAAAAAATTACTAATAGAAAGGATACTTCTAATGAATTAGTCTCCTTTTTTCTTCTATGTTGTCTTCTAACCACAATGTTGATGAAACTAAACAAGTTGAGTTACTTGAAGCTATCCCCCATCTGGTTTCAAAGGAGAAAAATAAAATGTTGTGTTATTACCAATGGAGAGGAAAGTTTCAAAGCTTTGTTCTCTTTTGAAGGAGATATATTACCTAGGTTGGATGGTTTCCCTATGTTTTTCTTTCAGAAAGAGTGGAGACTAGTTGGCAAAGATGTGCATGATGCTGTCAAAGAATTATTTGGAGCTAAAAGAATGTTGAAGGAAATTAACTCTACCTTTCTTTGTCTTATCCAAAAGATGATTGGAGCTCACTCACCTAAATAGTTCAGACCTATTAGTCGTTATAATTTTATTTATAAATTATCTCTAAAGTCCTCGCTTTTAGATTATTAAGTATCCTTCCTAATCTAGTTTCTAAGAAATAGAATGGTTTTATTTCTCGAAGAAAAAATCTTAATTCTATTATATTTGTCCATGAAAATATTCATTCTTTATCTATGTCTAATAAATAGAGGTTTATTATGAAAGTAGACATTGCTAAAGCTTATGATAGAGTCAAATGGACTTTTCTTCAAAAGGTTTTACTTTCTTCTGGCTTTAATGATAATATTATTAATTTAATCCTATAGCTTGTTTCCACTACTTCTCTTGTTGTGTTAATCAATGGGAATTCAACTAATTTTTTTAAGCCCTCTAGGGGGTTGAGCAAAGGTGGTCTTTTTTCCCCTATTCCCTTTACTGTTATGGATGATAGCTTGGGTAGATTTATTGGGAAGCTGGTTTAAAGAGGGGAAATTCAAGGTTTGGGACATTCTTCTCATCCTCTTATATGCTCTCATGAACAATTTGTGGATGATACCATTTTTCTAGGTCAAGCTAATGCTAGGGAGGCTAGAAGCCTTAAAAAGTCTCTCAATGTTTATTCCTCTATTTTTGGGTAGTTGATTAATTAGAATAAGATTTCTCTCTTTTTTATTAATACTCCTAAAATTAGATAGAGAAAGATTGCTAATATTCTTGGTTGTCCCATAGGGTCTTTTTCATGCTGCTATCTTGGTCTCCCCCTGGGGCTTAGCCCTTTAGATACTTTTTGGGAGGATCTAATAAAGAAATTCAATCAAAAATTAGTTGGTTGGAAAGGTAATATTTTGAGTCAAGTAAGTAAATTTACTCTTCTCAAAGCTTGCCTTCAAAGTATTCCAACTTATGCTTTGAGCCTCTTTAGGATTCAAGCTAAATTTTTTGATGCTATTGATAAAGTTCAAAGGAATTTCTTATGGTTTGGAACTAAGAAAAAGAAGAGAATGGCCTTGATTTCTTGGGAAAAGATGTACAAACCTAAGATGCATGGTGGTCTAGGTATTAGATCTATAAGAAGTATGAATAAAGCTTTATTGGCTAAACAAGGGTGGGGAGTGTATCATGATGTTAAGGAATGGAGCTCTATTTGGAAATAGCAGTATCTTTATGAGGCACCAACTTTTTCTTGACTTTTTATCCTACCCTATCACTCCTATTTCTTCCACTATTTGGAGTACAGTCCAAGGTGCTAAACATATCTTGAATAAAGGATGTAAATAAAAAATTGGTAATGGATATAATGTCAGATCCTAGGATAATGAGTGGCTTGTGGACCACCCTTTAGTTAAGAACTTTAAGGATGTGAATTATTTTGAAATTTTTAAGTAGGTTTAGGTGAATTTGTGGAGAATTACTGGACTAACAATGAGTGGGTTAATATTGTAGAGATTGATCTAGAATTTTCCAATATCTAGATTTCCCTAAATTCTTGTAGCCTTTATCCACATCAGGTGGATCTTATGGTGTGGGGAATTGATCCTAGAAGTTGTTTCAAGGTCTCTTATGTGTTTGGATCTAAGGACAAGGGTAATTCTCCAAAGTGGGCTAAAACTTGGATCAAAGGACTTATTCCTAAAATCAATATCTTTTATTGGACTTTACTTCAAAATAAAATTCTAGACCTGGATAATTTGCAAAAAATAGTAGTTTATTTGGTTAATAGATGTTGTCTATGCAAGATGGAATTAGAAGATAGGAATCACCTTTTTTTGAAGTGCAAATTGAGCTAGAATGTGTGGGGTTATCTTATTCAATATTGGAACATCTCTTGGGTTCAGCATAATAACATTGATTTTTTCTTTTGAAGTTGGATATGCCCCATAAAGGATGTAGAAATTGTTTTTATTTGGAAGATATCTCTCCCCCATCTTTGGTGGGGTATATAGAAAGAGAGGAATAATACAATTATCAGAAACAAGGAAACTTTGTCTTGGGTTTTGGGTCAAAATATTATTAGAGAAATTAAAGAGATTTTTGAGTCTCAGAACAAATTTTTTGATGAAACCCAAATAAGAGATCCTATGAATGGTAAAGGTATTAAAACTAAATAGGATGACCAGAGACAGTATGTAAAATGGGAATCTCCTCCTTTGGGATGGGTTAAAGAAAATTTTGATGGCTCAGCTAAAGGGAATCTTGGAAAAGTGGGGTGTGATGGAGTGTTGAGAAACCATTACAAAAGAGTTTTGAATGCTATGGCTATATCTATAGGTAATTTTACTATTCATAATGTTGAGGCTACGAAAGCTCTATTCACGGTGATGATGAAAATGGAATCTAGATTCTAGAACTTATGGATGGAAAGGGATTCTATTTATATTGTCAACATGTTGAATAATATGAGTACAATAACTAGGAGTATTGAGGACAGCATCGTCAAAATTAAGTACCTTATTAAAAAATTCATAATGTAATTATTACTCATATTTTACATGAAGGTAGTAGAGTTGTTGACTGGATATCAAATAAGGTAGTTTACAGGGAAGCTAAGATGACATGGTAGGATTAATTCAGTAACGATTGTGAGGTGACAATAATTTTTAATTATGATATGAGAAATTCTACTGAAGGAAAGATTACAAAAGATTCAGAAATTAATGATGAGAAGTGACAATTTTATGGCAGATTATTTATGTATCCCAAGAAGGTACTATGGTGTCGTTATGGAAAGTACTTGGCATGTTTTCAAGGTTAAAAATTTTTTGGAGATGAAATATATTTTATTCTCTATTTTTCTTACCATTTCTTAGATTAGTTGCGAGTGTAGAGCTAACTGCAAGATGGGTGGAGAACCAAGGAAACAAGAGTCGACCACCTGCAAGGAATGGAAGGAAAATTTGGCTGTGCGGGACATTCTCTAAAAAGGAAAAGTAATGGCTTATATCGAGAGGCTTCATGGCTTCAAACCCCACATAACAAAGTATTTCTTCAAGAACTGGATTTCAGATAGGGTTACTATGAAATTGTCTGAGGATTTTTTAGCTGAGATTGTGGGACTTCATATGGAGGGCCTAAAATTTAGTAAGGAGACCAGCATTTTGAATGTTGTTGTCAAGATATTCTTCAAAAGTGATAAAAAGAAGAAACGGCTTGAGAAGAGTGGCAACTTCTATGACCTGAGATGAATTAAGGTTATATGGAGGGATGTTTTATCCTATATTCATGAGTATTTCATCCTGGATGGAAGATCTAAGAGGGTACACAAATTTCACTTTGTGTTTTTAGATCACTTTTAGTATAAAGATAGGCTTTCTTTCTTGTTTTATTTCAAGTTTTATTTGCTTCAAAGTCTCCAAGCCCATACGAAAAAGGTGTCTAGACAAGTACTCCATGAGGGGTTAATCTTACTGATTGAAAATTACTCTAAAAGCAAAGTTGTTAAACCCTCTCCCATTCTGGAAAAGAAGCATAAATTTCTTGGTAATGACCCTCATGCTAAGAAAATTAATGTTAAAAATGAGGAGGGATTTAGTGATAGTAAGGATGCTAAGAAGAGTAACAAAATGGAGAAAAAGAAGAAAAATGTGGAGGAAGTTATAGAGTCTAATGATATTGTTGAAGATGATGCTCAAATAGAAATAGGGGAATTCAGTTCTAATTTGGATGGCTACTCTGGTAGCAAAGATATTTCAAATGGTAAGGATAATTTGGATAACAATAAAGAAAGTAAAATAGAGTCAAATAATGGTTTTGAAGCCTCGAGGCATAACGAGGGGAACCGAAGTGCTAACCCTACACCTATAAAAAGGAATTGTACTGAGGTTAAAATGGGCATGGAAATTGAAAAGAATGATGATGGTAAAGCCCTTATCATGAAAGAGCTCACCTTGAGTAAGGAGAAAAAAAATGACCCTTTGGAGCAGTAGGGCTTAAACACCAAGAATTAGGTCAACATCAAGGAAAATTAGAAAATGACCAATGATTCTAGGAATAAATCTACTAAAGGGCTCAGGGATGACTCTCATCATGTGATCTTTTCTTTCCTTCATAGAGCCAAGCTCAAAGAAAATGTGTCTCTTCAAGGAGACTCCTAGCTCTATAATGAGATTATGGTGCTAAAGAAAAAAGTTTGGGACATGTAGAAAGAGTTGGATCATTGAAGAACTTTGAGAGCCCATCTAGAAAGCCAAGTTAGTAATACTCCTGAGAAACTAAAGGAGTATGAACTAGAACTCTAATAATTGATCAAGGATAGTGGGAAGAAGATGGAGCTTGTTACTTCCATCTTATGTGTTGCAACAACTAGTTTAGGAAAGAAATGTAATGAAGATATTATGTCTCTAGATATAGTTGGGGTTAAGAGTCTAGGTGGTCCAAGTAAGAGAACAAAGTAGAGTATGAAGAAAAAATTTGTTGAGGTTCCTGGGGTTGCTATAGAAGACATCATCTAGAGAACTTTGGAGGTAGGCAAGGAGTTAACAGATGTCATCAAAGAGCTTCTTTAGCTACTGGTCAGGTTTGCTGGAGAGTTAGTTTCTAGTCTATGTTGGTTTGTTGGTTCTATTTTTATTTTTGTTATTTTTTCCAACTTTTTGTTTTAAACTCTAGGTTCCAGGTCCTTGTAAAACTTGGGTGTGCTTGTGGTTTTTTAGTCTAGTGGTTTCAGGTGCCTATAAAACCTAGTTTATTTGATGTTTTGTGGTGAACTTTAGGTTTTAGATCCTTGTAAAACCTAGTGATTCTTCTTGTTTATCTTTAGCTTTTGTAAATGGTTTTGGGACCCTTCAAAACCTATTTTTCCCTTAATCTAAAACATATATTAAACTTAGTTAACTAAAATTACATAGAAAACTTGTTCAAACCTATGGTTAAATTAGTAACATTAAAATTTAGTAAATAACTTAAATATCTATACACTTAGTTTCAAATTAACAAAAGTAGAAAAAAAATTCACACAATAATGCATTTATTTTTCAAAATAGATGACCTATACATTATTGATATGTATACAAGTTTTAAAATGATCAATATATTTGAGTTTTTAAACTTAGATATGATTAAATAGTGCATGTAATGTAATGTTGTACATAATTTTTAAAATTAGAAAAATTCAAGATTATATTTATTTACACAAGTATATTTATAGACTTCTAACACCCTCCCTAATAGGGAGAAGGTTATTTCTATGAGAGAAGAGTTGTGTCATACAATCAAGAAAATTGAGTCATAAAACCCATATGATGTCATCAGTATTAAGACTTTTTTTTCTTCTCTTTCTCATAGTGTCACTGGCACTATAAAATATAGAAATATTGGTATGGATGTCTCCATCACCATGGTAAAGACCATGATTCCATTTTATATAGATAGGCCTCAAGTTATAGGTTACTCACTATGAAGTGCACAGTTCCTCTTATTGCACCATTTATGTATCCTCCTTGGCTAGCTGCAGATCATAGATGGCCACTAAAGGATGAGTTTCCTCTTTATTTCTACAAACAATTGATTGCAAAATTTCATTTAAAATATGATGTAGATTATACAAATTTTCTAGGTCATGTTTCATAGATCCTATGTAGATTATCAGAGAGGTTTAGATTTCCACACACCCCTATACCTACTAATAAGTGGGAAATGATGGGTCCAAACCTTTTGCTTATGCCGAGAGGTCCAGAGATGATTGTTGTGGGTTTGAGTGTTCTTGATGATACAATTAAGACTTAAATCTATTATAGAATTATTATAGTTACTACATAGTTGTAGGAGATGTCATATGATCAACATGGTAGATATATGTTATAGTCTCATGGTACCATTCTGATAGCCACATTGTCTAGAATAGGAGTTGATGATACATATGGGATAACAATTATATCTTCTCCACTAGAGGTTTCTACTATATTAGATGTAGATGCATTGCATCATATGACATCATATTTACCTACTGGTCTTCTTGGTTCATATCAGGCCTTATTGATAGTCACACAGATTCCCCTTAATGACATTTAGCCACATTCTCTTACATATAATAGGATCATAGGACTCATAGAAATATTAGGATATTCCTAAACCTTCTACAACACCTACTCCTACTGATGCCCCTACATCGCCTCCTACAACACCCCTCCTACTCAAGCCCCCACATTATGCCAATGTCTATTTACCACTATGATTATATATGAGAAGATTGATTTAGACACTGATCTTGTTATATCATTGCATGATTCAAATATCAGTTAATTTGACACAACATTACACGCTACTATAGTAAATATATCTATGAACTTAAATTTATTTTTCTCTGTAATTTATAGTTACAAGTTTACATGTACTTGAGATTAAATACATACCTAGAGACACATATATTCTTGATTTGAAATCCAACTTAAATATGCACATATGTATACATGTGTTATAGGGTCTTAGTTGTCGTATGTTACATTTTTGTGATCTTCAGATGTGAACACATTCCAGATGACATGAGTTAGAGGTATGTAATTTATATATTTGATATACATATAATGTGTGTAATTTTATATAACTCTATTTTTTAAAAAATTAATTTGACATATATGCATGTATTTCTTTAATTTGACATAGAGTTCATACACATACCATAGAGCCTTTTAAGGTCATGGATCATGAGGGGGGATGTGATTGATTTTCATGTATATGTAGTGCTTGTGTTATTTTAGATTTTTCTACTTTCTTGATATGGAGAAATTTTATAATTTTATTTTGGATACATTTTATATGGATACCTACATGTTTTATATTTTTTTTGGATACATTTGATCTAGACACATTTTATATGGTTTTTTGAGACATTCTATATGGGCACATTATTCTCTATCTAGACATTTGATTATATACATGTACATGTTATTTATGTTATGTTCATGCCTTATTTCATTATATACATGTAAATGTTAGTTATGTTATAGTTCATAGATGCATGTTATGTTCATGCCTTATATTCACATTTATCTTCACATGTTACATGTTCATATTGAATGTGTGCATGTTTTCAATATTCATCTTTATATTCATGTTTATGTTCATGTCATGTACATGTTATTGATGTTCATGTACATATTTTCATTAAATCACATATGATAATTTGCATTTCATCATCTTACTTTAATGAACTATAAAACTACATGTCTAAAGGGGAGGTCCTAAAATATACATAAAAATAACATCTTTCAAAACAAATATATTCATCAAATTATCTAATGCATGCACACAAAAAATGTCTTAAGAAGAGGTCCTAAAATATACATAAGAATGTCATATTAAAGCATTCAAAAAAAAATATTACTCAATCATCAAATAACATGTGCATAAGAACACACATGTGAGAACATAAACAATACATTAGATCACTTAAAAATACATAAGAGCATAAAGAATATGCTAAATAATACATATGATCATTTAATCACTAGAAAGAGTACATAACAACATATATAAAAATAACATCTTTCAAAACACATATATACATCAAACTATCTAATGCACACACAAAACATATCTTAAGGGGATGTCTAAAGGGGAGGTCCTAAGAGGATGTCTTAAGGGGAGGTCTCAAGAGGAGGTTTCAAGGGGATGTCTTAAGGATACATGTCTTAAGGGGAGGTTTGAAGAGGGAGGTCCTAGGGGTGTGTCTTAAGGGGATGTCTTACTGGGAGGTTTCAAGGGGATGTCTTAAGGGGAGGTCCTAAGAGGAAAGTCCTAAGGTGATATCTTAAGGGGATGTCTTAAGGGGGTGTCTTAAGGGGATGTCTTAAGGGGAGGTCCTAAGAGGGACATCCTAAGGGGATGTCTTAAGGGGAGGTCCTAAAATATACATAAGAATGCAAATCAAAGCATAAGTTAAAGAATAAATAACATCTTGAACATACATAAGAGCATATAATCATATATACGAACATTCCATAAGAACATATATTCATGCATAAGAACATACATAAGTTTGCATATAATCATATATTATAAAAACATATAATCATTCACAAGAACATATAATCATACATTATAAGAATAGATAATCATACATAAGAACATATAATCATACATAAGAACAAGCATAAGAGTTCATACAGAAGAACATATAATCATACATAATAACTATTGATCTCTAAGCCTATGTTTTTTATTAATGTCCAAACACTTAGTAATTTGCTAGGCAAGATTACATGGCCATCACTATGACCAATTTATCTGCTAAAGGTTGAGCATACAAAGCTTAAACCAAGTAGGATATTGATTGTCAACTATTTAGATGAGACCAAGCACATGTACATGCTAAGAAATAGAGTAGAGATTGGGCATATTAACAAGTTAGTTATTGTTGAGAAAGAAAGTATATTGAAGTTGAGTGACAGCATGAAGAAGTCTACATGACTAAGCATTAGAGCATTCAAGTGTTGAGAAATTAATTTTGACATTTAAGTTTTTAATGGCACAATCACATATTTAAACCATTTTGGCCAACTTTTGTATGATATTTAATTTTTGCAGAGCTAGCTAAGGAGGTGATCACACATCATATTAGAAGGTAATGATCCCAAGGCGTACAATTCATCCAATCAAAAAATGAGATAGAAATGGCAAAAGATGATGAACTATAAACCCTCAATCAAGATCTAGAACCTTCACAAAAAATCTATTTAAGGGCGATTATAACCCTAGAATTGTAATGAGTCAGGGAGAGAGGCATATCCCTTATGCAAGTATGAAAGAAGGAATAATTGAGTGTATATGCATGTGAAGAAGAGAAGACTAAGTTTGAAAGCATATTAGATTGAGAGCAATCAAAGAATTGAAGGAATGAATAGAGTTATTAGAATAGGAGATCCAATTGGAAATATAGAAAAGAGGAGACCCAAGACCAGCTTACAAAGAAAACTAAGGGTCTAGTACTTGTTGAGCTATCATTTTACATGATTCTTAATGGAAAGAACCCTTTCAAATTCCTCTTTTGAAAAGTCAATCTTGGGGATCAACTCCAAGGTTCTGAGCAATCTTGCAACCTACTAGAATCTGTTCAATTGAAGATAAATGTGAATTTTCACAAGGAAGCATTTTTTGGTTCTTATACCTTTGGATAAAATGTAGAATATTTTCACTACTTCAAAATAGTAAACACACCAAAAGAAATGTATTTTTTATAAGATGTAGAATCTATTCACTGTTATTCTCTACTCTCATCATCTGTGTTAATACTTTAGTGATTGCTTCTTGGCAAGATGAACAGTTGAACTCTGAATGACTAACTTTATACAATTGGAAAAATCTTGGGAGAAGGAGGATTCTAGGATCAGCTTCTTCTCCTAAACATTGCAAATTAGCAACCATATTATCTATGGACTGTGTTCGACCTCTTTTTTTGGGAAGGAAACCTTGGCTCTTTCATCTTGATCAATGGATATTTTTGTTGAAATCATATCAAAAGCCATCACTTTGTAAGACCCCAAATCCAATTGTAATAATGCAACCTCATTAGGTGCATTATATTATGTAATCATTGTTTTTAACTTTGGCTCTAAATCTATCTTGATTTGATTGTTCAACCTTTTCCATGATAATGATAATTGAGTGAAATCCATAAATAACCATCCCCTTAGACGTTTTATCAATTCTTTTCTTAGTAGAAATCCATAGGTTTTAGGAATACAAACCACATGTATATCAATGACATCTTGAATTTGAGAGTCAAATGTCAACTGTATCTGAATGTCTTTCAACACACCAATGACTTTCACCTCTGTTTTATCCAACTGTATTACTATTTGATCAGAGGGTTGAGAAGTAACTCCCAAACTTTGTGCAATTGATAATGGCATAACATTACACAAGGATCCTAAATCAATTAGGCAATTATGAAGATTCTTCCCATATATCCTTATGCTAAGTAGAAATGGGGGCACCTCAACCTTGTCTTAAACATAGTTGGCATTGCCTCCAAAGCATCGACTTGTTGAGATACTATCTTTTGAGGGATAGTATTTGTATTATGTGTTACCTTTGTATTATCTAGATTCTTCATTAGAGCTTCTCGTTGATATGGACAGTTTTGTAGCATGTCAAACATGGATATGTTGGCCTTTGTTCATTTCAAATCTTTCAACACATTATATTTCTCAGTAGATCAAGCTGGGTTTTTCAAGATTGTTGGGATTCCCTAATTTTGATTTTGTTGTCCTCCATATGGGGGCCTAATTGGCACCAAATTATTACTTGCTCTTAGATCAAGAGGAGTTGGTCGTATTCCTAGAGGAATTCCATATGTCATGGGTTCTTTTTGACTTTGTAGATTGTACATATTTTGATTATTGTTGCAAAAGGAAAACATATCTTCCCATTGTAATGCTTACTTAGCTATACTCTTCCCCTTATCCCTCCTTTCTATATTCTTCTCCCTTTGTGAAATATTAGCACGTGGAGTCTCTATATTTGTGGATCCAATAGTTCTCACCTTGATGTTTTGGGAAGTTTGTTATGGTTGTTCACTTCCCCATCTTTCTTCTAAGACTTCATCAGTGGATACTTGTTGTGGGTCTTCTCGATGCTTCATTTAGACCCATTTGGCTTCTATTCCTAGAGTAAGAGGCATAGCCAATCCCTTATCTACAAAAATGTTACTTGTACCTAGGATATAGAAACTACCTCAGGTCCTTGTGATTCAGGGGGCATCTGACTCCAATCCTGCTATTGAGGTTCATTAGTTGGAGTCTCACT
The DNA here is from genome assembly GCA_028749045.1 of Cupressus sempervirens. Taxonomy (NCBI): domain Eukaryota; kingdom Viridiplantae; phylum Streptophyta; class Pinopsida; order Cupressales; family Cupressaceae; genus Cupressus; species Cupressus sempervirens. The sequence goes on from CM053793.1 coordinate 218,435,648, forward strand.
TATCTTATCCCCAACCAAATTAGTACCCATGAGCATAAACTCAAATTTTGACATATGAAAGACATCAATGTCTATGACATCCTACTCATCTACCCACTATTGCATTTCATCCTCTGATGTAGTGGTCTGAATGGGTTCATCGGGAATATATGGCAATGTGATTGTGAAACTTCTCCTCCATTCCTCCTATGTGAATCTGGCTAGCTGAGTTTAGAAACTTATAGAAAAGAAATCACATTCTTGATCACCTTTTGTCTTCTCTTTACTGAAGTCTCAATCTTCCTTCTTTTATACATTGAGCAACAAGCTTGCTCTACCTATCAAGGAAGGGAAACCTCTTGTACTTCTATTTCTATTTCTAGTGGCACTTGGGCAACTGGTACAATTTGGGGATCAGCTTGGGCTTGTTTGACTTGTATATTTTCTAGCCCTTATATGGTTTCCTCTCCTTTCGATGGAGGTGCCAAAATTTCTCCCTCTTCTGGTTTGGCTTGTTGAGAAGAATTCCTCTTCCTATTTCCCTTACCTTTCTCGTTTTGAGTTCGATAATAACCAACTGGACTATCAAGTTGGTGGACCATTTCTGGCCTTACTAGTGACTAAGCTATAAATGTAAGTATGGTGACATTTTCTCCTCTACCTTGAGCTGGATGGGCTTGCATATGGAAGATTACTATCTTAGGAATTGGATCAAGTTTGAATGGTTTCTTGATCCAATCCTGTGTCAATTTAATGATGTGCCTCACCCTATGATTGATGTTTGAGTTTTCTTCTCTATATATCTTAGCATTCATAATAGGTAATTCACCAATTTTATCCATGTTAAATAAAGGATAAAGTAAATCCTCCTTGTCCTATTGCACTATCTTCAATGGAATATTTATCTTCAAGGCCTTCTCTCTCAAATATCTTAAATATATGAATGTATGAAACTAGATATAATAAGCTCTAACTAGTGATATTTGTGCAGTTGCCTCCTCTGATATTCTCCTCACATAATCCCCTTCTATGAACCCAATTATTGCAAAGATGAAAGTGCCATTTACAATTCTCTATTCTTTTCTTTTCTCTGAAAGCCTCTTCTTCACCTGCTGAGGATATACTATGCACAGCCTTGAATTAGCATCTTGCATGCTACCCCTCTTATAGAGCCCTGGATAATTTGTTGCTCTCACAACTAGCAGGTATACCAAATACAAAGTCATATAAAATTTCCTATTGTTCTTAGCCACCACCAACTACTCACCCAAATTCTGACTAAGAGTAGAAGCCTAATCCAGTGGCATCTTTTCTTTCATCATTATCTCAATTAAATGCACCATGAAAAAGTTTAGGTGTCTAGCTGCCAGAAAACTCATAACTCTACTCAAGAGTATGATTGAATATCCAATATCCTCCTTCGTTTATCCTCTTGACATGTCTACTTTGCTCATTTTCTTTCAAAGAGGAGTCTTCTCTATAAGGTATGAGGACTGGATAATCTCAAAAGCTTCATCAATCTATTCCTAGTACCGTCTCTCCACTTGCTCATAGGTTAGCTGAATGAATTGATCTACCCTTGGGAGATGGAACACTTTTTCAATGTTCTTGGGTTAGAGGTCAAGAATAATCTCTCCTGTTATGCTCTTGACTACCCTCTCTTCAAGAATAAAATGTTCTACAAGTGTCATGATCAACTCTAAAGACTATACTGACACTAAGTGTGATTGGCATTAACGAGCCCTAATCAGATTAATGCAAAAATCATTTGGGACCCCTTAGTTGGTTTATTGCATATCTTTAAGAATTCTCCCAAATCTATATCTCTAATCTCTAAGTAGTCATATTGGAACTGTGATTTTGTAGGAATGCCCTAGAATTTGAACACTGCTAGTTTTGGTGTCATTTCCTCACCAAGAGAGGATGAAAAAGATGCCATTGTATCTACAAAAGAATTATATCCATTAGTGAGGCAATTTACACTTGGATCTTGGATAAAGTTGCAGTAGAGCTAGGGCTCCCACACAAACACCTCCTCTAAATGAATGAATCATTCCATAAATGAATGACTAAAAGACTTCATGAGGAGGCCTTTGTTGGTTCTTATACCTTTGAGTAAGATGTAGAATCTGCTTGCTACTTCAAAATAGTAAATATTCTAAAGGAAACATTTTTTTTGTATTTTTTTGTTTTTCAAATGAATACAATCTAACAATGCAACTACATGAATTCCTAATTTAACCAAGGGTTAGAAATGAAAATAAAAAAGATAAGGTAACAAGAATTTTAAGCAAATAACATGAAAAGTAAATGATAACAGATATAAGCCACAGAAACAACACGTCTATGAGTTAATCTTTCAAAGAAATAGATAGGTAACAAATGAAAATAGGAGTAGCACTTCCTTAATTCTATTGATGTAATTGTTGATGGGAATTCAATAACCATAAGATGTTTCATTTTTCATCATATTGCAATGCCATGAAAAGTGCACTCATGCAAGAAAAAAAAGCTATGCAAGAACAATATGATGATCCCTTCTCAAACTAAATATGTCAGTAGAATTGTAAACCCATAGAAAACACCAAAATTAAAAGATCCCATAACCAAAAATAACACAATAAAATTTTAGCTCACTTACATTCCATGAACATACAGCCACAAAATATAACTCACTTAGGCAAGAATTACTACACTACAAATCTGAGCACCAAAAGTATATATTATTGCAAAATAACAATGGCCTTAATTACATATTACAATCCTCTATTTATAAGAAGTCTTCTCCTCAATTTGTGTTGAGAGTGAGAGATATCTTTATGCAATCATATGCTTTAAACTAATAAAACAAATCTATTTATGTACAAATTACCTATCTAACTAGTGCTAAGTAGGACTCCATCCAATTTATATCATTAATTAGATGCATGAGCCTTTACATGTCTTAAAACAAAGAAAGCATGAGAAAACAAGATGAAGAGAGCCTTCAATTGATGTAAGAGTCTAGAAGTGGTAAAAATAGAAGCTCCATCTTCACAAGGCATCTGTGGGAGTTGAACTATTGTCATAATGTGTTTCTGATTCATGGAAAGCTCTAATTTTGGAACTAGTAGTTAACTATCAGCACAGCTCTGACTTCTTCAAAATCTTTCAAAACATTGTTACAAAAAGTGCACCAGTGCACCTAGCACACTTGGCATAGCAGCATGCCTTTGAAAAGCAGTCTCCAGAAATGCAAAATTGAAATTCTGGCATCTAGGTTTTTTCCCCTTTATCCCAAAGCTAAGTCTAGATATTTACCCTTGAATTTATCAATTATCTCAGTGAATTGAGCCACATATATTAAATCTAAGGCATTATATTGATCCTTTACTTTCTTCCTGTAGTTATCCACTTCTATAGGGGTTTCTACAAAATCCCCAAGTTTTGTATCAAGCTCTAATAAAGATTCTTCCATTCTAAATACCTACCAAATATCCTCATCATTAGAAACTTCATCAAAAGTTTTCTGAAATCTCTAAACTACTACCTCTGCTAGTATTAGCTTTTCCCCTACATCATCCTCAAAAATGTCTAAACATGCATCACTATAGTGTTTCTCAGTTTCCAAAATTCACTCTTGGGCTTGGTTCTTGAGCCTATGGATCTCTGTGTGTAATTTTTCCATTACTTTATTACTATGTGCAATCTTCTCTATCCAATCATCTATCTAATCTAATTCTTTAGTCATATATACATCCATTAGCATCTGATACCTTTTGCCTTTTATTGCTTGTAATGCCTACAAGTCTTTTCCCAGGGTATGCACTTCATCCATTAAACCAAAATCTTGATTCAAAATTGCTATCAACTTATTTGCCTTCTCCTACATGACATGTAATAATTTAATATTCCCTTGTATAATCAATACGCCCTTCTCCTCAAAACTTTCTCGCCATTACTGACAAGCATTCAAAAATGGGTCCATCTATACTACTCCCCTATTCCTTCTCTGAATTGTTGCATTTAAATTTTCCTCAGGATTAGTGGGATCCAAGTGGCCAATAAATTTTCTCAAATATCCCTATAGGATCTCATTTTTCCACCAAAGTGTTATCAATTTTACCCCATCCTACTCTAAGCTCCTGAACACCTCCTTCATCCCTATTGTTACCATCAGCTTTGCAATCTCCAAGGTTGGCTTTCCAAGCATAACTAACTAGATTTGATAATCCCTTGGACTCAATTCTCCAACATTATATTTTGGAGGAGGGATAGCCACATGAGCAAAAAGGTCCTAATTCTGATCACTCATGACAAAGGCTAGTGCTCGTGCATTCTTTGGAGGTGAATCAAGTTTCCTTAGAACTTCTATCAATTCCATTATATCCTCCTCCTTAGTAGTGAATTTTCATTTCTTGTTTCTTATCACTCCTTTTATGAGCTACCTTGGAATATGTTGTATTGGGGACTTACCTTTAGAGGATGAAGCAGTTTTCTTAGCTATACTCTTCCCCTTATCCCTCTTTTTTGGAGTCTTCTCCCTTTATAAAATATTAGCACCTAGAGTCTCTGTATCTGTGGAGCCAATAGTTCTCACCTTGGTGTCTTAGGAAGTTTTTTGTGGTTGTTGACTTACTTATCCTTCTTCTAACACTTCATCAATGGATACCAGTTGTGGCTCTTCATGATGCTCTGTTTGGAGCCATTCAGTTTCTATTCCTAGAGGAACAATGGTAGTTGATCCCTTGTCTACAAAAAATTTGACTTGTACCTAGGATACCAGAACTACCTTGGGTCCTTGTGATTTGAGGGAATCTAACTCTAATCTTCCTATTGAGGTTGAGTAGTTAGACTATCTCTTATCTTATCCCCATCCAACTCAGTACCCACGGGCATAAAGTCAAAATTTGACAATTGAAAGGCATTAGTGCCCATCATATCCTACTCATCTATCCACTATTGCATTTCATCCTCTGATGTAGTGGTCTGAATGGGTTCATTAGGGATAGATGGTAGTGTGATCGTGGAACTTCTCCTCAATTCCTTCTTTGTGGCTCTGGCCAACTGAGTTCTCCTATTCAAAGGTAGATTGTCCTCTTCCCCATCATCACCCTCTTCTTTGGCCTCTTTTGAAATGGGTTTGAGGATTGATAGAAAATAATTCACTTTCTTGATCACCTTTTGTCTTCTCTTTACTAGAGTCTTAGTCTTCCTTCTTTTACGCATTGAGAGAGAGGTTTTCTCTACCTATCAAGGTAGGGAAACCTCTTGTACTTCTATTTCAATTTTTGGTGGCACTTGGGCAACTGGAAAAATTTGGGGATCGCCTTGGGCTTGTTTGACTTGTATAATTTATAGCCCTTGTATGATTTCCTCTCCTTGCGATGGAGGTTCCAAAAAATTTCCCTCTTCTAGTTTGGCTTGTTGAGGAGAATTCCTCTTCCTCTTTCCCTTACCTTTCCCCTTTTGAGCTCAATAATAACCAACTAGACTATCAAGTTGGTGCACCATTTCTGGCCTTACTAGTGACTAAGCTATAAATGTAGGTACAATGACCTTTTCTCCTCTACCTTGAGTTGGATGGGGTTGCACATGGAAGATTATTGTCTTAGGAATTGGATCAAGTTTGAATGGTTTCTTGATCCAATCCTATGTCAATTTAATGGTGTGCCTCACCCTATGATTGATGTTTGAGTTTTCTTATCTATCTATCTCGACATTCATTTTAGGTCATTCACCAATTTTATCCATGTTGAATAAAGAATCAAGTAACTCCTCTATGTCCCATTGCACTATCTTCAATAGAATCTTTATCTTCAAGGCCTTCTCTCCTAGATATCTTAAATATGTGAATGTGTGGAACTAGATATAATAAGCTCTGACTAGTGATATTTATGTAGCTGCCTCCTCTAATATTCTCTTCACATAATCCCCTTCTATGAACCTGATTATTAAAAAGATGAAAGCATCATTTACAACTCTCTATTCTTTGGTTTGCTCTGAAAGCCTCTTCTTCACCAGCTTAGGATATACTATGTATGGCCATGCATTGGCATCTTGCATGCTACCCCTCTTATAGAGCCTTGGATAATCTATTTCTCTCGTAGCTAGTAGGTATACCAAATACAAAGTCATATAAAATTTCCTATTTTTCTTAGCCACCACCAATTGCTCACCCAAATTCTGATTCGGAGTAGAAGCCCAATCCAGTGGCATCTCTGCTTTCTTCATTGTCTCAATAAAATGCACCATGAAAATGTTTAGCTGTCCAACTTTCAGCAAACCCATAACTCTACTCAAGAGTTTGATTGAGTATCCAATATCCTCCTTCATTTATCCTCCTATCATGTCTACTTTTCCCGTTTTCTTTCCTAGAGGAGTCTTCTCTATAAGGTATGAGGATTGAATAATCTCAAAAGCTTCATGTCACGTCTCTCCATAGAAACATTTCTTTTCTTGCTTATGTGGCGAATGTTGACTTGGTAAAAAAGGATTAATCATAATTTAAGATAAATAAATGAGTTATTTTTATAAATTTATGAGATTAAATTATGATGATGATGTCATATGATGTATTCTTAGATTAAGTTAATGTTTTATTCTTAATGATGATGTAATTAAGATGTGATTTTTTTATTTTGATGGCTACTAACTCATTTTTTGTTGTGAGTGTCTAAGTGGATGCAGGGATTGTCACAAGGGGAGTGTGGCCCAAGTTCTTTAACCTCACCAACCATAGAGTGAAGTACTCTCACGAGATTCTTTTTGACATGAAGAATTCCCCAACCCTGGCACAAGAAGCCTAGCTTCCCAGAATAAGATGGATCAGATGGATCCAGTGTGGCCGTGAAACACACTACATTGCAACCATATGCTTAGTAGCCTAATCATAAAATCTAGTAGGGAAATTAAATAAAAATAAACTACACATCTACACATATGTAGTAAAACCAAATAAGCATAACCATGTACATATATGCAATATCTAGAAAACAAATGGCTTAGCCAAGAACTTTAAAAACTAGATTTACCTGTTGAAGAAATAAGAACAGCATGTATCCATTCTACAGAATTGGAAAATAGAGAAACTAAGCATGAATTATCCATCTATCTATCCCATAATTGCTACATTACACCCAACCATGAGGAAATATATGTCCACACACTGATTCTCAACAAGAGGTTGAACTAATGTTGTTACATGACTAAAATTAAAACATGAAACATATATCCATTTTTTTCCTATGTTTCAATCTAACACGATAGTACTGATGGAATGCTTATGCAACTATGGTCAATCCACAATATTGCTGAAATTCATGTTAAGATAGCCTCAAACAGCCACTGATAGTTTCATTAACATTTGATTATAAGTGTTGAAATGTATACTGAAAGCCTCAACAGCCACTAACAGACCAATTAAAGAATCATTTTAATAATGAAATGAAGAAAAGTACCAAAAACATGTAATCTTTACATACACTAGAACCTTTAACAACAAGTCATTCTAAAAGTTGGAAATTGTTTTGGATTTAAACTACAACCACTCTAGGTTTGTTTCTCATTGCTAACCATATCCAATCTTATCACATTTCCCACAAAAAAAAGTAAAACAAAGTTATGCTATGGAAGGAAATCTATTGTTTTGGAGAGTTTCATTTACTATTACTAAATATATTGTTTAAGTCCTTGTCCAGTTAAGTGGGAAGATTTTTCCAAGAAAAAGAATACTCTGTCATACAACTAAAACAGTTGCTGATTAATTTCGTAATTAGTGTATAGGAATGGTCTAAAGTAAAACATTTTTGACAAAAAGGCATAGTTATAAATGAGACTTTTAAACCAACTCAAAACAATAGAGACATTCCAACAATTTCTCTAATAATTTTCTAATCAGCATACAAAGAGTTCAGTTCGTTGGCTAATATTGATGCCTAGTTTTAGAGTTGGGCCAACCACTAGAAGCCCTTCTCACACTTTTTTAATAGAAGAAAACAATTACAGCTACACACGGGTGGGTATTCATCTATAAGAAGAGATTACATGGTTCAAATTCATCGACAATAGGTTTTTGAAAGAAAATATTCATTCTAATACCAATTTTAATTCCAAAAGTTTTATTTTAAATAGTAGAAAGGTTTTAAGCCACAAGAATCCCTTTATTTTTTATAGTTTCAATACAGCAATCATGGTAGTTATAAAAGATTCAATATACAAATTCTTGCCCTACTTAGGAGACAAACATGTCATTCCTTAGCAAGACTAAGAAAATAAGATAAAAGTATTGCAAGATGGAATGGGGTAACAACATTGTAAAGCACATGATTAACATCATGGATCTAAACTCAATTCGGCTTCCTACACCGATTCTTTTGATTTTCACGAAAAGATTAACATTTTAAGTAGGATGGCTCAAAGAATCTCAATGCAAAAGACATGACCAAGGGGATAACTGCATTTTTCTTTTTTTAATTCATCAATAAAACCCTTTTTTTTTTTTCCTATTGCCAATAAGAGAAATAGTGACCCAAGATGCAACTAGCTTAGCAATCAATACAGACTAGGCATGGATACAAAAAAAATTCATTACAAACCATACACAAGAAAATTATGCTATCGAATTGTTTAGCACCCATGACCATGCAGAATTTGTAATAAGGAGGTTAAAGACAAGATAAAACTGTTAGAGTAAATAATTAATTTACTAATTATTTATTCTATTTACATAAGCTTACTTAGGTAAATGCATTCCATTTATTAGTTGTAGTCTACGAGTTTGTTATAAATTGTTGACAATATGGGAGTTTGTTCTCTCCTAAGTCATACTTATCCTCTCACCTTGTTCGAGGACTTTCCACCTTATGTGGATGTATGCTTAGTTGTCACACTTATCTCCTAGCGTCTTCTAGCTTGCTCTAGGAGATTCCTTGAGACCTTTATAAGTGGTCTCTCCCTCATTGTACAATAAGACATTTAGCATATTGTAAATACATATTTTCTTGTGTTGCAATATCTTCTTCTCTCTCATGTCTGTTTAGGGTTTTTCCCTTGCTCCACGCTCTTCTCTCCTTGGCTTCCCTTTGATAGGTTTTTGCATGTAGGTGATCTTGGGAATCTTCAGAGTTGGATTTCATCAACTCCAACATGGTATCAGAGCCTCCCTATTGCTGCTTCATTGAAAGATTTTTGAAGCCGTGATTTGGAGTCACAAACCCTAGTTTATTTGTGTATATTTCTTCAAATCAAGGGATCAACAAATTTTTGGAGCACATTGGACCCAAATGGATGCTACCATTGGATCTAGAATGCCTTTTGTAGTTAAGATTCATATAAAAATTTGTCAATTTTGGAGTCAAAGCTCTAGGAGGAAAAAAATTTAGCTCAGGCCCTTCCGTACAGTCGTACAGATGATATGTGCATTATAAAATTTAAAAAAATAATTTTGGGCCGTGCCACCATGGGGCCGCCCATGCTCAGCCAAAGCTCCACCTGAGAGCCACTGAAACACATCACCTCCGCCCAATCTCCTCCAACTATGTTGCTCGCTTCATCAGTAGCCACATCGGCAATGATAGTACTACATCATCATCTTCTTGCACATCACCTAGGTCCTTTTTAACCTACTTGCAGTTTTTTGGCCATAACTTGAGCATACAAAGGTATTTTTCTGATCTGAAAGAAGCACCAGAAAGCTGGTTCTAAAATGGAGACATTGGTGTAGGTATTTTTAGGTTTTGATGTATTTTTATTTTCCATTTTTTTAGTTAAAGTCCAAAGTTTTTTTTTGACTCTGGCATGCATATCTTTTGCGTCCCATGTCAATTTTTTTGAAAACTTTATATTTTTGGAAAGTTGGTTTTGTCACCTTTTTAGAAATGTAGTCATTTTTCTTAGATTTTGGCCCATGCTCTTTCTATCATATTTTTGGCATTTTTTCTATATGGTGGATATCTTGAGTGTTTTAGGCTCGAGGATCATTTTCTTGGCATGGTTTCCTTTGCTTTGGGTTGTAATGTATTTTGTTGCAGCCTATTTTTAGTTTTGATCATTGTAGCTATCATTTTGAAGAACTTTTATGTATCACACTGAGATAAAGTGCCACTTTTGCATTCTAGGGTTCATAAACATTGTTTTTAAGTCATATTTACTTGCACTATTTTTATAAAGCACCATGGGGGGATAGTTGTTTTCTATTTTAGGCATTCTCCCCTTGTCAAGTGAGTGTCACTTCCATGACATTAGCCCCATGCAAAGTCATTTTGACTATGTCTTTATGGGTGTTTGTTCCTCTTTCTCTCTCTCGTCATTCTTGGTTCATTTGCAGGAGACTTTGGCTCACCTTCTCAGTTGCCTATCATCTCAACCCATCTACATTAAGGGGGGGTTATGTTTTTGTTCTAATGCATCCTTGGTTTGATGGTTCGTTAGTGTGAGCTCTGTATTCAGTGGTTGATCCTATATACAAGGTGATTGCAGTGGTTGGCTACCTATGCATTTCGGTGATATGGATCATCTACCATATAGACATGCTTGGTTCATGCCTTTTTATTTGGAGGTTCTTCAGATCAGCAGTTTTATTTTTTATGGCAAATTTGTGGCTTCTTCATGCTTCAGTGATGCTCTTCATGATCACTCCTTGTTCTTGTTTTAGGAGACATTCCCCTAGTTGGAGGCTTCTTTAGTTCTTTCCTGGGATTCTTACCTCTTTTTGGGGGATGGTTTTCCCACGTGGTTTTCTCTCTTTACCCATTTTTAGAGGTTGCATTTTTTTGCATTGTACATGGGTACCTAACATGGCCTTGTTGCCAGGACCCATTTTTGCATTTCTTAGTTTTATGAGCTTAAGGCATTTCCCTAAGTTGAACTTAAGGGGGGGTGTTAGAGTAAATAATTAATTTACTAATTATTTATTCTATTTACTAAGCTTACTTACATAAATGGATTTCATTTATTAGTTGTAGTCTAGGAGTTTGTTATAAGTTGTTGACAATATGGGAGTTTGTTCTCTCTTAAGTCATACTTGTCCTCTCACCTTGTTCATGTACTTTTCACCTTATGTGGATGTATGCTTAGTTGTCACACTTATCTCCTAGCATCTTCTAGCTTGTCCTAGGAGATTCCTTGAGGCCTTTATAAGTGGTCTCTCCCTCATTGTACAACAAGACATTTAGCATATTGTAAATAAATATTTTCTTGTGTTGCAATATCTTCTTCTCTCCCATGTTCGTTTAGGATCTTTTCCTTGCTCCACGCTCTTCTCTCCTTAGCTTCCCTTTGACATGTTTTCACATGCAGGTGATCTTGGGCATCTTTGAAGTTGGATTTCATCAACTCCAACAAAAATAGAGTTTGTGATTACATTTTTTTAATTTTTTAAACAACACCTACCTCTAAGTTGTGGCCTAAGTTTGTATGTTACCTGTACATTGAGCGGAAAGCCACACCTCCTCAAACCCTTGTCCCTAGTCCACCATTGATTTCCCTCCCCCAAAAAGAAACCCCTATTTCTTTTTAAAAACCAAATACTATTAAGAATATAACTAACCTAATGTCTTACGACCTCCATAGTGAAAGATTTCTCTTTTGTGTTTGTGTCATTTTTTTCCATATTGAAATGGATAATATATTGTTTTAAATTACCTTTTTTTTAATTAATTAATTGGAATATATAGTTTTTTTGAAGGACATCAATGTTTTTAAAAGAAACACATGCATAGAAAAAAGAACAATATTTTTCCAAAATCCTTGTCAAGTCAAATTATATTTTATATATGTATATATTAAAAGCAACAACAAAATTATTAGCAATTTTATTTACATTCACATTCTATCTATCATATTTAAATATATCATCTATAAATCAAATGGAACACCTAACTCATTTTTTATCTTTCAAAGTTAGCTCTGGAAATATAACAAGACAACAATCATGAAATTCTATGTGATGTGTGTGGGTGGTAGCACAGCATCTGACACATCTCCTTCTGAGAGGCTAGCCCTCTCTACCTCAACCACAATTTCATCATGATGATCCCTACATCCACTCAGACACTCGCAACCAAAAACAAGTTAGTAGCCATCAAAATCAAAATATCACATCTTAATTATATCATCATTAAGAATAAAACAATAACTTAATCTAAGCATACATCATATGACATCATCATCATAATTTAATCTCATGAATTTCCAAAAATAACTCATTTATTTATCTTAAATTATGATTAATCCATTTTGACCAAGTCAACATTTTCCACATAAGCAAGAAAATAAATGTTTCTAAGGCGTGATGTGACACTTCATCAATGTGTTCTTCGTACCATCTCTCCATTTTCTCATAGGTTGCACAAATGAATTGATCTACCCTTGGGAGATGGAACACTTGTTCATCAAGAATAATCTCTTCTGTTATGCTCTTGACTAGCCTCTCTTCAAGAACAAAATGTTCTACAACTATCATGATCAGCTTTAAAGATTTTACTGACACCAAGTGTGATACACATTAATGAGCCTTGATCAGATTAATACAAAAATAATCTGGGACCCCTCAATTGGTTTATTCCCTATCTTTAAGAATTCTCCCAAATTTGTGTCTCTAATCTCTGAGTAGTCATCTTGGAACTGCAATCTTATAGGAATGCCCTAGAATTTGAATATTACTAGTTTTGGTGTCATTTTCTCATCAAGAGAAGATGAAGAAGATATCATTTCATCTGCAAAAGAAGTATATCCATTAGTGAGGTTGGTTACACATGGATCTTGGATAAAGTGTGGATAGAGTGCTGAGTGTGATGAAGTTTACACTTGGATCTTGGATAAAGTTGGAGTAGAGCTAGGGTTGTGACTTAGAAAATGAGGAGATTGTTTGGTGGGCTTGTGAGCATAAGTTGAGATCTTCCTTGGAGGTTTTTACCAGAGTATGGATCTGGGCTAGCTAGTGGTTGGGTTGGATCTTGAGGGATCTTACATAATTTTTATTGTAATTGTTTTTAATTTGGCCATAACCAAGAATGCCTTACAACCTGGCACATTTCATGTAATAGTTATTTTACGAATAAATAATTGTAATATGGTATCAGATCTTGCATTATTATTGTGTTTTCATAGTGTGATTATTTATTGGGGGCTAGGACATCTCTTTTGGGGATTCTTCTTCCTTGCACCGTATTAGCTGGTATCAGAGCGAATGTTGTTCCTGAGCGTATAGACAAATCATTGAAGTTGTGCCAGTTTGCACTAGGACTTGGGTTGGAGAAGTATATCTAAGTTGATCTTGACCTAGTGGTGGATTTTTATTTCTATTGTCCTAGATCTCTTGGTTGTGAGGTGGTAGATCATGGTTTTGACTTGCAATTACAAAGGGCTTACAGATGGATTCATGGATGCAAAGATGGAAGACTAATCTTGTTGAGGCATGATCGTAGAGAGTTTTTGTTTTGTAAATTCATTTTTCGGGACTTGACATTTTGTTCCTGATTATTCATGTGAGGTAGGAGGTTGTGATTTGACTTACAAACAATTTGAGGTTGTCACAAGGATTCTAAGAAGAATTTCTTGCAAAGGGTTTAAGAAGATCTTCGAAGATGGCTCCAAGAGGATTGGACCCTAAGATGATTTTGAATATCCATGATGTGGTGGAGAGGAAGGTTTTTGAGATGTCTACTCGATTTGAATCTAGTTTGGCTTATCAAGCTAAGGAGGTGGTTGCTTTGTTTAAAACTGATTTAGCTTATCAAGATAAGGATAGGATGAGAAAGGCATTTCTTAGATGTTTGTGGAACTAGAGTCTACCGATCTAGAAGAGAGTTGTCTAGCCAGTTAAGGGACTTGTTCATGAGAGAAGATGGCATAGCATAGCCAAGGCAGTAGAGGTTGGTTTTGCTAATTAGTTTGTGGATTCTGATGTAGAACCTACAAAGAAACTTGAGGTTGTTTCCAAGGATATTTCCAACCTTATTGATGTTGGGACAGAGGTTGGTTTCCATGATCAATTAGCTGAGTCTGACATGGAAATTGTAGAGCACTTGGTCATGGATGATCTAGTTTCTATTAGTGGTGACTTGCATGTTGTAGAGCATCTTGTTGTGAGCAATGAGATTACTAGTGTTGTGAGTTTGGAATGTAGTAATGAATATCTACATATTGTTGCTGATGTGGAGTTTGTTGTTGCTGGTTTGGATTCACTAGTTGTTGATGTGGATAAGGATTTGCTAATGAATCATTATGTTCAGTTTGTTCTTGGGTGTGAGCATGTTGATTGGGTTTTTGATATGCATTTGATTATGATGTTTCAATGGATGAAGCATAGATGGTTTATTTTTAGATTTTTTTCTATTAACTTTGATGAGGTGGAAGCCTTTGGTAAAGATGAAGTTGGTTGTAGATCTTTCTTTGGGCATCAAAGTATGGGACATACTTTTATATTTACTTGGAGAATCAGATGCAGGAGCATCAAGCTTGGATTTTAGTGGATTTATACTGTTCATGGTTAGGGATGTGTTGGAGACACATTGGATAACCTTTCCTCATGATTTCATAAAGATTGGATGCATTGAGTTGAAGTTTGAGCCCCTTTAGCTTGTTGCTAGAATTGTGTTCTCTAGTTTTTGGGTACCAGTTGTGAGCTATGTAACTAATTTTCTGCAATGGGTTAGAGGCTACGAATTTTAGGGATTAAATAGGGCCTAGATTAATATCTCTAGTTAAGGTCACTACTCCTAATTCATTATAAGTTGGGAGATATGGTAATTCTTCTAGGGTATCAATTTTTGGTAGTTTGTGCAACGAGTTTCTATGTGTGAATTTTGAGATGAATACGAAGATATCCTTAATGAATAAACCTTGGTGAACTTAAGAGGTTATAGAGGAGGACCTAAATTGATACCTTTAGTTTGAAGCACAAGTTCTAATTTAATCAGAGCTAGGAGATATCACAATTTTTCTCAGGTATCAATTTTTTTTGGATATTTAATTTCTGTTGGAGGCCTACTTGTGGCTATTCAAGTATCTAATGTTAGTTTTTTTCATTCTAGGACAACTTGTGGCTAAGATTGGTATAATTAGGGGTTGTGGGAAATTCTTTTAGTCATTCATTCATGGAATGATTCATTCATTCAAAGGAGGAGTGAGTGTGAGAGTAGCTGAAGGGAAAGTTTTCCTGAGTCTATGGACAGAGCTTTGAATATGAGCTAGTTTATAGCAAGATTGTGATGAATTTTTGAGTGTGTGGATAAAACATCAAATGTGAGGTAGTTTACACTTAGATCTTGGATAAAGTTGGAGAAGAGCTAGGGCTACAGCTTGGAAAACAAGCAAATTTCTTGGTGGGCTTGTGAGCACAAGTTGAGATCTTCTTGAAGGTTTCGACCAAAGTGTGGATCTAGACTAACTAGTGTTTGGGTTGGATCTTGAGGGATCTTGCATAACTATTAGTGTAATTGCTTTGTATTTGGCCATAACTAGGAAGGCATTATAGCTGAGTACATTGCATGTAACAGTTATTTTATGAATAAATTATTGTAATTTGGTATCAGATCTTGCATTATTATTGTGTTTATGTTTGTGTGATTATTTGTTGGGGTCTAGGACATCTCCTTTGAGGATTCTCTTGCCTTGCACTACATCAGTTGTGAGTAAAAAATATTTTAACAAAGTGATACCTTATAGTCTCTAAAGCTTTTAATAGGGAAGACCCATCACAAGGTAGATCATATCTTATGATAAAAAATTGTAACCCTAATAGGTTAAATTTATTATTGCAATGGCGAAGATTTGTGGGTTTTATCCCCACCCTAGTTTTACCTTCACATTGATGTATTTTTGGGTTACCAAATAATTGTGTTATGTGTTGAAATCTTTCATGGATGTGATTCATTTCATTTATGTTTTAGCATTACATTTTTAATGGTAGATATATTTTATATGAGATGAATTAGGTGTGGATTCATATAATTAGTTTAGAAGTCAAAAGTATAAGATTCTAATTCACCCCCCCCCCCCCCCCAACCAAGTATCTTGTTTCCCATTAATTCATTCTGACAATTAGTATCAGAGCTTAGTTCTCTTATCAATAAGCCTAATAGCTTGAGAAGATCTAATCATGGAGATGGAAGTGTATAAGATGGGAAAATAATGGAGAACTAGATGATTGAAATCCAGATCATATTGTAGCAATTAGAAGTAACAAAAGAAGAGTTAAGGAAAACAATAAAAAGGAGAAAAGAGATAGCTATTCAACAAAATGACACTCGATACAAAGAAGTTGACACAGAAAGACTACTTGACAGTGAAAAGAGTGGTAACAATGTTGAAGCATTGACAGAATTACTAGAGAAAAATATTACCCTATCAAAGGAAGCAAAAGACCTCAAGAGAAAACAAAAAATTCAATCAGTAACACTATGTGAAGCATTTAAACAAAATAAGAAAGAAATGGAAGACATGCTCATGAATGAAGAATAAAAAAGATGGATGGCTATCAGACTTGAAGAGAGATCATTTGACCTTCAGAAGCTTACAAATAATTAGATGGATATGACAAATCAATTAGTAATTGCAAATCAGGAAGTAAATAGAAAGGATTTGGAGATAAAAAATCTAAGGTTACATAATGAACAACTAAAAAGTGATTTTAGGCATGAAAAAGGAACTTATGGAGAGAATGAATGAACCAAATGAAGAAATCAAACACTTTGGAGAACTATTATGGTCACCTAGAACAAAAGACACCTTTGGACTTGGATACAATAAGCACTTTGTTGGTAGTGGACTAGCATCCCTCACAGTATTTGCAACATGGCTTAACCACCTACTATGGTTCTATAAGACTATTGGTTCTATCAGGCACTAATAAGTCAATCTTTTGGTGCAACAACAACTTTGGGCTTTCTAACAATTGGTATCAAAGCATGGTCATGTGTTTGAATCCTAGAACCTATGGAGACTGATTCTAGGAGGGGGATTGTTGGTAGTGGGCCAGAATCCCTTGTAGGATTTTTGATATGGATTAACCACCTCTTGTGGTTCTATATGACTATTGGTTGTATTGGGCATTGGCAAGTCAATCTTTTGGTGCAACAGCAACTTTGGCCTTTCTAAAACACTCTTCATTTACTGAAGAAGGAGAATCATCCAAAAGTGGAGAACAAAGGAATGCAAAATTTAAAGGAAAAGCTACATGTCACTACTATGGGAAAATTGGTCACACAACCAACATTTTCAGAAGAAAAAATGGTAAGAAAACTCCTAATCCTAAATTAACTAATAATTGTTTTAATTGCAAGAAAGCAAGACATCAAACACATGAATGCAGATCAAAGAACAATGACTCAACTAAAAATCTATCTAAATTCCAAGGTCATTGTTACAATTATCAAAAGTATGGACATGGAGATCATGAGTGAAAATTCAAGATAAAGTGAAATTGGATACCTGAAAAGCAAACTCATACATCAAGGAAAGGAAATTCTTGCAATTGGGATTACAATACACGGTATAGTTGTCACTATTGTGAAGTACTACCTCTAGAGTAGTATGTGCCTCACTATTTAGAGAGAGTAGGTAGGTCAAAGGGTGCATCACAACCGCCAAATAGGATCTAGGCTCCTCCACCTCCACTATGTACATATAAGAGAGGATTCTAGACTTAGTTTTAGCTATGGGTCAATAATTTTGATGTACTTAAGACATTGATCCATATTTTGATACTCATGTTATATTTGTACTTAATGTTTCACCATATATATGAGATACTAGATTAGTGTTTTAGCATTGTTGTGTTCTTGTCTTTTTCATGCTCATTGGATGGATGATTGTATCTTTACTTTTCACTAATTGTGTTTATGTATCCATGTGACATAGATCAACATGATATGCTCATGTTTGTGCTTATTTACTTTGGGTGATCATGTTGATATGTTATATCCTCTCTCATGTATGTGTAGCTCTTGTGATGTGATGTTGACTCGTGATTTGGAAATTTAGCAATTTTAAAGATTAGATAAGATTATGAGACTAACCCCTTTTATGACAAGAAAAGAAGAGAGAAATAAGACTACAAAATCAAAATAAAATAAAAACATGGTCCAAGAAAATCAAGAAGATGAATGTAGTTGACTGCTAAATCCATGAAAGATAAAGAAGACTCTCTTGACAATCAAATGCAAGCTAAGCTAGAATGAACCCTATAACGCAAGCTAGTATGCAAAGTTCAATTGAAAGGGTTATATAAATAGGTCCTAGTTTTTATCATCTGGCCTTATTAGGGACATCATAAGATCATACAATCATCACTAGTGTTAACTATGTGGTTATAAATATGATCTATATTGGATAGGAGTGTGAGAATCCAACCGATGCATCAATGACAAAAAGATCAAGATGATGGTGTAGCTAGATTCCCAAGGTTATAGTGTAGCAAGATTATGCTTGCATTGAGACAAAATGTCAAGATGGGCAAAAGCACAGTCTTGTAGGAGAAAAAAAAATGAATAGACAAGGATGCAACTTTAAAGATTCTAAGTATCAATTGGGTCAAGTAAAATACTAAAGACACCCAACATCTATAAAGTCCACCTACAAATAGAAATCAAAAGAAAATATACCCCATGCCCCCAATCCTCTAGTTTAGTGACATCCTTGAGAGATTAAGGAGAGAACATTCATCAAAAAAATCATCATAGATAACACATGAAAAAAATAAGTCATGCCAGTCACAATCATTTTAGTTGAAGTGTTTATGTGAAAATTCAAGATGTTGTCTCCCTTGGACTAACGTCTACAAGTGATAAATATTGAAAAATACAAGACTAAAGACAAAGTGTTGACTCAATGTAAGGTATCTAATAAGTGTTCAGAAACACTCGATGTTAAGGGAAATGTTGAGAAAAACTATTTAGAGAGCTGGCTAAAAAAATTTAATGCAACCTAGAGACCTAGTAGGCTATGTAGTTTGTTCTACCTAGACTTAGACAGGGATCAATTCCAACCTAGGCAAGGCAAAAGAGATTTAAGATAGATTAGTTAAGAGTGTAAAGTATCATGCTAATAGACATATGTAAAAGGGTCTCAAACATGCTTCAATCTAGGTTTTCACCACTTGGCAAGATTTTTTTCTAGGACTTTTTATGATTTATTTATTTATTTATTTTTGAGAATTATTTTTTTTGGTGATACATGAAAGAACCTATTGCTAGGTTTTCACTAAGATGATCATTTTTATGACATTTTATAGTTTTTAGGATTTTATTTTCAAGATTATATATCAATATTTTTGGATTTTTCAAGATTATCAAATTTGTACAAAGCTTCGTGTAGCAAGAGCATCAGGCATAGAACTTCTTCAAATGCAATATATTTACAAGCTCAGAGGGTTGTTCTCCCTTAGGTGTAGAAAGATGATGACCACTAGTTGTAAAAGTAATAGTGAGATGTAAGGACCTAGCCAATTAGGTCCACATTTGCCTTTCTATTCTCTATTTTGTTGATTCTTCAAATTTTCTCTATCGACTAAGTCACCAACCTAGAATTCCCTACGATGAACTTTACTCTTGTAACTTGTAGACATCTATTACCGATTCACTCTCATGTGATTACAAGAATCTCTATGATGTTCATTTAGAAGCTCAATTTATTTTATTCTCATAGCTCTATAGTCTTTATCGATAATCAGTCCTTTCAAATAGACCCATAAGGAAGGAATATCAACCTAATGGAACAAAAACCTTAGATCCATATACTAGAAAGAAAGGTGTAGGCCCAGTAGGCATACATATACTAGTTCTATAAACCAATACTATATGTTTAGTTTGCAAGTACTAGTTCCTTCCTAATTTGTGAACAATTCTATACAAGATCTTGAATAGTGTTTTATTATAGGCTAAGCTTGACCATTCCCTTGAGGATAATATATCAAGGACCAATGTTGTTTGATCTTAAATTTCTTGTAAAGATACTTGAGATCTTTGTTTGATCCTAAATTTCTTGTATAGACTTCAACTAATGCTCGTTCGCACTCATCATTCTCTAAGAATCTAAGTAGCATTTTGTCTAGACCCTTCCTAAATGAGTCATTAGGGATGAGAGTTTATTGGGAGGCATTGAAAATGAGTTGACATTTATCATTGTGGGTTAGGTTGTCATGTATGATTTGGTCACATAAGTATGGGTATAGAGTGGCATAATGAGTAGATTCATGATGAACAATGGTGCAAATGAATCAATCATTAGGAGAATCATAGGAAGAGTGGTGTAGCTCTTCTACTAGGAATCAAAACCAAGACTTATGTTCTTGCAACTATATAATAGATACCAAAGTAGCTATAACATCTAAAAACTTTATTATCAACTTGAGGAATTTGTTGGAATGTAACAAAAGTGAAATGGTTCCTCAAAGTGTCAATCATTTTTTTGTAATGGATCAACCTATTATCCTTAGTTTGATAATCATTATTGATTTGATTGATAGAAATATGACAATTTCCAAAGACGTGTAGCTCCACAATCCTCAACTAATACATTTGGCCCTATTTTTTGACATTAATTTCCAATGGAGGCGTAGGTTTTGTGAAATTGTTATTATTTTTTAATTTCCCCCAACATCATCGGATGTCCAACTACTTATTTTGCAAATTGTTAGAATTTAGACAATAATATGCTATCATAAAATAAAATAAAAAGACAAATACCAAATTATTTTCACCCAAGACCATGCAAGAAAGGCATGATTCTTGTTTGAGTGCTAAAATGTGAGTACCACTCAATGGTGCAAACCCACCAACAACACTACCTAGGTAAGGACATGTATTGCTTCATGTTTATGTGATTTGAAAATGAAATTGCTTGAAATGTGATTTATTGAAAAATAAATTGTTTGAAACTTGATTTATGTAATTTGAAAATGAATTTGTTTAGCTAGAAACCTAATTTTATTTGAAAATGAAACTACTTGGAATGAAAAAAAAAAATGTGCAAACACACAACCAATTAGGCCCTAAGAACATTGTAACCCTTGTTGCATTTAGGCAACATAATTTATGGAACCAATATTTTTGGGATGACTTCCTTTAGCATTAAGTTGTAACACAAATGAAACCCCTTCGCCAAATTGTACAATACTTTCATTCCCATGGTATTCATATATTCATTTATTATATTCTTGCATTGACCCTAATTATAGTTTTTTTAATTCTAGGTTGTAGGGTTTTGATTTATAAAGATAGGTAGGGTTTGATGAGAAATAGGTGAGATTTTTCCAAGGTGGGTAAGAATATAAACAATCATAAATGACTAGGTACCAAACTATGCAGTTCCTTTCTGTAAACAAGTTTGATGTGGTGCTCTGCCTATAGGCTCTTTTCTCTCTTCTCTTTACATACAACATGAAATCCAAATAATTCTTTATCAATCTTAGCTACAACCCCATAAACTCCTTTATATTTTCTTGTGATCTAATTTTGCATTCACTTACTTTCTACCATTACTAAAAACATGCATGCATGCATTCTCTCTCTTAAGATTTTGAGATACATCATAGGAGGGTGTTTTAATATGTGTCCTCCACAAAACAAAAATATTCCCTTGCCTTATTGTAATGATAATAATATATACTCATACTCTTTTGATTTTAAGAAAGTCTATGCCTCTTTGCACATCCCATCTCATACTATTTCACTACCTCTCCTATCACCCATATAAGAAGTCAATACATCTCCCCACAACCCACATATTAAATTCTATAAAAGGCTAAGTGGACATCTAGAAAATTGCGAAAGGAATTTAACCTATGTAGGGGAGGACAATTGAAACAATCCATTTATTTTATTTTGTTTCTATGAGCAGATTGGCAAGATAATTCAATAATGGAGTCTCTTGAACTTGGTTACAGTCGTGATAAGGGTGATGCTCACCTATCTCCTGGATTCAGATTTAATCTAGTGATGAAGAGCTCATAACACATTATCTCATTAGAAAGGTTTTAGATAGCAATTTCATAGTTTTGGTTTGGGTGCATCTACAAGATAGATATACATATGCATATGTATATGTATACATATGAGTGAATTAACCCTACAAAGCAACATAACATCAATACTTCCTAGGTAAGGACGTGCACTGCTTCAAGTTTATGTGATTTGAAAATGAAATTTCTTGAAACCTAATTTATGTGATTTGAAATATAAAAAATTTAGCTTAAAACTTGATTTTATTTGAAAATAAAATTTCTCGAAACCATAAGAAAATTATGCCAAAACACCATAATTGGCCCTTAAGTTCTTTTTCACCTATGTTTTTTTAAAGCCTTTTGAAATCAGTTGCAAACATCTAAGGATGAAAATTGTGTGTGTGTGTGTGTGTGTGTGTGTGTGTGTGTGTGTGTGTGTGTGTGTGTGTGTGTGTGTGTGTGTGTGTGTGTGTGTGTGTGTGTGTGTGTGTGTGTGTGTGTGTGTGTGTGTGTGTGTGTGTGTGTGTGTGTGTGTGTGTGTGTGTGTGTTGGAAATGATTAGTGAATTTTCCATGCATTTCCTTTTCCTATTCTGAATTGTGGATGCATTTCCTTCTACAATTCTGACTATATTAGAACACCATAAAATATGTGAACCAATGAACTTGAAATAATTTATCTCCAAAGAAATGACTCTCAATAGTGCATCAACATTTTATTTGGTTATTCTCCCTTACATCAGTTTAGTGCCCTATAATTATGGAACATCATAAAAGTTGTGATCCACTTTTCCTTTGATCAATGACTTGTAACAAATGTAGTTTCAATATTTTAAGGTTGATGGATTTTATGAATGTGCCAAATTTTCAATGTGGTGTTATCCCATGTTTGCTAAAAGCCTCAAATACACAAAATAATCATGAGCGTCAATTTTGGTGTTGCCTAAATAGGAAAAGGGTTGTTAATACAATTATTAATTTTGTTAAAAGTTAGTGTAATAACTAATTATTATAGTAAGAACTAACAAATACTTGATATTTTAGGGAAATAATGGGTGTGGGTAGTTTAGTTGGGGCAGTCATGCACAATCAACAACTATAGTGTGTGACAAAGGAATAGATTGTGAGTATTGTGAGGCTTGAGAGGCTAAAATTTTCTTGTTATGATGTCTCCTTTGCATTATAATTGAGCTTATTTTTTGGGATCATATGTAAAAAATTGCATAGCTAGAAATTGTATAAGGATTGATATCTTTTTTTGGACCATAATTGGAACATAATTTCTTAGAATTGTATATATATATATATATATATGTTTGAATTCTTCTTTTTTAAATGATACATTTCACAATAAAGATGCATGTGTATATAGGAACCCATTATCTCATTAGAAACTTTTTAGACAACAATTTCATAGGAAGTGCCATTATTGAAGTGGAAATCAACAAGTGTGAGTCATGGGACCTCCCTGGTATGTTTAATATCCTCCTCTATATTTCACTATATGTATAATATCACACACCCATTTGATCTCAAATGATTCTTCTTGTATACTGAATACTTAGTGTATATTCACGCATCCACATATCCTTATACACAAATTATGTCAGAGTAATTGTAAACACCCAATTCTTCTCATAGTATCATATAAATTATGTTTATATACTACCCCCACTATAACCTGTGTTTGATATAAAAAATGTGCCAGTGTAATCTTAAAAACCTATTTATTATCCTATCATCATATATATTTTATGTATATAGCATACGTAAACTCTTGTTTGGTGCAGTATGAATATTTTATTTTATCAGCTCCTAGAGCGGGTGCACTAGGTGATGTTCTTCATTAACTATGTATATCATAAGGATTAAATGTCTTATGTTTAATAGCCTTATAGTACTAAATAATTCCAATGATCTAGGAATGAAGATTACCTTATCAACATAACATCTTGCCATAACACACATATCAAATTCTGCAAAGACAAATTAGAGATATACCTTGCTTCCTTCTATAGTTTTTGCAAAGGCGAAGTAGAGACATGCCTTTCTTCCTTATATACATACCATATTATATAGTCCTCCTTTTAAATATATAAACATAGAAATTTTAATTATATAAAATTTCAAATGTGAATTAAAGTCATTGAACTAAAATCTATCAAAAGGACACATACTGGAAAAAAATATTACACAAATATCAATGTTAGAAGTAGCATAAATTAATTAATTCAAGAAAATTAAGAAGATGAGAACTTGTGTGACTGGAAACTATGGCTATTGCATTTTTTTTATTATTTTCATTACTAATTTAAAAAATTACAAATGGTATTCATATTGTAGTAGTTGATTCAATGATGTAGAGACATACCTTGATTCCTTCTATAGCTTTTACAAGTGTAATTTCTATCAGAACCTTGGTATGTATCAATACATCATTGAATCATTTGTCACAATACACATACCATTTTTAGTTTTTCAAATTTTAAAAAAAAAATCCTGCATTGATCATAGTTTTGGTTGCACAAGAGCTCTTCTTCTTAATTTTCTTGAAATAATTTATTTATGCTACTTGTGACATTGATATTTGAGAAATCCTTTTCCTAGTACATGTTCTTTTGATATATTTTATTTCAATGACTTTGATTCACATTTGAAATTTTATGTAATTACAATTTCTAAGATTAAATATTTAAAGGGGGGACTATATAATATGGTATGTACAAAAGAAAGCAAGGTATGTCTAATTGGTCCTAATCACCCATTCTGGTCCCTTTATGATACCTAATTGGTCCTAATGGGACCTAATGCATAATAAGGGTTGGAGACTATAAGAATCTACTTCAAGCTCTAAGACCGTGTAAGAGTTTACCTAAGATAAAGCCTAAAAATGCCAAGATCATGAAGAACCTCAATTGATAGCATAAGAGAGATGGGAAAAATGAAAATCAATTGATTCAGACAATAATGATGAACAATACAATGTAGAATGCCCAATTATTGAGATGAATACATCATACATGTGTCTAGTTATAAAGGTAATCAAGATTACTAGTAGTCATTAAAGTGATAAGCATCACAGCTAAGCACATGTCCACCAAGAGTGGATTATCCTCCATTGTGCATGAAAGTGTGTAAAACAATGAGAGGATAAAAATACAAAGGTGTATCTCACAAAGAGATGTAGTAGACAACATGTGCTCAATTGGAGGACAAACTACACATTTGTCAACATGAAAACTCATATAACTATGCAAACTCCTAGGTATCTATACTTATTTGCACCAACACCCCACCTAAAGTGTAAGATAGGGGAATGCACTTAATATTACAAGAGTTGTTATATGTAAGAATTTTCCTAAGGCAAGAAAGAAATGCCAAGATCTAGAAGCTCAATAGGTAGTACAAGAGAGTGTTGATTGATGGAGGTATAAATAGGATAAACAAGATACTAAGAGGGGGGTGAATCAAAATCTTAAACACTTAAACATTTCATGAATTCACTCACATCTATCAGTAAAATTGTGCATGTAAAACTTGTAACATAAATCTACTGTAACATATAAATTTGATCAATCACGTGCATGAAACTAAAACACATAACAAAATATTTGTTACCTAAAAACCCTTTAAGGTGAAGGTAAAAATGGCATGGGGTGAGACCCACAAATCTTGATTACTGCAGTAATAAATTTAACTAGGTAAGGTTACAATGTTTGATCATAAGACATGATCTGCCTATTAGAACTTTATTTAGTGCTCCCCTTGGAATTCATGACAAGGGCTTAAACTCCTACTATATACTATAAGTTGAGTGGTTGTATTGGGAATTGATAGATATTTCTTTTGGTGCAACAGCAACCCCATTCTAACAAGTGGTGTTAGATCTTGGTCATAGGTTTGAATCCTTAGATCCTTAGGTAACACTAAGGGGAAGATTTTTAGAAATGTTTTTAGCACTCCCCCCAAGATTCATGACAAAGGATTAACTACCTCTTGTGTACTACAAGTTGAGTCCAGTTGTATCGAGCATTGCCAAATTAGTCTTTTGATGCAACAACAACACCATTCTAACACTACCCTATAAGGATTATGCCATGTTAAAGGCTTAAGAGACTAGTAGGTCTCACCTTGTTAGAGGATTTCACACTTAAAATAAAGTAAAGAATTTTTTAGGAGATTTACAAAGATCTATTAAGACCACTCTATTAAGAGATTTACCCTTATTCAAGTTTATTAAAATTGATTTAGTAGCTAACTCTTGGTTTTCTCTACAAGCTAATTTTGAGTCTTCTCCTTGCTAATTGATCCTATCCTCTGATCTAATGTTACTTGTCTTTCCCTTTCACTTCATTTCCATAAATTGGTCACTTGTTCTAATAGAACCCTTCACTAGCATCTTGTTTGCATTCATACACTTCTCTACTCTTGCTCTTACTCCATGTGATTCTTCTCCATCACACTGATCTAGGTTAAGATCAACTCTATTTAAAAGGTTTCATAAAGATTTTTCTAGATCCTTCCATAATAGCCTCTCCATCTAAATTGTTGATTACATAACATAGGGATCTATGATCCACTTCATTTAAATGTTTTGTAACAACCTCTATAATCTTTAAATGCTCCTTCCATGTTGGCTTGTAAAACCTATTACCTCAAATTTTTTTCTATTTCTGACTTTTATGTAAACTCTATATTTCTCGATGTTTACTAGTTTCTAATGTTTGGCATGTATTACCCTTCTGATGCTTGATATGTATTGTGCTCAACACACACTATATAACTTGGCACTTGTATACTTGAAACTTGCTTGATTGCTAATGAGTTCAGCTCGTATTGAAATACTTGGTGACCATACACTTACCCAGCTCCTATAGAGTTTAGTACATACTTGCTTATGTATGTGACTTGGCCTATGTAGAGTAGCTCGATTGCAGTGATGACCGCTTAACTTTTCCTTATAAATGACTAAGTAGTTGAAACTAATAGAAAACAATGGTTAGAGATACCAATAGAGAGATAGGAAAAATGATGATCAATGGTTTAGTTAATAATGATCAATAATACAATGTAGGATGTTAAATTGTTGAGATGAATACATCATAGAAGTGCCTTATATATAAAGGCAACCAAGATTACTAGGATTTATGCAAGTGATATGCATCACAACTAAGCACATGTCCACCAAGAGTGGATTATCCTCCATTGTGCATGAAAGTGTGAGAAATAATGAGAAGATAGGAATACAAAGTTGTATCTCATAAAGAGATGTAGTAGACAACATGTGCTCAATTGGAGTGAAAATAAAATTTCAAATCAAAAGACATAGAACAAAATAAGGTTGTGTACATTCCTAATGGGACCTTATTTTAAATATCCTAATTGATGAATGTTGCATGATGTTGATGAATACCAATGAATGTGATTGGGAAGAGAATTTAATAATGTATATGTGTATGTGTATATGGATGTCCATGTGGATGCATATGTATTTGCATGTGTATGTGTATGTGTGTGTGTGTGTGTGTGTGTGTGTGTGTGTGTGTGTGTGTGTGTGTGTGTGTGTGTGTGTGTGTGTGTGTGTGTGCATGTGTGTGTGTGTGTGTGTTTGTGTGTGTGTGTGTGTGTGTGTGTGTGTGTACATATATGTGTATATATATGTATATGAATTTGTATATGTATATGTATATGTATATGTATATGTATATGTATATGTATATGTATATGTATATGTATATGTATATGTATATGTACTACTTCAAATTTATGTGCTTTCAAACAATTTCATTTTCAAATAAAATTAGGTTTCAAGCTACTAAATTTTATTTTAAAATCACATAAATCATGTTTCAAACAATTTCATCTTCTCACTTCTCCTAACACCTATATGAAGTCAACATAACATCTCCCCACAACCCACATATTAGAAAATTGAAAGTACTAGCATGAATACTGATGATATTCCTATGGGGGGTTTATCCTAGCATTGTTGGAGCATTTGGGAGATTGTTAGCATGATTTTATCTTTCATTCATGACCATGTTTATCATTGATGTCAACATACTAATGATTATGTAAAGACTGATAGGTAAAAGCACAAACCTATGTCACCCTTTAGGATATCCTAGGAGGTCACAGATGAAAGGGTTTTGGTCATAACCCTTACAATCGTACATACATGGCACCAAGTGGCATCGACATGGCCACTATGGTTATGACCAAAACCCTTTCATCCAAACTAGAACAAGTTAATATGTATACATTGCGATTACTTTTAGAAACTCATTTTCACTATAGTGGTTTCCACATTTCTTGGAATGGGCTAGGGTGTTTTGGTTGGTATGCATTTAAACAATAAGCCACTTTGGCCTCGTGTCTCTTGACATCCTAGAATGTCCTAGTTAGGTATTCTCATAGAAATATTTTCCTTTCCTAATCCTTAGCTTGAGCATCTACCAGCCTATGATCACTTACCTTGATGATGGTCCTATCTTGCTAGATCTTTGTCTCTAGTGTTTTGATCATCTAATCCCTGTCATCATCTCCTCCCACTAGCATGGGTTTCTTGAGCCTTTAACCCTTATCCATTTCCCTATCTAGTTGAGATCTCTATATTAACCTCTCCTCCTCCTTGTATCTAGTGGTTTCTCTACTTTGAGATTAGCTAGCAGGTTAGCTACTAGAAGGAGTATGGCTACTAGATCTACTAGGCATGTCTTTCCTCATGTCTCCCCTCCCTCCATCCCCTTTGTCATCCCCACTTTCCACCATCACTACACTTGGGGATATAGACCTCAAGAAGGGGTGTGCCCTCATCTACCTCATGTATTCTATATATATCTCTATATTTTTTTACTACTATTAGGATATCCCATGCCCTCAACTATAGATTTTGGGTCTCATATAGGCATGCTTCATAGCTCAACATCGGCAACCATCCCTGATCCTCCTCATCTTGATACCTAGCATAAGTAGTCATTTATGTGCTAATCTGTTGTCTCCTTCAAAACCACTTCCATACTCTACTAATAGTGAATCTCTCCACCACACTTGGATGTCTTCCTTAAAAATGGCCTACTATAAAATATTTAGGTTATCTCATCTCTCACCTCATCCCAATCCTTGTAACTCTATGGCCTCCAATAAAATGATCTTAGGTCATCCAACAATCACCTATAGTAGGGTGTCTCTCCACTATGTGGATGTGCCACAAAACATGAATATATATATATATATATATATATATATATATATATATATATATATATATATATATATGAAGGGCATCCCCCTCATTCTCGACTATACTCTATAATGTACCACAATAATGTGATCACATGCCCACACCCATGCAAGTATAGCTCTACACACCCAAATCTTTGCTTTCCTATAGACTATATCGTGTTACTCATGATACATGCCTTCTAGTAGGGTGGGTCCCCAAGCCATCAGTCATGGTATTCCAATCAAGTCCATCACCAGTCTCCCTCATTCACATGGGAATCCCCTTCAACTCATGTTGGTAATAATACCATGCCCTATCAAAGAGAACACAATGTATGCCATTGGATGCTAATCCACATTGCACTGTATCATCTTCTCCCATGGGATGTATTTCTCTAGTAATTTTTTGTCTAGGAACAACACTTGTAATGCAACTCAACCATCCCCAGGGGATTGGTCAAAATTTACTTGCAACACAAAATTTTCACATCAAAATTGATATCAAAATGACTATGTATAATGAAAATTGAAACTGATCAACAATACTTACTATCTCTCTAACAAATGGAACCTACAAGATCTTGTACATGCTTGTGTTGAGATTATAGTCAAGTTTTTTTATTAGTGACACGCACACTTAATTATAAAACTAATAGCTATCGAGCATATTGTATATTTAATAGTGTTAACCAAGTAATTCAGACTCTATCAAGTTCTATAGTTTCTATCAAGTACCAAGAACAATATTCATTTTGTGTCGAGTAGTGTGTACCAAGTTGGTGTTTATCAGTGTAAATTGAGCTTCATAGTGCTTACTAAGTTTTTCAGTGCAAATTGAGTTCTTCAGTGCCTACCAAGTTCATAGATTCAACAATGTGAATCTAGTGTTGACCAAGCCACATAGTGTCAATCAAGTAATTTATTTTATAATGAGCTCACAGTAATAATGTTGATCGAGCTATGCAGTGTGAATCAAGTGATTCAGTTTATATGTCAAGTTTTACATTATTCATCGAGTCACCAATGTAGACTAAGTTCAGACTACTTGGAAGTGATTAGTATGGATCGAGCATCTATTTCTATTGAGTGCATGATAATGCTGAGCATTGACAATGATTTTTGGGTATCAAAACCTCATCGAGTTTTCTTTAGAATCCAAGTTCCTGCAATTGGGCCAACTTTGTGTATTTTAGTGAAACTTGTATTGTAGCTAACTTTATTGTATTGTAATTTGGATTGGTATATATGTAATGTATTATATCACATCCAAAGGTAAGAAATAAGATTATCAGATGCAAGATACAAAGAGCAAAAGTGTGAAGTAAAAGGCTACAGTAGTATACAGAGCGGCAAAGATTTATCTATCACAACAAGGTGATCATTACACTTAAAGGAATTTCATTCAACAAATCAAGTTCTAGATCAAAGATCAGCCATTGGTTCATCCTAACAGGTGGAATAGTTAAATTCTTTCACAAGGTAGACTTAACAGTGATTTTTAAATTTCCTTATCAAGTGCATACTTCATTGCATGTTTGTAAATAATTTTGCACAATGGACCTAGTAGTCATTATTGCTTCTAATAGGGTAGATCATCAAAAGTGATCATTGTAAGCCTTAACAGGCCAACTTTATATTGCAGTACTAAAGATTTTGGGTATCATCCCCACCCTAGTTTTACTTTCTATTTGGAAGGTTTCTGGGTTACCATATTGTGTGTCAAAGTGTTATGAATGTTTTAATGTTTTCACTTTTTCATGCATGCAATTAGATCAAAATATTCATGAAAGATTAATTGGTAAATAAAGATTAGGTTTTGTTGGTTATTGATTCACCCCTCCCCTCTTAGTAACTTAGCCTATCATATATTTCCAACAACTTGAGTGTGATAGTCACCTGTCCCATCAGTAGATGGAATATGTTATGCTCACTATGTCATCTCTTGGTTAATGTTTTTAGTAGACCATGGTTTGCATGGATATGGTGCATCTACAACAACACAAAAAATCCCATGTCTTTCAACATAGCTCTCTATGGAGGATCTAACTAGGGAAAAAGCCTTAATCCAATGACCTTGAGTACCTAGTTGGATGTATTTGAATATTTCTCATGCATAACAAATACATGCAAATGTATTAATACCTATCAAATGAGAATCAGAATAAAACTAAGGATATCCCTACTCAACTACAAGAACAATCAACTAAGTCTGAGTGATGCAAAGTGATTCAATTTCTAAGTGCACTTCATTACTAGCTTAACTAGTATCATATGATACTTTACATACTAAGGGTTTGATATTTTATTCTTGTTCGATATTTTTCCTAAGCTTGTACATCTTATGGGTGCCCCTAATACGACATTCTACAAAACTATTGGATAACACTTTATCAAAGCTAGAACTATCATATAAACATTTAAGAACTATGGTATGATTCTCTGGCAATATCACTCAAACTTTTTACTAAAACTACAAAAACATGAGGAAAACGTGGAAAAAAAAACTTTAAAAAACTCAAAAATGAAGCTACGATGCCAGTTACTTATTAGGGAAGCATACTTTCAAGGCCAGCTAAGCTTGAATTGATATTTCTCAATGGGAACCATCATCTCAACCATGTTTCTCTCTCACTATTCTCTAAACTACAAAATTCAAATCGGACAAATGATTTGAAAATGGCTACTTGGGTCCTTTATATACCCTTCTGGCCTATTTTTGACTTAATTTTTTATCACTTTAGATTTTCCAAAAGCTACATCCTTACCTAATTATGACATTTTGGATCCATTTTCAAGATCAAAATCAAATTTTGGGTTCATCTTGATAGTCAATATTATGATTTACAATCCTACCCTCTTTTACACAGTTGACTGGCCTTTTGAGTCTTGATCTACAAACCCTTTTGATGCTACCATCATTTCTTCACTTCATCATTTCTAATCTCTTCCACTCCTCTTATTCATTCCATTTCATATTTCTTCTTGGATTACCTCATTCTTATTCTTTACCTTCCTGGTCAAACTTAGTTAAACTGAGGCATATTCTCATCACTTGATGGTTTCTCTTTGGTCTTAATCACTTATATGTCATCATGGACTTTAACTTATCTCAATTTGATCATATCTATCACATTTTTGCATTTCCTCTATTTCATTTCAATTTCAATCCCAAGCGGGTAGGAATACTCTAAAGTATTTGTCTGATATATCTACTTTGGTCTTGTCAGTACTCATATTCGGTTCTGATTTATCTTAAATTAATCTATCTACTTGCTCTTGGCTACTTATCTTCGAAATATTAATGCCCATATTACCTCTATGGGTTGAGATTATCTTATTTGTTTCTCTCCTAATGTAAAGTTCCACTACTTATTGACTATGCATTTAGGATTCTATCTTTATGTGCTTCATTCAATCAAGTTCAAAGTCAAATCTATCTATCATCTTGATATCTCCATTATTTGACTTAATATGCTCCTAGATTTATCGCACATTAGTCAAAGATAGGAAAATACAATCACCTAAAAATAGTCCTCTAAACTATGATCTATTAAAATTAACCACAGACAAAAATAACAATTATATGCAAATATAATCAATATCATAAAATAATAAATCATAAAGAAGAGAACACAAGACATGAGAATTTAACATGCTTAACCAAATCCCTAGGCTATGTCAACCAACAGAAAGTCTAATATTATTATTATTAAGTGATTATAATATGCATTCCCTTATAGGTCAATATCATTTTAATAATGTACAATATCATCATGCATTATGAAATCACCAACTCTAAGCCATTTTATATAAGTTTTTTTCTACTTACAATATCAGGGCTAGAATAAGTCATCCAATATAAAATTAGTAGCTAACACTATTTACATAGTCAATTAATTTTTGGCTTCAAGGGAAATGCCCCTAAAAACATCTACAGGGTTATTTCCTCTTAGCCCCACCCTGTACTGTGATAAGGAGCACACTTGGGGTGTTGCCCCTTGACCCCATCTTGGGAGAACTACCCAAAAACCCCTGTAGTAATAATATGGGGGAAATTGCATCAAATAAAGGAGGAATTGTAACCTTTGAGTCTTATTAAGCTATATATTACAATAATCTCCCACTTGGAGACTGATCAAACTCTACACCAATAACCTCCTAGTTTAAGACTAGTCAAACTCTACACCAATAACCTCCTACTTAGAGATTGATCATAGCTATTGGAAATGATTGAAATGATCATAAAAAAAATTGTTGGAATAATATATGGAACTGGTAAAGAATGTCCTCAATCATTGCTTTTTCATTGATGTAAAACTTGCTACTTGCAGGAATGACAATTGCTTTAGTGATCCAAATATTATCAATTAGTTGATTGTCAAGGTGGAGGCAATAAATAAGATGTAACTAGAACACCTAGAGAAAGGTTGAAGTTATGACATTGTAATGAAGTACAAGGATCGGCTAAGCCATTGATGAAAAAGTGTATTTGATGACATACTACAAAGAATGGGCACATTGAAACATATCAAAGATTTAAGGTTTTAGCTAAGTCTTTTGTAAAGCTCAAACTAAGTTCATTAGAGAGAAGGAGCCGAGCAAGCTAGTAAGAGTCGAGAAAATTCCAAGTTAACGCCGAGTAAACTTTAGATGTTGAGTAAACTTCAGATGTCGAGCAAGTTCAGATGCCGAGTGACACAGACTTTATCAAGTGCCGAGCAGAATCAAGTGCTAAGCAGAATCAAGTGCCGAGCATAACCAAGTGCCGAGCAGAACCAAGTACCAAGTAGGTATAGGTGTCGAGTAACACAGAGGTGTCGAGCACCAATAACTCAATAATGCCGAGCTTCTGCATTATTTTGGAAATCGAAGATTCGCCAGATCTAAGCAAATAAGGTTGTTATCTAGAAATTTGTGAATTAAAAGGAAGATAAGAATGATGAGCCGGTGGCACCGAACACCATGTAGAACATTTTTAATGATACAACTGGCGAAGTTTCTAAAAGAGAACAAGATATGGGGTAGATACATTGTATCCTACCTAACCCATTTTGAAACTTAAAATTGGAGAGGGAGAATTGAGCGGCAAAGACAAATCAGACTTATATATAAGAAGACATAAGTTAATGAAGAATAGGGGACAGTGAAAGAGAGAGGTGTGATCAAGCATAAGAGCATGAAGTGTTGTAGAATGTGCTAAGGAGAAGAAAGCACTAGAACTCAATTTGAATAGATGACCACAAGGATGGTTGCATTTGCAGAATGAGTAAGAAGACTCAAGGAGACAAAGCTTGAGAGGAAGACAAGTAGTTAGAGCTGAAGTGATTAAAGCCAAGCATAAAGATTGAACTGAAAGTGTGATCTAAAACCTACAAAGTATGTTGTAAGTTATATCAGATCAAAAGATCATTATCGTTACTTTCTAGCAATTGTAACAGTAAGTCTAAATCCTATGGACTTAGGTTGGTTTAATAGCCATTAGATAAATCCTTTAACAGGGTGACATTCCAAGTGAATGTTCTAAAGACCTTTAACCAGGCCCATTCCTAACAGTTTGGTGAAATCCTTTAACAGGGTCACATTTAACAATGTGTTGTAAGCCTTTAACAGGGCAGGCTTTTAACAAGGCATCACTTCAGAAGACTGAGAATCAAGTAGCATGTTAATTGTGGTTTTTCCCAAATTGGGTTTCCACGTAAATCATTGTGTTATGTGTTGATCTTGAATGTTTTATCTTTGCATATTGATTTACTGTAACTTTCTTGTATGATTGATTTAAGTTTTGAACAGATGAAAAGGGTATGGATTCATTAAAAGTAGTAAAAAGGTATTAATAGGGCATTTGGACCTTGAATAAATAATTCACCCCCCCCCCGTCCTTAGTTATTCTAAAGAATTCTAACAATTGGTATCAGAGCCTAACTGCTGATTCAGTTTAAAAGGGACTACAAGCAGAAAAGATCAAAATGCCAAAAAGAGAAGTTCCCAAGCTCAACAAAGGCAACTTTGTTGCATGGAAAAATTTGATGAAGCTACATCTTGGATCCATAGGAGATTATGCCCAAAATTCAATTTTCACTGAACATGTAGATCCAACAGGTGCTCCTACTGCAGAAGACATAAAAAATAAGCAAGAACACAACCAGACAATGCTGGAAATTGCCTCTGCACTCAGTTATGCTAAATTTGATGATATCAAAGGATGTGACACTACATTCAAAATGTGGAAAGCCTTATCAGACATCTATGGAGGAGATCAGAATGTACAAAGAGAAAAAAGAGAAAGCCTCAGAGGAAAGTTTGATGACATGAAAATAGAAGAAAATGAGAATGCTGCTCAATATGGTGCAAGAATAAAGGAAGTGGTAAGTGCAATAAGATGCTTGAGTGGTCAACTGGATGAAGATACTATTAATAGTAAGTTCTTAAGAACCTTGATCCCTATCTATGCTACTAGAGTATCAGCAATACAAGAGCTAAGATGTATACCAGGAAATAATCTAAGCTTTGAAGGTATAATAGGTAGACTCACTGCATTTGAGTTATCTAACTTTGAAAACTACAGACCTGAAAATGTTGAATCTGCTTTTAAGGCCAAGATATCACTGAAAGATGCCGAACAGGTGAAATCAAAGAAAGGAAGAAAAAGGAAGTATGTATCCAGTGACAATAGCACTGATGAGGAAGATGTGGAACAATTGGAAGCATTGCTCGCTAGAAGATTTCACAGGGGCAAAGGAAAATTCAAGGGTAAGATGCCTATCATTTGCTTCAATTGCAATGAAGTAGGTCATATTGCTGCAAGGTGTCCACAGAAAAAGGATTTCAAGGAAGGCAACAAATACAAGAACAGAAGAGATGATGACAAGAGAGACTACAAAGAAAAAGGTAAGAAGTGTTATATTGTTGAAGAAAATTCTGATGATAATGATGATGAAGTTGTTTATGTAGCCATGAAGGACCAATCTGATGAAGAAGAGACCATAGCACTGGTGACATGTATGAACAAGAATGACAGATGGATCATAGACAGTGGATGCTTGCATCATATGACAGGAGACAAAAGTAAGTTTGTTAACTTTACTTAGTATGATGGAAATAGTGTTAGATTTGGTAATGATGCTCCATGTCAAATCAAAGGAAAAGGTTCCATTAAGCTCACAGAACAAATTTCATGTGACAATGCATACTATGTTGAAGGATTAAACTACAATTTACTAAGTGTCTCACAGTTAGGCAATATAGGTTGCAAAGTGGAATTTGGAAACAAAACTCCAAAAATCTATGATACTGATGGTAAAATGATAGGAAAAGGAGATTAAACAAAGAGTAATTTGTTTTACCTTGATATGGATGATGTTTCTTGTTTATTTGCAAAATTTTATGATGAATGGTTATGGCATAGAAGATTATGTCATGTCAACTTTGACAATCTAGTCAACATCAGTAAAATGAAGAAAGTCAGAGGTTTACCAAAATTGAAGCAGCCTAATAATATCATCTGCAAACAATCTTAGCTAGGAAAGATGACAAAGTCAAGTTTCAAAAGCAAAAACTATACATCTAAAGAGATACTTGAGTTAGTTCACACTGACTTATGTGGTCCAATGGAAATACAAAGCTATAGAGGAGATAAATACATAATGCTATTTTTTGATGACTATTCCAGGATGATGACTGTTATGTTCTTAAAACAAAAATCTGATGCTTTTCCAATGTTTAAGTGGTATGTGGCTAGAGTTGAAAAGGAAACTGGGAAAAGCTTGAAATGCCTAAGATCTGATAGAGGTGGTGAATTTACATCAAATGAATTCAAGATATTCTGTAATGACAATGGAATCAAAAGACAAACATCAGCTCCTAGAACTCCCCCACAGAATAGAATTGCTAAAAGAAGAAACAAATCTGTGATTGACTGTGCCAAAACATTAATGATGAAAAAGAATGTTGCTCTAAAATATTGGAGAGAAGCTGTAAGTGTAGCTATTCATACACTGAACCGAGTACAAGTCAAGAAAGGTACAAATACAACACCTTTTGAATTATGGTATGGTTACTCACCCAATGTAAAACATTTCATAGTGTTTGGTTGGAAATGTTTTATCCTTAAAGATACTAGAAATGGAAAATTTGATGCAAAAAGTGATGAAGACATATTTCTTGGTTACTCCACTAGAAGTAAGGCATATAAGTGTTTGAATATTAACACTAAAAAAATTGTGGAAAGTGCAAATGTAAATTTTGATGAGCACACAGAAGTCCAAGTTGAAATACCAAAGAAAATGGAAGAGTACAGAACCTTTGTGTATTCTTATGAAGGAATGATTGTTGATGAAAATGATGTCAATCAAATTGGAAATCAACAATAGGTATCAGTTTCAGCCGATTCACAACCAGTGAATGCCGAGTTACATTCAGAAGCCGAGTTGTAGAATGAAGAAAATACACAATCTGATTCTGAAAACAATGCACACAATGAAGAACAACCTGACAAAGAAGTGCATAGTGATTCTGAATCCGAAAGATCAAACATGGAAACAAGGACAGAGCCAAGGTTATCCAAATATGTAAAAAGACATCACCCTGCTGAACAGATAATTGGTGACAAAGATGCAAGAGCAATGACATGGAATAGACTAAGACATGAATCATGTTTGATCAAAAAATCTGAACCCAAGACAGTAT
The DNA here is from genome assembly GCA_028749045.1 of Cupressus sempervirens. Taxonomy (NCBI): domain Eukaryota; kingdom Viridiplantae; phylum Streptophyta; class Pinopsida; order Cupressales; family Cupressaceae; genus Cupressus; species Cupressus sempervirens. The sequence goes on from CM053793.1 coordinate 218,473,457, forward strand.
ATGGTGCATTACAAGATGATGACTAGGATAAAGCTATGGAAGAAGAAATTGATCAAATAAGAAAAAATAAAACCTGGAGTTTGGTTCCCAGACCAACTGACAACAATGTGATTGGCACAAAATGGGTATTTAGAAACAAACTAGATGAGAATGGTGAGATTACCAGAAACAAAGCCAGACTAGTATGTAAGGGTTATACTCAAGAAGAAGGAATAGACTATGGAGAAACATTCGCTCCTATTGCTAGAATGGAAGGAGTAAGAACTTTACTTGCATATGCTACCTACAAAGGTTTTAAAGTCTATCAAATGGATGTAAAATCTGCCTTCTTAAATAGTATACTAGAAGAAGAAGTCTATACGAAACAACCAGAAGGATTTGTTGATGAAAACAACAAGGATATGATGTGTAAGCTACATAAAGCACTCTATGGTTTGAAACAAGCACCTAGAGCATGGTATGAGAGACTTCACAAGTATCTAGTGCAAATTGGATTTGAAAGAACTGATGATAACAGCAACATGTACATCAAAGTAGAAGAACGAAAAGACATTATTGTATCTGAAATCTTTGTGGATGACATAGTGTTTGGTGGTAAGGAATTACTTTGCAAAGGCTTTGCTGACAAAATCAAACATGAATTTGAGATGTCTATGTTTGGAGAAATCAAATTTTTTGTTGGATTGCAAGTACATCAACTCAAACATGGAATATTTATTACACAATCAAAGTACATCAAAGAAATTCTTAAAACATTTGGATTGGAGGAATCCAAACCAGTCAGCACACCAATGGCCACAGGAAATAAGCTGTCCAAAAATGATGAGTCAGCTGAAGTTAATCAAACAATGTACAGATCAATGATTGGAAAACTACAATATGTTGTACATAGTAGACCAGACATAGCATTAGCAGTTGGAATAGTGGCTAGGTTCTCTGCTAATCCTAAAGAAAATCATCTCATAGCAGTAAAAAGAATAATGAGATATCTTAAAGGAACTGATGACATTGGTCTATACTACAAAAAGAATAGAAAATTTGAGCTCAATGCATACATAGATGAACATTGGGGAGGAAACATTGATGATAGAAAAAGCACAAGTGGAGGTGCATTATTTCTAGGGAAAAGACTGGTTACTTGGACTAGCAAGAAACAAACGTCCACATCACAGTCCACTGCACAGTCAGAATATGTGGCAGTTGTAGTCAATTGCACAAACATTGTATGGCTCACACATTTATTGAATGGAATGAAAGAAGAAGTAACAAAACCTATGATATTGTATTGTGATAATACAAGTGCTATAAATATATCCAAAAATTCAGTGATGCATGCAAAAATCAAGCATATTGCAATCAAGTATCATTATGTCAGAGAATTGGTGGAAGACAAACAAGTGAAGTTGGAATACATTCACACAAAGGAACAAACTGCAGATATCTTCACCAAACCATTGCCTAAGGATTCCTATGAATATCTTAGAGGCAATTTGGGGGTCATACCCCTGACTCAAGCAGTTTAAGGTAACAAGGAAGCTGCCTTGCATCAACAAGAATAAATCATTGAAATATTAACAGGTTGATGCAAAGGATGAGAACAGGAACAGAAACTCCAAATCAGTCACAAGCATGGTGATAGAGGGAGAAAATCAACAAGAAGCCAAAGCTTATATTCTGCATGATAAAGATGCTACATCTTTGGCATTTATGTCAAAGAGAGAGAAATATGCAAAAAACTGATCAATACAAAGAGGGAGAAATATGCAAAAAATTGATCAATTCAAAGAGGGAGATATATGTGATCAGTAGTAAAAATACAACAAGACAACGTATACAATCTTGATGGTAACTGAGTTTATTAAATGATTAGTTTAGTTTATCATCAATGCCAAAGAGGGAGATTGTTGGAAATGATTGAAATGATCATAAGAAAAGTTGTTGGAATAATATATGGAACTAGTAAAGAATGTCCTCAATCATTGTTTTGTCATTGATGTCAAACTTGCTACTTGCAGGAATTACAATTGCTTTAGTGATCCAAATACTATCAATTAGTTGATTGTCAAGGTGGAGGCAATCAATAAGATGTAACTAGAACACCTAGAGAAAGGTTGAAGTTATGACATTGTAATGAAATACAAGGATCAGCTAAGCCATTGATGAAAAAGTGTATTTGATGACATACTACAAAGAATGGGCACACTGAAACATATCAAAGATTTAAGGTTTTAGCTAAGTCTTTTGTAAAGCTCAAACTAAGTTCATTAGAGAGAAGGAGGCGAGCAAGCTAGTAAGAGCTGAGAAAATTCCTAGTTAATGCCGAGTAAACTTCAGATGCCAAGTAAACTTCAGATGCCGAGTAAACTTCAAATGTTGAGTAAACTTTAGATGCCGAGAAAGTTCAGATGTCGAGTGACACAGAGTTTATCAAGTGCTGAGTAGAATCAAGTGCCGAGCAGAATCAAGTGTCGAGCAGAACCAAGTGCTGAGCAGAACCAAGTGCCAAGAAGAACCAAGTGCTGAGCAAGTATAGGTTTCAAGTAACACAGAGGTGCCAAGCACCAGTAACTCAATAATGCCGAGCTGCTGCATTATTTTGGAAATCGAAGATTTGCCAGATCTAAGCCGACAAGGTTGTTATCTAGAAATTTGTGAATTAAAAGGAAGATAAGAATGATAAGCTGGTGGCACATAACACCATGTAGAACATTTTTAATGATACAACTGGCGAAGTTTCTAGAAGAGAACAAAATATGGGGTAGATACATTGTATCCTACCTAACCCATTTTGAAACCCTAAAATTGGAGAGGGAGAATTGAGTGGCAAAGACAAATCAAACTTCTATATAAGAAGACATAAGTTAATGAAGAATAGGGGACAGTGAAAGAGAGAGGTGTGGTCAAGCATAAGAGCATGAAGTGTTGTAGAATGTGCTAAGGAGAAGAAAGCACTGGAACTCAATTTGAATAGAGGACCACAAGGATGATTGCATTGGCAGAATGAGTAAGAAGACTCAAGGAGATAAAGCTTGAGAGGAAGACAAGTAGTCAGAGCTGAAGTGATTAAAGCCAAGCATAAGGATTGAACTGAAAGTGTGATCTAAAATCTACAAAGTATGTTGTAAGTTATATCAAATCAAAAGATCATTATCGTTACTTTCTAGCAATTGTAACAGTAAGTCTAAATCCTATGGACTTAGGTTGGTTTAATGGCCATTAGATAAATCCTTTAACAGGGTGACATTCCAAGTGAATGTTCTAAAGACCTTTAACCAGGCCCATTCCTAACAGTTTGGTGAAATCCTTTAACAGGGTCACATTCAACAATGTGTTGTAAGCCTTTAATAGGGTAGGCTTTTAACAAGGCATCACTTCAGAAGAGTGAGAATCAAGTAGCATGTTACTGGTGGTTTTTCCCAAATTGGGTTTCCACATAAATCATTGTGTCATGTGTTGATCTTGAATGTTTTGTCTTTGCATATTGATTTACTGTAACTTGCTTATATGATTGATTTAAGTTTGAACAGATGAAAAGGGTATGGATTCATTAAAAGTAGTAAAAAGGTATTAATAGGGCATTTGGACCTTGAATAATTGATCCACCCCCCCCCCCCCTCTCAGTTATTCTAAAGAATTCTAACAATAGCACCGTTGAACCTGTAGCTCCCACTAGAATATAAAACCACCCTAGACTCTTTTGTTCTTTTATTCTAGTAAGTCTAGAAGACCAACCAAAGCTGAAGAGGATTTCAGCATTCCCTTATTACTTCCTTGGTAAACATACATGTAGGGGCATTGCCTCTTGACCCCACCCTATACTGTGACAAGGAGGACACTTGGTGCATTTCCCCTTGACCCCCTCTTGGGGGTGCTACTCCTAAACCCCCATAATAATAATTTGGGGCAAATCATATCAAATAAATGGGGAAAGTTAACCATCAAGTATGATTAGGCTCTATATTACAATAATCTCCCACTTGGAGACTAGTCAAACTCCACACCAATATCCTCCCACTTGAAGAGTGATCATAGAATCGTTGAACCTATAGCTCCAACTAGAATATAAAAACTCCTTGGACTCTTTTGTTCTTTTATTCTATTCAATCTAGAAGACCAACCAAAGTTGAAGAGGAGTTCAACTTCTCCCTTATTACTGCCTTGGTAAACATATTTTTTGGATTATCATTTGTATGTATCTTCTCCATCTTTAAATGTCCATCATCCAAAATTGACTGAAAGAAATGGTACCAAAATTGTCTGTTCTTTGTCTCTGATTGTAGAATGGAATTACTTACAAGATGAATGTCACTCTAATTATATGTAAACAAAAAGTTGTCCATCTATGGATGTCCCACCAATAGAAAATTGTATAACCTATAAGTACTCAACCTAGTATCAATATTCCCTATCAAGTGTGTGTAAATTAGTAGTAGAGCTCTCAAAATATAAAAACTTCTTTGATATTCCTCTCAAATATTTGAGAATGTTTTAATGGGGAGCTTAATTAGACTTAGAGATTTATTTGATGTGATTTCTCCCCAAATTATTTCTATGGGGATTTGGGGGCAGTGCCTCCAAGATGGGGTCAAGGGGCAGTGCCCCTTGTGGGGTCCTAGAAGAGTTCATGTAAGATGATGGAAGAGTTGATTCAAACCCCAGTAAATTTGCATCAAAATCCTCTACTTCAAATAAGGTATTTCTCATTAAGCATTTATTTAAATTGAAGATGATAGAAGGTGGATTTGTTGTAAATTATTTAAATGAATTTAATACAATTACTAGTCAATTAACTTCTGTAAATATTAATTTTGATGAAGAAACTAGGGCTCTCTTAATTTTGTGTTCTTTTCCTAAAAGATGGAATGGCTTGGTAATGGTTGTGAGTAATTATGTTTTTGGATCTAATACCCTAAATTTTGATGATGTGATCGGTGTTATTCTAAGTGAGGAAACTCATAAGAAAACCTTAGGTGGACCTACATCAAGAAGTACTTCAAACACACAAAGAAGAGGTAAAATGATTGAGAGAGGAACTATGGAAATCATGGGAATACAAGAGGAAAATCAAAGGGGAAGAGGTCTTAATCTAGAGGACCAAAAGACTATTGGTGCTATGGAAAACCAACACATAAGAAGAAATATTATTGGACTCAAAAGAAAAATGAAGGAGACAAACAAGATGGAAACAAGGAGGAAAATGTGGTACGTAATAAATCCAAAGAGGATGTTTTTCTTCTTTACTTAGAATGTGTTGATGATTCTTGGTTTTATATTATGGGGCTTTATTTCATGATACATCCCATAGAGTTTATTTTATTGATTATGTCCAAGAGGATTTTGGGCTTGTTTATTTGAGGGATAATGAACCCTATCAAATTGTTGGAAAGAGAAAAGTTAAGATTAAGTTGTAGAATGGGAATCATTGGTTACTACATAAGGTAAGACTTGTTCCAAGGTTGAGTAGGAATTTAATTTCAGGAGGGCAACTAGGCGCAAAGGAGTTTCATAGTTACTTTTAATGATAAAAATTGAAAGGTTTCAAAAGGTTCTCTTGTAGTAGAAAAAGGTGTGAATGTAGGCACCTTATATCTTTGTACATGTCATAGTGTTTCTTTTATTTTAATTGTTTCAAAGAAAATAAATATTTAGGAACAGTTGTTGTATTTGAGTAGGAAGAACAAATAGTTACTTTAGATTCTTATCACTATAGCACTACAAACTTGGGAACATGAGTGAGAAAAGAATGAAATTACTTTATGTTCATTTCTTTATTGATTTATGTTCATGCATGAAAGTAGATTAGATAATTTAAAGAAGTAAAATAAGAAGTATTCTAAGTGTGAAAAGTTTGAGTGGTTCCTATTCACCCGCACAACCCTTCTCGATCACTTGTTTGTTGTAATTTTTCCTATAAGAATTTGGTATAGCTCTGATACCATGTAAGAATTTTCCTTAGGGAAAAATCACCCAAGATCAAGGGACTCAAGCACAAGCACAAGAATAAACCAAGGTATGGTCAGGATAACAATATCCAAAATTGGTTTATTATCATTCAAAGTTATGTAATGTCATGTACATGCACACTAGGAGTGCCTGAATATAAAGGCCTCTAGAATTCCTAGGAGTCAACACACTGATAAGTCTTACAACAAGGCACATGTCCACTAGAAGTGGATTATCTTCCATTAAGCACAGGAGTAAGTGTGATGATGAGAGGATAAGCCTACAAAGGTGTAGCATGCAAAAATATTTTGTAGACACCATGTGCTAAATTAAGAGTGTGAATAACTATGTTGTCTACATGACAACTCGGTTAATTATGCAAACTCCATTGTTGTAGACACCATGTGTTGAATTAGAGTTTCTTACTTCTATGTTTTCAACATGACAACTCATAAGAGTACACAAACTCCTTAGTGTCAAACTAATAAATAATAAAATAATGCATTGACCTAAGTAAACTTAAGTGTAATAAGTAAATACTTATTTACACCAAGACCCCCCCTTAAGTGCAACTTAGGGGAATGCACTTAAGCTTATGAAAGCTAGGATAAAAATGCAAGATGGGTCCTGGCTACTAGGCCATGTTAGCTACCCATGTACATAATGCAATGCAATCTCTCATAAAGTGGAGAAAGAGGGAAAACCTCATGTGAAAAACCCTCCCCGAAAAAGAGAGATGAAAAAACAAGAAGCATGGATGGATGGAGTAATCAAGACCCCCTCATTACAACATACATCAAGTATTTACAATAAAGAAGTGGGAGAAGGACAAAACCCCATAAAAGGAAAAAGTCCCCCCAATAAAAGAGAGGAAGAAGGGACACAAGGTAGTCCCCCCCCAAATGTAGAGTGTCGATCAGTGATAGTTGCTCCAATGTAGAAGTTGATCCATGACTACTGAATAATGTTCCTCCCCCTTGGAAGAAATAATGGCAAAGGTACACGTAAGATGATTCCCCAATGTGTAGAAAGAATTCTGATGATGAATGGTGTCTCAAAAACCTACTCAACTTTCCTTGTGTCGATACTGATGGTCACCCCTTCCAACACTATTGAAAAGAGAAAGTGCAGATCTAGCAAGGATGGACGTAGAACCTATCCCAAAGAAACAACTATCTCCTCAAATGATAAAGAGACCTCCTGCAACTAATGTACATAAGGATCCACAATCATATCAACCTGTGAAGATTGATCATGTAGAGAATGGATAGGAGGGTTAGAGTGAGCCCTCGCAACAACTGAAGAAGAGTCTACTTGATTAAAGAGAAGATGTAGATCATCAAAGATGTCTCCAAAATATTCTATGCATGACTCCACAAGAAAACCTGTAATATCTATCAAGAAGTCATATACTAATGTTGGAGGTGGAAGACTAGGTGTACCCTATTGTGTTGAAGTACATGAACCTATCACTATGGAAATGTATGAAGTATTCACATCAATAAGGAGAAGACAAATATCATTGATGATGTCTCTCACATCTTCAATGTGAGTCTCCACAAACAATCTTACAATGTTTGGAAGGAAGTTATTCCATGAAGCTAAAGTAGGAAGACATAGTGTTTCCTACTACACTAAATCAAAAGTATCTATGGCTGGAACTAGATTAGTAGTAGGAACAGGAGCATCAGGAGGTGTGATCTCATTTGGACAAGATGTAGTTGTAGCTAGAGGTAAAAGATCTTTTGGGAATAGAGGAATGTGTGGATGTCCATACATCTCCTAAAGATAGATCCAAATATCATATAAATCAATTGACTTCATGTCATCAAGTGAATCCATAACCTCCATATCCATATGTAGAAAGAGGGCACAACAAATGATAGAACCAGTGTCACCATTGTATGAAAGTCCTTTTTCATATGGTAATTCATTATGGTGACTAAGATAAGTGAGAACCAATTGAATCCACTGCATTTAGTTTTGTGTTGTTGAGGTAATTGAATCTTCCTCATCCATGATGTACTAATAAATGAACCCCCCAAAATGCAAAAAAAAACAACCCCCCCCCCCCCCCCCCCCCCCCCACCCCTAATGTATGATTTGGTGTTTTATATGTAGGACATGTACAATAGGACACTTGTCAAAATGTACAAAGTGGTCTTCTAATTTTGTAGTTTACAACTACCTTTTGAGCTTCAAATTTGGTACTAAGCACTATAGCTCAGATGTACAACAATTTGGAAGAGTAATCAAAGCAATACAATGCAAAAAATGACCTAATTCTGAAAGTGATATTTTTATCCACACAACCCTATAATCTAATTGTAGATCTAGAACATAGATGAAAAATTATTCACTTTCAAAAAAAAATGGAATTTGATTTGAAGTCAAGATGAACTCATACTAAGAATTTAAAGTTGCAAAAATTAGAATTTGTGACTTGCATAAAAATTCAGGAATAGAGATCTCAAGTAACCTGCACCAATGTGTAGATCACGCAATTCTACTCCAAAACAAAACAAAAAAATTGCTTGGAAAAAGGAGTTCGTATAAGGGAGATATCGTTGTTTGAAAATCACCTCTATAATTATTTTTCCTAAATCACCACCATCGTGCCTCCAAAAATCAAATTACTCTAATTTTCAACTTAGATATCTGATTTTGGTGAAACAAAAATCAATTCGGGGGTTTTTTGACCTTTTGAATATGATGCTAATATCTGATTTACACCAACAAGAGCTAATCTTGTCTTGCAAAAATCTCTCTTACTAGCCTAATGGCCAAAAAAAATTTAGACAAAATATGCAAATTTGAAAAATAATGCAGAGAAATTGTAGGGACTAAAATAATAAAATATGCAGATCTGAAATGATCATACTAGATTTGCAAATCAAGCCTTTGGGTGTCGGTTTGCACAAAAAAATTGCCTCAAATTTGACTATGGTCTAGGGTAGGAAAATTTATAGTCACATTTCACCGAATCAACATTTTGGACACAATAGTGAAGTCCATTTTGGCTCTAGATGCTCCCAATGACTACAATACTCTGGATTTGGGTCCAGGTGTTGAAGCAAGAATGGTCTTGAATGGCTATGTGAAGAGAAACTCCTTAAGCTCTGATACCATGTAAGAATTTGGTATAGCTCTGATACCATGTAAGAATTTTCCTTAGGTAAAAATCACCTAAGATCAAGGGATTCAAGCACAAGTACAAGAATAGACCAAGATATGATCAGAATAACAATATCTACTATTGATATATTGTCATTCAATGTTATGTCATGTCATGTGCATACACACTTGGAGTGCTTGAATATAAAGGCCTCTGGAATGCTTCTAGAATGTCTAGGAGTTAGCACACTGATAAGTCTTACAACAAGGCACATGTCCACCAGAAGTGGATTATCCTCCATTAAGCATAAGAGTAAGTGTGATGATGAGAGGATAAGCCTACAAATGTGTACCACACAAAAATATGTTGTAGACACCATGTGCTAAATTAAGAGTACAAATAATTGTGTTGCCTACATGACAACTCAGTTAATTATGCAAACTCTAGTGTTGTAGACACCATGTGCTAAATTAAAGTTGATTGCTTCTATGTTGTCAACATGATAACTCATAAGAGTACACAAACTCCTAAGTGTAAAACTAATAAATAATAAAATAATGCATTGACCTAAGTAAACTTAAGTGTAATAAGTAAATACTTAGTTACACCAATATTTCCAACAATTTGCATCAAAGCAAGTTTATTCTATCAAAGGATTAACAAATTGAGAGTAAAGATCTAAGGAAATAGAAGTGTACAAGTTAAAGAAAGCTATTGAGAATGAAAAACTTGATCTACACATGGCTATGGAGAAAGTCAAGAAACTCAAGCAACAACTCACTCACTCTCTGAAAAGAATAAAAGAAATTGCTACATAGATGAATAACAGTCTCTACATAGAATAAAGAATAGAATACCTCTACTAAGGAAGAATTTCAGAAGAAGTAAGAACATGTAAGAAAAATGAAAAGAGAATAGGAAAGTCACTTGGTTAGGTTATATGAAGTCATGGAACAAAAGAAAAAAAAGTAGTAAATGAAAAAGAAGTAGCAGATGAAGATAGGAGACTACTTGTAACAAGATTAGAAGAAATGACCAATGAAGTACATCAACTATCACAACATCAATTAGATATGGAAAATCAGCTAGATGATATAAATCAACCAATCACAAATCTAAGAGCAGAAAATGATAGACTCCAGAATGAACTAAGAGCTGAAAAGGACTCAATGAAAGAAGATTGAGATCACAAGAAAGTGTGAATCAATTGTATGAGTAAACTCTAAAGAGACCCTATGGCTCCATTGGTTTAGGGTATACTAATCAAGGAGAATCATCATAGAAAGAAGCATAGAAGAAAAAAATGCCTGCACGCAATAATTATGGAAAAATACATCATAAATCAAATGTTTTTGGAGAAATACTCTACAACCCAAGTTCAAAGGTCAATGCTATAGATGCAAAAAGTATGGTCATGAGGCTATTGAATGCAAAACTAGATCAAACCTTGAAGGAAATTGTTTCACATGTCAGAAGCATGGGTGCAAAACTTTAGAATGCAGATCAAATCAATGGAATACAAATAATTAACTTAATGGAACCATACAAAGAGGCATTTATTGGTTGGGACCACAATACATGGGGAAGATATCATCATTGTGGAGAATATAGGCACATTGGAGTAAATTGTGTAAGAACTCACTTCAAAAAAAAATTACTAAATGTTATATAGGTCATTTGGCAAGAAATTGAATGAATAGAGCCATGGAGAAATCTAGTGAGGAAAACAAAGGGAAATCTAAGATTGAAGAGATCAAAATTGACGTAGTGCAAGGTAGGAGAATCCATAAAGGAAATGTCCTAGCCCCTAGAAAATTACCCCATAACAAAAACAATACAACAAAGAAATATCTAATACCAAACACAGCTCTTTATTCATAAAATAATTGATTACATGTAATCTATTGGGTGTTAAGGCCTTCCTAGGTATGACCAAATACAAAAGAAATTACAATAACAATTGTGTGAGATCCCTCAAGATCCAACCCCAAAACCTAGCTAGTCAAGATCAACATTCTGGTAGAAATCTCCGAGGAAGATCTAAACTTGTGCTCGTAAGTCCACCAAGTAATCTTCTTTTTCCCAAGTTGCGGCTACTTGCTCTTCTCAAAGTTCACTCCTCTTCCACATCCTCTTCTCCAAGATCGATGATTATGACTTAAGACTCCATAAGAACCCCTACTTATACCAACTAAGCCACAAGTCATCCTAGTAAGTTACAAATTAAATCAACCCTTACATTAAATACATGTTGAGACACAAGTTGACTCATAATAGAAATTAAATACACATGACCAAAGTAAATGCCAGGGTTGGCTCACACTAGAAACCGAACACAGATAACACATTTGAGGACCAAGACCTGACTGAGCATTAGAGGAAATACTTCTATGTATCAACAAATCTACCAAGCATAACCGAGTTCACACAAGCATTGTTGAGCACTAGTATGTTATTAGTCTTCCATCAATCGAGCCCCTTTATTGAACCAACTACTTGGTCCACACTACAACCAACCATAATTGAGCCATACAGTATTAATTGAGCTCCTAGTGTATTTCAAGTATCTTCAATGACTGAGTGCCACCAAAAAATAACCAAGTAATACTACTCTAACCAAGCATGTTGGTTAATACTACATCCAAAATACTAAATAATGATTGATCCACATGTCTTTATTTGACCAAGTTCACTAACTCCAAGGTCAAAACACTCCAACATGAAAGATTTCCAACTACCCCAGGATGCTCCTACATCAAACACCCTAGATGCAAAAAAAGATGTTCTCAATAGATGGAAGAACATTTTATGAGATTCAACACATAAATCCCAAATTGGTTCTTCAAATACATATCCTCCAAGTCTTCAACTCACACATTCTTTCCCTTTTTCCACTTTTTCTTCTTCACATCCATCATTAGTGCACTATAGGTTTTCTTTCCATGTTGATCTCTAACCCTCTTAGAATCCTTCAACTCAACTCAGCTACCAATACTCAGGTTCCTCCTACTGAGTTCTTCATTGTATAAAAGAATCATGGAATGCTTCCTACCACCTTTCCCAATAGTAATCACATTCTTAACATAATAATACATAGCCCTATAATCATACTACCAAGGTCTACCAAGCTCATGTCTACAATATCACACAACACTTGATCCTTATACTGCCCAATCTGAAAATTAACAAAACATTGTTTCCTCACTTCAAAAGCATGTTCATCTTACAACTAACTAATCTTATAATGAAAAGGATGTCTTACTCTTCTCAAACCAAGTTTCTAAACCATCTCCTCACCAACAAGGTTGTTAGTACTACCACTATCCACAATCACATTGCAGACTCTACCATCTGACTTACAATGAGTTCTGAACAAATTACTCCGTTGACAAGATTTTAATGTCCTCTAACTTACTAATACTCATCGAGCCATTAAATTATCTCCTTCTATCACCAGCCTGAGGACATTTATAAGCTCACTATGTCCTTCTTCATGACATCTAAAATAAATACCCTTCAACTCACCTCTACATATCCTTTTCTTCTAATCAACATGTTGTGGTTCATTTTTTTTACTCGGTTTAACATTTTTTGAGTAGTCTTGCTTCCTCTTCCCTTAAGAACTACCTTGATTCTTCCTCTTCAACTTTTTTTCTATCATTAGGGCATACTAATAAGCATCCTCAACTAAATCAATATTCAATATACCAACCTCATCCTAAATATTGAATCTCAAGCTATTAATATATCTAACCACCTTCTCCTTAAACAATCCTCTATGTCTAGATCATATAGTCAACTTGTAGAACTCCTCTGTATAATCTTTCACAGTCATATCTTTCTACTTCATATTCTACAACTTTGTAAACAACTCAAGTTCATAATCAACAAGAATGAACTTGGCCTTCAGTTTAGTCACCATCAATCTCCATCTAGTGATCTTCATTTGACCTTCCTCTTATCTATCTTGTTGTAATTCCTTCCACCAAAGAGAAGATTTCCCCTTCAGTTTAGTCAGTGCCAACCTCACTCTGAGAAAGTCTCCAATATCCTCTAACTCAAATTTTTCATCCAAGACATCAATCTAATCAATGAGGAAGAAGAAGAATTGGAAGAACATGAAGAAGAAGAAGAGGAAGAATAATCTCCAAAGAAAAAGAGGAAAGTGGTCATAACAACACCAAAGAAAGCTACACATAAGAAAGTAGCTACCCCTATGATCACTACTACAAGAAATTCAAAAAGGAATTTGAAGCTTCAAGATGACAATGATGAGGAAGAAAATACTCCTATCATGGAACTAAAGAAACCCCCACTATCCTTTGAGCAGCAATTGGAAAGGTTAAAGGAAGGAAGTTACATGGTAGGATTAAAGTGTATCAAATATGAATCTAGAGGTAAGGAGGAACAACAAAAAATAGAAGTTGCTTTGGTGGAAAATATGGCTAAATGTAAGTATGATCCAAATGAGCTAAAGATACAAGCTCTTGATGTCTTACTTAAGGTAGTAACAAAAAGATGGACCAATGTTGTGAAAATAAAGACGGACATTAGAGAAAAAACTTTGAAGAGCATCACACCTAACTTCACAAAATAAGAAATCAAGGAGGCCATGACAAAACATGAAAATAGGCACTCCTAGATTCAGGGCATTTCAAATTTTGCCTAATAATATTGAAGAGGTTGTTCAATCCACAATAAAGTTGTGGAAAACTATTTTGAGGAAGACAATAAGATAGAAAAAGATGAAGATCCAGATGTACATACTATAGAAGAGTTAGATATAGAAATGATGGAAGCTATGCTGAATGCCTCTCTATCCTCTACTCCAATCCAAGTCATTTCTTCATCAAGTGTAGAGAAGATAGAGAAGGAGAAACAAAGTTTTGCATCCACCAAAGTACTAATTGAGTAGTAGTCTCTGACTATTTCTGGGCAAGACTTAACCGAGCAGAAAACATAAAAGGATGAGGACAACGTTGACAAATAAAGTAAAGAAGAATATAAGAGTCAACCAAGTGGAGAAGAGAAAAGGGATGAAGATAAAGGCAAAAAAATTATAGTTTCTCCTAATGTCAAGGGAAAGGAAAAGGAAAAGATCTCTAATGAAATTGACCTTGATACTGAGATTGTGATTCCAAATTGGGATCAATCTAGTCTCACTACCAAATAGATGGAAATACTAAGTGAACTATAGAGGAAAAGAGCATAGTAGAGAAAATTAAAAGCAGAAAGGGATAGAGGAAAGGTTTTTGAAGACATCAAGGACATATTTTTGGATATAATGCAAATTGAGGTAAATAATCAGGCCCTAGTTATTGAATAGTTTTTTGATATTGTACTTGAATTCAATAAAGATATAGATGGTCAGGATAAACTTCTACAAAAGGTAGAAAGAAAATTTGAAAATAAAGTTTTGGAGAAAGTAGCCAAGAAGATTGACATTAATCAAGTGGAATTATCCACTCTCATTGGTACTCTAGGAGTTGTAAATAATGTTCTTTCCTTATTCACAAAACTGTGTTATACTTCAATTTTCACCAAGGAAATAAATGATAAACTAAATAAGATTGATGAAGACTTGAAGAAAAGTGCTAGTCAGTTAGCACTTGACCCGAGTTCGAGCTTTAAAAATTTTATGAAGGTCATATTTTTGATAGATTTACAAGCAAAGTTACAGAGGGAGGAAGCCATAATTAGGGCAACAATATCAGACATTCAAAGTATGACACTTCCTCACATTGATGTGATGTAGAAACATCTTGCACATGTAAAGATATTAGTTCATGACATGAACTTTTTGGTTGTAGATCTCATGATGGAGTTATTAGCTAAACTTCAGATTGAACTGCACGTTTTGAAGGTATTGCAAAAAAATTGGGATAAAACTACGTCTTTAATTTTGAAGGTGCATGATGATTTCCTCACTCATTTTGGTATAACCTTGAAAAGATATGTTTATGGAATTTGTAACAAAAACAAGAGGGAAAATATAGTAGATAATATATACAGGAAAATGTATAAAGAAACATATACAAGGGAAAATTATATGTATATAAAAAATAGATGATCACATGTATAGATAAAAAAAAACTAATTTTGAAAAATTCAAAATTTAATTCAGTTGTGATTGAGCTATAGTTTTTAGTTCAAATTGAGTTATACAACCAAGCACATGGAAAGGGGGAGTTTGACAGAAACTTTTTTATTACGATATTTTTTATTGATGGTAGAACTATACAAGGTATGTGTTTTTGTCACTAATACCAAAGGAGGAGATTGTTAATTAGATGGCAAGACATATTGTCAGTTAGCGACAAAACACTTAAGTTATCCAAGAAGGTCGGTTAATACTGCAACTGAGCTTTCCATCAGACAATATATTTCAACATAGCCTGATAAGTTCAAGGATATATTATGTTAATTGAGCTCATAGTATAAACTGATTTATCAGTGTTATCAATGGAAACCAAGTTCTCAATGTGAACCGAGTTCACAGTTCTTGTCAAGTTCATAGTATGAACCAAGCTATCAATTCAATTTAGTATGCTCCACTATCACCCAAGCTCAGTGTGTTGCCCAAGCATTAGCATAACACCAAAATGCATAATGTTTCCTGAGAATTAACATTTGGTCAACTTGAAGGTATAATCTGGTTATTATTAAGATATCTCTTATTTGAAGTTGACTTTGAATAGAGATATTGTTTGATGGATATATAAGGAAGATAAATTACTTCATCTAAGCATATGTAAAGAAGTGAAAATATAAGAAGAAAATATGGAACACAAAAGGAAGATAAAGTAGTTTGATTAGCAAGCTACCTAGTAGTATAAAGGAAAAAGTAGAGACTCATACATCATAGTCAGGTGATCATATTATTCAAAGGATCTAGATCAAAAAATAGAGTTACAAAGCAAAGATAAACCTATTGTTTCATCCTAATAGATACATCAGTCAAATCCTCTAACTAAGTGGACCTAACAATCCTTTGCTTAATCTCTTAATAGAGTACATACTTTATTATGTTGTAAAATCCTTTTACAAGGTGGACATAAATGTCATTCATACTCCTAATAGACTAGATCAATAGAAGTGATCAATTGTAAGCCCTAATAGGTCAACTTTATTATTACAATAGTGAATCATTGTGGGTCTCATCCCCACCCTAATTTTAATTTCTCCTTGGAGGGTTTTTGGGTTACCAAATATTGTGTCAAAGTGTTATGGTGTTGATTTTTTTATTGCTTTGTGTTCATGCATGAAAGTATATTAGATAATCTAAAGATGTAAAATCAAAAGTATTCTAAGTGTGAAAAGTTTTAGTAGTTCTTGATTCACACTGACCACCCCACCCACAACCCCCCCCCCCCCCCCCCCCACCAACCACCCCCCTTTCTTAGTCGCTTGTTTTTCATTACATTTCCAAAAGCCTGTAGGTAAAAGGGCTTTACAAATTAAATGGGTTTATAGGTTGAAAAAGGAGGATGGAGGTAAGAAAATATTTAAAGTTAGGTTACTAATAAAAGGATTTGTATAGAAAAAGGGCATTGATTTTGATGATATATTTTCTCCTCTTATTAGAATGAATTCTATTCATATTGTTTTAAGTATTGTGGCTACTGAAAAATTTTACTTGGAGAAACTTGATGTTAAAACAACAATTCTTCATGGTGATTTGGATGAAGAGATATATATGGTATAGCCATGAGGATTTGAGGTCAAAGGTAAGGAGAACTTAGTGTGCAAATTGAAGAAAAGTGTATATGGCTTGAAGAAAGAACATCGACAATGGTATCTTAAATTTGATAGTTTTATGAATGAGCATTGTTATACTCAATGTTATTGTGAATATTGTGTTAATTTTAAGAGGTTAGATTATGATAGCTACATTATTTTATGTTTATATGTTGATGGAATGCTTGCAAATGGATCTAACATGGATCATATTAAGGGGTTAAAAGAATAGTTAGCACATTCATTTTCTATGAATGATTTGGGGTAGCAAAAAAAATCCTTGGTATAAAAATTTGTAAAGGTAGGAAGAATAGAAAAATTCCATTGTCTCGAGCTGATCATATTGAAAAGGTGTCACAACATTTCTTTATGGAGAATATTAAAGCTAACAGCACAATTTTACCTGATCATTTAAAATTTACAAAGGTGATGTGTCCAAAGACACCAGAAGAGGAGGATAAGATGTCCAAGGTACCTTATGCTTCAGCTATAAGAAATTTAATGTATGGATATGGTATGTACTACAATAGATATTGCACATGTAGTGGGAGTTGTTAGTAGGTATATGAGTCATCCAAGGTTTAAGCATTGGAATGTAGTTAAATGAATTCTCAAATATTTGAGAGGCATATCCAGTAAGTGTTTACATTTTGGGGGCTCTAGTATAGATTTATAGGGCTATGTTGACTTATATTTGGAAGGAGATATTAATACTAGGTGGAGTACTATAGGTTATGTCTTTACTATTGGCGGGACAACAGTGAGTTGGATTTCTCAATTGCAGAAGGTTAATGATTTATCCACTATAGAGGCAAAGTATGTTGCTTTTATAGAGGCAACCAAGGAGATGATATGGATTCAATTCTTCATGGAAGAATTGGGACATCCACTAGGAGATAATTATTTATTTATAGATAGCCAGAGTACCATTCATCTTTCCAAGAATTCTTCTCTACATTCAAAGACAAAACATGTACAATTGTAGTACCATTTGATTCGCTCGTTTTTGGATGATGGGAAATTAAGTCTAGAGAAGATACATATAGATGATAATCCAACAAATATTCTTACAAAGGAAATAATAAGGGAGAATTTAAACTCCTCTTTAGCTTCGGTTGGTCTTCTATATTGAATGGAATAAAAAAACTATAGATTCCAGGGTGGTTTGATATTCCAGTGGGAGTTGCAGGTTTAGTGATGCTATGATTCGTCTCCAAGTGGGAGGTTATTATTATGAAGTTTGATCAGTCTCCAACTAGGATATTATTGTGATGTGGAGCCTAATAATACTCAAAGGTTTATTTAGCATTGTTTCCACTCAGATTATTGCTATGGGGAGGATTTCGGGGCAATGCCCCTAAGACAGGGTCAAGGGGTAATTCCCCATATGGGGTGTGCACTCCCTGTTGTAATAAAGGGTGGGGTTGAGGGGAAACACCCCCATGAGGATTTATCAGTTTCATCACCCCTAAAGCCAAAAGTGACTCTACTATTGTAAAAGGTGTTGGCTATTGTTTTTCTATTGGATGACTTATTCTTGTTGGAATTACAAGTGGGAAAAGTAAACTTCTAGGGGGGTGAATCAAGAGTTTAAAATTGGACCCATAAAACTTTCACCATTCATACATCACAAAAACCTCAACAATTTTAAACCAATTCAGTACTTAATCCATTCATCGTTCATTCATCTAATCTACTGTATGCATGATAAAGATAAACATTTATAACACATGAACACAGAATTTTGGTGACCCAAAAACCTTCCAAATAGAAAGTAAAACTGGGGTGGGGATGATACCCACAAAACTTCACTACTATAGTATAAAGTTGGCCTATAAGGGCTTACATTGATCACGTCTAATGATCTACCCTGTTAAGAGCAATTTGGACTGCTAGATCCACCTTGTTAGAGGATTTACAAACATACAATGAAGTATGCACTCTGTTAGGAAATTTATATAGAGACTGTTAAGTCTACCCTATTAAAGGATTTACAAAATTGATTCACCTGTTAGGATGAAATAGTGGATCTACTTACAACTTGATTGCTGATTAGATCCTTGAAGTATATATCACCTCTTGTGATTGATGAATCTTTACCACTCCTTGTAGACCTTGTTGAATACTCTGCTTTGCTGCTTATTCGCATTTACTCTTCTCAAAACATTACATGTCCATTCCTTGATACACACATACACATATATCACAAATGATATAATACATTACATATATACCATTCCAATAATTACAATTGCAAGGTCGGCCAAAACACAAGCTAACAAAATATTACTGAGTCAACCAAATAGTGAAAAACTCAGGTTCTTCAAGCTGACTTGGTGACCTTCTGATACTCAACATCCACTACATTACTCGGCATCATCATGCACTCAGTAGAAGTAGAAGCTCAGTCCATACTAATCACACACAACATAGCTTGGAACTTGGTAACCATTGGAGACTCGATAGATATAGTGTCACTTCGTAAAAATTGAATCCTTCATTTACCTTGCTTTCACTCGATAAACACTACACATCCATCACTCGGTAAACACTAGCTTCCATCACACAAATTGATGACTCGGTAGACACTGTGAAGCTCAGTGAACACTATAGGCTTGGTAGACACTGTTGGACTGCACACTCACTCTATAGCTTCAGGAATGCTCGGTGTGAACTGCTAGACTGCACACTCACTCGGTAGCTTCAGGAATGCTCGGTGTGAACTGTTTAAGTGATGAACCTAAAAAGTAACTACTAAATGCTCAGTATACATTTTAGACTAAGTTATGAGCTCAGTAATCATTTAGAATTGAATAAGTGTTGTCACTAATGACAAATACCATATAATGCCAACAATCTCCCCCTTTGGTATTAGTGACAAAAAACACTCATGAGCCAAACTTTGTGTATACTGTCATACTGGATTTGATTTTTCAAAATTGATCTTTTTAAACTTGTTGTATATACATTTCTTAAATGTCTTAACATATCTCCCTCATACATATAGCATGGTATATACATAGCTTATCAATGTACATATATCAATCTATTATATTCTTCCTTATTTTCTCCATTGTCTCTTACTCCCCTTGACTTTTACTATCTCTTACTCCCCTTTTTTTGACAATAATGTCAAAGGTAATCATACTTGTACAGAGACACCAAAATGTGAGAGAAACTCATAATGTACCTTAAGAATAAGAGCTAATGTCTTATCCCAGTTCTCTTGCAAAATTTTGTAGATATGAAGTGTAACCTGGACTTCTGCTGATAGTTCCACCATATGATCTACAATTAAAAAATTGTTATCATGGATCAATATTTTTGAATAATCAATGTGCTTCTGCATTGTGTCCATGATAGGAAGGATCATGTTCTGGATGTCTATTAGTGTAGACCGGATCCTTGCTTCCTCTCTCAATAATTCTACCTATATGTCTGATGGGAATCTAATCTTTATGTGATGTGTGGAGCTTGAACTGGGGTCAAGCTACAACTTTTGAGCACTAACCTTCAGATCCTCATCAATTTTATTCAATTTTATCTTTATTTCTTTTGTGTACTCGGTAACATCACATAGCTTGGCAAAAAGGGATGTTACATTTGTAAAAGAATTTTCAAGATTAGCCAAAATTGTAGAAACTTTTGTTTTCTTAATGGCTATTTGCTAAGAAATATGCTCAAACACTTTATTGTCAAAAATTTTCTCTACCTTTTCTATAAGCTTCTCTTGGCCAGAAGTGTCCTCATTGAACTTATGTATAGCCTCTTCTAATTGTAACAAAATATGTTGAGATGAATCCAAATCAACACCTATTGCCTCAGTAATTATATTTTTAGCACTTTCAATTATAGTGAATTCTCTATCTCTCTCATCTCTAAGTTGTTTCTACCTTGCTCCGTGCTCTAAAAGCTGACTGACTAGTCTCATTTCATCAACTATGGTAGTATCCAAATTTATCTTAGGTATAATAATTTCCTTGTCCAAGTCTATATCCTCATCAATTTCCTTGCCAGTAAGCAGAAGTTTTAGTGGAGTCTTTGGTTTTACTTCAATGCTTACTTCCTTGGATTTAGAAACAAAAACAATAGTTGATGAAGTTGGACTAGTAGAAAAAACCTGAATTGATCCAACTGGAGGAAAACTGAGAGAGGTGCTAGATGTATCCAAAATTGATGTGCTTCCCAAAAATGAAGTATCAATAGGTAATGTACCAACTGGAATATTTACAACTAAAGAACTAACTGGAAAAAAAATTGATGCAATTGAAGCTATGGATAACAAAACTGTAGAGCAAACTAGAAAACTTACTGTACATGCTGCAGTAGATGACTCAAGAGCTGATGAAGAGGGTTGTAGCTGAGTAGATGAAGTGCTTGACACTTCCATTGAAGATAATTGTAGCTGGGAGGTGACAAGTGATGATTGAGCTATTGATGTGGTAGTTGTGCTCATAGTCTCACTTGCAGAAGTTGTCTCCATGGTAGATGTAATAGTCTTTGGTGGGGAGTGAGGAAGGGATGCAATAACTTCTGCTAGAATTTTTACCGGATCTTCTTCATCCTTGTCTTCCTCTTTAGCTTCATCATCATCCTTTAGTGCCTGATAGTCCTTAACATCAAAAGTGATACATGGAGCATTATCTTCTTCATCATTGTCATTATCATCATCATCATCTTTTATTTCTACAGGATTATTACTTGGCTTATGCAGATGATAGATGTTCTTCCACATTTTTGTAGCATCCTTAACTATACACTCAATATCTTTTATCAAAATTAAACAAGTATGAAACCTGTTTGTCATCTTGTCTTCATTCTTCTTCATTGCTTCCATTACCTCTACATTGGTAAGGCTTGGTAGCAACTGTCTCAAAGATTGTTCATATATATCCTTTGCAATTTGCATAGCTAATTCCCATCTTGGCTGTAATCTTTCTAGTAACTCATTAGAAATTTGAGAGGCAATTTGATCAGGGGAATATTTCCATTTTCCCATCTTGGAGAGTACTAGCTCCTCAATTTGCATTTTCTCTGCATCTATTCTAGTTTCTTATTTTAAAGCCTTGAAGTTTGAGATGCCTGCACCTTCTTCCATTTGTTTTAATCTTTCTTGGAAGGTGAGAGGGGACTTAATGAATATAACTTCACTGCATCCTTTCTTCTTTGATCTTCTGGTGAACACAGTTGTGGAGGCTTTGGGTGGCTTAGTAATGATTACCTTGCCCTTCTTTTTGACTGGCTCTACCTCTTTCTTAGATTCAACTTCATCTTCTAATTCCTGCTCCTCTTCTTTGTCTTCACCTTGTCCCTCAGTAATCATTAAGGGCTTGGTGGCAGTTTTTAACTTGGCAACCTTTCTCTTGCCTTTATTAATTGCTTGAAGAAGTTTGATTTCCAGTTCTATCATGGCTTTTTCCTCATCATATGTTCCAAAAGTTGCTTTATTTGGATCTACTGGCTCATTCACCAGTGCTTCAATAATATCCCTAGTTTCATCAATATTGACCTCATAAGGAAGAGGTTTCACCTATGTAACTCAGGGCTTGACTGCCTGAATGTATACTCTATCACAATCAACCATAAAGCATACATCATCTTAGTAGTCTTCAACCAATTTTGGTTGAATTTGAAACTTTTTATTCATCCTTTCCTTGAAATCTTCAAAATAATTATCCATGATGCTATCAAAGTTTTCACCCATTTCTGCTACAAACTCATTTATCTAATATAGAATAGGAATATCTTTTCTCCATACAACAGATCCTTTGGATGGAAAGAATTTTTGTACATTGAAGAAAAGACATGTCAAAAAAGAATAAAATTTGCAAGGGTTGTTCTTTGAAGTCCTAATGTTGTCCATATTCTTGTTTAGTTGTATTGACAATAATTCTGATAGATCAAATTCCAGATTTTTCTTCACAACCTTGAATGCCAAATCCACGGCCTCACAGGGCACACTGTTCAAATGACTAGAGCTATAAATATTTTGAGTAATGATGTGAATGCCAAACCTTAATTCAACATTAGAAATAGTGCTAACCTTCAAATCTCTACCATCCCATTCAGCTAGGGTTTTCTTCTGAAGTTCATCCCAACCTAGGGTTTTGGTAGTTTTTGCTTTACTTAGCATGGGGAGACTAGTAATCTTATGAATCATCTTCTTGGTGATTAATACTAGTTTTTCTAACCATAGTCAACCATTGTGCACATGACTGAGGATGTACCTAATCCACTTAATTTGGAAACTTCTTGGCATGTGAAAAATATGTGTTAATCCTTTGGTCTCTACATGCTTATGCTCAGATTTTAGCGAACCATCAACACACATTTCTCCTAGGGCATTGTCCATCTCTAGAATTTCAATCTCTTGAATAGAACATTTGAAATGAGTATGAATATCATTGATAAATAGTACCTTTGGTGGAATTTGCAATTGAGCTCCATTGGGGTTGAGTGACTCTGCAATTACTGGAACTAGCTTGAAATTTGGCGCTTTCCACTCCACACCCTTAACTAGCATTTATGAACCTCTTTTTGCCTTACTACTGCTACTACTCTCGGATGCCATTGATGCTCAGTAAGAGATAGAAATCTTTCAAAGAAATCTTTTTCTCTAAAATTGCTTGAAATAGCCTAAATGCACATGAAATCTCTTAGCTCTGAAAATTTTGAGAATGTGGTGAAAAATGAAATCGAATTTTACCTTTTTGATGGAAATTCTGCCATTAATGCTCGATACAAAATTTTTTGTGATGACATAGTGCTTGATAGGCTATCATTCACTCATTTTCTTGATAGAAAATTGAGACTCTGTGATTGAACAAAACTTTTGTTACTCCCGATCTAGCTCGATTGAGTCTGTGACTAACCTTGCTCGATATGACCTAATTTCTTGTGACCCTTTGTATCTAAAATATTGATTGGATCTTTTTCTTTCTTTCATTTGGAATTGCTCTAGATATAGCTTGATGATATAGTTCTAGATCCTCCTTCATGAATCTAATTGGAAATGGTGGAGTCACCCACTTCTTGAGTGATGTGGCCATCATTTGAACTACTTTGCTCGGTAGATTTAGGAATCCACTATTGTCTCATCTATTTTCGAATGTTATCAGCTTTAACTTTCTTTTCATCTTCAATTCTTCCTATATTCATGCAATTCTTGGCTATATGACCGAGTTTAGTGCATGTTTAACATCTTACTATTGTATCTCTTTTTCTCAAGTGATGCCTTGAGTAGTCTTTACCAATGTGTCTATATTCTCCACAATAATGAAATCTACACCATGTAATGTAATCCCATCCAAATATTGCCTTAACAAGTTGTTTAGCTGGATTGAATGATTTTGATCTACATTGGAATGCCTTGTGACCATGCTTCTTGCATTTGTGACATTTACCATCAAATTTTTGGTTTTTCCTTGCATTCATTAGCTTTGTGACCATGTTGATTGCAGTTATAGCATTTTCCATTGAATTTTGCTTTTCCATTACTCCAACATTTGTTTGATGTATGACCTAACTTACCATAGTGATTGCAAGTAGGTCTTTGATTCCTTTGACCACCTTGTTTGGAAGATTCACCTTGGTCTTAATTGTATCCAAGTCCTGCTTTATCATTTTGCTTATGAAGATTATGTTCATTTTGCTCTATCAGTTGATTCATGTCTTCTTGTGACTTCATCATTCTTTCATTGATTTGCTTTTCAGTATTTAGGTCACTCTTTAATTTCTCAAAAATTTGCTTTTCACATCTTAGTTCTCTCAGTATTCTTTCATTAACTTCCCTTTCGCTATTTAGATCACTTCTTATTCTTTCATTCTGTGCTTTGAGAATCCTGATTTCTTCATTTGCTCTAGAGATTTGAATCATGAGATCTTCATGCTAATTGGATTGATTTTTTCTTGCCTCCAAGTCTTCATTTTCCTTGTTACTTTGTTCCAAAACTTCACATAGCCTGATTGATTGGATTTCTTGTTCTCTTTTAAGTTTTCTTACTTCTTCCTACAGAGAGCCATTCTTTGCTAGGAGTTCCTTGATTGCCTCATCAGCTTCATTTGAGCTACTTGATGGTAAAAGATCTTCAATCTTTTCTTCAACATACTGATGGTCATTCATTTGTCTTGCAAGTTCCTTCCTTCTCTTCAGGGATTAAGAAAGATGCTCCTTTGCTTCTTTGAGTTGAGCCATGGCCATTTCCAGATCTAGCTTTTCATTTTCAATTGCCTTGTCAAGTCTAAATATCTCCATTTTTCTTTTAGATCTTTGCTCAAGCTATCAAACTTTATCCTGAGAACCACAAAGCTCTGATACCAATTGTTGGAAATAATCAAGACTAGCTAGGTTACTGAGAGGGGAGGGGTGAATCAGTAACCTCAAAAACTTTAAACCAATTTAGTACTTAATCCATTCATCATTCATTCATCTAATCTATTGTATGCATGAGAAAGATAAACATTTATAACACATGAACACAGAATTTTGGTGACTCAAAAACCTTCCAAATAGAAAGTAAAATTGGGGTGGGGATGATACCCACAAAACATCACTACTGTAGTATAAAGTTGGCCTGTTAGGGCTTACATTGATCACTTCTGATGATCTGCCCTATTAAGAGCAATTTGGACTGCTAGATCCACCTTGTTAGAGGATTTACAAACATACGATGAAGTATGCACTCTATTAAGAGATTTATATAGAGACTATTAAGTCTACTCAATTGAAGGATTTACAAAACTGATTCACTTGTTAGGATGAAATAGTGGATCTACTTACAACTTGATTGCTGATTAGATATAGATCACCTTTTGTGACTGATGAATCTTTACCACTCCTTGTAGACCTTGCTAAATACTCTGCTCTACTGTTGATTCACATTTACTCTACTCAAAACATTACATGTCCATTCTGTGATACACACATACACATATATTACAAATGATATAATATGTTACATATATACCATTCCAATAATTACATTTGCAAGTTTGGCCAAAACAAAAGCTAATAAAATATTACTGAGTCGGCCAAACAGTAAAAAACTTGGATTCTTCAAGCTGACTTGGTGACCTTCTGATACTCGACATCCACTGCATTACTCGGCATCATCATGCACTCGGTAGAAGTAGAAGCTCAATCCATACTAATCACACACAATGTAGCTTGGAACTTGATAACAATTGGAGACTTGGTAGATATAGTGTCACTTGGTAAAAATTGAATCCTTCGTTTACCTTGCTTTCACTCGATAAACACTACACATCCATCACTCGGTAAACACTAGCTTCCATCACACAAACTGATGACTCGGTAGACACTGTGAAGCTCAGTGAACACTATAGGCTTAGTAGACACTACTAGACTAAACACTCACTCAGTAGCTTCAGGAATGTTCGATGTGAACTGCTAGACTGCACACTCACTCGGTAGCTTCAGGAATGCTCAGTGTGAACTACTTAAGTGATGAACCTACAAGGTAACTACTGAATGCTCAGTATACACTATAGATTGACTAATGAGCTTGGTAATCATTCATAATCGAATAAGTGTTGTCACTAATGAAAAATACAATATAATGCGAATAGGGGTAATTCTCCATATGGGGTCTTTGGGTAGCACCCCAAGTGCACTCCCTATTGTAATAAAGGGTGAGGTTGAGGGGAAACACCCCCATGAGGGTTTTTTAGTTTCATCACCCTTGAAGCCAAAAGTGACTCTACTATTGTAAAAGGTGTTGGCTATTGTTTTTCTATTGGATGACTTATTCTTGTTGGAATTACAAGTGGGAAAGGTAAACTTCTAGGGGGGGTGAATTAAGAGTTTAAACTTGGACCCATAAAATTTTCACCATTCATACATCGCATGCATTAACATACTAAAATAACATGTAAAGTAAATACATCTAACACATATAAGTAATCAAACACACACACTTGACACCAAATATGATTACCCAGAAACTCTCAAAATGAGAAGGTAAAACTAGGGTGGGGATGACACCCACAAATCTTCATTACTACAGCAGTAAAGTGTAGCCAATTAAGGTTACAATGATTTCACCATGAAACATGATCTACCCTATGAAAGGCTTGCCCTATTAAAGGCTTAAAAAGATTGTTAAGTCCCACCTTGTTAAAGGATTTCACCACCCTGTTAGAAGTGTGTCTGGTTAAAGGACTTTTTGGTCACTCACTTGGAATGCCACCCTGTTAAAGGATTTGATAAGGCCTATTAGGACCACTCTACCTAGGAGATTTAACTAAAACCACCTATCAAAATGTCTCAGCAAAGATCTTGTAGTTGGCACTTGCTTTTCCTTATAATAGATCACCTTTATCCAATCTCTAATTAATCCTTCATGATTTGATGTAACAATTTTGTATTCTCTATCCTCTATTCTTTAGTTAACTAATTCTACAATTCACTCTTATTACCAAGTCACCTTGAATGCTCTACAAACTATCTTGTTTGCTCTTTCAAATCAATCATTCACCCCTTCACAATGCTCTCGACTCTCTTCTCTTCATTGAAAATTTAGGGCTTCATCCTCCTTAAGAAGACTAAGATGGATTAGGGTTAGGTATGAATCTATGGCCAAGATTCATCCATTTTTCCACTTAAACCTTCCCATTTTCTAATTGGTTGCATGTAATTGCATAGGGAATCTGCATGTATATTTGTTCTTATCTCTAAAGAATCAAAATCTATTCTTAGGTCGGCTAAAAAATTGTTTACATAGTTGTTTGTGTCATAACAAACAAATATGTCCAATTTTTATTACTCAACATATGTAGTTACTAATGCTCGGCAAACACTATAATTATGCTTCTGACTCAACACTTGAACTACTCAACATCTACTGTTCACTTGGCACTTGAATCACTTGGCATGGTCTATCTACTCGACACATGAGTGACTCAGCACTCATTGCAACTTGCTATGGTCTTATATTTACATGTTGTACTTGAAATGTATTACTAGTTCGGCATGAACTAAGTAAATGTCTTAAGTGTGTTGACACTCAATCATCAAAACCAATCTAAGATCAACAATCTCCCCCTTTGACATGAGTGTCAAAAACACTTGAATATACATAATCAATCTAATCTTCTCAAGTATAACATAACCATGACTCGGCTTATATACAAAACTTCAAAATTTTCAAAATTTTGCAATAACCTATGTATCTCAAATTATATAATTCCCCCTTAGTTAATGTGTTTGTTTTGTATCCAAAATATTTTCTCCATTTTGAGTAGATTTGTCTTTGCTAACTTATACTCTTTGACTTCAATGCAAGTATACTCTTTGACTTCAATGCACTTATACTCTTTATGCTCTATCTTAGCTAATATCTGCTCTACTCTATTTCTATCTCTACATTGTATTTCTCAAAAATGTATATCACTGGGGTCAAATTTTGATTTCATAACTCCCCCTTTGTTCATGCTTCAATTTTTTCTTTATTCTCTTTCTTTCCTCCCCATGTACCTCTCCCCTTTCTTATTTACTCCCCCTTAACTCCTTGCATATAAAGAGGCTATACACTAATAGTGTATTTGTCCAAAAAGGATTTATGGACCTCCATGATTATTTTGAAAGCCGCATTCCAATTGTAACATGCAACATCCAATGACTTAACTTGGAAAGTGAGCTCAGTTGCAAGGTGTACTAGTCCATCAAGTGTAGAAAGATTGGGATCTTTCTTTAACAAAGTTTTTGCATAGCCTAATTCTTTGTGGAGGATTTCCATGTTTCGGGTGAGAGAGGCCTAATTTTGTGTCAATTTGGCTCTTATGTTAGCCTCTTCTACTATTAATATAGCTAATTGACTCTATGATTGAAGCAATGTATGGAAATGTTTCTTACTTTGAGTTGGGTTCTTAGGTAGTTGTGTAACTAATATGCTTAGATTCCTCTCCAAGCTCAAAATTATATGTCTAGTGTCTTGGGTGAAGAGTGTTTGATCACATAGTTTGGTGTACAATTAGAAGATATTCTCAAGTACCTTCTTTACATCCTCAACCTTGGTTGCTAATGCAACTTGAGTAAGTGCTATATCACCAGATATCTTTTCATTTACTTTTCCTTGAAACTTTCTTTCAGACCATTCCAAAAGTTTAGCATTTGTATCAAGGTCTTCATTATTAAACTTTTTTCACAATATCTGACAATTGTTCCAGTAGTGGCTTGGTTTCTTCATGGGTAGGCAAGCTATATGCATCTAAAAAGATGTCTTAAATTTCTTGTAGTGCTTTCTTTTTCCTGTACTCCTTCCAAAGCATTTCTTGATGTTTCTTTTTCTCTAAAGCTTGTTGTAAAATTCTTATTTGATCTATAGTCATTGTGTCATAATTAAATTTTGGAATTACTATTTCTTCATCTAAAGTGATAGCACCATAGTGAACTACCTTTTCAACTTTAGAAGACCTTGATCCTAGCACTGACATTTGTAGGGGTATTGCTTCCATGCTCGGCTTCTAAAGAAGTTTGGTAGGTGAGGAGCCAGATGTTGGTAAAGTTACCAATGCTTGGATGGCCTCCTACTTCTTTACCTTCAGTGTTTTTTCACCTTCTTTAGACTTATCCTAATCTATGACAATGACATGACTTGCACCTTGTGTCTATTCTTTAGGTACAAATATATCTACCTGTACTATTTGCTCTATTGTTGTCTCTTTTTCTTCTTCTTTGGTAGTCTACCTCTGCTCAACTGTGTCTTCTTTGACACTTGTGTCAACCTTAATTGATGTATCTATAGTTGTTTGAATCAATGGTTGATCACTAGTAACTGAAGGGATGACAAAAGATGGTTCTTGTGTATTCACCTTATCCCTTGTAACCCCAGTTACTACCTTTTGAATTTATTCTACACTAATCAAAATTGGATTTGTGCATAGTTGTGCTTGTAGTGTAGATTGATCTAGAATCTTCAAATCTTCTACAGTCAATGGGATGATGTTTTGAGCTGATGCATTAGAGACATCCTTAACAATGATGATTTATGCAAGTGCATTTGTATCATGGGGAGGACTAGCACTCTACATTTGTGTGTCCTGCACACTCTATTCCTCATGCTTTCTATTCAGTTGTTGCCATGTCAGTGTCCATCTTCTCAATCTCCTCCTTTGTATTTCTCTCTTCCTTGATGTCTTCCTTGTCATCTTCTTCTTTATCATCATTTTTACCCTCAAAGGGGTCCTTCCCTCCTTGCTTCACTGTAGTTAATCCATAGATTAATTTCCACATTTGAGTGGATTTCTTAACAACATCTTCAATGTCATTTTGGAGAATGTTGAAAGCTATATACTTTGGTGTGAACCTTCCTCCATATTTCTTATTTTCCTTAGCAATTTTCCCTTTTGTCAGTTCTGGCATTACTTGGGCCAAAGTAGTTTCCCTTATCTACTTTTTCCAAATTTAAACAATAATGCCATTTTTACTCAACTAAATCATATAATGCCTTGGGTACTGAATTAGCAAATTCTAATGGTATATTCTTAAATTTGGAAATCATTTTGTATAGGGCTTCTTCCACTAAATTTTTCTCCTCTTTTCCCAAATTATCATAATTTACATTTTAAGACTAGATAGATATGCATTATTTCTTATATTTTCACACAGATTTTCAAGATCAAAAAGTGGTGGATGACTTACCACTTTGAATTGACTTGTATCTTCGTATTCAATTATCTCTTCATTTGAGTCAGGTTGAGCAATGTATTTCCTTCTCTTTTTCTTCTACTCTTGGCCTCCTTGTTCTTTCTACTTAGTTTTGTCCTTCACATTTTGTGTGGTAGGTCATGTGCTAGCTCTAGTGGCAAGTGATGTTGCCTTTGTTGGACTTGGCTTAGCAACTTTCTTTGTTTTGGCCACAAGTTGTGCCTTGGCCTTTCTTTTCTTTGGCTCGACATGTGTTGGTGCTTCCTCTTCCTCTTCCTTGGAACCCTTTGTTTCCTCTTCTTCTTTGTCTTCACCCATGCCCTAGGTTAATGAAAGAGGTTCTTTGGTTTCTTCTTGTTCTTCCTCTTCATCCTCTTCATCTCCTTCCTCCTCTTCTTCTTCATCACCTTCACCAAATTTTTCCTTGAGTTTCTTCACTAATTTGTCCTTCTTCTTCAATGTAGAGGCTATCTTCAATTCCATTTCTACCTTTTATTTCATTACATCATAATTTCCAAAGGTTTTGGTTATTTTATCAACTTCCTTAGCTAGAAGTGTAGTGATGGCAACTAAGGCTTCATCAAAATTAATCTCATAACCTAAGGGTCTTAGCCATCTTACCCTAGGTATACCAACCTATACATATGTATAATTAATATCTACAAGAAAACATATATCATTGTAGTATTGTTCAACCAAGGAAATAGGTATCCTCATCCTTTTCTTCATAGACTTCTTAAAGTCTTCAAAATAACTTGTCATGATAGTTTTCAAATTCTCACCCATCTGCTCAATGTACTCATTTATCTAAGCAGCAACTATCATATTTCTCTTCCATCCTATTTTGCCAAAATATGGGAATGTATTATATACATAGAAAAATATGCAAATTAGGATTGATCCAAATTTACACTATGCACTCTTAATCTTCCTTACTACTCCAAAGTTTTCCATTATTTTTTGCAGTTGAAGCTCAACTAGATCACAAGTATGATCTTTCTTCACAATTGTGTATACAACATCTACTACAATATAGAGCACACTATTTAATCTACTAGATTGATAAAACTTGTGAGAGATAACCCTTACTACAAATTTTATCAATGGATCTGTGATGGTGTCAATTGTCATTCCTCGTTTATTCCACTTTTCTCATGTATTCTTCTCTATTGCCTCTTTGGAATCACTCCTTGGAGTCTTTGGCCAATCTAGGGTTGGGAAATCAATAACCCTATGGATTATTCTCTTTGATATCTTTATTGGTCCTCCTTCCAACCATAGGGATCCATCATGTATTTGGCTCAATACAATTCGTATCCATTCAATTTTGAATATAGTAGGAAATTATGGGGCATGCATCAAACCATTCCTTTCAAAAAAATTGAATTCTTCTTTGAAGACATCATTTTCACATAATCTGTCATAGGCTTCTCTTATCTCCATGTCACTTGTTCCTCCTATCTTGCAATTGTAGCATTTTCTAACATCTTGGACCATAATGACTTTCGGGGGAATCATGGACAACGCACCTGAAGGGTCTTGTTTGTATGCAATATCTAGAATTGCTTTGAAATCTAGCTATTTTACCTCATTGCTAACTAATTAAACATTCAAGACCTCTTTCCCTTCTACATTTCTTGAGCTAGATGCCATTGTGACAAACTAAGGTTTTTATAAATGCAAAATACGTAGCTCAACTTCTGAATAAATACCTTAAAATCTTGTAGAACTAGTGTGAAATCGTTGCTGAGATCTTTTGTGAATGCCTCAAATAAATTTTTGAATCACCCTCTACTCTTATGCTCTTTCTCAAATTTGAAATGATGAAAAGTGGGTGAAAAATGACCCCTTCAAAAACCCTTGCATTTAATGCTTAGTGCTTGTAGAACTATAGACTCAGCAATAACACGATTTCAAAATCATTCAACATCCATTGATATTACCATCACTCGATAGCTACTATAGAGTTTGGCATCAACTAGCTAGCCTAGCAGCTTAGCAGTAACTAGTAATCCACTCGACATTCATTGAAAACTTTTTCTTGCTCGGCAACAACATGAAAACTTAAAAGTTTAATCTTGAATTTTCAACAACATCTTGCATCTTTATTCATGCTAATGTAGTCCTTTCAGTACTTTCTTCTTTTTGAATTGATGTATGATATAATACTTTGAATATCAATCCCACGTACCTCTTATTTTCTTAGTTTGATGAGGTGTGATCACCTGACCTATTAGGTGAATTGATCTCTTCTCTATTTGATGTGCTACAACCATATTTCTTCTTCCATTTCTTATTCATCGCATTCCTGATGTGTTCAACATCTGCCTTACCTTTGCCTTTATCAAATTCACAACCTTGTGCTTTTGACCTAGTTGGACAATGCTTGCTAATATGACCAGTCTTCAAATAGCTAAAGCATGTGATTTGACTCAACCACCTTTTGTAGTTACTACTAAAGTGAGTCCTAATATAGTTCTCAAGTATATGTCCATATTCTTGACAATAATTGTAGCTACATCTTGTATTGTAATCCCAATTATAAGAGTTTCCATAGCTTCTTACTTTTTTTGGCTTGTTTGATAACCACATGGACTTGGATCTACATTCAAAGGCTCTATGTCCATACTTTTGATAGTTGTAGAAATATCCTTCAAATTTTGGTGCATGCATGGTTTTGGTTTTGCATTCACGTGCTTGATGACCTTGTTTATTGCACTTATGACAATGGACCATGTTCTTAGGCTTGACATTATTATTTGTATTGTTTTAGATTATGGTAAAAATAGGTTTTGAAGGGACCTCAAAACCCTTTTACATCCTCACAAAAGGAAAAAACACGCTAACCAACAAGAAAGAGCCCAAAAACCTACTAAAAAGTAGCATCAAAATTAGGTTGAAACCACAAATAACGTCTAGGTAAAATACCCAAGTTTTACAAGGACCTGGAACTGACAATGTATAAAAAAAACTAAAATCCAGAAACCAGGACCAAACACAAGAACCAGAAGAACTAGCCAGCAAATAGAACTTGCACAGGAACCTAACCAAAAAAGAAGACCCAGGAAACTATTGCAATTCTGTAATCATCTTCACAGCCTCCTTACTAATCTTAGCCATATCCTGGATGGAGTTAGCAGCCAAAGAAGCAACATCAATCAAAGCTTTTTTCCTCGAACTCTGTCTTGTCCTCTTGCTTGGGCCCTCCGAAGATATGGTTCCTTCATTAACTCTTTTACCCAAAGTCGTCGTGGCTGCACAGATGCTTGAGGTAACTTGCTCCATTTTTGTTCCACTTTCCCTGATGAGTAGTCTAAGATTCTGCTCATAGTCCTTTAGTTTTTTGGGGATATCTCCCATTTTCACCTCCATGTGTTGAATAATAGCCCAGTCAACCTCCTGGTTATGTTACAATGTATCCACTTTCTTCTTCAGCCCCAATATTTCATTATATAACCAGGAATTGACCTAAAGGGAAGAGTCAACTTTTATTTTAGCAGAGTGGAGGAAGGAGAGATTGGTTTCCCTCATCGGGGATTCACCTGCATCATCAACAGTGGTGTGTGGAACAGGGCCATCTTTATCAATATGAATCCCCCCATCCAACAGTTCCACCTCACCAAGCTTTGCTTGAGTATGGTGGCTCTGTCCCTCCTTATCATGTCCCTCAATCTCCTTAAGAGGAGTGGAAGCTTTCCCCATGTTTTCCTCCTCACTCAAAATGGCTAAATCATCATTTTGTTTCTCTTTATCACCTCCCCTAGACACAAGATGAGTGTCCTCATTTACAGACTTGCTCTGTTCCGAATTCACCTTCGTAGTATCTTCCTCTCTCTCCTCCTCATTATTGTCTTTCAAATCTGAGTAACCATCCAGGTTAGAGCTAAACTCCCCGGCATCCGTCCCCTCCTCTTCCTCAGGGGCATCCTTATCAGAGCCATCAGTGCTCTCCACCTCAGTATCCTCTTCATCAATTTGTCTTCGAGAACTGGAGGGTTTCAGTTAAGCCTTTATTATCTTTCTAATACTCTCATCAATTTTTCCTATAATGGGATTAGGACTCTTATGCTTGGCAGTGGATGGGGACGAAGCAATGGACTTATTTTTACAAAAACCCTCAATGAGTAAAATCAGACCTTTATGTAATATGGGTCAAGACTGTTTCTTTTTATGGGCATTCAAACTTTGGAGCACAGAAAACTACAAATAGAAAGGGAAGGAGATTTTTTCCTTGTACCTGAAATGGTTAAGGAATACAAAGTGGAATTTGTGCACCCTTTTACTTCTTCCATCAAGGATGAAATATTCGCGAATACAACCAAGCACATCACACCAAATACCTTGTATCTATTGCACATCAAAGAAGTTGTCGCTCTTTTCCAATTGCAGCTCCTCTTTGGGAATTTTTTGTAGGCCACATTGGAAATACTGGTTTGCTTCAAAAACTTGATACCTTTCATGGGAAGACTAGTGACTTCGGCAATGAATTCCTCAATCAGCTTAATAGACACACCATGTAGGGTAACTTTGTCATCCACCCAGTTTTTGAATAAGGCAGTGGTGACATGGGGTTTAAATCCATGCAACCGCTCCAGGTAACTGGCCACCTTCCCTTTCTGGAGAATCTTCCAAACATCCTACCTAGCCTTCTAATCATCACATTTTTTGGGTTCCTGCTTCCTCGGTTCACCTCCCATATTGCACAGTAGACAAAAAACCAAAGACACCTAGATATCAAAAGCAAAGAGATAGAAGTGAGACCAATTTTTTGTGACACGATATCGAGGATGCCTTTTTGAGGATACGTGTAGACAACATATAGCCTTCACATGAATATACCTCCTTGGGAATGCTAAACTAACAATCGTAAGGCCACTCCCACAAATCATTAAAATTCTAATCCAAGTAAATCTTTCCCACTCTAGAATGAATAACATCATAATTAATGATCGCTTTAAGATCCACATGTTTGTGCAAGTCATCGAGCCACCTCATCTTTTGCCCCATTTGTACTGCATGATTAGCTATCCAATCAGCAACCCTGTTGGCTTCTCTATAAGTATGGGAGATGAACACCTTTTCAAAATTTTGAAGTACAGTTTTGATTTTCATAACCGTTGCCTCTATAGACCAAGAGGTAGTATTTTTATTATTAAGGATATTTATAATATTCAGAGAATCACCTTCCAACCATAATTTGGAGTACCCCAAATCAACAGCTAAAATGGTAGTATAAAGGGCAGTTGTAGCTTCAACAATATGACTATTTGAGTGACCAATAGGGATTGCAACGACATCAATAACATTTCCCATATGATCTCTAAGAACACCTCCATATCCTGCTCTTCCCGGGTTGCCCTTGTCTACTCCGTCAAAATTTCCTTTGATCCATCCATTAGGAGAAACAAGCCATTTTATAATCAATCTAGGATTATCAATTTTCAACCTAGGATCTTGAGATCTTAAAGGATGATCAAGTTGGAAGGTCTGAGCAGGCTCCCTTTGGGACTAAAAATTCTCCATGAAGGCTTTGATAATATTCTGACCAAGCACCCAACCTGGAAGATCTTTGTTTCTAAATATCCTATTATTTCTTTCTTTCCATATACCCCACCAAAGATGGGGGAGGGTTAGTTTCCAAAGAAATTGAGCATCAGGATCCTTTGAGGGGCATCTCCAGCTCTTGAAAGAAAGCTCCACATTGTTTTGATGAACCCATGTCATGCCCCAAAAGTTCAAAATCTTAGTCCAGACTTCTTGAGAAAAAGAAAAACTCAAAAACATATGATCTCTATCTTCATAACCCTTTCTACATAAAGAACACATGTTAACCAAATTTATACCTCTTTTTTGCAAATTATCAAGAGTCATAATTTTGTTTTGGAGAAGAGTCCAAAAGAAAATGCTAATTTTGGGAGTGAGACCCTTAATCCAAGCTTGAGTCCAAAGAGGTTGATTGTTCTTATTCTTAGGAGCAAAGATAGAAGAGACTTTGAAATTCCCACTAGGGTCAACAAAATAGATAATCTCATCCCCCAGATAAGGGTAAAGAGAGACAGCATTAAGGGATAATTGGATATTATTGAAAACATGGCTAACATCAGTTAAATTCACCCATGAGTCATTCTACTAGTAATGACAAACAAGAAGGCCAAATCTCTGCTTGCAATGATCAATTAAGGTCTTGTCATTAAAATCTTCAGTCAAAGGGTGATCCAAAAGCCAAATATCTTCCCAAAAATTCACTTTAAATCCATTTCCAACTTTCCAAGCACATACTTTTTTTAAAGTTTTCTTGGTCCCCTGAATAGCTGTCCATATGGAGGAAGAGTAAATAACATTAGGAGAATCAAGGAAATCGGGAAGGGAGTAAGCATTGGAGAGATACTTATGTTTCCAAATGGAACTCCACTCTCTATTGTCATGGTACACTCTCCACCCCTGTTTGGCTAGAAGGGCTTTATTCAAACTATTGGTTTTCTGAATTCCTAATCCCCCTTCACTGCGAGGTTTATAAACTTGGTCCCAAGAAATTAAAGGCATTCTCCTTTTATCCTTTGAGCCAAACCATAAGCAGTTTCATTGAATTTTATCAATTGACTCAGCAAATTTAAAAGGAATTCTAAAAAGACTTAAAGCATAAGTAGGAATGCTCTGGAGACAGGCTTTGAGAAGAGTTAACTTACCAGCTTGGATTAAAAGAATACCTTTCCATCCCACCAACTTTTTGCTAAATTTTTTAATAAGATCTTCCCAGAAAGCAGCAGGGACCTTCAGACCAAGGGGGAGCCCCAAGTAAGAGGAAGGGAGAGAACCTAAAGAGATCCCAAGATTTTAGCAATTTTAACTTGTCTATGGATAGGGATATTAATGAAGAACACAACACTTTTGTTCCAGTTTATCCCTTGATGGGAAGTAGCAGAATATAAGTTAGTAGCTTGCTTTAAAATTCTAGCTTCCTTCACTTCAGCCTTACCCATGAAGATAATATCATCAACAAATTGACCATGGGAGCAAGTTAACAGTTGAGAAGAAGGTTGTAACCCCTTCAGTAAACCTTTTTGGACCAAGTCCCCAATAAATCTCCCCAAATAGTCAGCCATAATAACAAAAAGGATGGGGATAAAGGATCTCCTTGTCTCAGCCCACGAGAAGGAAAAAAGAAGGGAGAGGAACTACCATTAACCAAGACTGCTATAGAGACAGTAGAAACCAATTGGTGGATCAGACCCACAACCTTATGATCAAAGCCAAAAGCAAGCAATGTATTACAAAGGAAAGACCAATCCACTCTATCATAAGCCTTAGCAATGTCCACTTTCATAATGAAACCCTGATTGTTAGAACAAGACAAGGAATGAATATTTTCATGAATGGAGATGATAGAGTTAAGGATTTGTCTACCAAGGACAAAACCATTTTGTTGATCGACAATAATCAACAAGATCACCTTAACAAGTTTGGAAGTGAGAACTTTGGAAATAATTTTATAGAAATGATTTGTTGCTCATGGAAATGATTTGTATTGTTGCTCATGCACATATTAGCAATATTTCATTTCTTTCCACAATTATGACAAGTAGGTTTGGAATTCTTACCTCTATTGTTCCTTTCTTCAGCAACTTTGGATGACTCTCCTTCTTCAGTGCTTGTGTAGCCCAATGTTGATCTATATCTATTGGATCTAGGGGATCTCAATAATTGCACAAAGTATTTGATGGCTTCATTTGGATTGTTGAAACTTTCAGCAAATTCCTTTTCTCTTTTCAGGTCATTCTGCAATTGTTTATTTTGCAATTTCAATGTAGTTATCTCAATGTCCTTGACATTTAACTCATGATGAGAATTCATCATTTGGCTCAAGGTATCTAATTGTAAGTTTTAGATCTTGGATAGCTCTATTGACTTCTCTTCCAATCTATTTGACAAAATTCTTTTGTCTTCTTCAATCATGGCTTTCTTCTTTTGTTCAAACACCTCACATAGCAGTATATCTTGTGATTCTTGCTCGAACTTGAGATTTTTGATTTCTTCAACTTGTGCTCTATTCTTTTCCATTAGATCTGCAATTTTTCCATCAAATTCACTAGAGTTACCATCTACAAATAGCTTTGTGATGTTGATCTCTTTGTATTGTGTGTCATTTTTTGCAATGCCAATTTCTTTCCTTCTCTTCAAGGAACTCTTCAAAGCATCTCTAGCTTCATTCAGTTGATGTAGTATAAGATGTATCTCAATCTCCTAGTTCTCAATAGTATTTCCCAATCTGTAGACTTCCATTTCAAGATCTTTCCTCTAAGCTACAAAGCTTCTCCTTCTGAGAACTTGGGTATGATACCAATTGTTGGAATTACAAGTGGGAAAGGTAAATTTTTGAGAGGAGGGGGTGAATCAGGAGTTTAAACTTGGACCCATAAAACTTTCATCATTCATACATCACATGCATTAACATACTAAAATAACATGTAAATTAAATGCATCTAACACATATAAGTAATCAAACACACATACTTGACACTAGATATGATTACCCAAAAACCCTCCAAATGAGAAGGTAAAATTGGGATGAGGATGACACCTACAAATCTTCACTAGTACAGCAATAAAGTGTAGCCAATTAAGGTTACAATGATTTGACCATGAAACATGATCTACCCTATGAAAGGCATGCCCTGTTAAAGGCTTACAAAGATTGTTAAGTCCCACCTTGTTAGAGGATTTTAACACCCTATTAGAAGTGTGCCTAGTTAAAGGATTTTTTGGTCTCTCACTTGGAATGCCACCATGTTAAAGGATTTGATAAGGCCTATTAGGACTACTCCACCCAAGAGATTTAACTAAAATCAGCTGTCAAAATGTCTCAACATAGATCTTGCATTTGGCACTTGTTTTGCCTGATAAGAGATCACCTCTATCCAATTTTTGATTAATCCTTCACAATCTAATCTAACAATGTTGTATTCTCTATCCTCTATTCTTCACTTAACTAATTCTAAAATTCACTATTATTTCTAAGTCACCTTGAATGCTCTGCAAACTATCTTGTTTGCTACTTCAATTCGATCATTCACCCCTTCACAATTCTCTCAACTCTCTTCTCTCTCATAGAAAATTTAGGGCTTTGTTTGCCTTAAGAAGACTAAGGTGTCTTAGGGTTAGGTATGAATCTACAGCTAAGATTCATCTATTTTGTCACTTAATGCTTCTCATTTTCTAATTGGTTGTATGTAATTGCATAGGGAATCTGCATGTAGATTCATTCTTATCTCTAAAGAATCAAAATCTATCCTTGGGTCACCTGAAAAATAGCTTACATAGTTGTGTGTGCCATAACAAAAAAATATGTCCAATCTATGTTACTCGGCATATGTAGTTACTGATGCTTGACATACACTATAATTTTTCTTTTGACTCGGTACCTAAAGTACTCGGCATCTACTATTCACTAAGTACTTGAATCACTCGGCATGGTCTATCTGCTCAGCACTTGAGTGACTCGACACATGAGTGACTTAGCACTCATTGCATCTTGGCATGGTCTTGTATTTACATGTTGTACTAGGCATGTATTACTAGTTCTGCATGAACTAAGTAAATGTCTTAAGTGTGTTAACACTCAATTGTCAAAACCAATCTAAGATCAACAATTCTAGCCCTAATTTTGTAAGAAAAGAATGCTTGTATTAAATGTCTTAGCTTCAAGTATTTCCTAATGTATGATGATATTATAGCTTGTTGCAGTAGTATTGAGCGGTAAAGGATTGCAAATTGTAATCACTAGATAATAATAATAATAGTATTGGACTTGATGTTGGTAGACATAGCCTAGGGATTGGGTGAACCGCATTAAATCTCCATGTCTTGTGTTCTCCTCTATATAATATATTATTTTCTAATATTTATTTATTTTTATTTAATTATTATTTCTATCTATGGTTAATCCTAATAGAGAATCCATTTGACTACATTCTAATGCTCAATCCTTAGATGACTCATATACTTGCTAACAATGGCCAGTGTTTGCAATATCTAGCCTAGTACATACCAAAGCATACATTAAACTTCCTAAAGCTGAAGAATAAGCTATCTTAGACATTTTGGCCTCTTCTTCTAGTGTCCTTGGACAAATTTCTTTAGACAATTTTACATGACTAGGTAAAGGTGTGTTGACAACTTTAGCATTCTCCATAGAGAAACATTTCAACACCTCAAAATAATCAACCTAAGATAATGTCAATTTTCTATTCTTCCTATCTTTGCAAATTTTCATACCAAGGATTTGTTTGGCTACCCCCAAATCCCTCATAGCAAATGAATGTGCTAATCACTTTTTTAACCCCATAGTGTGATCCATGTTAGACCTAGCTACAATCATATCATCAACATATAAACATAAAATAATGTAGTTTTCATCATCTAACCTATTAAAATAAAAAAAATGGTCTGAATGACATTGACTATAACCATGCTCATTCATAAAATTATCAAATTTAAGATACCATTTTTTAGGTGCTTACTTCAAGCCATATAAACTTTTCTTCAATTTGCGCACCAAATTCTCCTTATGTTTAACCTCAAACTCCTATGGTTGTATTGTATATATCTCTTTATCCAAATCACCATGAAGAAAGGTTGTTTTAATATCAAGATGCTCCAAATACAAATCTTTAGTAGCCACAATATTTAAAATAGTGCAAATTGAATTCATTTTAATAACAAGAGAAATATATCATCCAAATCAATGTCATTTTTCTATGTAAGTCCATTTGCCACTAACTAGGCTTTAAATATTTTCTTACCTTCATCCTCTTCTTTCAACTTGTAAACCCATTTGTTCTATGAGGCCCTTTTACCTATAAGCAACTTACATAAATCCCAAGTTCACTTTTTTAGCAAGGATTCCACTTCTTCAATCATTGTGGACTCCAATTGAATCTTTGTATCCACCTACACAACTTCATCGTGACATTCAAGATCACTAGCATCTATTAGTAAAATAAAATACAAAGAAGGAGAAGATCTTTCTGGAGATCTACTTAGCCTTGTTAATCATCTAACATTTACTGGGGTGTGTTGTATTTTTGTTGATCTCTCTAGTTTCATTGTCTATTAGTGTCAAACACTTAGTCATAAAGAAGGTATAGTTAGTCGATCATTACTGCAACTGAGTCACTCTATAAAGGTCAAATCATGTAATTTGTTTAGACTTGTAAAGAATCTTGTATATGCCAAGCTCTATAGGAGCCGAGCAAGTGTATGGTTTTCAAGTACTCCTATGCAATTTGAGTTTAGTTAATGCCTAGTAAACAGGAGCAAGTGGATGTTGAGTCATACAGAAGGTACTAAGTGTCAACAAAAAGAATAATTGTGATTGAGCATTAGAAACAATATGTGTTGAGTGACAGTTTGAACAAGAATTTTTGTAATGGAACAAAATTTGAGGTAAACCATTTTGAGCCAACATGTGAACAATATTTAATGATCGTAGAGTTTTTTACAATTTTTTTAAAGAATTTTGGCGTAGATCATTGATCCCTACAAAGGAAAGATAACTAATCAGATGAAGAGGCTAAAAGGGTAAACATCTAGATTGTTGATCTTATTCTAGAAGACTCTACATATATCTTTATGGGGGAAGATCCAAACCCTATTATGTATGTATATGAAACATTGTACAAGGGAGTTAGGTTTTGGAGGTTGCAAGAAAATTTGTGAAGTGATAGAGGATAGTAACCAAGTGAAGTAGTGAAGAGAAGAGAAATGATATATCAGATAGGAGATCAAATCAAAGAATGGAGAGAGAAGATCTATAATAAAAATTGCAAGTGCAAACCAAAGGATTAGGTATTGAATCATTTTGGCAAGTGAATCATGGAAAATCTCTTAGCACAGTGGTCCTAACATACCTAAGTAAGTCTCTTAATAGAGTGTTTATTTCATTATAAGTTTTAAATCATTTAATCAAGGTAGACCTAACAATCTTGTAAATCCCTTAATAGGGTAGACCCCTCATAGGGTAGATCATCAGAAGTTATCAAACTTGTATCCCCAATAGGAAAAATTTGTTACTACAATAGTGAAGATTTGCAGGTGTCATCCCCACCCTGGTTTTACCTTCAACTTAGAGAATTTATGGTTAACCAAATTCTCTTGTGTTATGTGTTTACATTTTCATGATGATGTGATACATAGTTAGATTTATTTCTGTGTTGAATTAATGGTATACATGATCTAGATATGAGATGGGTTAACTGGTAAATGCAGTTAAGATGTTTTAAAGGAAAAAAACTTTAGTAATTATGATTCACCCCCCCCCCCCCCCCCAACCTCTCTCTCTCAGTATCTCACCTTCCCAATAAACTTCCAACAACTGGTATAAGAGCTTCGTTATCTTAGAAGAAGTTTAACCACTTGAGAGTTGAGATCTTGGATATGGAGGCTTACAAATTGAGAAAGACTATTGAAATCAAATGATTGACATCCAACTCATACTACAACAACTTGAAACAATGAGAGAGGAACTGAGGAAGTCCTTAAAGAAAAGAAGAGAGATGACTATCCAGAAAAATGACACACTTTATAAAGAGGTAGATACCAAAGGACTACTTGTCAATGGGAATTCCAGTAAAAGTGATGCAGCAATAGCAAACCTACTAGAGAATAACAACATTCTCAATGAAAGAAGTTAGAGGATTGAAGAGAGAACATGAAATCCAATCAATAAGGCTTTGTGAAGTGAATAAAAAAAGATGAAATTTGAAGAAGAAAAAAGACAAATGACTATGAGACTTGAAGAAAGGTCATCTAATATACAAAATCTTACAAACAATCAGCTAGATATGATTAACCAACTACTACTTGTAGACCACGAACTAAATAGAATATACATGGAATTTATAAATTTGAGATCACAGAATGACCAACTGAGGAAGGAGTTAAGATCTGAGAAGGAACTCTTGGAAAGGATGAAAAAGCCTACTGAAGCTATGAGATAGTTTAAAGAACTGATGAGATCACCAAGGCCACCTAGTGATACCTCTAGATTAGGACACATCCAGCACCACTCATCTACTTAAAAAGGAGAATCCTCCAAGAGTGGAGAGCAAAGGAATTCAAAACTAAAAGGAAAACCTACATGTCATCATTATTGCAAAGTTAAGAGACACACAAAAAACATATGTAGAAGCAAAAATAGTATGCAAAACCCTAAATCTTAGTTTACTAGTAATTTCTTTAATTGCAAGAAACAAGGTCATCAAGCACATGAATGTAGATTAAGGGTTAGTAATACACAAACTGCACCTAGATTTGAGGGATGTTGATACAATTGTCATAAGTATGGACATAGAGAACATGAATGTAGATCTAAGGAAAAATCTGACTAGTCACCTAAGAGGCAAGTAAATGCACCTAAGCAAGGTAATTCTCACAATTGGGATTATAGCACATGGTACAATTGTCATTATTATGGAGAATATGATGACATTCCAATAAATTGCATAAGAACACATTTCAGAGGCAATTATTAGAAATGGTTGAGTGGAAGCCTAGTTTGTTTTAATGTTTACAAGACTGGACAT
The DNA here is from genome assembly GCA_028749045.1 of Cupressus sempervirens. NCBI lineage: Eukaryota > Viridiplantae > Streptophyta > Pinopsida > Cupressales > Cupressaceae > Cupressus > Cupressus sempervirens. The sequence continues at coordinate 218,517,498 of CM053793.1, forward strand.
GTGAGCAAAAATTGTAGGACCTGGAGCACTAGCACCAAGAAATGAACACATCAAAGGAAAAAGAAAAGTAGATGTCAAAAAAAAAAAAAGGAAATAAATCAAACCCGAAAGAAGAAGGTAGAAGCTGGAATCAGTGGAACAAGTAAAGTCGAGAACACCCAATCCAATGGAGAATCAAGAAAGGTATGTAAGTAATTTCATATCCAAATGACATATCATACATCATTTCCTACCTAAATTTACCAAACTTCATATTTGCATAAGATAATATGCATTAGAATAGATTTTTCAAAAGAACCAAGCAATAAACCAATTACACTATTGAGTGTCAAGCATTAGTAATACTATCTGTATTGACTGAGCATTACAATATGGACTGAATTCTTAATAATAATTGAGATGATGTGTTGGCCGAGTTAGACGGTATTGATTGAGTTATAAAATGATAATTGATTAATGACAACTAAGATAGCTGGATTCCACCTAACATAGTTCAGAGTATTTATGAGAGCCCTAATTTGAATGAATGGAGGTGTATAGTGAAAATTTGAAAGCATTTTACACACCTTGCATTCATATTTCAAGAGCCCTAGATATTTGAGCAGATTGAGAAGTAATTTTAAAGGTGATTGCAAGAGGATTTATTGTTGACTAGTGATTGAGTGTTGATTATCAGTTGTTCCAAGTTGCTCAGGAAGCCAATCTTAAAAACCTAAACATGAAAATGGCATCTAGATCATCGTTAGCTATGAAGAATCAAGGCAAAGAGGTAAGAAGTGTTCAATTGGTGAAGAGTGACACTTGTCCTCCACCTAAATGTGATGATATTCCTTAAATTTCTATACAAGAAGACTCAATGGGTGTGTTGTCATTGATACCACCTAGGGTTATCATGATTCATGATGTACGAAGATGTTATACGTGCAAAATCAATGAAGTAGAAGACTACGAAATTCAGTTGGCATATCAAAAATTCTGTGATGAAGAAATATTGAAGGATGAGTCTGATATTGTAGAGAGGAAAGGGTTAACACGAGCCCTAGATTTTCTCAAAAATTTCAATATTGAATGGATTAAATTTTTATTAAGCTGAATTCACAACATGGGGTTATGGCTAGAGAATGGGCCAGTAAAAATCACAAATAAAATTATTCATACTATAACAGAGTATCCAACATTCGACAAAAAGAAGACAATGAGATACCAGAGCAAAGATGCAATTGAGGAAAATACCAAGGCTGAGTGGAATGGATGTGGCATGTTGATATCAAATATTTTGATCCATTAATAGACTTTGTAGTGAGGGTGATTGTACATAAGTTTTACCAATCAAGTCAACCGAATAGTGAGTGTTGTGTGGCTATGGATCAAGCCTGGAAGATTGTGATAAAAGACCATGAGTGTGATCTTGTTGAGCTTTAGCTATTGCAATTAGTAGAGAATCATTTGTTAATTAGGAAGGCTAAGAATTCAATGTGTAAGTTTGGATCATTAATAATGTGTATTTCTTTTACATTCAAGGTTACTTTCCAACCATTGGAAATATTGTGTGGGAGCAAGGTAAACCTACTACTAGGAAAATAAGTGAGTATATTGCAAATCTAGGAGATAGTTTTGAGAATGTGTTAGATATTTATTTTGATGAATTTAAATAGAAAATGAGAAGAAGAACAAGGATTTCTACATCCTTAGTTGATAAATACTATAAGATGTGTGTTTTCTTGTTGATACTGATTACACATTGTTGAAAATAACAATGAGAAAGTAAACTTAGAGAGGGGGGGGTGAATCAGCACTTCAAAACTTTAACCATAAAACATTCACCATATATCCATCTCACAATTTAGCATGTAAATTAAAATAGCTAACTACACATGTTCATCCATAGCATGAAACAAATAACACATAACACAACAAATTTGTTGCCTAGAAACCCTCTGATGAGAAGGTAAAACTGAGGTGGGGATGACACCCACAAATCTTTACTACTACAGTTGAGAAGTGTAGCCAATTAAGGTTACAAGAAGTTTGAACATAACTATGACCTACTCTATGAGGTGTCTGACCTGTTAAAGGATTACAAAGACTATTAGGTCTCGTCCTATTAAAAGATTTCAACACCTTGCTAAAAGTGTGCCTTGTTAGAGGACTTTAACTTACAATAAAGAAAGAACTTGATTAAGAGATTTACACAAGTCTGTTAAGACTACTCTATTAGGAGATTTACTCTATATCACCTACTAAAATGATTCAACACCATGATCCTTTGGTTAGCACTATGTTGCTAGATGTCAGATCATCTCTTTCCTGATGAATCCTTGATCCTCCTAATTAGATATGTCTCATTTGTCCTCTCTCTACTTTCTTTTGTTCTCTCTAACCAATTCTACAATTTGTTCCTCTATTTCAGCTTCCTTAGTCACCAATGAATGCCTTCTCTACACCTAGCATTCATCTCTCTTGTGTCTCCTTCTCTAACTTCATGTACATGCAAATTGTTTAAGGTTTTCCTCCTTAAGTAGACACAAGTGGACTAGGGTTAGGTTAGAATCAACAACTGAGATTGATCCATATTTCCACTTAGAACATTCCTTTATCTAATTGGTTGCATGTTATACTTAGGGATTCACAATATACATCCATCCTTATCTTCTAGAATCATAAAACAATCAATAGGTTGGCCCAAAACTATTTACTTGGCACCTAAAGTCTCTTATGCTCGGCATCCACAATATCTTCAATGTTGTAACTTAGCTTTGAGTGGCTCGGCATCCACTATTTACTTGGCACTTGAATCACTCAGCATGTATATACTTTCTCAGCACTTGAATGACTCGGCACTAACTAAGTATATTGCTCAATATGCACTGTCTGACCACTTATGCTCGACTTATTTTTTGCTCTCGACTCGTACTATAGTTATACTATATGACTTAAGTGTTTTGTCACTACTTTCATAAAACCAAAATGAGATCAACAATCTCCCCCTTTGACATGAGTGGAAAAAATGCTTGGTCATGTATATATAACCTCAATATGATCATAACTCAGACAATCTATAATCTTAACTCGGCTCACATATAAAATTTGAAAACTTTAAAATTTTGTAAAATGGATGACTAAAAATCATACCTCTCAAAACTTCATTACTCCATTACTCCCTTTGAATAAATATTTCCTTTCTGTATATGAATCTGGTACTCCTATTGAGTAAATGTCTACTCTTTTGATGTCCCATGTTTCTACATTAGTACTCCCCCTTACTCAAAACTATTATTGTCCCAAAAACTTCACTATCCCCCTTTATTGACACTTGTGTCATGGGTGGTACACTAATAGTGTGTTTGTCCAAAAAACATTTATGGACCTCCATTATTATTTTTAATGTTGCATCCCAGTTATTGCATGATACCTCTAGAGACTGGTATTGAATATCTAGCTTAGCAGCAAGGTCAACTAAACCATCATGAGTAGAAAGTTGGTTATCTTTCTTCATCAATTTCTCCACAAAGGCCAATCCCTTATGCAATAATTTCATGTGAGTAGTCAACATGAATTGGATACTTATCAATGTGGATCTAATATTTATATCATGTTCTTGCAGCTTGGCAAGTCTTCCTTGGATGGACAATAAATTTTGAAAATGGGATTGACTTTGGCCAGGAGATAGTTTCAAACTTGTACATGTGTGTTGTAGCTCTCCCTATAGTTGGCCAATAGTCCTCTATATTTCTTGTGTGGACATATTTACATCACATAACTTGGTGTAAAGAAAAAATATGTTCTCCAACACCGTCTTCACGCTCTCTACCTTGGTTGCTAGATCAACATGTCTAAGTGCAATAGCACTACATATCTTGTCAAGTACTTTAGAGTGGAATTTCCTTCCAGACCATTCTAATAGTTTTATATTAGAATCCAGGTCTTCATCTCTAATCTTTTCAACAATGTTTACTAGTTGCTCAATGATAAGTTTGTCTTCATTTCACTCTAAAAGGTTGAAAGCATCAAGAAATATATCTTTGATGTCATGAAGCACTTGCTTCTACTTATGCTCCCTTCTAAGAAACTCTTGTTGTTTCTTTCTCTATAGAACTTCCTATAGAATTCTCATTTATTCTATGATTATTGTTGTAAGATCAAAATTTGGTAGGTCAATCACCTCATCTAATCTCACATCTCCATAAGATGTATCATCTTCACTCCTAGATTTCTCTTCACTAGGCCTTGATACTTGCAATGGTGTAGCATCAATGATTGGCCTCTAAAGAGCCTTATTATTGGTGGGAGTAATAGAAATTGGTAGGGTAATAAGAGTCTATATGGCTATTTGTTCCTCTAGTGTAGTAGTCACCTTCAACTCTTTAGCCTTAATCTCTTCTTTACTCACCTCTTCCTATGGTGTTTCACCTTGTATGTGTGAAGTAGGTGCATTATTAGCTTCTTGACCTATGTGAACCTTAGTCCCATCCTTCTCAATAGTTAACGCTGCTTATTTTCTTGGAATGTATGTCCACAATGTGTTGACATCCTGGTTCATTACATCCTTCATTTGAAATATTACTATAGGCATGGAAACTTGTGTGTCAGTAGTAACACTTACTGATGCAATGGAGCCTAGTGGGATTGATCACTAGGAGATCAACTGGTCCAAAAACCCTCTTTACTAAAGTGCTTCAACCAAATCTCTTGGTAAAGATGATCGAATTTGCAAGCACCAATCACAAGTGCTACAAGGATGATACCAAGTTATCACAACCCTATACCTAAACAAGGAAAACCCTAATCACTAGGGGACCCTATGAACAACACAACTTATCACAAGTTGCTCACAATGCACAAATTGACCAATTTTGGGAAAACAACCTTAAACTTCTTCAAATGACCAAGGAAGACTCCAACACATGGGAATAGTCTATTTGGGTCACCAATGACATGAAACAATGGTTAAAACAAAACTATGTAAGTTTTTCCACTCCTAAGCACTCTCACTCACTTTGTTTACTTGCATTGTTATCTTAGCTTTCTCTTATGCATAGCTTAGCTCACATAGTTTAACTAGGGGTTTTGTAACTCTTTTCTACCTTATATGTTCCATTTTATTTAGTTGTTATTTACATTGCATTGCATGCTTTGATTATTGGATATTGACAATTTTTCCTCTATTCCTTTGAATCTCTTGTTTTATGGTGCACCTTGCAAGGGTTTCCTAACAAGGTTCATTTGAGAGCCACCATACTATCATTGCACTCTTGCACATCATAGATAGAGAGCTATAGGCCACCTATTGAGGTACTCCTCATCGTGGGTATTTTCAAGTATAATGGTTTATAGAAGTGTGTTCAACTTTTGAGCATACATTTCCACTCTTTAATTTTTAGTTTAAGGTGCTTCAATTTAGATACTAAATAAAACATTTTGGAACCCTGAAATGAAACCTCATTCCACCAATTTTCTAGTAAGAAGAGGAAGTTCTCATCTTGAAACCACATGTTCTCATACTTGAAATGGTTTCTATTGGGTTAGGCTTCTTCGAATATTTTAAGCCTAATAGGGAAGTGATTCGAGCATGATGGAGGCCCAATCTTTGTTAAAAGAAAATGATTAAAGGAAGATAGGTCCCTATATAACAAGAATCTTCCAATCTCTCTACTATGAGATCCAATCTTGACCTCTTGTTATTCCAAGTACACACCCCATTGGTGGTGTGGATATCAAGAAGGTTGCATGACAAGGCTCATTGATTGAAATCTTGAGAAGCTTGATTAAGATTCCTAATGCCTCCAATATTTTCTTCCAAATTGGATATGGCATTGAAAGTCTCCCCTAAAATGATATTATTGTTTTGGTGTGGAAAAAGAAAAATTTTAATTTCCCCTCATACCTCAAGTTTCCCAAAGGAAGATTTGGGGTCATAGATGTTGATATGAATAAATGAGAAGGAGGAGAAGCTCTTCACCCAGTCGCTCAACCAGTTTGGGTTATTTTCAATCAAGATGAAATGGACCATTTTTGGATTCTACATGCACACAAGACACCTAAAAGCATAAATAACTAGATGACCCAACACCTTCCAAATGCCCATTTTCTTATCAAGCCTACCTAGCTCTTTTGAGTGTTGGCATTATGTTATATTTGTCATTAGTGACAACACTTATTCAACTTTGTATAGTTACCAAGCTCATCACTCAGTCTACAATTTATACCAAGCATTCAGTGGTTGCCAAGTAAGTTCATCAATTAAGCAGTTCATACCAAGCATTCCAGAAGCTACCGAGTGAAAGAAAATAGTGCGTAGTCTTGCAGTTATCATGGAGTAGTTAGTGGTCACTGATCTTTTTAGTACTTACCGAGTCATCAGTTACTATGATGTGAAGCCAGTGTCTATCAAGTGATGGATGTGCAGTGTTTACCAAGTGCCAGCAAGGTAAACATAGAAATTAATTTCCACTGAGTGACACTATATCTATTGAGTCTCCAATAGTCATAGAGTTTGAAGCTACGTTGTGTGATTAGTATGGACCAAGCATGTACTTCTACTGAGTGCATGCTGATGTTGAGTAATGCAGTGGACACCGAGTATCAGAAGTTCACCAAGTCAGCTTACAGAACTCGAGTTTCTACTATTTGGCTGACACGGTAATATTTTGTTTACTTGTGTTTTAGCCGACCTTGTAATTGTAAATATTGGAATGGTATATATGTAATGTATTGTATCATTTGCAATATATGGATGTATGGATATGTAATGTTTTGAGAAGAGTGAATGCGAATCAGTAGCAGAGCAAAGTATTCAGCAAGGTGTACAAGGAGTAGTAAATTTATATCTATCACAAGAGGTGATATGTACTTCAAGGATCTAATTAGAAATCAAGTTGTAACTCAGATCTACTATTTCATCCTAACAGGTGACTTAGTTTTCTAAATCCTTTAGCAAGATAGACTTAACAATCTTTCTTCAAATCTCTTAACAGAGTGCATACTTCATTGTATGTTTGTAAAACCTCTAACAAGGTGGATCTAGCAATCCAAATCACTCATAACCGGGTAGATAATCAGAAGTGGTCAATGTAAGCCTTAACTGGCCAACTTTATACTATAGTAGTGAAATTTTGTGGGTATCATCCCCAACCCAGTTTTACTTTCTATTTGGAAGGTTTTTGGGTCACCAAAGATTTTGTTCATATGTTATGAATGTTTTATCTTTTCTCATGCTTGCAATAGATTAGATGAATTAATGCTGAATTAATTTAAAGTTTTTTAGGTTACTGGTTCACCACTCCCCTCTTAGTAACTTAGCTAGTCTTGATTATTTCGAACAATTGGTATTAGAGCTTTGTGGTTCTTAGGATAAAGTTTGACAACTTGAGCAAAGATCAAGGACAATGGAGATATTCAGACTTGACAAAGCCATTGACAATGAGAAGCTAGATTTAGAGATGGCCATAGCTCAACTCAAGGAAGCAAAAGAGAATCTTTCCCAATCCTTAAAAAGAAGGAAGGAGCTTGCAAAAAAATGAATGACCACCTGTATGTTGAAGAAAGGATTCAAGACTTCTTTCCCTCAAGCAATTCAGATGAAGCAAATGAGGAAATCAAAGAAATCCTAGAAAAGAATGGATCTCTGCAAGAAGAGGTAAGGAAATTGAAAAGAGAATAATAAATTCAATCAATAAGAATGTGTGAAATCTTGGAATAAAGGAATAAGGAAACTGAAGTGTAGTGCCTCTCCCATTTGACTTTTGTAAGTCGTCCTGATGGATGCAACCTTGATGATCTTTTGTTGTGATGGATAATGATTGTGACCCTAAGTGGTCTACATCATTGAGGTGTTTGGATTTATGTTCCTTTATCAGTTGCATTGATTATGCTTTTGACTGATCTTTGAGATTATGATGTGATTTTTGGTTCACTGAGGTTTGTGCCAGTGGTTACCAGGATCGATGTGGTATCATGAGTTTGTTCCATGATTACCCTGAGATGTGTGCAGAGATTGCACTATGTTCTTTTACCATGCTACACTGGACTAGGTTCCTGTAGCAGTGGTTAGTCATGTTTTTGACTGTGTTTGCTTATGTGTTTTAAATGCCTTTTTAATGCAGAGTAACCAATCATTATTAAATGCGCAAGTAATTAAATGGATTGTTCATGTGAGATTATTGGGTTATGTGCTGCGAAAATTAACCTTGTTACATTCTGATTAGAGAGATATTTGTTACTCATGTTATGTTTACATTTGAGATGACTTGAGGGTCAAATGTTACTCTTTGATTCCAGTATCATAGATATTAGACTACTATGTTGTTCAGTTAATCATATTGCATGATGATGCTATTTTGAGATGACAGTGTGTTTTATGGTGATATCTGGTTATCTAGTTATCTGGTATTTGGGCATACCTCTAATTTCGCTATATGATGGATTTAATGCTATGGTTATTTACTTTGTTCCTGTGTTGCTATGCCTTTTTGCGAACATGAGTGATGTAAATAGATTATTTTAATATAATTAAATAAATGGTTAAATTAGGTAATTTAATGCATTTATTGCTTCGGCTATGTTATTATATGCAATTGCACTTGATCGTGTTGTTTAGTGTGCAGGATTTATATCCCTGGCAGTGGCACGTGGAGTTATTGATTCAGCCGTTCATATTTTACCAATGTCGTCCTTATATGGTCGACATATCCTTTATTAAATGTTTAATTTAAACCTTTTGGTGATTATTAAATCCGAACTCATTTGCATTATGTGATTAGACCAGTAAGCGTGTCTGTGCATTTAGAGTTTCGCTTTGTCGCGAAAGTTGTTTAGGAGATTTATGTTTTTTTGGGTTTTCGGGCTTTTTAATTGTTTTATTTTAATTTCTGGCAGCTTTGCCATAGATGAATTCCTATTTATAGGAATAGCCTGTTTCCATTTGGGTCGATTCGGGGTTTAACTGGATTGGCTGGTTAAATGCCCTAATCGATTATTCACCCTAAAAGTGAATAAGTATCCAAAGAGGAATTTAATTCCTCACTTCTCACTTTCAAATTGGAAAGTTGGAGAGTAAAACCCAAAATCCTCTTCATGAGGATTTACTATTTTGTTCGTTGTGGGAGCTACGGGCGTGGGATCGTCGCGAGGTTGGGCTCGTTGGATCCAGCTCGAGGAAACCTTGGATTGCCGCAATTTTCAGCTACTTCTGCGAGATATTTATTTTATGGTTCAAATTTTCGTTTTGCCCTTTTGGCTGTGAGGTAGGGCTTTCCTGTTTTATTGTTTCTACTCCATTTCGGCTTCTATTTTTGGTAGCCGTTTGTTTGGAGGCTGAGAACTAGTGTTCCCCTCCGTTTCTGTATGTTAGTTCTACCCGGTTGGGCGGGTATGAACATTTCCTTGTTTTTTGGGATGAGGGTTTGGAGTTTTGCACCGTTATGCTAGCCATTTTTGCATACGGTGTCCGATTTCATTTATTTTTGGATTTTTGGGGTTTTTGAACCCAAAGGCCAAATGGGTTTTAATTTTGAAGTATTCCAAAAATTTGGGATTTTTACCTCGTTTTGCGTACCACCCTATTTTCTCAGGTTTTCTTGGCACAATGTGGGTCGTGGACTTGGATGATCTGTTTGGATATCAGTCAGACCACTTTTGCACTTTTATATTGCATTGAGATGCGTGTTGCATCCGTACTCCCGACGTTGTGTTCAGTTGAGTGATTTTATACTCGTTATGGTTTTCTTTTGGACCTTTGCCTTGTTTCATGGACATTGGGATTCGTGTAGAATCCATACTCTCGGATTGAGGCCGGTTGAGTAAGTTCATGTCTTTTGGTCTTGTTCATCATTGGGATTCGTGTAGAATCCATACTCTCGAATTGAGGCCGGTTGAGTGATTTCATGATGTACGATTTTATTGGCTTTGGGATTCCTGTAGAATCTGTCCTTCCCGTGTTGCTTTCAGTTGGGTGTTTTCTTTGCATTGTGTTCTCAATCCTGTCCTTGTGTTATGATCTTCGTGATGGTGGTGCACCACACACGAGTACGTACGCGTACATTTGTTGGGTGACTTGTGAGGCTCGATCTTCCGTGGATTTGTCGAAAGTTATGATCATTGGGGTTGGGATGGGAGTATGCATGCCCACAGGCACTTGTCGTAGGATGAGCATGGGTAGGGTAGGGTAGCATATGGAGGGGGCTTCTATCTTGTAACCTGGTGACTACTTCCCGGTTGGCAGAGGAAGTTTTATATAAGTGATAATTAAATTAAAACTTTGGGTGGTAATAAATACAAGATAATTAAAATGTGTGGGTTGTGCGCCTTCCATCGTGAAGAGTTGCTGCCCTAGGTTGTGCGCCTTCTGTTGAGAAGAGTAGCTACCTTGGGTTGTGCGCCTTTCATCGTGAAGAGTAGCTACCCTAGGTTGTGCGGCTTTTGTTGAGAAGAGTAGCTGCCTATACTAGCTTGGGCTTGTCGATGCCAAGCGACTCTCCATGATGTTAGTCCCTACATAGTAGCCTATTGAGTGTCTGACCAGGACCTGTACTCCTTGCATTGTCTTAGGTTCTTGGTTCAGCCATCATACTATCTGGCATGAGTGTTAGCCTTAGATGTTGTGCTTTTGTGTGTTTGTGGTTGGATCATTATCTCCATCAGCACGGTGGGTGTGGACCTATGGGTGCCACGTGGTTGGGAGGCGTAGCTACCTTCACCACTGCTAGGGACTGGTGTACAAAGACGGTCTCTTATCCTAGTGCGACTGTTGCTGGATGTTTTCACTTGGTACTTTGGGTTCCGAAGTATGCTTTCTTGTGATTTATGCTTTCATTGGGATGCTTGTATATCATGTTTAGATGATGTTAGTTTACTTGACACATTCCCTTATCATGATGTTTAGCATATGATTATATGATGTTATTTGATTTAGTAGTATATATGTTGCTTACTGTTGTTTAGCATGTGATAGGTGATGTTATCTACTGTAGGATTATCTTTATGCTTTACTACTAGCATGTTAGATTTCCTTATGATTATATTGTTGCATGTTTTAGTAGTGACATCCCTATTACGACAGTACTGACGATCTGGTCGGTGGCTTGGGATGTTACGCGCGGGGGATGGCTAGGACCCACGATGGTCTTATGATGCTATTGACGATTGGGAGGAACCGCGCACTTATTTGGTTGTTTAGTTCTGAAATGTTGCTTTGGATCTCTGCGATGTTTGTATTCAGCGTGTTCTTTGCTGCTGTAGTTTAGATGGTTTGATGATCTTCTTTTTGTGTTGTTCTTGCACTCGAGTGTTCATTCCTCGAGCCTTGGTGGATCCGGTACTCCCTGGTGTGGAGGTTCTTTGCTATTTTTTTGGTCTTTTTTGCTTCTGGGAGTGTTTTCATGTTTCTATGGGCGACATTTGTTCAGCATTGTGCGACACTGATAAAGTATCGCATGCCCATAGAAAGAATGTCGTACGATACTGTAAAGTGTCACATGCATTACTAGAGAAGTATCATACGACACTGGAAGAGTGTCGCATGGCTTTATGAGAAATGTCGTGCGATACTTTTCCAGTATCGCACGCCTTCTTGAGAAGTGTCGCACTCAGTAAGGGAGAAGTGTCGCCCTCCCTTAGTAAAAAGTGTCGCACTGTTTTTGTGAAAAACTTGCGCGTGCCATCAGCGGGCACTTTTCTTCATGATCCGATCTTTTTGAGAGTGGTTTTGGATACCCTTTTGGGCATTCTTCGAGCCTATGTTGTTGTATTTTGTATTCAGGAGGTTTCTTTTGAAGTTGACGTATATTTAATTCCTTATACTTAAGATATATTTTAATATATGCGACAAATCGTTTGAGATAGGTTTCAGACCTCTCAGAGATAAGTTATGGATTCTAGGAAATTTCAGGGCTTCAGAAATCCAGAGTTAGCCAATTTTTAGGGCTTCAAGATTTCAGGCTTAGCCAAATTTCAGGATTCTGCATTTTACCCCAGCTTGGTGTTTTGTTGATGAGTGGTCATTTCTTGTGCCCTCATCTTGTTGTGGTGGTTGTTGGCTTTTGTTTGGGTGTGTCAGTTGGGTAGTGGCGTTCAGAGATTCGTTGGTTGTCGGAATTGTGTTGAAGTCTTCTGTTGTGATCGTTGTGATCCCTGTATGATGTTGTCATGTGCATTCATACTTGTAAAAAAAAAAATATCTTGGCTTGATTTGAATCCTTGTTTCCAAGGATCTCTGGGCGGGGCATTACATGAAGACTTGGAGGTAAGGAACAATGCAAATCAAAATCAATCCCTTCAGCAAGAAAGCCTAATCAATCAGCTCTCCAATGCAAATGAGGAAATCATGAGTCTAAGATCTGAAAATGAAAGCTTAAGGAATGATTTAATCACTGAAAGACAAATCAATGAAAGATTGAAAGCTGATCTAAACTCTCAAAAGAAACTCAATGAAAGGATAATGAAATCCCAAGCAGACATGGATCAATTAAATCAACAAAGTGAGCAAAATCTTTATAGGCAAAAAGGTAAAGTAGGACTTGGATACAAAGAAGAAGGTGAATCTTCAGAACAAGGTACTCAAATGAATCAAAGACCTACTTACAATCAATGTGGTAAGATAGGTCATACATCAAACAAATGTTGGAGCAATGAAAACAAAAAATTTAATGGAAAATGCTACAATTGCAGTCAACATGGTCATAAAGCTAATGAATGTAAGGAGAAACCAAAATTTGAGGGTAAATGTCACAAATGCAAGAAACAAGGTCATAAGGCATCTGAATGCAAATCTAAACCATTCAATCCAGCTAAAAAACTTGTAAAGGCAATATTTGGTTGGGACTACAATACTTGATGTAGATGTCATTATTATGGAGAATATGGACACATTGGCATAAATTGTGCAAGACATCACTTGAGAAAAAAGGATACTACAATAAGATGCTACACATGCACTAAACTTGGTCATATAGCTAAGAGTTGCATGAATATAGGTAAAGTGGAAGATGAAAAGAAAGCTAAAACTGATAACATCAGGAAGCAGATGAGACAGCAGTGGATTCCCAAATCTACTAAGCAGAACAGTTCAAATAATGGCCATGTCACTCAAGAAGTGGGTGACTCCACCATTTCCAATTAGATTCTTAAAAGAGGAACTAGAACTATATATTCAATTCATATCTCAAGAAATTCCAATGAAAGGAAGCAAAGATCCAAATTAGTATTTTAGATATAGAGGGATCACAAGAAATCAAGTCATATTGAGCAAGGTTGGTCATAGACTCTACCGAGATAGGTCGGGAGTAATAAAATTTTGTTTGATTGTCGAGTCACAAGCTTTTACTGAGCACAATGCTCTAGATGACAGTCAGTCACACACTATGTCATTATGGTACCAAGCATTAATGGCAAATTTTCATCAAAAAGGGTAGAATTTGATTTCTTTTTTTATCGCAACTTCAGTATACCTAGAGTAGAGTGATTTCCAATGCATCCAAGCAATCTTGAGCGAATTTGCAGCAAAGATTTGTTTGAAAAAAATTATCATTTACTTAGAAACCATGGCATCCAAAAGTAGCAATAGTAGCAAGGAAAAAATAGGTTCTGAGATGTTGGTAAAAGGCGTTGAGTGGAGAGCACCCAATTTCAAGTTAGTTCCAGCAGTTGCGGAGTCACTAGATCTAAATGGAGCTCAATCTCAAATTCCTCCAAAGGTACTCCTCATTAACGATATGTGCACTCATTTTAAGTGTTCTATTCAAGAAGTTGGAACCCTAGAGATGGACAGTGCCCTAGGAGAAATGTGTGTTGATGGATCATTGAAACTCGAGCATAAGCATCTAGAGGTCAAAGGGTTAACCCATATCCCGCATATGCCGAAAAATTTCCAAATTAAGTGAATTAGGTATATTCTGAGCCATGTTCATAATGGTCAGTTATGGTTAGAATAGCCTATGTTGATCACAAAGAAGATGATTCATAAGATTATTGGTCTCCCTATGCTCAACAAGGCCAAAACAATCAAAACCCTAGGTCAGGATGAACTTCAAAAGAAAGCCCTAATAGAGTGGGATGGCAAAGGTCTAAAGATTAGTAATGTATTAGACATGGAACTAAGGTTTGGTATTCACATCATTGCACACAAGGTATATAGCTCCAGTCATTTGAATAGTGTGTTGTGTGAGGTCGTGGATTTGATGTACAAGGTTGTGAAGAAAACCCTAGAATTTGATCTATCAAATTTACTGTTGAAACAATTAAACAAGAACATGGATAGCATCAGGACATCAAAGAACAACCCCTGTAAATTTGGCTCTTTGTTGACCTATCTTTTCTTTTATGTTAAAAAAATTTTTCCATCAAAAGGTTCAATTGTATGGAGGAAAGATACTCCCATTTTGTATCAGATTAATGAATTTATTGCAGAAATGGGTGAAAATTTTGATAGTATTATGGATAATTACTTTGAAGTTTTCAAGGAGAAGATGAACAACAGGTTCAAGATTCCACCCAAGCTAGTTGAGGATTACAAAGATGTTGTATGCTTTATGATTGATTGTGATAGAGTATATATCCAGGTAGTCAGGCCTAGAATTACATGGGTGAAACCTCTTCCATATGAGGTGAAAATTGATGAAACAAAAGACATTATTGAAGCCTTGGTGAATGAGCCAGTAGATCCAAAGCTACGTATCTTTGGAACCTATGAAGAAGCCAAAACCAGAATAGAGCTGCAATAAGCAAAGGTAAGAGGAAGGTAGCCAAGTTGAAAACTACAAGTGCTCCTCTTATGCCAACCGAGGGTAACGTAGAAGACATTGAAGAATCAAAGGAAGAAGAGCAAGAATCTAAAAAGGAGGAAGAGCCAGTGAAAAAGAAGGGTAGGGTAATTATTACCAAACCACCCAAAGCCTCCATAGTCGTATTCATAAGAAGATCAAAGAAGAAAGGTGGTAGTGAAGTTGTGTTTAGTAAGCCCCCACTCACCTTTCAAGAAAGGTTGAAACAAATGGAAGAAGTTGCAGGCATCACAAACTTCAAGGGATTAAAGTTTGAAACTAGAACAGATGCTGAGAAGATGCAAATTGAGGAGCTAGTACTCAATAAGATGGGAAAATGGAAATATTCCCCTAATCAAATTGCCCCTCAAATTTCAATTGAATTATTGAAAAGATTGCAACCAAGGTGGGAATCAGTTGTACAGAGAAAAAGCTATATATGAGAAATCTTTGAGAAAGTTACTACCTAATCTTACAGATGCAAAAGTTAAGGCTGCAATGAAAAATAATGAAGGTAAAATGATGATTAGATTTCATGCTTGTCTAATTTTTATCAAAGACATTGAGCATGTTGTTAGAGATGCTACAAAGATGTGGAAAAACATCTATCATTTGCACAAGCCTAGTGAAAATCCAATAGAAATCACGGATGATGATGATGACAGTGACAATGATGAAGAAGATAACACTCCATGTGTCACTTTTGATGTTGAGGACTATCAAGCATTAAAGGATGATGAAGAAGAGAAATAGGAAGAAGCTAATAAGGAAGATAAGGAAGGAGATGAAGAGAATGATCCAATGAGAATAACTGCACAAGTCATAGCCTCCCTTCCTCACTCTCCACCAAAGACTACTACATCATTTGGGTTGGAGACAACTTCAGTAAATGTGATTGCAACCTCAACAGACACATCATCTGTTCAGTCACTATTTTCTAACTCTTAGCTCCAGGCATCAATAATGGAAGTGTTTTCCACTTCATCTACTGAGCTGCAACCCTCCTCTTCATCAGCTCCTAAGTCTACAACATCAGCAATGTGTACAGCATCTAGTTCTACAATTTTGTCAACTTCAATTTTGCATGCTCCTGTAAGTACATCAATTGTAAATATTTCTACTTGTGCTCCTATTGTGTGTGCTCTAGTCAGTGTTCCACCTATTATCAATTCAATTTTGGGTAGCACAACAATTTTGGATTCAGTTAGCACTCCTCTCAATTTTCCTTCAGTTGGTCCTATTTAAGTTTTCACTGCAAGTCCAGCTATCTCTACAATTGTTTCTATTTCTAAGTCCAAGGCAGTAATGTCAGAAGTAGAACCAAGGACACCTCTAAAACTTCTACTTACAAGGAAAGAAATTGATGAAGATATAGACTTGGATAAAGAAATTGTAATTCCTAAGTTGGATCTGGATACTGCCACAATTGAAGAAATGAGATTGGTTAGCTAGCTTTTGGAATAGAAGGCAAGACAGAAATAGCTCAGAGAGGAAAGAGACAAAGAATACCGAATAATTGAAAATGCAAAGAATATACTAACAAAGGCTATAGGTGTTGATGTGGACTCATCTCAACACATTTTTCTATAGTTGAAAGAAGCAATCAATAAGTTCAATGAGGATACTTCTGGTCAAGAGAAGTTAATTGAAAAGGTAGAGAAAAAGTTTGATAATAAGGTGCTTGAGCACATTGTTTAGCACATTGCCATTAACCAAGTAGAACTATCCTTAATTTTGAGTAATCGTGAGCATTCTTTTACAATGTAACATCTCTTTTTGGCAAACTATGTGATGTTACCGAGTACACCAAGGAGATAAAAGAGAAACTAAATAAGATTGATATAGATATGAAGGTTAGTGCTCACAGACTACAGCTTGACCCTAGCTCAAGCTCAGCACATCACATTAAGATGAGATTTTTATCAGATATGTAGGAAAAATTGCTAAGATCAGAAGGAAGGATCATATCCACATTGATAGATATCCAAAACATGATCCTTCCAATCATGGACACAATGCAAAAGCATATTGCATATTCAAAGACGTTGGTCCAAGATAACAATTTTTCTATTGCAAACCATATGATTGAACTTTCAGCAGAAGTTCAAGTGGCACTCTCCACCTGCAAAATTTTGCAAGACAATTGGGACAAGACATTAGCTCTTATTCTCAAGGTACATTCTAAGTTTATCTCCCATATTGGTGTATCTGTATGAATATTTTGTATAACTCTTTGGAATTATTGTCAAAAAGGGGAGTAAGAGATATTTTTGTGAATTTTTTGAAGAGAAAAAGGTGAAGAGAATAGTTTGATATATGTACAAAATAAAAGAGAGAGATTATGTATATGTCTTATGTATCGGGGAGATATGTACAAATGTATATACAATAGCTTTACAAAGATAAATTTTGAAAAATCAAAAATCAATATGTCAGTGTACATAAGTCTTGGCTTATAAGTGTTTTTGTCACTAATGCCAAAGGGGGAGATTGTTGGCATTATGTTATATTTTTCATTAGTGACAACACTTATTCAACTTCATATAGTTAGCGAGCTCATCACTCAGTCTACAATTTATACCAAGCATTTAGTGATTTCCAAGTAAGTTCATCACTTAAGCAGTTCATACCAAGCATTCCAGAAGCTACCGAGTGAAAGCAGACAATGCGCAGTCCAACAGTTATCACTGAGCAGTTAGTGGTCACCGAGCTTCGTAGTACTTACTAAGTCATCAGTTACTGTGATTTGAAGCCAATGTCTATTGAGTGATGGATGTGCAGTGTTTATCGAGTGCTAGCAAGGTAAACATAGAAATCTATTTCCACCAAGTGACACTATATCTATCGAGTCTCTAATGGTCACTAAGTTCAAAGCTATGTTGTGTGATTAGTATGGACCATGCCTCTACTTCTACCAAGTGCATGACAATGTCGAGTAATGCAATGGACATCGAGTATCAAAAGTTCACCAAGTTAGCTTACAAAACCCGAGTTTCTACTATTTGGCCAACTCGGTAATAATTTTTTTACTTGTGTTTTAGTCGACCTTGTAGTTGTAAATATTGGAATGGTATATATGTAATGTATTGTACCATTTGCAATATATGGATGTATGGATATGTAATGTTTTGAGAAGAGTGAATGTGAATCAACAGCAAAGCATAGTATTCAGCAAGGTCTACAAGGAGCAGTAAAGTTATATCTATCACAAGAGGTGATTTGTACTTCAAGGATCTAATTAGCAATCAAGTTGTAAGTCAGATCTACTATTTCATCCTAACAAGTGACTCAATTTTCTAAATATTTTAACAGGGTAGACTTAATAGTCTTTCTTCAGATCTCTTAACAAAGTGCATACTTCATTGTATGTTTGTAAAACCTCTAACAAGGTGGATCTAGCAGTCCAAATTGCTCTTAACAGGGCAGATCATCAAAAGTGGTCAATGTAAGCCTTAATAGGCCAACTTTATACTACAGTAATGAAGTTTTGTGGGTATCATCCCCACCCCAGTTTTACTTTCTATTTGGAAGGTTTCTAGGTCACCAAATATTGTGTTCATATGTTATGAATGTTTATCTTTTCTCATGCTTGTAGTAGATTAGATGAATTAATGTTGAATTAATTTAAAGTTTTTGAGGTTATTGATTCACCCCTCTCCTCTTAGTAACCTAGCTAGTCTTGATTATTTCCAACATTGATTTCAATTTTATTTCTTTGGTAAGGATAATATCTGAAGCTAGCATTTTGAGGCAATCCTTAAATAAGAATTTCTTACATGGGGCATTACCACCCCTAATGTTCTAGGATGAAAAAGTGAGGTAAGTTTGGCTTGATTCCCAACCTTACCATCTATTTTCCTGAGGTCAAATTTGGATTTCCTACCTCTCTTCCTAGCAATTTTGCCATAGTTGGGAGATTTCTCCTCGTGTATGTTGTTAACTAAGTCTAGGGATGGATTAGGGTATGGTGAACCTAAATCTAGGTCCTTCATGCCCCAATCTAAATCTAAGGGATTTTATATATCTAGATAATAGGGGATAGAGTTAGAACCTGTTGGAGGAGAGTTTGAACCATCAGAAAGATTAGCCATATGGTTGATGCTAATCATATCATAAACTAATTCCAAAACCATCAAAATTTGTTTAGAATTAAATTTCTTCTAGAAGACTGCATTGGCTTTGGGTTTTGCAACAAACATACGAGATTTAAGTTCTTTCCATATGAGAATTTCTTGTTGAACCTCCATATGGGTGTTTGTGAATTCCCCCATTAAATAATTAAGCTGAACAAGTCTTATCTGCAATGAATTAATGATGACTTTAGCATCCTCTTTAGTGGTTACATCTAAATCATTAACTAGTGGGAGTGGTGGAACCTGGGGGGGTTGTTCAGGGAAGGGGGACCAATTGGTCCATATTGAAGAGGAAAAACCCATAAGGGAGATTTTGATGTAGGGTATTAGAGGACATGGCTATCTCATTTCTATCAAGATCAATTACGGGGGGTAGGTGTTGACTTCTCCAAGTTATTGTTGGAGAGAATGATCAAATGTAAATTTGGCACAGGGGATAGGTGGGAATGCAGAGATGAAGCCTGATGCAGAGATATAGAGGAAGAGTTGTGTGAATTGGAGAACACAAAACCCCCTCTTTCATTAAAGTTGATCATGAGGGCCTAAGGTGAGGAAGAGGGAACCAAAAGGCATAAATTAAGGGAGTACATAATGGCTTGAGGAGAAGTAAATTCCTCCATTAGAGATACCCTACTATCATTAATGATACCATAATAGGATTTCTGAAAAATGTTGATAGATGAATTGTTGTTAAATATTGTCATCTTTCACAATTTAAAGAAAGGATTAATTAGGAAAAGAATCTTGTACTTCTCTTAAGGAGAGATAAAAAAATTTGAACCCTAAGAAGGAACCAAAACAATCCCCTAAGCACTAAATGATTTCCTTGTTAAGAAGTGACACTAGGAGAGTCCCCAAATTAAACTAGACTATTGTCCTTTGTAAGACAGGAAAGGGGATTGAAATTGGGGTCATTTCAAAGAAGAGGAAGGGAGAGCCCTCAAAATAGATTTTGCCTTCTTCTATAAGGAAGTTCTTAAGCTTATCTGAATAACATTTGATACAAAAGAAATCACAATTGATGAAGGAAATACTAACCTGGCCAAAGTAAGTTGTGTCCCACCAATCATCCATTTTTTATCAGTTTCTCTCATTCTAGTGCACATGTATTTTGTAGAAGGTTGATGAAGCCTACACAAGGGGGCCAATATTTGGTACATCATCCTCCATTTCCTTGTTGAGGCTTTAAGGGTTTTCGGGAGGCTCCATATTGCTTAGAATTGTGGCTTTACTACTGCCAAACAAAGGTCAACACAAAGGGATTTTTTTTGTACCTGTAGCAAAGGAAGGGATTGAGGATGAAATGGGAATAGCCCAAACCCCTACCACATTGCATGGAAGAGCATGGTTGAGGGTAATGACAGGGGCCATAGGAGATTCCTTATTTTTTTAGCACTATCTCTTCATCTTGTTTGGACAATAACGTAGGGCTTTGCTTCCTGTGGACCATTTTCGATCTATAGATAGTACCTCTAGCATTCTTGAGGATAAGTCTCTTCCACTTTTTGTCAATTACTTAGAACCAAGAATTGCCTAGCAAGTGGTGAAATTGATTGCAAATCAGAAAGAACATGGCAATCTTCATTCTCCATCTAAAGGGAGGGAACGCATCAAGGGGAGTTGGAAGAGGAAATGCCAAATGATGCCAATGAGAGGTAGAGATATTTGCAAAAATAGTTCACAGAAAAAGTTCACTTTTTTAGGACAGACAACATGTTGATGAAGAAAAGACCGAGGAATACACAACTAAAGAGGATAGTTTGGCTTGAGTTATAGTCTTCTTTTTGTATCATTTTCTAATAATATGTAATATTTGATCTTAATTTTACAGTGTTGAATCAAACTTCTATGCTCAAACTATTGTAATTAATCTCCTCCTTAGTTGTGGGCAACAATTTTATACAATTGGTTGACCTTGTTGTATTAATGGTTTTGTGTTATGAATAGTTGATAAACAACTTTAGTATAGAGTTTTTTTTTTTAAATTAAAAAGATTTTTTTGTTTTAAAACACATCTTGAGAAACTAAGTTTGAAAATTAATATGATTTACATAATATAGATAATCAAAATTTTAATATTAATTTCAATGAAAAATGTCTTGATAAACTTATTTTTAACTAGATTAATAAAATATATAGTAAAGAAATTGGATATAACATTTTAAATACATATATAGAAATAATAGTGAACTCTATAATCATTAGTTCTTGAGGTGCCAAATAACATTTTTTGAACTTATTATTAAGAATATAAGGGCATTATATTTCATATATAATGACAAAAATATAACAGCCTTCACTAATAGGTATTATAGAAGTATTAAAGATTTTTTAAAAGAGTTATCCCAAACTATCTTTAGTACTTCGATATAGAATTTGTGTAGAGAAAACTTGTTTTCATTAAGGATGCAAAGTGTCTAGTTCCTATCATTGTGAATTTAGAATTGAAGTTTGTAGTATTTTAATAACATAACTTATTGCCCTTTTTTGTATACAAGGATGTTGGCTAACTTCTTTTGCTTTGATTTTCTTGTGCGTGTCAACTTAAAGTATTATGGAAATATAAATTAGCTTTCTAACAAATTGTAAGTTATTTAAGTAATTAGTAAAATATACTACTTTTATTAATATTATAATTCTTCTTTATCTATAACATATGTTATTTTAATAGTTAAGTTTAATAAAAATTGAAGCTTACAATTATTTGCAAATTCATAAATTATTAGTTTCCAAATTTTATACAACAATAGGAGTCTAGTTAAACTTTTATATAGCTATATGTATAGTTAATTGTAGTTCAATGATAATTTTATAATTTTAAAAATTAGCATGTTATTTTTATTTTTTAAAGAAAAAAGAGAAGTGCAAATATAGAATATCAATTGTTGGAAATAAAGATTTTAAATAATGAATTAACATAAACTCGTTAGAATAATACAAAGCCTATTGAAAAATATTAATAAGAGTCACTTTAAACATTGAAATTCTGGAACATGCATTTTGGAATAATTGTTATGCTTTGTTTTCCATTCTATCTCTCTTGATGTTACTTTGTTCCATATCTCTGGGCTTCCAGATCTTTCTCATAATTCATCCTAGAATACTCACACACAATAAATTACCCTTGGCTTTGAGTCATTCATATGATCAACTTCATTTGGGCAACTACAGTCGATGAAGATCTAGCTACCTTGGTAACCCAAATAAGTATTTTTATCAGTTCTCAGAAGAAATGGAGGGACTGAATTGAGATAATTTGCACTAAATTATAGAGCAATACTTACTGAAGCTAGATTGGCTTTTAATTATCTCTCTAAATTTTGAAATATTGAATAAGGCTATCAAGATGATTAGATTTATGAAGAGACATATCAACCCTATTCTTAATCTTAAGACTGGGAAGAAATCCCAAGAAATGAATATCTGTATAGCCCTTACATTGAACATTCATCTTGTGGGTTTTTAATAAATACACAAAGACTCCATTGATTTATTATAAATGTATGTCTCTGAATTGCACATGTTAGTTTATACTCTTCTAATATAAATAAAATCCTAAACTAAAGAATTTCCACAAAGTCAACTAAACAGGCACCAAGCAAACACTCAAAGAGAGGGCTCCTCCATAATTCAACCCAAAACACACACCCAAACACATTTGAACAACAACTCCTCCAAGAATAATATTGGAGGAGTTTCTATTGATAACTATTATCAAGAATCTTACAGGAAATTCAAGAGAAAATTTGGGTATCAATTGCAAGAATAATAATGAACTAATTTTTTAATGTAGTCAACCAGTCCTCTCAATCGCATAAATTTTGGATTTATGCAATTGATGTGAAAACAAATTATTACCAATACGATTCGGGCATGAGTATTTGCATCTTACCTGACAATATGACCTAGAGTTTTTGTTGTTTTCTTTTGTGGATCTGTCACATTTGATTAGAAACAACTATTGTGCTTTTTTTGTACTCCATATTTTGCAAATATAATTAGCAAGGCATTACCAAGAACATAGTTGATAAAAACCCCTTTCAAATATGCTTTAATCCATGAGATTCAAATCTTGCAATTGTTTCTACCATTGAGTCATATATCCTTTTTTTGGCTTGATAAAACCACTTTCACAGGGCTTCCCCATACTTAAACCCAAAACACACAACCAAACACATTAAAATAAAAAATCCTTCAAGAATAAGCCAGTGACTCATAACCAAAAACTCCTCTAATGTAAATCTAAATATATATTTGCTAAAATCTAACCGTAGCATAATAGAAAAATTACTTCAATATATTTACTTCTATTGGTTTTTGACATTTAGCGTAATAGCACCGTTCAATGAAGCCCATAGTGTGTGCGTATAACATGCTAGAATGTGTTGTAGAGGGCTCAAATGATGTCCACAAAGAGAAACTTCAATAGCTAAAGTGTGTTAATGGTGTTGGTTAACATCACCCACAAGCAACACAAAGTTAGAAAGCCACACTAACCCTAATCACCAAATTTGAAATAGGTATTGATTGCAACTTGAATGTTCATTTTTCAAACAAAGTGAATGGTTCACTGGCTCAATTATATATAGCTCATCAAGGGTATCAGAACCTCGACAAATCATAGAGCAATGCATCTAATTTCTACAATATTTTCATAAGTGTAGTTATTCTAACATTAAAAAAAAAATCAATTTTAAAATTAGTGAAAATTATAAATGGATATGAAATAACTACTCAAGATGGACAAGATGTTGTGAGAGTACCTGTTACATATAATAATTAAAAAATTCAGCAGAGAGTCCTATTGACCAAAGCATTAAAAAAAATTAAAAGTCCTATTGACCAAAACATTAAAAAAATTCTCAAATCTAATGCAAATGAATACTTGGTCCAGGTTTAAACCTCATTTGAAGCTCAAATAGTGCACCCCATTAGACATTTTAGTCTAATGATGATCCATTACAACTTCTCAGCTGAAATCAATGCCCATGCATGGTGAAAAATCTACAACGATAAATAGACAAGAAAATGAGAATAACAATCAAACCACAACTATTTACACATTAAAAAAAAGATAGATGTGAGAGATTTTCTATCTAAGAAGTTTGCTCACTTGAAAATAAAAACAATGCCTCAATATCCAATGATACTCATGTTTGAATTCCACAATGTAAAAGGGAAAGTGTCTTGCCACAAAAGAATTGGATCAGTCAAGAAGCTAGGCTACTTTGTGAATTTTTTACTCTCCAAAAACTAACATTGAAAGCATTTAGATAGTTCTAGATGATTTCAATGGAATTCGACATCAATTAGGAAAATCCACAGTAATCAAAGATAGTTTATTAATTGTTTACCCACTCGCTAACCTATTTACTTATATATCTTTATTAAATACCTACATATACATAGGGGAATTAATACGAATTGTTGCAGCATGAAATAAATGTTCAATAAATGTTCAACTCTGTCTTTTCAAACAGTCAACCATAAACTTCAAAAAAAAGGTGGAGTGACCTGTATGCACCAAAAGAACTGACAATACCAACTATTAACAGAATTTAACTTAGTGGGATAGTATTGGACAGTTTTCAACTAGTTTAAAAAATGCTTTATTACTATTGTGAAAATTTAAAGTGCCATCCAGAAGATAAGAGTGTATCAAAAACACCTACTGTTCAATGTACGCTCCAATAGGATGAAGGGAAATACTAAATACCAAAAATCAAAAATATAATTTTGCACATTTCAAACAATACAATGCTACAATAAATTGAATAAAAATTGCTATTTAATAGGTAGGAGCTGAAAAACAAATTGACATCAACTGATGCTATAGTTATCTACCTTCGACAGGAACTAATAACTAAAAGATGTATGAATGAAAAAGTCTTGATATAGCATCTAAAAAATTCTCACATTGTAATAATTATATTAAAGATTTAAATATTTTATCTAGTACTTTAAAAATGAATTTAAAAATATATTATATATGAAAACACAAGAATCAAGAAATATAGACCATTTATATAACATAAATAAATAGCTAACTTTTACAATTAAAAGAACATGGCAATCTTCATTTTCCACATAAGGGGAGGGAACACATCAAGGGGAGTTGGGAGAGGAAATGCCAAACGATGCCAAGGAGAGGTAGAGATATTTGCAAATATAGTTCACAAAAAAAATTCACTTTTTTTAATGACAGATAACATGTTGATGAAGACAAGACCAAGGAATACACAGCTAAAGAGGACAATTTGGGTTGAGTTACAGTCTTCTTTTCGTATCAATTTTTATAATATGTAATAGTCGATCCTAATTTTACAATGTTGAATCAAATTTCTATGCTCAAACTATTGTAATTAATCTCCTCCTTAGTTGTGGGCAACGATTTTATACAATTGGTTGACCCTATTGTATTAATGGTTTTGTGTTATGAACAATTGATAAACTTTAGTACAAAGTAAAATTCAAGAAATTGAAGAAATTTTTTTTTTTAAAACATCTTAAGAAACTAAGTTTGAAAATTAAGACATTTACATAGAATAGATAATCAAAATTTTAATATTAAATTCAATGAAAAAATATCTTGATAAACGTATCTTTAACTAGATTAATAAAAAATATAGTAAAGAAATTTGCTTTAACATTTTAAATACATATATAGAAATAAATGTGAATTCTATAATCATTAGTTCTCGAGGCGCAAATAATATTTCTTGAACTTATTATTAGGAATATAAGGACATTATATTTCATATATAATGTAACAACCTCATTAATATGTATTATAGAAGTATTAAAGATTTTTAAAAAGAATTATCCCAAACTATCTTTAGTATTTTGATATAAAATTTGTGTAGAGAAAGCCTCTTCTCAATAACTAAAGATGTATCAATGAAAAAGTCTTGATATAGCATCTAAAAAATTCTCACATTATAATAGTTACATAAAAGATTTAAATATTTTATCTAGTACTTAAAGCACGAATTAAAAAATGTATTATTGATGGAAACACAAGAATCAAGAAATATAGACCATTTATATAACATAAAAAAAATAGCTAACTTTTACAATTAAATTTAAAAAATAACATTTTAATATTAAACTCAATGAAACCAATCTATTACCTATAGAAGTGAACTTTTTAGCATATTGAATCACCTATGTAGAAATATATGGGAAATTTATCATCCCTGGGCCCCAAAGTGTTTTTATTAATATTATAAAATTCATTGTCAATTCAAGAGGCATCCTATATTCCGAACAAAACACTATTCATAGACAATGACAAACATAATAAAAAATTGGCCTTCTCTAAACCGAGATCAAACAAGCAAACAGCGAAAGGTGCAGATTGATTCCCGAGAGTATGGAGTCACGTAGATCGCCCGTACAAGATTTAATTACTGATTACCTTTAATTCTTCTAGAAGACAAATATTATAATAATTAATTCCTCATTACTCAAACCTCTAAAATTACTCCCATCATGTTGCTTTATCAATACGGCAGTACCTTACAAAGGGTACTGTTTTTTAATGGAAGACAATTGTGTTTTAATAATGATAAAAGTGTACGATGCCAAGAAAGTTTTCTGCACCACAAAAAAAAAAAAATTAGTTTTAAATGAACGATAAAACTAATGGTCTAAAATTGTCTTAGTACTTCATTTATTTATTTTTTAATTGTACGCCAGCTGTAAAAGGGTACAAAAAGCGTGACTATAGAACAAGCATCATTTTCCCCACATGAATATGTTTAGTGCTCTACTATAGCCTTGGCCAAGCGTTTCCATGCCTAGAATGGAAATGTTTTTTCCCCTTTACTTTCAAAGCATTGTACATTTGGTAAGGGCGGGCAAGTTGAAATGCATGCCATCCACTAGAAGAAATAACCACAAAGTCTCACCTAATCTATAGAGCATAGTACATGGGGCCATTTCCATCACTCATATTAGACAATCTTCTCTAATGATTCCTCCCACTTGCAAAAGTGAACGCATGTTCCTTGGCCCATGGGATATTCCCCTAACAACCTTCATTGATCTTGAGTTTAAATTTAATAAGATAAATTATGAGTTGATGAGAATGATAGTATGTTTTTTACTATATGATTTACATTGATGAAGCTTTTATTATATTTTTAATAAGTCACTTATAATTTGACTATGGAGAGACTTTTTTTTAATATGGTGGTCATGGTGGCCTGAAAATCAACCCTATAGCATGTGCTTATTAAAGCTAGAAAGCTTATGAATTAAATACTTGTTTGATTGTTAAATATTATAGGAAGTAAACTTTTAACATGATAGAGAGCTCTTTTTTGGGGGTTTTAGGTTTGGGTTTCTTTATTTGTGGGATTTTTTTTGTTAGAGAAAAAAAATATTGTTGTTTTCTTATGTGAAAACAATGAAGAATAATATGAAGAATAAAAGTTAAAAATTAAGAGGGAGATGATTCCACAACGTAGCGATACATTATGAGTCTCGCATTCGAGAGATATTGGGTTTGGCTTGCTTCATCCCCATTTTGTTATTGCCTTCAGTCATTACCAATAAAAAGACATAAAAACTAAAAGATTGGGAAAAAGCTTTTATTGTTATTGCCTTTTTGCAAATTTTTTGGCCATATTTTGTTTCAATTGACATTACAACTCGAATTTTTTTTTGTGGATGTCCTATTTCACTATTATCATACAAAATTCAATACTAGTGCAACTTCATTATTTTCATTGGTGGTATATTTTTATAATGTTGACCTTTTCTTTTTTTATGCCTTTTTTTAATAAAACCATGGCTTTTATCGTTGGTTGTTGATTTGTATTCATGCTATATGTTTGAAACTTAATAAGAACTCCAATTTAAGTAGAGCAATTTATCGTATTATTTATCTACTAAAAGAACCTCTAAGTTTGTAAAGATTTCAAATGAACAAGAAAATAAGATATTGTATGACTAAACTTTAAATTATACGACGAGATCAAAGCTTACACTTTTAGTCATATTATGAATTTGGAGTGGTTTACCCTTCTTGTAATGTAGAACAAAAAATAATGCATGAACAAAATCTAATTATTTTACAATGAGTTATATTCTTATACTTTTAGTCACAACATTGTTGGAATTCTTTAAAAAAAACTAAGACGGGGGTGAATCAGTTATTCAAGGTCCAAATGTACAAATAAAAAATTTCAGTGCTTAAATAGATCCATATCCATAAAACCATAACATGCATGCATCCATTAGATCATACAATACCTTGACTTACCAAGTTGTTGTCCTAGGTCAAAATAACATTGCTGAAGTGTAAACATGAGATACCATAAGCACATTCACACAATTTGACACAAGGATTTTACGTGGAAAGCCAACTTGGAAAAAAACACTAGTAACATGCTACTAAATCTCACTCTTCTGAAGGGATGTCTTGTGAAAGGCCAACCTTGTTAAAGATTACAACACACAATGTTAAGTGTGACCTGGTTAAAGGATTTCAATCACCCTGTTAGGAGTGAGCCTTGTTAGAGGACTTTAGAACATTCCATTAGAATGTCACCTAGTTAAAGGATTTACAAATGATTGTTAGGTCAACCTTAATACAAAGAATTTTATCCACACTGGTACAATTATTAGAAACTAACAACAGGATTTGATCTAATAAAACTTACAACTCACTTGCAGATTATAGATCTCTAGTTCAGTCCTCCATTATGCTTGCCATTCATACTCTTCAACTCTGATAACTTGTTCACCCTTCAAGAATTCATTCCCTTAAACCTTCTTTCTTTGTATGTCAACTGCAGTCTCTTATGTTTGGTCACTACATGAAGCAACACCCTAGACTCCTTGTATTCCTTAGGTTGTCGTACATGACAACTACTGCTTCTAGTCAGTTATCTCTATAAATAGAGAATTTAGATCTTTTGGCGCTTAACCACAATTGTCCATTTTAGGGTAAGGTAGGATTCAATGGATCTACCCTCTTTTCCATTTTAGTTCCTCTAGAAAGTTCCTCTACAATCTTCCTTGAATTCACCTCAAAATGATTTACCTTGAATTTTGTGCCACCAACTCATCATAGTTATCTTCCATATGCTTTAGATAATTCAAGAAATTAAATGAGTCAGCTCAAATTTGATAGATCTTTGATTTAACATTGTTTACTGTCACTCGACATCTATTTTATTCTGTCACTCGGCCAACACTAGTTCACTTGGAAAATACTAAAGTTTACTGATGCTCAACACCAACTAAACTTTGCTCAGCATATACTAACTTCCACTCAGCTTGCACCATTTATCTTCTTTTTTCGGCTTCTATTGATTTTCACTTGGCTTCTACTTATTTCTGCTCGGCAAGGCTTGACAGACACTTTTCTTATTCGATCTTCTTCTAGTCTTTGCTTGAGTAATCTTTCATTACAAACTTTAAGTAGATAAACAATACACTATAGTATCAATTTCTTACTTGGTCTTAGTGCTCCTTTTATACACCAAATAACTCAACCTTTCTCTAAGTTCTCTTGTTATCTCCTCTTTTCAAATCCTCTTGATCAATCAACCAAATGATAGCATTCAAACCAAAAAATCAATTGTCTTACCAGCAAGTAGCGAGTTTGACACCATTGACAAAATAATGATTGTTCCATCATAGGTTCTACACTTCAAAAAAATCTCTTTTCAACAAACATGGATATGTATTGGCTTACTATTCTTTGAAGAATTCAATTTACAAATTATTCTTAGTATTCCTTTTCAAAACCTAAGTTTGACAAGAAATCTCATATTTTATTATGTTATTCTTTCTCATTACTATAACTCATAAAAATTTGTTCAGGTTCTAAATTTTATAGTGACATTGCATGGTTTTCTAAGGATTACCTGGGTCCCTTCATATCTTTCTTAAAGGAAGGATACATAGTTTAGGTTAGAATTTTGGTGTATGTGGAAAGGGGGCCTCCCTTCAATTTGTTCCTCTCAAGAACATGCTTATAATCCTTAATTTCATCACCTTATGCCATTAAAGTAATCTTTTTTCCTCTACTTCTACATATGTGTGACCTAAAATATCAAAATGCGTGGCTATTTGAGAAAAATATCTTGTAGTTGAGTTGAATGCACAATTTTTTGTCTAATGATTTAGAATAACAAAGACGTGGGGTGGGGGGAATCAATTATCTTTAGGTCCAGATGTACCAATTCAACTTTTAACAATCTCAAACAACTTAATCAATCTCAAAAAATGACCCAATCTTTATAGCATATCATCAATAAAACTACTTTTCTTGAAATTTCTTAACTCTTTGTTTCCTATGTATGTCAACTGCTAGTAAATAAATTATTATAAAATAGCATGCATAAAAATAACATCCACATGTGTAAATAATACTTTGACACCAAGACACTAGGCAAGAGCCTACAACGCATTGGTAAATTAAGAGCCTCTCATCAAGGAGATCTTGGGTTTGAATCTACTCAAAATTAATACATAATAATAATTAATAATTAATCTTAAAAATAATAATAAATAATCTAGGCTTCAGCCGATTATCTATCAAAACTTTGACACCAAGTTTTAA
Source organism: Cupressus sempervirens (assembly GCA_028749045.1). NCBI lineage: Eukaryota > Viridiplantae > Streptophyta > Pinopsida > Cupressales > Cupressaceae > Cupressus > Cupressus sempervirens. The sequence goes on from CM053793.1 coordinate 218,547,962, forward strand.
TGCAAAAACCCAATTTGGGAAAAACCACCAAATAACATGCTACCTATTTGTCAGTCTTCTGAAGTGAGCTCACTTAAGAGCCAACCCTTGTAAAGGTTATACAAAAAAAAAACAAAGAAATGATGGTTAAATGGCTGTCAAATTTTAGCTCCAAAATTACTGATGTCAACACCTACAATAGGCATGCATTGTGTCAATACTTTTCTATACACCTACTGACATAAACTCGAGGCCCACATTTTGATCCTTTAAAACACTTTTTTTTACAAACTATTTACATAGTTTTTGTATAAGTGAAGGCTTTTCATTTGTGCAATAAAGCGATTTTTTAAATTTGTGATTAATTTTTTTAATAAAGAAATTGATCACCACCTTAGAAAGCATGCCCATATCTAGGGGCAAAAATCTTGCCTCAGATTGCAACTGTGTCCAAATTGAAAAAAAAAAATAGTATATGAAAATAGAGGTTTTTGGGCTCTATGAATCTAGTGGGGAGGTCCGTTTGGGTTCAAATTGCACTGAAAAAAAAGTGTAGATCCAATACAAAAACCCTCTAAAAATGAAACTCTTTGAAAGAAAAAACATAGATTTGAAAGCCAAGCCAAACCTCTTGAAAATAAAATAGGGGCATGAAGATCTGAAGCTCTGATACCATGTTGAAGTTGATGAAATATCAACCCCATAGCTTCCAAGAATCACCTGCATGCAAACACCTATCACAAAAAGAGAGAAGTAAAAGCTATGGAGGCTGGAACTCCCAGATCCACAGATGAGACATTATTGATGAGCAAAAAGATAAATTGTTATTATAAAAAGTGAATGAATTAATACAAAGAGAGATTAGTCCTTGTAAAAGGAGATCCAAACCCTAAAAGAAAAAACCTAGGTTGCATGATAATAATTAATAAAAGAATTAATTATTATATGCCTAAAGCTAAGCTTAAGTAGAATAGAGTTAATATTTAATTACTCCAACATCTTTAAATAGCTATAGTTTTATACAAAAACCAATTACAATTCTATTAGAGAAGGATTTATTTCAATGGAATAAGTTAGCTACTACAAAATCTGAGAGGTTGGAAAAGGCTATGTATAACTTAGGTATCTTTCTCTTATATATCTTGATCCTTGTTAACTATGATCCTATTAAAGGATTTAATCACCTTGTTAGAAGTGACCTTGTTAGAGGACTTTGGATCATTCCATTAGAATATCACCTTGATTAAAGGATTTATAAAATGTTTGTTAGGTCAACCTTGATTAAATGATTTTGACAATCATAATGGTTAGAATGTAACTGTAGGTTTGATCTATAGAATACAAGTCACTTTGCAAATTTTATCTCCATTCGTTCATATGTTGGTTCATTGAATGGCCTTCATTAACATCTTCATCCCTAATATGCTTGGCATCTCCTCGTGCAATCACTCTTCACCAAACTCTTCACACTTCTCTTATGCTACTCTACTCTTCACGTCTTCTCCTTAAGATTTCCAATAAAAAATAAACCAACCTTATAAAACATCTCTTATGCCTCCTTAAATAGGTAATTTTGATCTTTTTTCTACTTAAACATCACTGTTGATCTTAGGGTTAGGTCAAATTCATCGAACATTTCCATCAATTTCTTTTCCTTCTCCTTCTAGAAACCTCTGATCAAATCCTTTTCTTTGAGCTCATAACAAACTCTCCTCGTACAATAAATATACCAACTCATCAATCCTTATCATCCACACACTTTGACTAATTCAAAATTTCAACCATGTCAGCCTCAATCTCAATCCTTTCTCAAACTGTAACTTTTGTTGTCATTTGGAAATCATTGTACTCTTCTACTCGGTTAACACTATGTAGCTTGGCATACACTATAGTGTCTCACTCGGCATCAACAGGCTCACTTGGCCATTACTATGCTTGATCACTACAAATAATTCTTCATACATTTGCCTGACCATAACTATCACTCAGCTTCTACTTAAGTTTCTTAATCTTTCACTTCAGGTCCTTTATTGACTGACCAATACTGATACTCGATCAAACTCAGGGCTCGTTTGGTTGATGGAATACAAATGGAATAAGCGTAGAAAATTAGAATACAATTTTAATTTCTTGTTTGGTGCATGGAATTGGAATTGGGTATAAGAATATGTATATCCATTTTAGCCCCAAAATGAGCTTTTACCCATTCCAAAAAATACTTGTTATTAGAATAGATCATTCCTATTTTCAAAATTACTATTGCAAAATCAATAATCTTGTCAAGTTTGTGGTTTCGCATGGTGGTATGTTGAGTAAGTTTCTGGTGGGAATAAATAATCCAACTCATTTGTGCAAGGTTGAAGCACAATGTTTTAGGGAAACATTGGTTTAGGCAACATTTTACTAGAAGCGCAAGCATTGAACAAGTGGGCTTATGCACAATGGTTTCTTTCATTTTTGGGGAACTTGGATTTTTTTACCATTGTTTCTTCTACAAACTACATCGCCATTTTTGAGACCAAATATGCTTTTGTAAACTACATAGACATTTATGTTTGTAAAACTAAAACCTATTTTTGACATGATGTTCCAAGGGTGTTTGTTGAGTGTGGGTTGTAAGATAGAGGAGTGCACGCCGTCAAATATAGTATTTTATTTCTTGTAGCAACCATTTCTAGGAGCATCATCATCTATGCTCTTTGATCTTCGCAAGACATGTAAAATATGTGATTGAACTTTTCTATTTCAGATTTCAAACCTCTTTTCTTTTTTTGTCATATGCAACCAAACATTTAGGTGAGCTATGCCCACAACCATGAAAATTTAGGATGTTGTTGCTTCATTTTGTTTCTTTGTTTAATTTCTAAGGTTTTATAATGTATATCTTGTTTTGGGTGGATTCCATGGGGAATCAAATCCATTGTAGAATGGAATATTTTTTCACACTCTTTAATGCCCTCATTACTAATGTGAGGCACGTGTGAGGTTTGAATTTCTGATTTGGTGTTGTTTTTGGCAATGTATCAAAAAATATGTGATGAATTGTTCAAATTCAACTATCTAACTTTTATCAAAGGTGGTGTTTTTTGGTAATATATCAAATCATGGGATGTCTATTTCTGAGTCAACTATCTGAATCTTGTTGAAGAATGTTCATAATTTTTTTTTAACACGAATTAATTTCTTTTCTACAGAATTTATGATCATTTGCATTTTGAGCAAAACCTCTAGAAAACCCATCATTAATCATGAATTGAGGAAAATCATTGCATCATAAATATGCACAACTGGCTTGAATCTAAGTTTTTTGATTGGAAAAAAATAGGGCTCAATGTACATGAACAAGTATGTGTTTTTTGTAGAGCATGAGTACTATAACCCTACTATATGTGAATCCACACCAAAGTCGGCCTAATTCTCCACTCAATAGGGAGCACAACAGTTTGATATCTAGACTCTGTAACAAGGTTTGGCCACCAATACATCTTGAATTACTTAAGCCCCCTTTTGAGAAAATTTGTAGTGAATTGAAAGAATATTTTAGCTTTTGTTTAAGTTCACCAGATTTTCAATTTCATATATTAAACTTGATGAACCCTATGACATAGGTCATAGCATAATAATCTACACATGAGAAAGTATAAAGATACATATACTTGCACTCCCATTATTTCTCAGTGTTGCACTTATGTCCCACTACTGGAAGGAGTTAAAAGGGTTTTGGGGATGTCATTCATGATTTCCAATGATTTGTCTCTAGCTGCAATCGATTCAAGTTTTTCTTTTAGCTTAAAGTTTACTATTTTAGTTTCTATTTTGTGGTGGTGGTTTTGAAATCTAAGTCGATGAATGCATCACATTGCTTGAATAGAATATATATAATTTTGATGAGTTCTAGTAGCTTAGATTCACTATAGTTTCCTTTTAATTCCAATTTTGAGGAAGGTTTTATCATCACTCATTGTAATTCTATCAAAGAGATAAACATCATTTATAACAATGGTTAAATTAGTATTACAATTAATTAATATCATTTAGAACAATGAGTTGTTAAATCATTGTTACAGTTAATCAATATCTGTTCAAAAGAGCTAAAAAGAGTTACTGGAATTATAAACAATCACCTTGGCATGCCTTGAAGATTTAAAAGCAAGATCACATGGTACAGTGAAGTGCATGAATTGTTTGCATCTGTTGGTCCACGGTTGGAAGCCCATGTTTAGTCTCTCCATCCTAGAAAGATGCCTTATTGAGCATCCCATTCACAATAAAGTTAGAATTCTTAATGATGTTTCAACTTTGTTAATTGCCTCCTCATCCATCACGCCAATGTAATTAGCTGCATTTTTTTCTCAAGGAGAAAAATAAAGAGTTGTTGGTTCTTCTACTTGACGATGTCGATCGAAACTTTTTGAGAAATCCATGGTTTGTTGATTTTCTTGTGATCCTTGAGCCAAATCTATATCCATATCAACCTTTGAATTTTCCCACTACAATGATGTCCTCATTTATCTTTTCAATAACATCTTCAGTGCATCTTGGTAATTGTCGAAGGTTGAAGACAATTATTATTTTTTATTTTAATAATTTTAATTATGTAATTCTAATACTTTTTGTTTGAATCATGGCCATAGACATATATTATATGACTTAATACTTAAATTCATAACTATTAGTTGATATTTTATATTTATATTTCTCTTTATCTTTATTATTTGAGAATTAATGTTGATAGATGATGAAGTATTGTACTATCTAGATTCAGGTTTTTCTTTAGCTTGAAGTTTTTTTGTTTTAGTTTATGTTGTGTGGTGGTGGTTTTGGAATCTAATTTGATGAACACATTATACTTCTGGAATAGAATATATATAATATGATACATGACCTAATCAACTCACGATTTAAAACCATATACATTCGCCCTTTACAATTCTGATGAGTTCTTGTTGGAATTCTTTAGAATAACTACGGGGGGGTGAATCAGTTATCCAAGGTCTAGATGTACAAATAAAACTTTTCATAGCTTAGTGAAACCATATCCATAAAATATATTCATGCATGCATCGATTAGATTATACAATCACTTAACTTTGTAGGTTACTGTCAAATCAACTTTGCAAAAATGTAAGCATGAAACATAACAGATTCAATAACACATTTGACAAAATGATTTTATGTAGAAAACCAATTTGGAAAAAACCATAAGTAACATGTTATTCATTCTCACTCTTCTGAAGTGATGCCTTGTGAAAGGCCAACCCTATTAAAGGTTACAATACACATTGTTAAATGTGATTTGGTTAGAGGATTTCAATCACCCTACTAGGAGTGAGCCTTGTTAGAGAACTTTAGATCATTCGCTTGGAATGTCACCTAGTTAAAGGATTTACAAATGTATGTTAGGTAAACCTTAATCCAAAAGATTTACCCTAGAGTAGTACAATGATTAGAAAGTAACAGTAAGGCTTGATCTAATAAAAAATTACAACTTGTAGATTACAGATCTCTATTTTAGTCCTCCATTCTACTTGGCTTTTACACACTTCAGCTTTGATAGCTTGTTCACCCTTCGAGCATTCATACTCTTAAGCCTTCTTGCTTTGCTTACCAATTGTAGTCTCTTTTGTTCGGTCTCTGAATGAAGCAATACCTTAGACCTCTTGTCTAACTTAGGTTCTCGAACATTGACCAACTTTGCTTCTGACCAATCATCTCTATAAATAGAAAATTAAGATATTTTTTCGTTCATCCTCTATTGTCCATTTTAGGATTAGGTAGGACTCAATGAATCTACCCATCTTTTCATTTTAGTCCCTTCTAGAAACTTCTCCTTCAATCCTCTTTGAATTCCCCTCAAAATAGTTTACCATGAATTCTCTGCTACCAAATCATCATAGTTATCTTACACATGCTTCACAAAATTCAAGAAAATAAAATAGTCAGCTCATATTCGTCAAATATATGATTTAACATGAATACTGGAACTCGACATCAATATGTTATCACTTAGCTTCCATACTATTCTTCCACTCATCTTCAAGTAGATCACTCGGCAAACACTTAAAGGTTACTGGTGTTCAACATCAACTAAACTTTACCTGACTTATATTGTATCACTTAGCATACACTAAACTTTGACTTTGTTCGGCTCCAACTAATTTTTTGCTTGGATTGCACCAACTTTTCTCGACACCTATTGTCCACTCGGTCAAGCGTGGCAGACTCAATTCTTCTTACTTGTTCTTCTAGACTTTGTCAGTGTATCCAACCTTTGCAACCTTAAGTAGATAATCAATGCACTATATCATCACTGTCTTAACTGATCTTTGTAATCTTGTTTACATACCATAACTCAAACCTTTTCTCTAGGTGCTTTTGTTATCTCATTTGATCAAATCCTCTTCATCAATCAAACAAATGATAGTACTCAAATCAACTAAGCAGTTGTCTTACCAGCAAGTAGCAGGTTTGAGATTAGTGATGAAGACAAGATTCAAGCACATTCACATACTTGTATCAATCTCTTTTCAATAGTTCTAGTAGCTGAGATTCATTGTAGTTTCCTTTCAATTTCAATTTTGAGGAAGGTTTTGTTGTTACTCATTGTAATTCTGTCAAGGAGACAAACATCATTTATAACAATGGTTAAATCATTGTTACAATTAATCAACATCATTTATAACAATGATTTGTTAATCATTGTTACAATTAATCAACATTTGTTCAAAAGAGCTAAAATGAGCCACAACTAAAAGGTTGAGCATTATTAAATATGCTTAGCAAGCAAGCAAGCTGCAAAAATTGCCAAAAAATGTCACCAATTTTTGCATTCTTCTCAAGCTGGTAAACTTGATTATGTAATGTTTATTTTTTAAAATGAAAATTCTACACAAGTCGTGCGGATAGCCAACCAGTGGATCATAGGAAATACAACATATTTGTGCTAATAAACAAAAATAGGGAGCATGGTGAAGCAAAACATAGCAATCAATACTGTTAGTGCTTTCTAGGGATTGCTCTTCAACGCAGAAGGTTCCCCTCACTTCTGGTATATGAACCTAAACCTACATATGATTGGTATAAAATTTATTAAAGCTCTAGCTACAATTTTCATCATGTCCTATCCATAGCTATCAAAATAAATACAATAACAAATACTACTCTATACTAATGCCCAATGACATGAATATAAACAACATGAAGAGTTGTTTGGAAGAACTGTGCAAAAATTATGGTGTGAGATGATGAACTATACAACGTAATATATTTTCTGTAGTCATTATTCATGTTTATGTTTACATTTAAATGATTATTTGCCTTTATCTTTTTAAATATTTTTTGTCATACATTAACTCTAGTAAGCATCCCCATATATTTTGATGTGATTACGCAACATTATGTGGTTGTAGGTCTTTTAATGGATCTTATTGATGACATAGAAGTCCAAGGATCCATAGTTAGGAAGATCAAGGTCATGCACATACTTATTGTTTTGCTTGTCACCCTTGTAGTATTTATAGTAGCATCTCTACAAGAGACTAAAAGATATAGGCATATGCAAAGAAGAGTTGTATGTCTTTTTTATAAGCATATTATCCATTCCAATAACATATATTACCATGACCAAATACGCATGAGTAGAGTAGCCTTCTTTCACTTAGACAATATTCTAAGGCAAAAATGGAGCATTCAAGATACGACCAACATAATATTGGAAGAACAACTAGTGATGTTCCTCCACAACCTTGGCCACAATCTAAGGAATCAAAAGATTGGCCATAACTTTGGTCACTTAGGAGAGACGGTGAGTCAATACTTCCACAAGGTCTTGAAGGCTATCTTAGTGCTTCATAGTGATTACCTTTTACCCCCTATTGCAAACACTCCTCCAAATATTGCTAGGAAGGACCATTTTGACCCATATTTCAAGGTAAATATCCTAGTGGCATGTATATCATTACTAGAGATTTATTTATATTCATTTATATTTATTAATACTATTGCTTGTTATAGGCCTGTATTTGTGCAATTGATGGAACCCATATACCAATTACTGTCAATGTGGACATCCAAGCAAAATATTGCAATAGAAAAGGCAATTTGTCATAGAATGTCTTGGGTGTCTATTCATTCAACTATAAGTTTCAATATATTCTTGATAGTTAGGAAGGGTCTATTGCAGATAGTTGGGTGTGTGCTTCATGTCTTTCTAGAGCAGATCCACTTGTGGTTCCTCTTGATATATTAATTCATATTTGATATGATTATGTTTTTATTATATTAAATCAAAACTTTAATACTCTATTTTAGCTATATCTTTATTTCAATTTGTGTAGGAAAATTCTATTTAGTTGATGTTGGGTATCCAAATGTACCAATATTTCTTTCCCCTTATTAGTGTACACGTTACCACCTAAAAGAGTTTTGTAGAGAAAACTCGATCAACACTCCCGAGAGTTATTTAACCACTGACACTCCTCTCTTAGGAATGTGATAGAGTAGGTGTTTGGTATTTTCAAGCAACGTTTTCCTATCCTGAAGTATACAAAATCTTGCAATATATTTACCCAAACAAATATTGTTTTGGCATGTGGCATACTACACAACTTCATTATGATGGAGGATGGTCTTCCATCTGAAGAGGATATTGAAGAGGATGATGATCATGCTAGGATAGTTGTGCCAATTCTTAAGACTTATGGAATGAATTAACAAGATAGAGATGACTAGGATAAATTTTAAGATGAAATAGCCCAAAGGATGTGAGAAGACTACAACTCTCAAACTTGGTGGTACTGCAAAATAGGAATGTTTGTTTGTACTTTGTAGTAAATAGGAATTGCACTTTGTAGTATATGTGTATTGCACTGTTGAGTGAGTTTTTGTTGTGGTAGTATTAGTTTTAATAGTCCATAGTTTGTATATGAGGTATTTATAATATATGTACTTCGTAAAATGGATTTGTGGCAAAAAATTAGTTAGAGATCTTCAGTGATGCTTTGAATTGTAAGGTTAGTTGCCCACCAATATTGAGCTTATATGAAACTTGGAGTTGAACTTAGTATGTTGTTTTTATCTTGTTTCATGTTGATTTGTAATTCTTCCAATACTTTTAATAGGGCCTTATATATTAGAATCTGGACCTCTATATCAAGACCCCAACTTAGTTGATCATTCTTTCTTAAGTTGATCTTGTGTTGTCAGTTTAATGCTCTTACAATTCTTTTCAAAATTGGATACTGGATTTGAGATAAAGTTTGATTGTTTTCAATTTGAGGGGAAGTTGAAAGAGGGGTTTCTCATTTGCAATTTGAGAACTAGATTCAAAGTTGGGTTTGATTTTTTTTAAGTAGGAGATAGAATTTAAAATGCTCGATTTTTTAAAACTAGGGGTTGGATTTGAAGGTGCATCGTCTGATTGGATTTGGAAGTTGTGTTTTTTTTTTACTTCTAATTTTTATTTTGAGGATTCTATTTGATTTTATAATGATTTTGAATCTGTAGATGTATTTTGTATTTATGAGTCTTCTCAAAGGTACTGTTGAATAATCATTCGAATGTAGTGGTGGTGTGTCATGGAGGTTGTGTCAGTTTCTTGTTTAAATAACCAAGTTTCAGAGGTAGTATGTAATATCTCGAGTGCACTAAAGTTATTGTCATTTAATGTTTTATGTTTTGTTATGCCTTCATGAGGTATTATGTTGAGATGCCTTCATTTTAGAAAGCTCATTTTTCATCATTTGCTTGTTACACTAGTTTAGTATTAAATTGGTATTATTTGAATTATTACACTTAGTCCAGTATCAAGTTGGTATTTATTTTATTACTTATGTGTGGGAGGCCATGTTTTTATTGGCTTGTTATAACTGGTATGTGTAAGCTTTCTCGAGATTAATATGTGCCTTATCCTATTGCAACAACTTTATCCATGTTATTGGTCTCATCTAGTTTCCCTACCCATCTATGTTCTAATTTTGTATTATGTTCATTATAGTTGTTCATCAAGTGGCTTTACAGAATAAACATATGTGCATTTTTCTCCTTTTTCCTCCTATTCTGGAATCAAAATGAACAAATTAGTTGGTTGATTCCATAAGAGCATATTTGAAAGCACAATAGGTTTTTATTAAGTTGTGTTTTCTAAATTTGAGGACTTTATCTGATTTTTTAATGATTTTGAATTTGTAGATGTATTTTGTAATTGAAATAAAAGTTGACTTAGATCTTTGAAAAATTGACAACTAGATTTAAGGGTGATGCTTAATTTTCTTTTTGAATTTAAGGGATTCGATTTGAAAGTAACATTTGATGTTTTTGGGTGAATGAATTTTGTGTTTTTGGGAATGTTTGGAATTTCATGCTAAAAGTATAATGCTTGGTTCAGTCTTATGAAACTATTTTTATATTTAATTGTTGGAAATATAAGAGGAGTGATTGAGAGGGGAGGGGTGAATCTATTACTACAAAAATAAATCTTAGATCCCTTAGATGTCAGTAAAATAGTTGAATATGACGAAATTTTATGAATATGATCAATCTAGGTATGTGATATTTGATTTATTATTATTATAGATCTATTCATATATGATCAATAATTCATATATGATAAATAACAAAAATATATAATGTATATGGTATCATATGTATGAGATATATTAGACCTGTGTGTGAATTTCTTACTTCTACTTCAAAATATGCTTATATAATACATTTGAATAGAAAGATTTCTTATTTTTGTGAAATGCTTATATGTATATGGCTAGTTTATGAAAATAGCCAATTTATGAGAGTGACTTCTGGATGGGAGTCAAAATTTGTTCAATCCCTCAAATTAAATAGGACGTAATTTGTTATGAATCGTCGATCCAAATGGCTCTGGGTAGAACCCATAAAAGGGTCTAGAAAAATAAGCAATTTTTTTTTTGCTTGTCTCCTGTTTTTGGGTTCACTAGGATTTTTTGTGGTCGGAATTTCAAGTTACCTTGGTAGGAACCTGATACCCTTATTGTCATCTCAGTAAATACTTTTTGTTCCACAAGGAATTGTGATGTGTTTTTATGGGATTGCAGGTCTGTTCATTAGCTCTTATTTGTGGTGCACTATTTTATGCAATGTGGGTAGTGGTTATAATAAGTTTGATGAAAAAGAAGGAGTTGTATGCCTTTTTCGCTGGGGATTTCCCGAAAGAAATCGTCGTATTTTCCTCTGATTTCTTATGAAGGATATTTAGGCGATCAAAATGGAAGTTCAAGAAGGTATATTTCCTCGTCGTGTTATTTATATGGAAATAAAGGGCCAACAAGACATCCCCTTAACTCGTACTGAAGAAAATTTGACCTTGCGTGAAATGGAACAAAAAGCTGCTGAATTAGCCCATTTTTTGCGCGTATCCATTGAAGGATTTTAAAATGAAACCATCCTATCGGGTTTAGATTAATGATAAAACGATGCAAAAAAGAATACAAATACACGGAAAGAGAGGGATTCGAACCCCCGGTAAACAGAAGCCTACATAGCAGTTCCAATGCTACGCCTTGAACCGCTCAGCCATCTTTCCTACACCTTTATTTGTTGACAAAATGAAAACAACAAGTTTTTTTCTAATTCATGCCCAAAAATGAGATAACTGACTTTTGCATAAGTCAAGTATTTTTGAATAAAGACAGACAGAAGAAAGAGTATTTTACCAAAGTTGCTTTTCTTCTTATTTCAAGATATTATTTTCTTTCATCAATCTAATATTATTCTTTTAGAATATTAGAGTTTTTATTGCCCGATCCAATTGTGAAATTAAGCCAGATCTATTGATAGATTCTATAATTATTATATTCTATAATTATTATAGAATAATTTCCTATAATTATTCTTAATAATTCTTCAGTCGGTAAGTCAAATTAATGGTACAAATTGTACCATAATGACACAAATTCTATCATAATGATATGTTCAATAGATTCTATACTTATATAATAAGTATGCACAAACACAATCAATCATCATTTTTTCATTTTATGCCAATTTGTCGTTTACTTACTCGTTTGATCGTTGGGGTCGTGAGCAACCGAGCGTGAAACATAAACATTTTCTCAAAAAAAATTTATTGATTGCTATCAATTTGAATAAACTCTTTCAAATATTCCCAATTTTTCTTTATTCAGTTTACATATTTGCGATCGTAAGAAAATTTATTATGCTATTGTGCATTGGCAAATAATTTTGTTCATGGAATCATTTCCGTATGGGGAATGAAAGAAATTATCAAATTTATAAATTGACTATGCCTAGATCTCAGAGAAATGACAATTTTATCGACAAGACTTTCACAATTGTAGCGGATATATTATTGCAGATAATCCCAATGGCCTCAGGGGAGAAAAAGGCATTTACCTATTACAGAGATGGTGTGATTTGATTTTTTTTCTTTCTACTTTTTTTTATATTCTATTTATTAAAAGTGAAAACTGACGTTTAGTGAAGGTGAGTTTTCTAAATAGAACAATTCTTTCTGTCGTGTATCCCCGATTTATGCAACCTTAGATGCTTTGATCTTCTGAGATTCTAATATTAAGAAAACAAAGAAATGTTGTAACTCGGTAAACACTGAGAATGCTCAGTAATTAATCAACATGCAAATCTTAAGATGTTATTTGTGATTATCATTACTTTAACTTAGTTGCAATTATAGAAAAGAAATAGCATGAACACATTTGACACCAAGATTTAACGTGGAAACCCAATTTGGGAAAAACCATCAATTGTAACTAGTTACTATTTTCACTCTTCTGAAGTGAGCCCTATTAGGAGCCAACCTTGTTAAAGGTTACAAATCACACTATTAGATGTGACCCTATTAGAGGATTTAATCACCCTATTAGGAGTGGCCTTGTCAGAGGTCTTTAGACAATTCAATAGAATTGCCACCTTGTTAGAGGATATGCAAATGGATGTTAAACCAACTCTGTTAAGATATTTAAATCACTACTACAATGACTAGAGAGTAACAATGAGATGACCTTATTTGGATGCAATTGAATTACTAATTACAGATCTCTATTATGGCTTGTACTTGATCCTTCTTGATCAAATGTATCCTTTCAGCTCCACAAGAATATTTTGTTTATCCTTCTGATTTGCTTCCTCTTTGCAATATCAAATCTTCAATGTATTCACATACCACTTTGTACATTCTAACCTACAACTTGACCTTATACTTATATCTTTCACATTGTCAAGTTAGCTAGAATACAACTTAGAATAACTAATATTCATCTTCTCTGTTAACTTGAACCAATAGATAAATCAATTAAAATTAATATGCCAAAATAAGAAAATTCTTCATTAGCCGACCCTGCTCGGTAGACACTAACTCATAAGCAATTTTCCTATGTCAACCAAGTGAAGCTCTATTAACACTTCATACTAGCAAAGTTTCTTTGGTAACCGAGTGAGCTTGGTTAGCATTGGTTCCATCCAATATTTCCTTCATTAATTGAGTGAGCTTGGTTAACACTCATCATCCGTAGACTTTCCTTTGGCACCTAAGTTAACTCGGTAGATACTACCTTCTGAACTAGGCAAACTCTGGATTGCTTGGTAGCCACAGAAAATTGTCTTCAATGCCCAAGTGAGCTTTCCATATACTAACTGATAATGATATGACATTTGTGTAACATTAAAAACAATACACAATTAATCAATTGTATCCAACAATCTCCCTCTTTCGCATTGATGGCAATACAACATGTCATAACACAATAAAAAATTTGGAACAAGAATAAAATAAGGAACATCTCCTTACTTTAATTTTGATTCATATCCATGAGAACTTCCTCTATCAGTGTGAACTCTTTCTGTCTACAGTTTCTCCCTCTTACAACAAACTTCAAAAAATAATTCTATGAGATATTACAATAAAATTCTCCCTCTTTGACAACACATGCCAAAGACAATGATTAGTGAATGTTAGTGTAACTTAAGTACTAATTCATTTTCAATATCCCCTTATCAATATTGCAACAACTAATTAATTTTCAGCATGCTTTGGTTGATGCATCACTAATCTTCATTTAGTGAGCTTCAAATAGGGGAATGATCCCTACCTTACCTCTTAGATATAGAAATGCATCTTTAGGTAGTGGCTTGGTGAATATATCTGCAATTTGTTCTTTTGTGTTTACATATCCCTATTTGACTTCTTTACCTTGCACCAATTCTCTTAAGAAGTGATATTTTATAGTGTAAGAATTTTCCTAAGGGAAAATTCACCCAAGAACTAAGAACTCAAAAACAAGCACAACTATAGACTGGGAAGAGAGAGTATGATCAGAATGATGATATATTCATTTTATTCCATGCTCAAGTACACTAGGAGTGCCTATATATAAAGGCCTTTGAGATACATCTAGAATGCCTCATAATTAGCATCATGATATGTCATACAACCAAGCACATGTCCACCAGATATGGGTTATCCTCCATTAAGCATGAAAGTAAGTGCGGTGATGAGAGGATAAGCCTACAAGGGTGTGACACGCAAATCAGTGTTGTAGACACCATGTACTAAAATAGAGTTGTGTACTCCTGTGTTGTTAACATGACAACTCAAAAAGGTGATCAAACTCCTAATTATCTCACAAAAAATAATAATAAAATAATGCAAAATAATAAAATAATACATTAACCTAAGTAAACTTAAGTAAGTGTAAATAGTAAATACATATTTACGCCAACACCCCCCCCTTAAGTGCAACTTATGGGAATGTCCTTAAGCCTACGAAAACTTGGATGAAGTGCAAGATGGGTCCTAGCTACTATTCCATGTTAAGTACCCATGTACATAATGATATGTAGTATCTCATAAAGCGGAGAAAGAGGGAAAACCTTATGGGAAAAACCCTCCCCCAAAAAGAGAGATAAATAGGGATCCATGGATGGATGAATTAATCAACACCCCCCCCCCCCCCCCCCCCCTTATGACATACATCCACTATATACAAAATTGACGATGAGAAGAACCAAATCCTCATAAGAGGAAAAATTCCCCCCCATAAGAAAGAAGAGGAAGAGGGACAAGGTAGTCCCCTCCCCCCCCCCCCCCCCAAATGAAGAATGCTTGCAAGTGAAAGCTTCTCTGATAAAGAAGCTAGTCCAAGAATGCAGAATGGTGTTCCTCCCCTTAGGAAGAAATAAAGGCAAAGGTACAATCCTAAAGATGTGTGGTGGACTTGAAACTTGCTCAAGTATCCCTGTGTTGATGCTCATGTCTGCCCCTTCCAACTATGCTAAAAAGAACAAATGCAGATCTGGCAAGGATGTCTATTGAACCTATTCTAATGAACCATCTATTTCCTCTACTGACAAAGAGACCTGCGCCAATTGTTGTTCATAAGTATCCACAATCATGCCAACCTGTAAAGATTGATCATGTAGAGAATGGACATGAGGGTCAGAGTGAGCCCTTGCAACAACTATAGAAGGATCATCGTCATCAAAGAGAAGATGTAAGTCCTCAAGTTTGTCTCCCAAGTCAACTGAAGCTGGGGTTGGAAGACAAGATGTATCATGTTGTGTTGGACCTTTCATTGTGGCAATATAAGTATGTGGACTGGATTGCTGATGTGACCTCTCACTGGAACTGTTGATAGAACCCCACGTGTCTGAAGCTATTGAAGCACTATTGCTGGTGTCACTATCAATTTGCACTGTGTATGATGTGCAGATAGGAGTATAGGATAAGCTGGGTGAACTTTCCTCAAAGTGAACATCCTTCTCCGCAAAGATCTTGTGAATCTTTAGATCCATAAGTTTGTAAGCCTTTGCATTTTCTTCATAACCGATGAAAGTACAAGACCGAGGTGTCAGTGCCTTGCAACTCTTGGAAGATAGGTTTGCCCATGCTAGACAATCAAAGACTCTGAAGTGACTCACACCGCACCATGCCTCAAAAGGAGTCTTCCCATCTAAGGCATTATGAGGAGACCTATTAAGTATGTGAGTAGCATTGCTAATGGGTTCAACTTCAAGTGTAGGATCAAGAGACTTGGCTTTTATCATGCAACTTGCCATGGATTTGAGAGTCCTAATCCTTAGTGTTGCAACATCTTTCTTATGCGGACTAAATGCTGGTGGGTTCTGAAGATCAATCCCCTCAAGTTTGCAAAAGTCCTTAAGTCTTTTATCCACATATTTGTTCTCATTGTCCACCTGTAATACTTTGATGGCTTTCCTTGACTTGTGTTCAACATGAGTCTTAAAGTCTTGAAGCTTATGAACCACTTCATTCTTTTGATGAAGGAAGTAGACCCAAGTTAATCTTGAAAAGTCATCAACACATGTGAGTATGTAGCGGCCTTGGCTAATTGAAGTCACTGCAAAGGGTCTTGCTAAAACCATGTGAACTAGCTAAAGAAAAACTGGAGCTCGAGAAGACTTCCCTTTATCATACTTCTCCTTGAGATGCATATCCAATAAACATGATGAACACTCTCCCTTAGAAAAGTTGATATTAGGTAGACCTTTGACCATGTGTTTCAAGAAAAGTTGTTGAAGAGAGCAAAAGTCAAGGTGACCAAACCGCTCATGCCATAAGTTAGGTTGTGAAGTAGAGTGAATCAACAAGGCTCGAGAAGGAGACTTAGGCACAAAGTGGGAGAAGGAATAAAGCCTTTTTTCATCATTGACTTTCCCCACTGCAACCAATGAATCATCTCTAAGACTGCACACCATCACTGAATCAGGAAGGAACTCAACTTTGTGACCATCTCCAAGGTGAGTGATTTGGTAAACTAAGAGGGGATTAGAGCTAAGGTTTGGAATATAGAGCACATCTTTGAATTCCCCATTTTCCATTTCCACATGTCCTTTCCCTTCTACTTCCATTTTAGAATCATCTCCCATGAAGATGTGTGGTACCTTTGACTGCTTCAATGAAGAAAAATCTTCCTTTGAATAACCCATATAGTAAGAGGTACCTAAGTCAAGTATCCATTCTGAAGAAGAACTTGTGTTTTCTATAAGTGCTTTCCCTTTACCCTTTGAAGAGGTTGGAGTTGAATCCTTGGAAGTACCTAGCACTTGAATCTTGTTCTTCCTAAGTAGGTTTTCTAACTCATTGATTCTTTTAGTTTTGCAATGATGCTCGTCATGATTTGGCTTTTTGCAATATGCACAAAAGAGTTTGTCCTTCTTGTCATTACTTCTCTTCTTGTTGGAAGAAGAACTGCCTTGTTGAGAGGAGGATTTTTGTGTCTCAGATTGTGATTCCTACTTCCACTACTTCTTGTTGTTGTTGTTTTTCCCTCCTTGACTTGATTGGTGCTCATCACTAGCCAGCAAGGCTTTGGTCTTTGATGGCTTGAGAAGTCCTAAATCCATCAAGTGAGATTGTTCAACAATCAACATCTCTACAAATGCATCAAATGAAGGCTTCTGGTAAGCAAATCCCATGGTTAACTTGTGAGTATTAAAACTTGAAAAAAAGGAAGCGTACTCAAATGTAGCCTCTTTAGGATGTGATGAATCAACTTTTCATCCTTCATGGGATTTCCACAATCTTTAAGAAGTTCCCTATACTCATTGGCTTTGATGATGTAATCCTAAATTGTGTCAAATTTTTTTTGGATCCAAGAGAAGTAGATCATCCTCAATCTGAAATCCCTTTTCTTCATCCACCTTACCATACAATGATTCAAGTTTGTCCCAAGCTTCTTTAGATTCTGAACAATTAGTAATATGAAAGAGGAGATCCCTATGTACACAACTCCTGATTACTCCTAAAGCCTATTGGTCTTGTCTTTTCCATTCAATGAGTTCTTTAGCATCAGTAGGTTTGGTAATTGTACCATCAACATAAAGACTATCATTTTTCCATTAATCTACTCCATGCAATATCTTTCCATGTAGAATAGTTGCATGAAGTTAGAGGTGGACATTTAAAATGCATGATGTAGAAATGAAAAGATCACAAAAGAGAGACACAAGAACACAGTACACACCCTCTCTTTTCACTCAATCAAAAGACCCCCCCAAAAAAGATGCTTTTGGCACTTTATAAGTAGTGCATGTACAATGGGCCACTTGTCAAAATGAACAAAGTGGACTTTCTAATTTTACTTGAACAACTACCTTATGAGGCCCAAATCTGTCACTAAGCACTGTAGCTCAGATGTACAACAATTTTGAAAAGTAATCAAAGCTTTACAATGTAGAAAAAATCCTAATTCTGAAAGTGAGATTTTGGTCCACATAACCCTAGAATCTTACTTCAGATCCGAAAAGTGGACGAAAAAATGTGCACTTTAAAAAAAAAATGAAACTTGAAAAAGTGACCAGATGTGCCCGTAGTGAGCATTTGAATTTGCAAAATGAAGGATTATGTAGGTACACTCACCAAAAAATGCAATTTCTACAAAATCTATGCACCAAAACTAGAAAACAACACCACCACTAGAAAACTCAAGAAATTATGCCCAATTTCAAAATAAAAAAGCACCTGAATCAGAGTCAAGATGTGCAAGTTATGGGCTCACAAAGTTAGGCTACCAAACTGCAAAGCAATCTAAAGAGGGATTTGGCAGGAAATCTGTGTGTTTAAATTTGACGGTCAAATGATTGTCACAATAGTTATAAAATAACTGGTTTTGACGGTCAAACGATCATCAATTTTAATACAGTGTTCTACTAATGTCAACAAAAAAAGTCCCTTGTTGACTTGTCATGTTGACTGGGCATACAGATCTGTATGGATGTGACACATGTCTTGTACAAAATTTTCCATGTGGCATTTTGGGTGGCAATGAAAAATAGCCAGATTCCAAATGGCACATGGCAGTTTCAAGGTTATGTAGCTGAAACATGGAGGAAGTATTGTTGACATGACAGTAAAATGACTTGTCGTTGCTGACATAAGTCCATCATGTGCAGTGAAGGATGCTGATGGGTCGGAGCAACCAAAACACGTTGCATGGAAACCAATTAGTTATCCGTGTGGATACCTATTAATATGTGGGTGGGAAGAAATTAGGGATGTTGAAGTGTGAAAATGTGATCAAAATGTTGCAAAAGAATGACGTCATGATCTTGCGGACGGGTGCTGGAATTATTAGTCACTGGCCTTTAAATGGGCAGGAGAATCTTGAGATGCACCAGAATCTTCGATGCATTCAATGTTGTCGGAGAGGTTTAAACGTGCAGGCTGAAGATAGGAAAATGCAGTGATTCGAATGATGGTGAGCAATTTGTGGCACAAACCACAGCTAAAAATTTGATGCGTGGCCGAATTTTGCTTTACAGGTTGTCGGGATCAAAGAATGAGCCATCGATTGTGTTAAACACACCATATTTTCAAATGAAAATCCCACATTGATAGTGGGTGCGGGCTTAAGCTTATTTAAATCAAAAAGGTCACCCAAGCTTCACCAAAGGCAAGTCGTCGGGTCTTATGTGAAGTGGTCACTAGTAGTGTAAGATTCACCAGATTTGGCCTTCGACCGGTGATGGTGCCTTGTCCACCGAGTTGGAATAAATGCTTGCAGAATTAAAATAACTTACGAAATAATTAAACCTCTGAAATTGCAAAGCTGGGATTTGACAGCCCGGTTCTGCAAAAAAAAATTCTCTGCCGAGTGCCTTAAGGGCAAAAAGGTTTTCTAAGAATTCTGACAAAAAGTTACAGAGAAAAAAATACAGATCCAAAAATGAATTAATGAGATCTTCAAATGACCATACCCGAACTACAAATCAAGGCCTTCGGGTTTCGATTTGCAAAACAAATTTTCCTCACAGTCGACTTTGGGTCAAGGTAGCCAAGTTTATAGTCGATCTTCATCGATTCAACATTTTGGATGCAATGGCAAGGTCAGATCTAGCTCTAGATGCTCCCAATTTCTATAGTACTCTAGATTCAGGCTGAGGTGCTAAAGCAACAATGGTCTTGAATGACTATGTGATGAGAAAGTCTCCAAGCTCTGATACCATGTAAGAATTTTCCTAAGGGATAAATTCACCCAGGAACTAAGAACTCAAACACAAGCACAACTGTAGACCAGTAAGAGAGAGTATGATCAGAATGACAATATATTCATTCAATATGCCATGCTCAAGTACAATAGGAATGTCTGTATATAAAGGCCTCTAAGATACATCTAGAATGCCTCGTAATAAGCATCATGATATGTCATACAACCAAGCACATGTCCACTAGGTATGGGTTATCCTCCATTAAGCACGGAAGTAAGTGCGGTGATGAGAGGATAAGCCTACAAGAGTGTGACACACAAATTAGTATTGTAGACACCATGTGCTAAAATAGAGTTGCGTACCCTTATGTTGTCAACATGACAACTCAAAAAGGTGCACAAACTCCTAAGTGTCTCACAAAATAAAATAATAAAATAATGTAAAATAATAAAATAATGCATTAACCTAAGTAAACTTAAGTAAGTGTAAATAGTAAATACATATTTACACCAACATATAGCAATATGCTTTGTTTTGGTATGCATCAGTAGGTTCTTTGATATATTGATTGCACTGATGTTATCACACTATATGACTACCAGGTTCTTGATTTCTATCTTCATTCCTGACATCAATTGTTTGAACCAAACAATGATTGAACAATTGATTGCTGCTACCATATATTTTGCCTCTTATGTGGATTGAGAGATGCAATTTTGTTTCTTGCTTGTCCAGGACACTAGTCTTTTACCAAGAAAGAATGCTCCACCACTAGTGCCCTTCTTGTCATCAATACTTCCTACCCAATCAGCATTAGTAAATACTTTTAATTCTAAATTTCCTCTTATTTTGTACCATAAGCCATAGTCTTCAGTGCCTTTTAGATATCTCATGATTCTTTTAATTGCCATCAAATGATTTTTTTTGGGATTTGCTGAAAATTTTGCCGCCATACTGATTGCTAATGCAATATCAGGCCTTATATGCACTACATATTGCAGTTTTCTAATCATTGATCTGTATGTGGTCTAATCAACCTCTTTGGAATCATCATTTTTGAAAAGCTTATGTCCAGTAGACATAGGGGTTCCAACTAGTCTTGAGTCTTCCATTCCAAATTTCTTTAGTATCTCCTCGATGTATTTAGATTGTGTAATGTAGATACCATCTTTCTTTTGTTGAATCTATAATTTAACAAAGAATTTTATCTCTCCAAACATAGACATCTCAAATTCCTTACTCATTTGTTTTGAAAATGTCTTGCACAAGTCATCATTTCCTATGAATAATGTGTCATCAACAAATATTTTTGCCAACACAATCTTCTTGTCTGGTCCTTCTTTGATATACAGACTACTGTTTCCATTTGTTCTTTGAAAACTAATCTGTATCAAATAATTATGAAGTCTCTCATACTAGTCTCTGGGAGCTTGCTTGAGACCATATAATGCCTTGTGTAATTTGTAGACCATGTCTCTTTTGGTAGGATCTACAAAACCTTTTGGTTGTTCAAAGTAGACTTCCTCATCAAGAATTCTATTCAGGAATGCATATTTAACATCCATTTGATAAAATTTAAATCCTCTATGAGCTGCATATGCAATTAAAGTTCTAACACCTTCTAATCTTACAACAGGGGAAAAAGCTTCACCATAATTAATACCTTTTTCTTGAGAATAGCCTTTACATACCAACCTTGCTTTATTTTTAGATACTCTTCCATCTTCATTTAACTTGTTTTTGAACACCCATTTTGTGTCAATTAAATTTGTATCCTTTGGTCTAGGAACAAGAGTCCAGGTTTTGTTCTTCTCTATTTTTTCTATTTCTTCATTCATTGCTTCAACCCAACTTTCATTATCCAATGCTTCTTTAATATTTCTAGGTTCAAATTTAGTAAGTAACCATGTAACTTTTAATTTCCTTCTTGTCATTGTTCCATCAGATTTGTCTCCAATGATCTGATCAGGTGCATGATGCCTTCTGACATATCTTGCTAACACAGGTTCTTTGGATTTGGAATGAGTTTCACTAATTTTGTTATGAACTTCAGTTTCAAGCTCGAGTCCCATTGTTTGTGACTTGGGTCTATCAGACTCGATTTTCTCTTGAAGTAGCTCGGTAGCCTTTGACTACGACTTGGGTCCTTTAGACTGTGACTCAGGTTGCATTGTCTACAACTCGATAACTATTGGAGATTTTGGGGATTCAAGAAGTGAAGCTTCCTTTCTTTCAAATATATTTGGCAGGGTATCAGGTTCATAGTAAACAAATCTTCTGTAATCATCTGGCTCTTTGTTGCTTTCTTATTCACTCTTTTCTACAAACTCATCAATTCTCACATGTGCACTTTCTATGATTTTATGAGTAGACAAATTCAAACTTTTGTATGCTTTACTTATACAGGAGTATCCTAGAAATATGCCTTCATTACCTTTGACATCAAATTTTTCTTTTCTAGATTTTTTCAAGATATAACATTTTCTATCAAATAATTTCAAGTAACTTACATTAGGTTTGTAGCCATACCATAATTCATAAGGAGTTTGATTGGAGTCTCCTTCAACTGCACTCTGTTCAAGGTATGAACTGTATTGTTGATAGCTTCCTTCCAATATTTGATTGCAACATTATTTTCTATCATTAATGTTCTTACACAATACATGATGGATATGTTTCTTCTTTCAGCTATATCATTCTGCTTTGGTATACCAAGGGTTGATACTTGTCCTTTGATTCCTTTTTCAATGCAAAATTCATTGAATTCATTTGAGATGAATTCACCACCTCTATCTGATCTTAAGCATTTTAACTTCTTTTCAGTTTCTTTCTCTACTCTTGCCAAGTACCACTTGAATTTTTGAAAAGCTTCAGATTTTTCTTTTAGATACGTTACAGTCATTATTCTAGAATAATCATCAACAAAAAGAATGAAAAATTTTCTCCACTATAACTCTGTATTCCAATAAGTCCACATAAGTCAGTATGCACAAGTTCTAAGACTTTTTCAAAATGATAGTTTTTGCTTTTGAAACTAGTCTTTCCCATCTTACCAATTTGGTAAATTTTTCATAGACACATATTAGGTTTCTTCAAACTAGGAATATCTCTTACCCTTTTCTGTTATCTTATTTTAACCAAATTATTAAAGTTTACATGACATAACCTTTTGTGCCATAGCCAACTTTCTTCTATATGAGCAATCAAACATGAACTTTCACTGAGATCAAGATAAATTAGGTTACCTTTTGTTTGCTTGCCAGATCCAACCAAATTTCATTTTTCATCTAGCAGTTTGGCCTTTCCATCCATGAATTCTACCTTGAATCCAATGCTATTCAATTGTGCCACACACAGTAGATTATGCTTTAGTCCTTCAACCCAATAAGCATTATCACATAGAAGTTCATTGGTTAATGAGATGTGACCTTTTTCTTTTATGCAACAAGGTTCATTGTTTCCAAATCTTACACTACCTCCATCATAATGTTTCATGTGTTCAAACTTTGTTTTATCTCCAATCATATGACTTGAACATCCACTGTCAATAATCCATGTATCGTTTTTGTTAACATGAGAGATAAGTGCCATCTTATCTCCTTCATCATTAGATTCATCTTTTATAGCAATATATACCATTTCATCTTCATTGTTATGAGAATCTTTAGCCATAAAACAAGATTTCTTACCTTTGTCCTTATAGTTCTTGTAATTTTTGGATTCCTTCTTGCCTTTGTACTCATTACTTTTCTTCTCATCCTTGTTTTCTCTGTTTGGACACCTAGCAACAATATGACCAATTTCTTCACAAGAAAAATAGATTAGAGAAATTTTGCCTTTGTATTTTCCTCTTCCTTTGGAGTATTTCTTTGTAAGTAGGGCTTCAACAATTTCAAGATCACTGTCAGAACTTTCTTCAATTTCTTCTTCACTTCCTGATTGATTGACCTTTGATTTCTTGCTCTTTTCTTTGAGTGAAAGTTTGGCTTCAAATGCAGACTCAATATTTTTGGAACTAGGAACATAGTTATCATAGTTATCTAATTCAAAAGATGTCAATCTTCCAACTAGAGCATCCAAAGTTATTTTTTTATTTGGATCATATCTCATTTCTTGAATAATAGATACTCTAATTGCATAAATATGAGGAAGAGTTTTGAGTACCTTGCTTACAATAGTCATGTCATCAATGTCTCCTCTAGTAGCTTTGATTGCACTCACACTAGCTTTGATTCTTTTCACATATTTTGCAACATTTTCATCTTCTCTCATTTTCATTTGATCAAGTTGTCCTCTAAGACTTTCTACTTTGGCTCTTCTTACATTGTCATATCCTCCATAGATATCTTTCAATTTGGTCTACATTTCATGAGTAGTTTTATAGTCTTTTACCTCATCAAATTCAGCATAACTGAGAGTAGATACAATATCAATCATCATGATGTTATCATTCTTCTTTTCAACAATATCTTTGACTAATAATGTTCTAGTGGGAATCTTGTATTCAGTATCAAGATATTTACAATCTGAATCACTGATAGTAGCTAAATATAACTTCATAAGTCCTTGTGATGCTGCAAAATTGTCTTTGTTCAACTTGGGAATCTCTCTTTTGTAAGACATCCTGATCTTTAGCTTAGGTCCTGTAAATCTTCTCTACAAGAACCAAAAGATCTTATACCAATTTTTGGAAATATAAGAGGAGTAACTGAGAGGGGAGGGGTGAATCTGTTACTACAAAAATAAATCTTATATCCCTTAGATGTTAGTAAAATAATTCTGTCAAAACTTGATTTTGCTGATCCTCCGCAAACAAAGAAATGTTGTAACTTGGTAAACACTATGAATGCTCGGTAATTAATCAACATGCAAATCATAGATTTTATCTATAATTATCATTAGTTTAACTTAGTTGCAATTATAGAAAAGAAATAACATGAACACATTTGACACCAAGATTTAACATGGAAACCCAATTTGGGAAAAACCATCAATTGCAACTA
The DNA here is from genome assembly GCA_028749045.1 of Cupressus sempervirens. Lineage (NCBI taxonomy): Eukaryota > Viridiplantae > Streptophyta > Pinopsida > Cupressales > Cupressaceae > Cupressus > Cupressus sempervirens. Next base: position 218,572,900 of record CM053793.1, read on the forward strand.
GTTACTAATTTCACTCTTCTAAAGTGAGCCCTATTAGGAGACAACCCTATTAAAGGTTACAAATCACACTGTTAGGTGTGACCCTGTTAGAGGATTTAATCACCTTATTAGGAGTGGCCTTGTCAGAGGTCTTTAGAAAATTCAATAGAATTGCCACCTTGTTAGAGGATTTACAAATGGTTGTTAAACCAACTCTATTAAGAGATTTAAATCACTGCTACAATGGTTAAAGAGTAAGAATGAGATGACCTGATTTGGATGCAACTGAATTGCTGATTATAGATCTCTATTCTAGTTTGAACTTGATCCTTCCTGATTGAATGTATCCTTTCAGCTCCACAAGAATATTTTTCTTATCCTTCTAATTTTTTTCCTCTTAGCATTATCAAATCTTTAATGTAGTCACATACCACTTCGCACATTCTAACCCACAGCTTGACCTTATACTTATATCTTTCACATTGTCAAGTCAGGTAGAATAAAACTTAGAATAACTAATATTCATCTTCTCTGTCGGCTAGAACCAATAGATAAATCAATTAAACTTAATATGCCAAAATAAGAAAATTCTTCATTAGCCAACCCTGTTTGGTAAACACTAACTCAGAAGTGATTTTCTAGTGTTAACCAAGTGAAGCTTGGTCAACACTACATACTAGCAAAGTTCCTTTGGTAACCAAGTGAGCCTGGTTAGCACTAGTTCTATCCAATATTTCCTTCATTAACCAAGTGAGCTCGGTTAACACTCATTATCTGTAGACTTTCCTTTGGCACCGAAGTTAACTCGGTAGATACTGCCTTCTAAACTAGGAAAACTCTAGGTTATTGGATGTGATTTAGAGTTATATTGGATGCTAATTATTTTTTTGAAATTTTCAGCTACCCATTGATAGTTGCAAATTCCATTCACCAATGTCTTAACGAGCATTGATGCGGAGGTACGTGTGATTGCGACAACTACTTTGGCTAAAAATGTAAAAGTGGTGTGGACAAGAGATATGGAACAAAAATTTCTAGATCTACTTTTGGAGAGGATTTGATTAGGAAGAAAAGGTGACGGGGGCTTTAGAAAAGAAGCTTGGACAACAATAGATAAGAAGTTTAATGAATATATGCATATGAATCTTGTAAAGGATAACTTTAAATACAAGTTAAAAATATGGAAACAAGGTTACATAATGATGAAATAGTTGAGAAACATGAGTGGTTTTGCCTAGAATGAGACTACTCAATGTGTGGATGCCGAGGATAGTGTATGGGAAGAGTTGTTGAAGGTAATGTTCTCTAGATAATATTTCTAGGCAAGAAAAATTTCTCGTAATCAATTGTAACAAAAGACATCTAATTCATTAATTTTTGCATCATGTAGAGAAAGGACTTCAAAAATGTTAGAGTGTACAAAAGGCAATCATTCACCTATTTCAATGAGTTAGCAGTCATTGTTGAGAATGACATAGCTGAAGGAAATGCGACATCAACAACTACATAGACTGATGATGGGGCATCTATTTGAAGAGGTTGTTGATCTAGAGGATGATGGGGGCTTCAATATGAGTATGGATGGGGGCTTGAATACTCCTAATTTGGATGAAGAGTTCATTCAAACAATTCTACTACTTCTGTAAATCCTTCTACGCCCACAACAAGGAGGCCAAAGAGGATGAAGCCAAGCATGGCTACTCATTGGGATGTCATATATGAAAGTATCCAAAACATAGATCAAGGCATGAATAAGGCTCACAATATCAATGTTGATAAAATGGAAGTCAAGCAAGATATGGCAAGTGAATATGATGCCTTTAAGGCCATGCCTAGACTTAGTAGGGAGACTTTGATTGTGGCATATGATTTTTTTACTTCCGAAACTACAAAAGCTTGGGGGTTCATTGAGATGACTGAAGAGGAGAGGGAAGAGTATGTGAGATATAAGTTTGGAGGAGCTTCGTGATATATTATAATCTTTATGAACTTATAATCTTTTTGAGATTGTTTATGAACTTATAATCTTTTTCAAGTAAGATATGTAACTCTTATGACTTGTAATTTCGTTTAAGATTAACTATTGGGGATTTTTTCCCCAAAGAATAGTACAATTTGTTTACCTTCATTTTGTTTATGTAAAAGTATACATATGAAATGTGTAAATGAAATCCATTAACTCTGCAGATAATTTCTTGTATATAGGTGCTAAATATTCTTGTGAATCACTTTATTCCTTGCTTGGTTGAATTGTTGTTGTATCTATGAAGATGGGGTAATTTTATACTGTAAAATTATTTATAGTTCCATTGAATTATGTTTTATGACTTACTTGAAATAGTTGTTTCTATGTTTATGGATATATTGATCTTGCCAAGTGGTTCAATCTTGTCAACATCCATATTCTCAATCTTGTCAACATTTTCTCCCTTAGCTTCAGCTTTAATGGCACTGTTTAGTGCTCTTACTAGTAAAGAATCCTCAAATTTTTCTTCTATGTTAATCTTATATTTCTTAGAACGTGTCTTCTTCACATGGTCCATAAGACCATGATCAATACCATTCTTTGTGATCTAAAAGAATACAAACAGTTTAGTTCAATTTTATCCGTATTATTGAAGAGCTTATCAATCATGTAAGTTTGAAATGTATTACTATCAATACCAACTTGAAACCCACTCTTCACTAGTGGAGAACAATCCCAAACTGATTTGAATACATCTTTTTTTGAGCTTCTTGCATGTCCATTAATAGGGAGTTTTTTCACTTGATAATCCTTTGTTGTACTTGAAAACTGTACTTGTAGATTGAGAACTGATTTTTTTTTTATAGTGTGAGTGTTGTTGTAGAAGCTGACTATCTTATATTTCTTCTTTTCTAAAATATATGTTTTCACTTTGCTAATGATGTATGAACTTGCATAGTAATTGGGGGCAGTGGTAAAAAATTGCTACATTGGAAATTCAATGCAATAGTAGAGTTTCAAGGCTAAGGATGGTGAAGGTGGTTTTGAGTCTCAAGTTTTGACTGAATATTGGCTATATTACATATTAGAGTAGATTCATAAAATAGATTGGGAAGATAGTCTTCATTTCTTCTTAATCCCACTACTTTCAAATTTGCATATGTTATAGGAGTAAGGTTTTATCTTTGTATCTCTCTTTACATTTATCTTATTGGCTATATATTTTTGAGGATACATAGGATAGAGGAGCAACTTCATCTTTTTATTTCTTGTTTAAATATATGTAATCGCATTGGATATAATTTGTGGTGCTGTCATAACAATTTGAGATCTTATTTTGTTCTCTAATTCTATTTGAAATAAAGTAAGAATTTTGAGCTATGTTATTTTTATGGTTGCTATTGTATGAAAACTAGTGCAGTATAAAATGTTTCATATGCTAATCTTTGATAACTTATAATCCTTTTTCTTCCATGATATGTTATTGTTTAATAAGAAATGTTGAGTAGTTGAATTATTTTGATCATGCCACTCATGAAGGGCATATTTTAGTATTTTTTTAGTATGGCTATTAGTGTAATATGATTCTAAGGTGGATGTTTTCTTTATCAGTTCAGTGGCTACATTAGCCAAAGCACTAACCAGACTTTGGTTTGCAGTTTGATCTAAAATATGTGTACAATCAATTATTTTCATATAGTGCAGCATTGTGTACATTTTTAATAGTAGAAATATTTTGTTATAATTTTTAATTATTAATTACCTCCCCTTTTGGAATCTGTGAATACTTGTGACTTGTCAATTATTTATGTAGTCCTAGATAAATTACACAAACCTTTGGAAGTGTAGTTGCATTTTGGCAAGTGCATATTGCTTATGTAAGTTTGATAATGAATGCTAGAACTTATTAGCTCTTGGTTCATTTGCTCTCATTATATTTGTTTATTATTTATATAGAGGTGACGGCTTTGGATACTTTTCCATTGTGTCACTGTGGCATTGGTACTATATTAATGAAAGACCTCACACACAAAGTGTAATCCCAAGAATAAATTTTTATGTTGTCCAAATAGTCGAAAAGTTTTTACTATTTTTTTTTAATGTTTATTTTAAACATAATAAATTATTGTGGTTAGAACTTATGTAGTTTTGGAATGCAAGGTGACAATGGATGTAATTTCTTTTAGTGGGCCATTGATGGCCCATCTACGTCAACCACATCTAACTATATAGAAGATGAAAGGAACGGTTGCAAGTTGTGCAACATTCGAGATACTACTGCCAGGGAGATTGCTTCCATGGTAAAAGTCAAAATCATGTTTGCACGATGTGTTATTTGTGTTCTAATTGCTATAATTGTAATAGTGGTTATGGTGGTTTGAGGTCAAATGCGTAAATATGGTTAAGAAGCAAATATTGGAGATGTACTTTTTATTATGACTTTGTATACCTGATGGTGGGAAATTTTTAGTAATGACATGTCTATTTTGTTGTTTTGAACTTAACTATGATCATGGAGATTATTTGTTCCATGATTTTGTATATAAATGATAAATATATTTTACTAGTTTCATGATTATTTATTGTGTATAACATTTTCATGATGTTATCTATTTATTTTTTTAAAAATGAAATAATTTAAATTTCTCATTAACTTTAATGAATAAAAAAAAAAAAAAAATACATTCTTCTATACAATTATTGAAAAAAAAACCAAAATAATAATAAATAAAAACAAATAAAATTAAAGGAAAACTAAAATAAAATTTAACCTTATTCTAATTCCCATTTTCTACAACCAAACAAAGGATTAACATATTCTCAATCAAATTCCTGGTAAACCAAACAGGATTGGAATTGCCATCTTCTATTCCTATTCTCCATTCCCATTCCCATTCCAATTCTATTATTCTAATTTTCAATTCCTATGCTAGCAACCAAATAGGTCCTTAGAGTTTAACTCAACTCTTGTCATCTCACTTGTACAACTATTTCATTTGTTTTCTATACTTCATGTATTGATTGAACAACACATTATCTTGTGAAGGGCTAACTTATCAAGTGCCTATTATATTTCTATGTTACTTATCTTCACATCACTCATCAACATCACTAGCTCACCTTGCTATCTCTTCTTTTCAAATAGTTGTCATCAATCAATAGATATGGCACTCTACACTCTTAGTAAATGTCTCTCCAACAGGCTTGGCATTCTATCTTACTATTAGGTTTAACATCAAAGAAAACATAAACATTGATCCAACTGTAGTTTCTAATACAAAATAGTTTTATGTAGTGAACAATCTTTGATCTCTACTCAAGACCATTCATGAATTAGGAAGTATATTTGTAGGATTAGATAAAGTAGTTACTCATTATGGAAAGAAATGGTTAGGTTGGAAGATTGTTATGACTCAGACATCCTTAATAATATTATATGTCTTTCACATTCTAATATTCCAATTTTTTTAAATTATAAAATCATGTTTTATTGATCATATCATTACTAACATGCCCTATATAACCAAGATACATACTCCAAGTTATAATTCTCAGCACATCCTTCTCTAACTAATGAAGTCGACCTATTATTTTAGGTTACTCTTAGTTTCCCTAATTAACTTTGGAATCCTATTTCACCTTATAATGCATCATCATTCACTTTGGCTATTATCTCATTTAATAAAAATGTGTGTTTAGAATAAGGCTTCTCTTAAGTTATGACACATCATCCAATAAAAAATCATCTTTATTTAAGCCAATTGATTTGGTTATCCATTCTATAGACCTTGTCTTATTCCACCCACTCTTTTTTCCCTCCAACAAATTTTAAGGAAGTGATACAAAGATTCTAGGATTATTCAAGCTTCTATTAAGGTTTCACTACTTTAGGATTCTTCTTGGCACCATCCAATGGCCCAACACACTTGTTTTTCCAAAATGGTATCAACACCCTTGAACTTTCTCTTGACCCTTCCCCTTGTGACTAACTCATTGAGAAATTCAATCCCTCTTTAAGTTATATAACTTCTTACATCAAATCCAACTCTAGAGACAACATAATAGAACCTTACCCCTACCATGTTAGGATCTTTTCACCATAACTTTCATTTGGTCTTATGTAGATGTTACTCATCCTCCTAACACCTTAATTAAATAATCTAACCCTTCAGAAATAGCCCAAACTACCCAAATCCCTATCTCACTCAATTAGCCCTACTAGGACACCCAAGAGCAATTAGCTCTCCAAACTCATTTTTTGGCCCTTAACTTCAAATTTTCCTAAAAAAGGTCCCTATGATATTATATTTTCAAATACCCCATTTTTCCTTTATACGCAATAGCTGAAAATGCTAATTGGGTTTTGACATTGACCCAATCAACCAAAATATACCTAAATTAGGCCTTAATGGCTACTTTGGATAGGGTCCACAAAAACTCTTCACTAATCGATGTTCCTTGACCAAAGGCTCATTCCAACATGTTTAACCTTACACAAAGGAACTCAAACAACCTTTATTTCACACCCACATAACTTACTTTAACTTTTGCAACTAAATTCCTACTAGATAATTAGGCTTGTCACATCTGAATACCAAGCCTAAGGCTTCCTGTCAAAATTTAGGGATTGAGAAGACCACTCAAAAATAAAATAAATTTTATATTAAAAAATAAAAAATAATATTCCATATATATTTATCTATATCCAATATTAGAATGCTAGACTATGGTCATTTGTGTCCAAAACCTAGGGTTTGAGTCTTGTAAAGAAAATGTTTCACAAAATTGAATGGATATCTTTTGCTTGATCACAAAATGACTTTACACTATTTGAAATGAAAATCTAATTAGTCCTACTACAAAATCATAATCATATGATTGTCAGTCCAATCATATAATGTCTGTACAAAAGCATAAAATAGGAAAATTGCTCTCAAACTCTCATTTCTATCTACCAAAATCTTCAAGTTACATCTTGAGGTGGGCATATTGGTATTATATTTTCATCCTATAATCATCCCAATTGTCTTCAACTAAAATTTGAATTATTTGGTCATTGGATAACAAAATTGTAACTTTTTGTCAAACTTGCAACTTGACAACATTGACAACTTTGACAATATTTTGGGAAATGTTGCATTTCCTCTGAATCATTGAGGATACATCCTTGCATCTTCTTATCAAAAGTTCAAAGATAAATGTATATTGGACTTGAATAAACCCAAGGATCCCTCACCTAAAGAGGTTCTACCTCCTTGTCCCAGACCCCTAACTTCTTCCTACACACACACACACACACACACACACACACACACACACACACACACACACACACACACACACACATATATATATATATATATATCCTTGGCTGAACTTTGGAAATCTTGATACCATAATGCTTTATCCTCCTAGCCATTATCCTACTACAATAATTCTTGCTAGGAAGAATGCCCATGTTGTGGCAATTCCACCTAGAAGGTAATGAGCTACTCCTATAGCATGTCCTTGAATAATACTCAAGGCTCTTGGCTGGATAGTAGGAGCAAATTTTAATTTATTATGGGCCCAAACAATAGATTCAATAAGTTCTTGCCAATATCCACGACCACTAAATAGGAAAATTAAACTAAAGGCCCAAATGAAATGAGCACCTAAGAATAAAAGACCATATGCAGATAATGAAGAACCATTAGATTGGATCACTTGAGAAGCTTGTGCCCATAGAAACTCACGAAGCCACCCGTTAATTGTAACAGAACTTTGCGCAAAGTTTCCTCCTGTAATATGAGTTACCACTCCCTGATCACTTATACTACCCCTACATGTTATGAAGGAAAAATACCAACAATCCATATCTCAACCTAGTGAGCTCATTTAGTTCCTATTTCTACAAGACAAAAAAGTAAGCCTATGTTGATTGATCCCAAACCTCCACAAGTGTTGAGTTGAACAAGGAGAAATTTGAGTATGAGAGAGCCTCAATGAAAATATCATGCCAAGACTCATACAATTTCTTATTAGACCACTCCCTTTCCTACTATGTAAAATTTTGACTTGATCTCATTTGACCATCCTTTTTTTGACCCAAGGGAGAAAGTTCATCTTAATCAACCGTGCCAATAATTAAAATTTATCTATGCAAAATGATTATTTATTTCCTTTACAAATTAAATATCCTATCATAATTAATTTTAATGATTATATTGAGATAATTCTGTTGATTCTATAATGTCGAAACTAAAATAATTTTTATGATAAGAATAAGGTTACTAAGATTAATTATGAGTTGTCTTTAAGATTTTCAAAACATTAATCCTAGCTCCTGGTAACAAAGAAAGTGATCCATCGTTAGATTATGTTCATTGTTTGGAACTTTCAGTAACTCCATATATTGTGTTTTTTCCTCCTCTTTCATCTTGTCCACCATCCTAGGTGATGAAAATAAATATTAGAAGGTGGATGATTTTCTTGACTAGCTTCATTTGTGTAGTAAGATATTTTGTGTGTTTTCTTTCATGCAACATGTTTCTTGATATGTCTTTGTGTTATGTTAATCCCTCTTTAGATGGCCCTTGTTTCTCTACTAGAACAAGGTAATAAAGGGACAAAATATGTTGTAACATTCCCCTATTTGTATCTTAATTATTGTATATGTCATATCCATGCATTATGTCATAAATATGCTTGTGTTGCCATTAGGAATGATGAAAAACATTGACATATCTTTTTTTTTTCTCTCTCTCTCTCTCTCTACCATCTTGACTCAAAAAGTCTTTTTTTTTTGTCTTCACTGTATGTGTTCTTCTTCCATTGTGTACATGTAGATCCACAATATTTGGGAGATGAGGTTAATTCATTACAATCATACTTGATATATATGATTTATCAAATATATGTATACTGACCATAATTAGTGGACATGACATGATCACTGATGAGGCTAATTATTGCCTCTATTTTATCATAATTTTAAATACTCTATTTTAATAATACTACCAAGACATTTGTGAACTTATGTTTAGTTGAACTTATGATTAAGTCCAGATAGAACCGTTAACCTATGGGTAGATAGTATGTTATATTTTGCCAATATTATACATATAATGCAATATTTCATATAACCATCAGAATTTGTGTTCTAATATTTTGATTTAATTTGATTATGCTTATTTGCAAATATTTCTGTATCATAACTAACCTGATAGGGAAGAAGCTGGAGGATGGTCGACAATATTCAAGGAGGAACATTAAAGTCCAGTTGCAGTGGAAGAACCATAATGGTACCAGGAGACACGATCGCTACAAAGGAGGAGCTATTATTCTATGAATGCAGGGATGAAGAGTTGCTATATTCCTTTTTCATTTACTATTGTGTCGAATTGGTTATCTAGACTTTATTGTCTATACCACGAACTATTATATTTCCTTCTTTTTCTCTGGCAAATTTGTAGTTAGTTTGTTTTCTTTCCTATTTTAGAATAAGTTTTGATCCTCTATTTATAGGGATTGGATCAATAATTTTTGAAGGTTGGAAGAAAGTTTATGAAAAGAAGCTATTAACTCTCATAGTGAATTGTTTTATAGTTTTATTTATTGTTCTTATTAAAGGAATTTTGAAATATAATGAAATAGTTCTTGGTTTACATTCTGTGTTAGTAGATTAGAAGAAGCCAACCAAGGAGGGCCACTTGGGAGGTGGATTAGACTAGAGTAGTGTAAATTTACTTCCATAATTTCTAGAATTTCAAGTAGAAGTTGTAAGTTTCTTCCTACAACATCATACTTTGTGAGTGTTCCTACAGAATTTGCGGGAACAGTTATAGTGGATGGTCTGAGTTGGAATATAAGTTAGCATTTAATTGTATTTCTAGCATTCATTTCAGTGAAGAGTTAAGTGTGTTAATTTCTTGCAACACTAGTGTAGGTTCTTTCTTTGCATTTTACTTTCCTGCAGCATAAGCATAATGACTCCTTAAGAAACCTAGTGCACATACCATGCCGATCATTTCAAGTATACGTCCCTGGATTGAAAAATTAAATGCACCTCATGGTGGGGAGAATAATCCTTAGATTGAATATACTATTCCTTAGTAAGGCCTTGGGCATGATTATCACACACCTATTGTGAGGTAGACCAATCCCTTATATGCTTTTTTTTCTCTTATGCTTCATTTGATTTTTCCTTTCTTAGGGGAATATCATTGTAGAAATGTGCTTATATTATTGCTCTTAGTAAGGCATAAAAAATTTCCACAAGGGAGCATACACTCTATGCTTTGCTACACTTTGTGCACATACCACAACTTATTTGGTGGATGTTGCAACACCTATTTCACAAAAAAATATTTTTTTAGGTTGTCTTGAACACTCTGCCTTTTTCTTTATAACATTTCACACATTTTTTGCATAAATCCCCTACATCATTCATAGTAAGAATAACCTTACCATGCCATTTTGTCATGTTCGATCTCTTCTCTTCATGTATTTTACCTTTTATCTTGATATTATAATGATAATATCACAAGTCTCAAGTGGCTTGGCATTTCTATCCTCTTTAATATTTTGATAATTCTTTCTCAATACTACCATGTATTTTACCATTAGTATGAATGTAGGTTCACATTCCTGCTAAGGTGAGGGCTAATATAGCATCAGGTAAATTATATCGGTCTATACAATTTCGCACTCATTCTACTTGCATCATGTTTACTTATGCTCACACTAGCTTCAAATTTCAAAATTTATCTATTATTTGGGCCAATGGTCATTTCTTGAGCTCTTGTAGAATAGACAATGAGTCTTGTGCACCTTTATTATGCTTAAAATGGCCCATTTTTAGACCCTTCAATGGTAAAAAAATATAAGAGATAGTTTCCTTCACATGTTTATCTTCTTTGAAAATTGAAGTGAGGTATAAAAGAAAGCCTTATCCTCTCATTTGAGACATAAAAATCATAGAGTCACCACACACACCATTCATATCTTATCATTACATCGTTGAGGAAAAAAGCTAGAATTACAAGCTAGTGAAGGAGAGGTCAAGTTCATATTTCAAGCATTCAGTATGGTATCAACCATTAATCTATTATAACGTCAATTATCCATTTTTATAGAATATCATTAACCTTTTCATGGAGACTTTAACACAAAGGAGTTTAATGAAGATATAACATTCTATTTTATAATTTCAATATCATATCAAGCCTCTCCCCTTTCAAGATATTATTTCATCAACATTCTATTTATATTTCAATTTAATTTATAGGGCTAATTCTAAACCTTGGGCTCACATTGGCAAAACCCTACCAACCCAATAATATTTTCTCACATTTTCATGTGCAAGAGATATAATCTAAAGGTAAGAATCTAGATCCATGAATAGTAGATTAAGGAAAAATAGACAAGGACCAATAGAACTAGCATTTTTGATGTTGAAACGATAAGGATAGTGGCAATCTTTTTTGCCAATGCTTGATACTTTTTTGATGAAACATTTGGGAAACTTTCATACCAACATCTTGTATCTGACACTCTTGGACAATGGCACTTAGATCCAACATTTTACTCCACTTTCATACCCAAATTTAGGCATGTGTAACTCTCTTTCTATCTAGGTATATCTACTCCATGTCTGCATATCTAATTGGAGACTCTCTATGCATTTAAAAAAAAAAAATTCACACTATTAGTCCAAGATCTTGCATTAATTCAAATTTTAGTGACTCTTTTAAAACTCAATCAAAGAGTGTCAAATTCACCTTGCACCTAATCCTTGAGCTAGGTGGACCCATTCTCCTTTCTAAAGTAATAAAATGAAATAGGCCCAAATGCATAAACTTTTGAGACCTATTACGTGACATTATATGGCCTTTTCTACAATGCATCAAGAAGGAATGCATAATGAATAAAGGACTCATTATCAAATAAGGAAGTTTTTTTGTTTTCTTGTATTTTTCTAGGATTTGTCAATTCTACCAACCTTGAAACATAATGATTTTATCATATAGTTATTTGATATTTGAAGGAAGATATGAGTATTTTCCTAGTGGTTACACCTATCCTATTTTATGATCTTATGAGATTTTGGAGACACGTCTTTGGGTTGTGGGTCAATATCATATATGAAATATTGGCTATAATGTTACCTTAACATATTTATGATAAGAATTTGGTCCCTCATACTAGACCATCTTTAAAAAATTGGGTAGGAATTCTCTCATTACTTAAATAATAATTCATGCAGTGACTATGATGAATGGGTTGATATTGTTAATTAATTCTCATATTATTCTTCTTAGATATAATTTAATCCATTTTTAGATCCTTTATGATATTCGGTAGATCATGGTTTTAAGTTTTTTGCACAAAAAATCCTTGTCATGTCTTAGTGTCATTGGTATTGCTAGGCTACCACCAAAAATAATTTTGAAGAATGCTCATAATCTCCAAGAAGAAGAAACAAGGATAATCATAGATGGATATATATAGATGATACCCTTGAATAACACAAGATGCACTTAGAGTCTTCAAAAGTTCATCATCAATCAAATCTATATATCTAGTTTATGTTGGAATATTAAGAAAGGTAGGACGTTGAGAGAGGGGAGGGTGAATCAGTTTCCTCTAAAATTTTCAACCTTAAACCAATTTAGTGCTTCCCTTGATCTTCTACAGTTTAGTACTCACATAACATTTACCACAATACTTGTAAATGAAATAACTTAAATCTAATCTAACATGCATCAACTATAAGCTCATAACACATTACTCAAGTATTTAGTTATGCAGAAACCCTTGGTCATATGGAAAATTACGGTGGGGATGGTACCCAAAAATCCATCACTACTATAGTAAGAGGATGTCTTGTTAGGACTACAATGCTTTGTCACTTTCGATGACTTGCTTTGTTAAGAGTGTACAATCAAATCTGCTAGGATCTACCTTCTTCAAGGATTTAACACTAATCTAAGTGTTTACTTAGTTAGGATATTTGCATACAAGACTTGTTAGGCCTACCTTGTTCAAGGATTTAGACTAATATAATGATTAGAAAGTAGAAACAAATGAGAAATATGATATCAACTTACTTTGCTTGATTAGATCTCTCTTTTGCTCAATTATTTATCACCTCCTATGACTAATCATCAAATCCACTTTACACTACTTGAGTCTCTGACCTCTGATATCCTCAACAGTTTCATTAGTCATAAACTCTTCTTTCTCACTTCAAAACTCCTCTAAACAATAACATAAACATGTTCTAGTTAGGTCCTTTTATAGTTTCCTTTTGCCTCTTTGATCTTTGACCTAATTAGGGTTTAGGAACCCTCCAAAATACATCCTTGATCAAAATCAATGATTTAGAGTAGTCTGTCATTCCACACTTTTCTTTTCTATATTTTCATTGGCCTTTTCTATCTTGAAATCATAAAACAATCAAATCACATTCTTCAAGAAATATTTTCAAATATTTTCCTTGAACTGCATGAATTAGGTTTCACACTCAATATAATTATTTCACATCAGATTTTGTGCCAAATCAAACTTGTATGTAGCCTCTGTTCCACTCTGTAAATACCCTTTTCTGTATGTCGCATCTATGTTCGATGATCTCTATCTAGTTGGGCAAGGTCTTCTACTTGACAATTATAAAATAACTTGGTGATTACTAAGCTTAGTAATAACTATACACTTATCCTTCTCTACCTTCATTGCTCAAGCATTGTGCGGACTGAGTTACTATCTTCACTTTCACTTATCTTTTTGACACTAATTGGCAACATAATTATTTATGGGAGTAGTAGTTTAGTGATCTACTCATCACCCCCTTGACACATACTAGACCACAAACACTTTAATTTTAAAATTAAATTTCATAAACTAAGTTTAATTTCTCAAAAATATCAATACATAAAAGCCAATCTAAAAATTACTTAGAATCAAAATTAAATTAAATTCAATCTATGTTCTCACTCATTGTATAAATCAGTTTGATGGTTGCCGTGATTATAGGTTGGAGGATAATCTCCTCCAACCCACCTATTCTCCTTAGTCTTAAAAAACTCATATTAAAACTCCAAAATATTTTTTAATTTTTAATTTTTAAAATTTACATGGTAAAAGGAGAGTTTCAAATCTAGCTACAATTGTAGACTAAGTTGGATTCTACACTCAGCTATTTAGAATGTTTGATTAAAAAATCTCCTTGTAGAATTCAAACTTAATTGATTTTCGCAATTTTAAAAAAAATTACATGGTATAAGGAGTTCCTATGTTGGGTTCTACACTCAACTCTTTAATCTTTTTGATAGAAAAGCTTCTTATAGAACTCAAACATGAATTGACAATTTTAGAATTTGAATTTACATGGTCAAAAGAGCTCCAAATTTAGTTACATTTGAATTGACATTTTAAGAATTTGAATTTATATGGACAAAGGAGCTCTAGATTTAGTTACAATTGTATCCTACATTGGATTCTACACTTAACTCTTCTCGTAGTATACTATTGCACTTGGTTGTACTTAAATAGTTATTAAGTAGTATTTTTCATTTTAATTTTACCTTTTAATTTTTGTAATGTTTATTTATGAGATTTTTAATTTTAAAAATTTTAAAATTTATTTTAGTTGAATTTTATTGGCTTATAAATTTGGGTCTTATAGAAGTGGATTTCGAGGAAGCACTACCAAATATTTTAGAATGTAAAAATATTTTTTTATGTAAAACTACTATATCAATAATATGTTACTATATAATTATTTAAATAAAATATTTTTTCTTTTATAATGATATTTTATGAATAATATTTTATTTAATATTTTTTAATTTAAATAAAATATGAATATTCAAGATACAACTTACACAGTTATAATACTATGATGACATTTATATTTAATTATAATTTTCTAATTAATTTTTTTTCTAAATCAAAAAATAGAATTTTTATGTAAAAGTATAATTTTAAAAAATTAAAAATTAATCAAATTTGATAACGTTAATTAAATATTTATAAAATCATATTAATTTTTGCCAAATTTTAAATTTTATTACTAGACTAATATAAATTACGGCAAATACATGTCACTATGTGGCATTTGTTTGAAATTCTGAATAGTTTCCATACAAACAAGTTTCACATACTACAATGATTTCTACACTCAATATGAAACTCATTGTAGAAGTCAAATATGAACTAATTTTTTAAAATTTTGTAAAAATATTTACATGGTAAAAAGAGCTTAAACACTAATTAGACTTTTAAAAAAAATTGATTGCATTGGATTTCATACTTATTAATTGAAATTGGAAAGAGGTTTTGATTAAAAAACTCCTTGTAAAACTCATAGGTACTTTTTTTCAATTTTTCAATTTATATAGTTAGAGGAACTCCAAATATGGATCATGGAGTGTGATGGAAACATCGATGCTAAGAATCATACACAATCGAATAAAGAAACAAAAGTACATTCCAAATATAATTACAACAATAGAGTACAAAATAAGCTAGCACTTAAATGTTGTATTTATGCAATTTTTTATTTTCCTTCTATTTAGAAAACAAGAGAGAACCTGTAGACTACATTGAAATCTACAAAGCCTTTGAAATTCTAAAAGATTTTGATTAAAAAACTCCTTGTAGATCTCAACATAACTTAAATTTATTATAACTATGTTTTTTTAAAGAATTCTGAATATAATATATAAGCATAGACAATAAGATCTGTACAACATACACACCATACTATTTATATATTATTATTAAAATTGTTAACTGATTAAAAATTAAGAAATAACGAGTCTTCTAATCTTTAAGTAATTAATAGTGTAAAAACTATAGTCTGACTGCTGCATAGACAATAGTCCTACAGACTACCTTGGATTCTACACTTTTCTAAAACTCTTCAAACTGAACTTCCATAGGGTTTTGACAAACTGAAATAGTTTAATATGGCAAACTGGCTACTTGTGCTAAACCCAAGGGGATGGCCTTAACCTAAGGCGCGAGGATGATGCAATACCGATGTCATCACCAGAAAACTACCAAATAATCAGGATTATTCCAAGCCGATACGCAGATAATTACCACCAAATATTCAATAATGATCTTCTAATAAACCAAGAGAATTCTTCGATGAATGCAAATAAGGGGGTGTCAATTACAAAGTGACAGATAAGCTGACAATCATGATTGTCATATATCCAGAGGGAAACTGACAGACTGAATACAGCTAAGTAGCAGTTATTAAAGCAGAGGACAAAGTCACTATCAAGGGCCTAGTTTTAATCCCCTATTTAAGCATTATTGACCCCATTTGGAGGTGGGAAATGCTTCACAGCCGGCAAATGGCAATTTGCGCTGCTCATTCCACAAGACGCCCAGCTCATCATTTGTACAACTAATGCTTTTCGACCCGTTTTCCTACACGCCCACTTCCTCAATTCTACTCAAAACCATATCCAACCTGTAATACCAATCACTTTATGCTGTCAACTCCCTGTTACCAACCCTCCTTCTGGCTCGTTTCGATATATAACTCCAAATGCCTGCTTTGTCCTCTTCATAGCATAACAGAAAGCGTTGGGTTTCTTTCCTTCAACGAGGCAGATTTCTACTGTATTTGAGACCTTGAATACAGAGATTTCATGCATTGATACAAGTGAGTGCAGGGAATGCTCAGGAAGACTAGATTTTCAAGGCTTATTTGAGAGTTGCAGGTTTCATGGTGTGGAAGAAAATCTGAGCAAAGCTGCATTCTGTGTGCTCTTCTATGTTGGAGTGAGTTCAGGATAGGGTTTGATTTGATATTGCAGGGTTTGTGTTGAAAAGCTCAAACCAACCAGATCATTAGGTGAAGAACAGCAATTGAGAGCTTTTTCATTCATTGGTCACGTCCCTGCCGTTTGAAGGCGTACTTGGGTTTTGGAGGGAATCAGAAGCTTTGCTATTGCAGGGAATGCACTTGAGTCCTAAGAAACTTTGGGTGTTGTTCATAGAGATGGAATTTTGAATACACTATCATAACGGACGCAAATTGGGTGTTGCAGGGAATGCATTGAAAGGCTAAGGAGAGTATATATTCGTAATGGATCCTTGCTCGTTTGTGAAGGTTTTGGTAGGAGGTCTGGCATTGAGGATCCCAGTGGCATCCAAGCCAACCAAAACAGGCGTACATCCAACTGCATCTCCATGTTTCTGTGAATTTAAGTTGCACAATTTTCCTCTACAGACTACAGTAGTTCCGCTTATTTCCCCAAGGTCATCTGACCCTGATGTCCATAATATATCAGCGAGCTTCCATCTTGAAGAAAATGAGGTGAAAAAGCTGTCTTCTTCGTCTTCCTCTTCTTGTTTAGGGTCCTCAAAACCCTTGTTGGAAGTTGCTGTTTATACAGGAAGACAAGGATCCACTTGTGGTGTGGCTTTGGGGAAGCTCTTGGGGAAATTCTGTGTCCCTATAGATCTAGAGGGGGCTAATGAGAAGGCCATTGTTTTCCACACTGGCTGGGTTTCAATAGGGAAATCTAAGCTGGACGGTGCTCAACTGCATCTTAATGTCAGAGCAGAGCCTGATCTTCGCTACGTGTTTCAGTTCGATGGGGAAGTTGCATCCAGCCCTCAGATTCTCCAAATTCAAGGCAGCATTAGACAGCCAATTTTTAGCTGCAAGTTCACCAGTGACAGAGGCTCTAGATCACGGTAAGCATTTCTCTTATTTTCTATATTTCTTGATGAATTGTTGTTAGCATTGTCAAGTTTCTTTATTTATTTTTCCTCTATGATCATATGCAATAAGTCATACAGAAGAGTTAAGCATATAGTGGTTTACAGGTTCCAAGCCCTAAAACATATGAAAAAATAAAATGTCATGATAGAATTTTTCTCAGATCGGTCGGCTTGTTGGTCTGAAAAAGTGCTATGTAGTTTTATCTGTGTACTATTTAAGGTCAATGGGTTTTATAGGGTTTAATTATGGTAGGGTATTTGTACAACCCCTAGTTTCTGCAATCTTTTTTATGTGAAGTTTGAAACTGCATTTAGGCGTTAGATCTACAGGAATAAGGTCTATAATGCCTACAGAAAATCAGAGAAAATGGTACACATTGTGCTAAGCAATTCTGAAGTGCATGAGTACTTCGTGGGTGAAAAACTGATCATGTCTAGGATGGGTAATTTTCAATGTATTTATTTCAGTATCTGATCAGGTCTTGTTTCTCTTCAGATCATTGCAACACGAAACTTGCAAGAAGAAAGGCTGGGCTTGTTCATTTGGAAGCGATAGAGAACAAGATCGGAGAGAGCGCAAAGGGTGGCTTGTAATGATTCATGATCTTTCTGGCTCTCCTGTTGCAGCTGCATCTATGGTCACTCCTTTTGTTCCCTCACCTGGTTCTGATCGGGTAAGTCGCTCAAACCCTGGTGCTTGGCTCATCCTCAGACCTGATCATAGGGGTGAGGACAGTTGGATACCCTGGGGCCGCTTGGAAGCATGGAGAGAGCGTGGGGCGAGTGGTGGATTGGGGTGTAAATTTGAGCTCATGGCAGAGGGGGGTGGTTTGGCTGGGATGGGTAAT
Organism: Cupressus sempervirens; assembly: GCA_028749045.1. Classification (NCBI taxonomy): domain Eukaryota; kingdom Viridiplantae; phylum Streptophyta; class Pinopsida; order Cupressales; family Cupressaceae; genus Cupressus; species Cupressus sempervirens. The sequence goes on from CM053793.1 coordinate 218,591,422, forward strand.
GGACTGTTGCTAGCAGAATCAGTGATCAGTTCAACAAAGGGTGGCAAGTTTCTTATAGACACTGGTCATGGCAAGTCATCAGGTACCCCTATTGCTAACTCTCCTGTTTCGACCCCCCGCAGCAGTGGAGATTTCAATTTCAGCACATGGCCATTTCCTTCTTATGGAGGCTTTGTGATGAGTTCTACCGTTCAAGGAGAAAGAAAATGCAGTAAACCTGTTGTTCAACTAGCCATGAGACATGTGACGTGTATGGAAGATGCTGCAGTGTTTGTGGCCTTGGCGGCAGCAGTGGATCTAAGTAGGGATGCATGCCAACTTTTTACCCAGAAGTTAAAGAAAGAGTTGTGTCATCAGAATTACAGATGTTAGAGAATCAATCTCCTTTAATGCCATTAAACAGAACTGCCCTCAACAAGGAATTTAGATCATAGTGTTCGAGATCAAAGTTTGTAGAATGTTGAAATCTTACTTCAGAACATTGTGGCTTTAGAGCCCAGCACTTGAGAAATCCTCTACAGTTAAGGTGTGGCAGTACTGCTGAGTTGCATTCGGATCTTGGGGTTTTCAGTGCTGGAGTAAAGCAAATTGCTTGTTTGCCTTTATTCTGAGTAGAATTTATCTCAGATAATGAGTTTGTGACCTTAACAGATCGAGATGGTGATATTTTTTGTGGTGTGTCTTTAGCTTAAAATCAACAATTTGCTTCAGTGACAACATTTTGTGGGGTATATTTTTTTGACCGATTAGTGATGGGCAACTATCTGACAGAAATCCAATCTTAGCTCCAAGATATTACTTTGTCACAACCCATGGGGTTTTTCATGTACAAAGACGGGCTCTTATTCCTCTGAAAGGAAAATGAGAGTTGTTCATCTTTTTTTTAAACTAACAGAGTGTTAACATACAAAAAAATTTGAGAAATATATTCATGATTTAACTTTCATGGAAGCTTGTGATGTGATGTTGGTTATGATTTCGTTTGAATTTGAACATATTGATGTTATGCTCGGGTGAAATGGATAAATGTATAAGCTTCCTGTTGAGGCTTCTAAGTAAAATAACATATAAGATGGAAAGATTACTTGTATGTTGATAAAGATTCATCAGAAGTAATATGTTATGCTTGGGTGAAATGGATAAATGTATAAGCATCTTGTTGAGGCTTCAAAGTAAAATAAGATATAAGATGGAAAGATTACTTGTATGTTGATTTAGATTCATCAGAAGTCATGGGTTTTAAATGAAGGCTACTCATGATTGAAGTCTTACCATTTCCACATATCATGTAACATTTTTATATCACATTGCACAGGTTTAATGGGCTTGTCGCTGTATTACATTTCATCAATCTTTGAGAGTCATTTATCACGAGTCATTGCCGAAAAGCTTATAGGAATAGTGGAACGAATTGAGAGTCATAATCAACTGAAAGCTTTCTATTAATTGTAGCAGCATATATTTGTTTAGTCCGATCAAACTTGATATTCTGTTGCAAATCTTAAATCTCCCTGATTTGGGAAGATTCTGAATGACTCGAGGAGTTTTTAAAAAAAAATTTAATCTTGCAATTTTTCTATAAACAGCACCCTTAGAGCAAGAATGTTGGGAAGATAGTGGACTGTATAATATATCTTGATTTTGGTGTCATTGAAGGTCTGATTGCTCCATATTGTTCCCAACGAATATGTGGGATTGAGCGTAGACTTGATAAATTCTGTATGAAACAGAATCAAGAGGCTTTGTCACAAACAAGTAAATTGAATTGGATGATGATTGCTTAGAAATATACTGTATAAACCTCAGAGTGACATTTCTCGTGTTTATGGTGCCTAATTTTCTCCAAGTTTATATCTAAGGATGTGCTCCATCCAAATGCAACAGGAGGAACTTCAGATTCAATAAACTTTTGTCACACGCACAAATAAATGAATGCAATAGATTATGAATGTGAAGCACTAGACAATAAATTCTTAAACCCAAATTTTCGAGATAGGTTACTAATTTTTGCTTGTATCATATTTATGAATGGTTTTATTTTCCAGTGGCTATCAGTACAATGCCTTTGCATTTGGTTTGATTTCTGATCAGAGGTAGCTTTGCCTATTGTTGAAGTGTTGTATATTCAGAGAGGTGTTTTGAGAGAAACAGGATTAATAACTAAAATTACTGTGTACATTGTAGTACTATGACCATAATGTGGTGTCTTCAATCTCCGTCAAAGCAAAAGGCTACAGTTTTATCAATGGAGTACTAGTAGTGCAGGATTCAGACCCACTAGCATTTGAGCTCTGTCTGCCATTTTTTATGAGTTATATCAAAACACATTGGAATCTGGTGAAGGAATGGAGTAATGACTAGAAGCCTCTGTTAGGATTCACGTTTTCAGTCGTTATGGTCTTTCATTGTAGAGCACATTATCTGCATTTATCACCAAAAGAAAAGAGGCAGGCTATAAGAGGAATGCTTATTAAATCAACTTCTAGAGGGATATTGTAATGAAGAACTGGTTAGTACAATTTTAATAAACAAGCAACCAAGGTCCGTCAGCCATTTATTATGATACTATAAAACAAATTGGAATTTGATGAAGGAATACAGGAATGACTGAGAGCCTCTGTAAGAATTCAAATTTTCTTATATTATGATCTTTGTCCGTAGAGGAATTCTTAAGTCAATTTCTAGAGGGATGTTGTAATGAAGAAAGGTTAACACAATTTTAATGAAAGGATATATTAAATCAATCGAAGATCTTTTGTTTGTTATTTCATGGTATATGAATTTGAAACCAAAATTTATGAAGTTTTTTAAGGCAACTATACTTAATGCAGTAAGGAGTTGTGGGCACTTCTATGGCTGTTTCTTTGTGGCATTTTATATCCTCAGTTGGGTTATCTGTGTAACCCTTTTCTTAAAGTATGTTTAGAATGTACACAATGTCTAGAATGTACACACTGTTTTACAAATTTCCTCTTAAATAAAGCCCAATAATCAATGATCTCTAGCCTTAAAATGTGCAAAATGAAATCATGCCAAGAGAAATATCCCAGCATCAATGCCATGTTCAATAAGGATAAACTATTATTTCAATTCCTTTGGGTAGATCCGAGAGAAAGTTTTAAACCAGGTTTAGATCTGTATGGATTAACAAACCTTGAGTGCCCTTGAAATTACATTTTGACAATATTATAACAAGACGAAATTGCATGTTTCTGTTGTTTTAATGTTGGGAGTTACCTATTCTTGCGAGGGGAAAATGCATTATTCTTAACCCTATATTTTGTTGAGGATAAAAAGTGAAGAAGCTGGCTTTCCTCAATCCACTCTGTCAGGTACATCTGTATAAGATTTGCAAGAAAATGTAAAATATTCTGCAGATAAGCGTGAAGGAATTTTGGTTTTGGTTTTTGATGTATAAATATTGCAAGAATGTGGAAAAGTGTTCAACAGATAAGCTCGGAGAAATTTAGGTTTTGCTCTTTATGCACAATTCTCTGAATGTATGCAATACCTTTGCATAGAGACGGCCATTTCCAGCTCATCTACATCAGTCATTGACTTCAAATAACCCAATCGAATACTTTGAAATATAGAGTTGAAGTTGCATATCTGGATGATAGCTTTCTAAAGATACTTTTTCGGCTGTGATGGAGACTACCTTTATGACCACCTTCAGGGCACTACCAAGGTCCATTTTTCAAATGTTATTTGTTATGCTCTCGAATCAACGTTTAGGTTATCTTAAGCACTGGTTTTTCTTTACTATGCTCTTATATCAAGGCTTATGTTATTTTAAACACTGGTTTGGTGTAGTGGCATAAATTGTTGTTGGGTGTAAGTGTTACAGTGTTCAGTTTAGGTTCTTAATTTTATATTCAGTTAAAACAAAAACCAGTTAAAGCATCCACGTTAAAAAGTCTGGTCAGATGGGTGTAAGGTTATAGTATTCAGTTTAAGATGAGCTCAATTTCATATTCATTTAAAACAAAAGCAGATTAAATAGCCATGTTACAAGGGTTACAGTGTTCAGTTTAGGTTCTTAATTTTATATCCAGTTAAAACAAAAACCAGTTTGACCATCCATGTTAAAAAGTCTGGTCAGATGGGTGTAAGGTTACAGTATTCAGTTAAGATGAGCTCAATTTCATATTCAATTAAAACAAAAGCAGATTAAAAAGCCATGTTACAAGGTTTGGTCAGATGGATGTAATGTTACAGTAATTTAGTTTAAAATCATCTCGATTCTATATTCATTCAAAACAATGTGAATATAACAATATCATATTATGCAACCACTTAAAGAGTTTTGGCCAGATTTAGTCGTGAGTTATAATTTGGTGGTAAGATGTTGCACATCTGAAGGTTATGTGCATAAATCAAAACCACCAAACTTTCTGGAGTTGGAAGGTCAACATTCATGTCGTTCAGCAGTAAAATTAGTTGCTCACGACAAGGATGGCCCAAGCGAACACTGACGAAAATGACCAAGTAAAATAGCATTGGGTGGGAGTTGGCTTACCCGCTTTTAATGGCCTTTGAAAAATGAGTACATGGGGCCTGGCAAGAAGGGATTTTGACTGTAAGATGACCAATTTGTCTGGGTTTGCATGGCCCACATTTTAATGGTTGTGATGGGCTGTTTGCAATTTCAGTTATCACTCTAGCCGCTCAAATAAAAAGACAGCAGAAGGTGTAGATTCATTCCATAGAGCCTGGAGGCCATATACAGCATCCCTTACACTAGTTATCTAAGCTTGTATAAGGCATTTTGAGAAGGAAAACCATGCAGAAATAGGTACAATTTCTATGTGTAAAGACTGCATTTTCATATACATTATAGAAGTCATAAAATGTAAACTGGGGAAAGTCACAATAAAATTCAAAGATTGACAACATCAAGCATGCAGAAATAGGTACAATTTCTGTGTAAAGACTGCATTTTTATACACATTATAGAAGTCATAAAATGTAAATTGGGAAAAGTTACAATAAAATTCAAAGATTGACAACATCATAGTCCAGCTACACTTGGACTAAAATCTAAGTTGAACAATACATCAACTTAAGCTCAGTCTCATAAAGACCAATATCTCCGACTTATCATGTAATCTCCAGTTGAGGTCCATCCACTGAGTCAAAAAGTGTCGCAGGCTTCCTAGTAAATAGAAGTCGCACGAGGTGTGCTGCTGTGATACCTTGTAGCCAAACTATAAATGTCCCCGTGTGACTGCTTAGCTTATTTTTGCTAACAGCAGCTCATTGTTTTGTGGCATAATTTGTGGAGCTAGAAACTAAAATATAAGTAAATAAAAAAGGTACCCAGAAAATTGATGGAGCAGCAGCATAGAGAAATGATATAAGGTACCACATTTAAAAAAACTCTTTACTATTTGAAAGGGTTCCTTACCCTTCAAATAGTAGGGGTAAGGACCTGCTACCCCCTAGAATGGTAGGGGCCATTTAGATGAAGGGTACCAATAATGTAAAAAGTGCATTTTAGTTGACTGTAGCAGCCCCATCCAATTTTCCTTCAACATAGTTCTAAAATCCTAACCTTCTGAATGATCTAATAATTTGGTATCAAAAGCTTCTGAAAATCTATCCACTTAATTGAATATAAGTATATATATATACACAGCTCTCAACTCTCTATACCATTCTACCTAACGGTGAATAGTTACGTTTAGGTATTTATTTATCTATAATAACATCTGATAACAATATTCCTAAACCTACTTAATAAACATATTGCCATTCTTGTTGCATAGGATTCACCTTAATTGATTATTATTTTGAAACATTTTTTCTACTTAATTTGACTTGCACTGAGCACTTTTTGGATCTTCGTAAAAGAACACAAGCTGGAGTGTTTCAAAAAATCATTTTTAGAATCCCTATTTTCTACAATGGAGTTTTATAATTGGTTTATGCTGATTAAGCCTAGTATGCCGTTCATGGCATTTACCCTGAGACTAAATGGACAAAACTGTTGTATATCCATTGCTTTCAAAAAGCTTATTTTCTGAAGAGTACAACTGGATTGTTTCTAGAAAAGGAAGCTGGTGTGGGTCCAGGTGGCCCAATGGCAGATGGATATACCAGAGCTCAAAATATGTGGTGCTATAGCAATTCGCTCAAACTGTTGTGGGTCCCAGATACCCAATTGCAGATGAATATGGTAGTGGTTAAAACATATACTTAGTGCTGTAGCAATTTGCAGAGACTGTTGTGGGTCCTTCAGAATTAGATGGCAGATTATCAAAATATGTAGTGCAATAGCAATTTGCCGTAGCGTAGGTCTGTACTTTTCTGAAGTTTTCCTTAATATATTATGTATATAATATCAGGATCTGCAGAAAAATGTATGGTTGTTTTTACCGCAGTCAGACTTGTGTTTTTTGGGTGGAGCCAAGGAATCCTGATCATATCTGGCATGAAATATTTTCTGTTCTAGGTATGGCAGCCTGCTGGTACACAATGACTATTGACTTTTGACCAAGGACATGTAACTCTTTATTACTCTGTACCTCTGGCGCGTGGCTAAACAGGATTTGCACCGGACATGACAGTTTTTCGAATTAATTAATTAATTTATAAATGGCATAACAAAATCACATAACAGTTGTTATGCGATTTATAAATTAATTAATTAATTCAAAAAACTGTCACATCCTGTGCAAATCCTCTGTCTATACCTCTGCAGCAGCCCAAATCATCTCAACTAAAAAATAAATGAATCTTAACTTTAAAAGTAAAATAGCTGGGAAAAGGACCAACAAAAAGTGGGTTAAAAAACTATTTAGTGAATCATTAGATAAATTGTTCAATTTAATAGATATCAATGTTCTATTAAGTATTGGATGTCCATCTGGTTGTAGGAATAGAAACATGGGAATTGGAATTGTTATTTTAGAATAAAAAATAGGGATACATATTCCTATTCTTGTTGAAATTCACAGACTCAAAAATTTATATTTTTTAAAATAATTAAAACTGGAATAGGAATATGTGTTCCAATTCCACCTATTTAGATGGAATTGCAAATGCTCTTTTTTGGGCCACAATTGGAATACGTATTTTAATTTGCAAATCCAATTTGGTGCACCCAAATAGAGAATTTAAAATTTTAAAAATTAGGTATGCCTATTCCACTCATATTCCCGCCAAACGGAATAATATTACACTATTTTTTCGGTTATGTGAATGGCTTATGAGAAAATATGAAATTTGTTTTAGATATATTTGAAAGATTATATTAGATAATAAGTATTAGGTTAATGGGTTGTCAAATGAATTTGTATTGGGACAATAGATAAATATCATTTCAAAGGATACCACGAAATCATCACTTTGTGATCCCTGTGGACTTTAGAGATCTCACAATACACAATCTTACTATCCATAAGCTCAAACAATAGATTATGACCAAGGTTGCATGGGTACGTGGGTACGGGAACGGGAACGGGTACGGGAGCGGGTACGGGTACGCATATTTTTCAAAATAGGGGACGGGGGTACGTGTGTAAGCCTAATTTTTTCTATATAATTAATATTTTATAGAAAATATAAAAATCAAAATATCTGTCACGAGTCATGACATTGAGCATTCAAAACAAGAAATTTGAAAATGTAAGCCATAAGTCAAATATATATATATATATATATATATATATATATATATATATATATATATATATATATATATATGCTATTGCTGAATGTTTAAAGTATTTTTCATAATTGGGGACGGAGGTACTTGGGTATGTCAAACTTACTTAAAAATTACACTTTTATATTTATTAAAAATCTGATTTTATGAGTCATGACAATGGTTTTTCAAAACAAGAACAGTGATAAAGTTTGCAAATGTAATGTACTGTTTTCAGTTTCAGATTTGCTATATGTTTGAAATAATAATACATGATAAATGCTTAGATGCATAACAAAGAAGGCAGACTTTAAACATGAACAAGAAGATCCTAAACCATATGACAATGACATATTGCAAATGATAAACTTTTAACTTGAACAGTGATAAAGTTTATTGTTAGTGAGTATCAAAGTTTCAAACTGATTTGGTTTTGAATTAAGTTTGATAAACAACAAGCTAATACAAAAACAAAAAACCAAAAAAAAAAATCAGAATCTTAATCAAGGTCCTTAGCTATGATGCTCTCCACCGAGTACCCGGTACGTGGGATACGTGTACCCGGTACTTGGGTACGTGGGTACGAGTACCAGGGGTGTGGGTACGAGTACCCATGCAACCTTGATTATGACTAGTCAAGTCCTTAAAAGACAACAATCAAAATTCTCAAATTGGTTTATGCATTCTAATACACATGCACCTAGCTCCTCCAATTGCTAATGTTAAAGGATCCAAAAAATAACAATAAGTTTCACATGTACGAATAGACAATCATTTTTATTGCTAATTTTAAAGGACCCAAACAATGAAAACTCCCTAGATATTTGTGCAGGACTATTGCGACATTTATTCTTAAGTAGGGACAATTTTGAGTGCAAGATTATTGAGGCATCTTTAAGTAGGTAACTAGCAACATTTTGAAATGACTATTTTATAACCCCTGTATGCTATTGGAGCTTGGTTAACACCTAGAAATTTAAAAAAAAAATGTTTTCAAGTAGTGAGGTTATATGGAAGACAACTACTAAAAAAATGGTCCCAATGAAAATTTGAAATGCCCACTTTTGATTCTTGTAGACGCGGGCTAAGGTTGGGCTTCCTTAAAAATAGAGCCGTGGGAGCTGAATTTTTTCAGAAATATTTAAATGCCAACTGTTTGTTGAATTTTATATTGTATTCCATCTTACAAAATCTACATATCTTTAACATATTACTAAAATTTCTCTTAATCCACACATAAACCAAAATTTCCCTTTCCTAATAACTAATAACTACACTACATGAAGAGACACCAATTTTTAAAATTAATTTTCCTTGTCTAAATCCATGTATCATTAGAATCTACGTATACCCAAAAAAAAATTTCAAAATCATTGAAATGGGATGTATTGTTTAACCACTAAAGATGCTAGGAAGTTAAGCTATAATAATTAGTGATATATTTCTCTCCACCCTCTTTCCTAATTTTGAAGAATGATTTGAAATTTGAACGGCTTTATATATTTTTAACAAATTGGTTACAGGAAAGTTGAAACATTTTAAGAAAGTCCTTCCTGTCATGGGCTGGCTTTTGGTGAAGTGGAGACTCTGGTAATTGACATAATTGTAGGCTTGGACCAGGGGATTTCTATTTAGGATTCATTGTTTCTCTGAAGATGGAGCAATGTTGCCTTTAGTCAAAGTAATGGAGGGGATTTCATACTTGGGTTCTAAGTATGAATTATTAGGATGTATTATTTGGGATTTGGGTTATTATAGCTCTCCATTCTATTTTTTATTGTTGTTACTTTCTTTTCTATATTTTAGTTCTAAAGATTTGTTCTAAGTTTTGTTCTAAGATTTGAAAGTAATTCCTAAATAATCATGTTCCAATTGAAAAAGATTTTTCAACTATAAATTTTTTTCCAATTACAAGATTTTTTATTGACGGTCATAATATTTAAATGAAGATTAAAAAAAAAAAAGGTTGAGTGAAGACATTTGAATAGTGGCTTGCCTTTAGTTACATGATTAGCATAAGTATATTTAAAATAAATAAATAAAATAATTCTTTATTTTTATTGGTTAAACTAGATTAAATATATATTTTTCAATTATATTAAAATTTAACTAGAATGATAATTAATTCTAATGTTTAATTTAAAAAAAAATATTTTTAGTTTTAATTAATTATAAAAATATACAATTAAAATTATATATATATATAAAGAGGTAATATTTTCAATATATTTGATATTGAAAAATAAAAATAAAGAGGATCACATTAAATGATATTAATTATTATTTATAATAATAAAATTATGATTAAAATATAAATTAAAATAAATTAGAGTACAATACAACATATTCTTCTATTCTTTTTAAAAAAATATACATAAAATAGATATAAAATTGATGTTTATGTATATTATTTTGAAAAAAAATATTTTTAAAAATATATGAATTATTTTAAAAACAATTACTTTCAATATAGAACATGAAATGAATAAAATTGGTGAAAAAATAATATAATATGCAATTATTATTAAAAGTCAACACATAACACCTCAAATGTACTAACCAATCATAATGAAGATATATATTTTTAAAAATTTAAAAAGTTAAATAACATGCATGTAACTTTAACATAATAAAATAAATTTGAGAACAAAAAATTGAACTTACTTATAATTGGTTCAAATGGTTGATTTTAATCACTTGTTAACTAGTAGAATTCAAAATTCATTACAATAGTAATATGCCTTAACGACAATTACTAATGGGTATGTACATGATCATGGTGTGCCAAAAAGTGGCGATGTGAAAAAAGTGGAGTTTAAAAACGTCTAAAAGTGTTTCAAAATCCGCTCTGACTTTTTTCCACCCATCCTAATGCCAAGGCTACAATTTTTGGGCCAAGCCTTTTCGGGTATCCGATCAGTAATTGGGTACTTGATCTATTATTGGGTACCTGAAACCTGCGACATAGATTTAAAAAAAAGAAACGAGAGCTATTTTGTATTGCATTTTTTTGGGTTTTATTGTTGTGCTCCATTTCAGGTATCGAATTTTCGATCGGGTATCGGGTAAAGGTAATTTTTTTTTGTATTTTTTATGATTTGAATGAATATTTTATAAATTAGTTATTTATTTTAAATAGAATTTGTTAAAATTAGGTTTTTTTAATAGAAATTGTTGAAATTTAGGTTGTTTTTAATAGAAATTATGTTTTGAAAATTAATAGGTATGGCTAACCCAAATGATGATACCAAACCAGGAAACAATGTTCCTCGTAACCCTCCACCAAATGATCCAGTGCCCCCTCAAGACCGTCCACAAAACGATCCTCTACCCCCTCAGAACCCTTTTCAAATTGAAGATTTGATATTTGAAAATCTCGTCAAACTGAGGGTTTTGCGAACCACATATAACAATATACCCACATTGGGTCCTATGTTATCCACGTTAAACACCATTGTGGATAATATTGAAACACTTACCAATGAACAAAATGCTACTCTTCACTTGCGTGAGAAAATGCATGCCATGCTTGATGATGGGTTGGATAGTGGAGTACGAGGAGGTTGTGGCCCTAAATATAACTAAAGATGATACAGTTAGCCTTTTTGCGAACCCAAAATTCGGTAAACAAGTAGAATGCACAAAGCTCAAATTATCAATTAAATGGTGCACAAATGAGGCTATGCATGTCAACTTTTAGGATTCTTGGTGGTTGGTTTTTCACATCCCTCCACACAAAAATTTAGAGGTGCCATTCTATTTCATTAAAAATTTGTATGCCAAATTTGTGTTGCACCTCAAGGTCAACTATTGGAGCATGAGGCCCAACATGGGTGTAGGAGGAGGAGCTCCTCAGAATAGACCCTTTGTCCAATGGAAGAAAGATGACATTTTGTCCCCCCTACTAATGTCTTCCCACCTCCTCTAGTGCAGCCTCCTGATATCATTGCAGAGGCTAGCTCTCAGACTATTAGAGCCATCCATAGATTGACTAGCCTATTGATATCCCAGGCTAGGTCAGCGTTGCCTCCCCATGTTGATGATGCTGGCACAAGTTCATCATCGGCGGGCTCATCACATGTTTGTGTGCCCCATACTTGCATAACGTGCAAGAATATTTGTCTAGGTCCCATAGGTGATCTTTCTAAATATCAGTTTGTATTTGAGGAGGATACACTAGACACACATACAGAGGCTACACACCTTGGTGTAAGAGAGGAGGGGCATGCAGAGGCATGGAATCCTTCTATGTCGGTATGTGTATACATTTTTTTGTTACGACATATGTGATTTAAAGTTAATCTTTATAATAGAGTAATTTTAACCCATATTGACTTATACATACATATGTGATCTTCATTCATGTTTGGTTGATGACTGAGGAGGAGCTCAGATAGGTTGATAATGTCATGCTCTTGGCTATTTCATTTGGCCTTGAGACATCTACGATACAGTATGTTGTGTTCTCATTCTTTTTCTATTTGATATTGGAGCATATATGGTTTCTAATCTTTCTTTCCTCTTGCAGGTATCACCTGTCCGTGGGAGGCAGAGTGCGGGGGGTGAGGCATAACCCATTAACAAGGGAAAGGTAATTGGATGCTTTTAAAGTGATTAAATATTGATGCATCCTTTTAGAATGTTTGTGGTAATGAAATTTAATTACATTCTTTATTATACATGGTGTGGCTATTGGTGTTGAGTCCAGGCATATTCAACATCGTAGACGCTTTAGCATTTCCATTCAAAGTGAGAGCCCCATCGTATGTATAAGTATCATTTATTTGTTATTTTCCTTATTTTCTTAAATAAATTCAAAAATGATTTCCGTGATATTAACAACTAGTATTTTGTATCTCATAGGAAACACCTAGTGCACAGGAGGCTAGATGCCAAAGTTTTGTATCTTTGTTGATGCAGTCATTATATCCAGAGGAGGAGTCGATAGAGGTAAGTTGTCATTTGAATTCTTGATTATATGTTATAAATTTAGTATGCTATGAATTATAATGTTATAGTTTGAGTTTTAGGTTCATCTGACAAACATACTTGAACATATATAGACCACAATCAACGAGGTTCAAGCATTGTTGACGATATATGAGAGGACTCTTGACTGACGCAAGAGGTATTTATGATGGAAGTTTAATACTATAAATCTTCATTAAAAAAGGATCATTATGCATTTGAGTAACTCAATGTTAGATACATAAAATCATATAAATTTAGTAGTCTAACTTTGGGTTTTCCTTTTTTGTTTATGTAGGAGGCATCTGATCCACCTAGTGTAGTGAAGAGGCTTCATTTTGATCATCCACCAACAACATAGGATAGTATAGTTGTCATAGGATTTGGCATGAGATATTTTGAGATGACATATGCCACATTTTATACATAAACATTGATATTATACACATTCTGATGGCATGATCAACCACATTTTGTATATGGATCTATGTATTTCGATATATATTTGCATAATTTGTCTATGGATACATGAACTTTGATAAATATTTGTGTAATTTGTCTATGGATACATGTATTTTGATATATATTTTTTTCATTTATGTGCACAATGATATACATATTAATTTAGTATAGTATTGTTCAATTTATCTCAGATCATGTGTATTATTCATGTTTATGGAATATCATTCATTTTGATCATGTTTGTTATATTCGATTCAAATGCAATAATTTGTGAATAACATTTTAACAACATTTATTATCAAATTTTGATGCAATGTTTGATTTGAAATGATATCACATATGTTTAATTTGAAATGATCTCTGCAATCCCTTAAGATGTCACTATGGTTCACCTGCCCAAACACACTTAGAGCACCTTGAAGACTCTTTGGTATGGGGTGTCCGCGAACGATGAAGGCTCTCCATGACAGGAATAAGAGTGTCACTAGGGTTTGCCTACTCATCTGGAGCTAATGGCACTGACTATTCAATGCCAAGATTAGTGGTTTCAAAGTTACATAGTGATGCACCAATGAATTGAGGCACATTGTAAGTTTTGGCATCCAGCGAGATCATTGTGCCGAACCCAAATGCAATGTGATCTCTCAAAAATGAGATAAGTTATTGTAGGCCTTGACATGACCATCCTGTAGAATTCAACATTTCATCGATAGCCCCCACGAGCTTTGAGTTACGACCCTTGAAAGATCAACCTCAAAATGCACTTAGAGCACCTTGGAGACTCTTCAATACAGGGTGGCCGCGAATGATGGAGGCTCTTCGTGGCCAGAACAAGAGGTCACTAGAGCTCACCCACCTATACAGAGCTAATGAAACTGATGATTCAATGCTAAGATCAATAATTTCAAAGTTACACAGTGATGCACCTATGAATTGAGGCACATTGTAATTTTTGGCATCGAGCAAGATTTATTGCCAAATCCAAATGGAATGTGATCTCTCAAAAATGAGATTGGTTATTGTAGGCCTCGACATGACTATCTTATAGCATTTGACATTTCATCGATAGTCCCCATGAGCTCCGAGTTACGACCCTCAAAAGATTGACCTTGAAATGCACTTAAAGCACTTTGGAGACTCTTCAGTACAAGGTGGCTGCGAACGATGGAGGCTCTCCATGTCTAGAACAAGGGTGTTACTAAGGTTCACCTGCCCATTCAAAGCTAATGAAACTGATGATTCGATGCCAAGATTAGTAGTTTCAAAGTTACGCATTGATGCACTTATGAATTGAGGCACACTGCAAGTTTTGGCATCGAGCGACATTGATGTACCGAATCCAAATAGAATGTGATCTCTCAAAAATGAGATAGGTTATTATAGGGCGCAACATGACCATCCTATAGCATTCAAAGTTTCATCGATATCCTCCACGAGCTTCGAGTTATGACCCTCAGAAGATCGACCTCGAAACACACTTAGAGCACCTTGGAGACTCTTCGGTACGGGGTGGCCGCGAATGATGGAGGCTCTCTATAGCCAGAACAAGGGTGTCACTAGGGTTCACCCACCCATCAATAGTTTCAAAGTTATGCAGTGATGCACTAATGAACTGAGGCACACTGCGAGTTTTGGCATCAAGCGAGATCGCTGTGTCGAATCCAAACAGAATGTAATCTCTTAGAAATGAGATAGGTTATTGTATGCCTCAGCATGATCGTCTTGTAGAATTTTATATTTCATCGATATCCCCCATGAGCTCCAAGTTACGACCCTTAGAAGATCGACCTTGAAACACACTTAGAGCACCTTGGAGACTCTTCGGTACACGGTGGCCGCAAATGATGGAGGCTTTCTGTGACTAGAACAAGGGCATCATTAGGGTTCACCTGCCTATCCAAAGCTAACAGTGTTGATGATTTGATGCCAAAATCAATAGTTTCAAAGTTATGCAGTGATGCACCAATGAATTGAGGCACATTGTGATTTTTGGCATCGAGCGAGATCGCTGTGCCAAATCCAAATGTAATGTAATCTCTTAGAAATGAGATAGGTTATTATAGGCCTCAACATGACCATCTTGTAGCATTCAACATTTCATCGATAGTCCCCACGAGTTCCAAGTTATGATCCTTAGAAGATCGACCTCAAAACACACTTAAAGCACCTTGGAGACTCTTCGGTATAGGTTAGCCACGAACAATGGAGGCTCTCCTTGAAAAGAACAAGGGTGTCACTAGGGTTTACCCACCCATCTAGAGATAATGACACTGACGATTCAATGCCAAGATTAGTAGTTTCAAAGTTGCGCAGTGATGCACCTATGAACTGAGGCACAGTACAAGTTTTGGCATCAAGCGAGATTGGTGTGCCGAATCCAAATAGAATGTGATCTCTCAAAAATGAGATAGGTTATTGTAGGCCTTGACATGAACATCCTATAGCATTTTACGTTTCATCGACAACCCCCATGAGCTTTGAGTTACGACCCTTGGAAGATCGACGTCAAAACACACTTAGAGCACCTTGGAGACTCTTCAGTATGAGGTGGTCACGAATGATGGAGGTTCTTCGCAGTCAGAACAAGGGTGTTACTAGGGTTCACCTTCCCATTTAGAGCTAATGGTGCTGACAATTCGATGCCAAGATCAGCGGTTCCAGAGTTACGCAATGATGCACCAATGAACTAAGGCACACTATGAGTTTTCACATGGAGCGAGATTGTTGTGTTGAATCTAAACGAAATTTGATCTCTCAGAAATGAGATAGGTTATTGTAGGCCTTGACATGATCATCTTGTAGCATTTGACATTTCATCAATAGCCCCCATGAGCTCCGAGTTATGATCCTTGGAAGATTGACTTTGAAACACACTTAGAGCACCTTGGAGACTCTTTGGTATAGGGTGGCCGCGAACGATGGAGGCTCTCCGTGGCGAGAAAAAGAGTGTCACTAGGGTTAATATTAAGTAAAAACTTTATTTTTTTACCTCTCTGAAGTTTTTGGCATTGGGCACATTGCAAGTTTTGTGTTAGTATGTATTAAAATGATCATTTTTTAGGTCCCTCCACATAAATTGCATTAAGTAAAAACATCTTTGTTTCTTACATTAAATTAAAAAGTTTACATTTACAATATCTCAAGTGTTTCATCATTATTACATCAATACATAACTATAAAAAATCATAGTGTCAAAAATAGTAGTGTCAAAAATAGAATAGATTTTTCTTCATTCTGCTCCTTATTTAGTTTTTTTATCTTCATGCATGGCTACTCTTCATGATGTACCTACATTCCATTATCATAAAAAATATTAGTAACTTATTGTATTAAACAAGATAATCATCAGTACACCAAATCATTATGAACAAAAGAACATAAGAAGTAAATATACCTAGTTGAGTGTTCCTGTAAGGTTCTCTCTCTGTTTAGGGTCTCCAATAGGGCTTCATGATCAACATTAGTAATAGTAAAAAGTTCTTTTACTTGTGGTCTTCCTTGATGCTTCAACAACTTCACCTTTGTTGCTATAATAAGATGTAAATATATGAGAATTGTTTTGCACTTCTAATAGTCTTCAAATGTAGGAATTCCATTCTTTCTAAGCATGTATGTACGTAGCCATATTCCAACAATAAAAATTGAACTAGTAGGATATGTGAATTCATCATCATCTATGATCAGTTGTGCAAGCTTTTGTTTACCTCTTACACAATGTGCTAACTAATAATTTGATTTCTCATCATTCCCCTGTGGTGCAAATAATGCAAAGACATGTCCTGGTTGAAGAAGATCCGATAGATGGTTATGCTCAAGTGAACTTTCCATGTCATAATTTCTGATAGAGGGTATGATAGACAATCGAGTAAGATAATGTGGAGCCCATGTGTCCACCCACTCACTTGACTCACAGTGATCTTGACCACACTGAAAATAACTAGGACAAAACCAATCTAGTCATCATGTCCAAATGGTCCATGTAGTAGAATCTAAGCTTCGGAATGAATGCATTTTTGATGAGTCTCTAACTATAGTACAATCTGATCTATCACCTCTGGACCCTTCCTTAACCAAGAAAAAGAACCTGCGTAGTACTGAATCAAGAGTCCCCCCTGTGATTATGCTAAACTACACCAATCAACAATGCTACGAGCATCAAGAAGCTCTACTCCTAAAATCTTCAATTACTCCTTAATTAGAGCTCTCTTCACACATGCCCGTTCTCTATCATGTTCCCCTTTCCCATGATTGGACTAAAAAAAAACTCCAAATATGAGGCACCATCCTCTTTACGTGTATCCTACACAACCAATAAAACATGCAAGCATTCTTGAATTGACCTGTGTAATTATCTGACCAAATGATATGTCTATCCATAGCAATGTCATGCTCTTGTAAGAAATCAAAATAATTCTCAAAACAATGTTGCACAAACTCGTGAGAGTAAGATCTATCATCACTCATGTAAAAATGTTACTCTCTAATAATCTTTCGATTATCTTTCGCATTATCAAGGGTATGTCTATATGTTATGTGGACAAAAGTAACAATCTGAATGGAGTTGTAATACTGAGATTGTGTCTCATTTTGAGGCTACAATGTGTAGTTCTCTAAGGAGTCAACAACTGATATAATAGTGCCAATGGGAAAAGTATCCTTGCACATTTTAAATTGTTGATCCAACCACTAAGACCTATGACTATGCCTTGCATACTTGTAAAAAATATTTGTCTTGAAATCTGAAATAAAATTAGCCACACTGATTTCTTTTGCAAAAATTTCACCTCTAGAGCGCTCAACCATGCTTCATATACCATTTTTTTACTATTGTCCTCCCAAGATCTTGTCCACACCCCTCATGGAAACATGTGTAAAACTTGGATAAGCCACCACATTTTGAACACTTCTCATTTAAGCAAGCATTTATATAAAAGAAACAACCATCAACTCTACGGCATAAAAATTAATCTAGCAAGTCTCTTGATGATTTTGGAAGGCCACTAGCACCACAATTCTCCAACACTTCTTTACTATACAAAGTAGAACAGATGGAGCGTAATAGTTTATGGTGCATAGAAAACTCGACATGATATTTTCAACATGTATTTCAAATTTTAAGTGACAAATAATAAAATGGCTTCAAAGATTCAAAATCCCTTTGTGATATATGCAATCTTGGATGACTCTCTCTAAATTCTTTCAACAACATAGTTTGAATTACCTCCAAATAATGTTTAGGATGTGGCGTGCGGTCTTTGATGCCAATTCTCAACTTCAACATGTCTTTAGCATTGGGTGATATTCTTGAGATAGAGTACGAAAACTATGAAATTTCTTCCTTCACATCATTGGATAACTTCTTATCAAAATGTGGAAGTATCCCACCAAAAGCACATGTTTCATTTTGAATAGGATCATCAATCCTCTATCGTCTACTTAGTGCTCTTCTCAAAGTAGTATGATTTAGCTTCAAGTCAATACAAGTTTGTCTAATATATCTACCTTTTCTCAAATGATGACTTACCAAAGAGGTTGTAATAACCCTTCGAGCAACTCTCTTATCCTTCTCCCTACTATTTTTCCTCAATGCTATTGAGAGCACTAAAAATATTCTTCACAATAATGACATTTCTTTTCAATTTTTTATTGACACAAATCTTCAATTTGGAAAGCATAAGTCTCATCTTTTGCATCTTTAATAAGTGCATAAAAAGTTGACATTGCTCCACCACTGTCTTGTTGTTGAAAAATATCTTATATAGTCTTGAACCCCATAACTGAATGGTTCTTTTTGATTTTTTTCCTTCCAAATTGGTAATAATCATTTCATCAATTTCAATTATCCATTTTGGTGTTCTAGGACCTTCATGTCAATTATAATTAGGAGATATGTAACATTCCAATGCATTTTCATTTTCGACATTGTCAATCATGCAATTTACAATATGAACAGGTAAATTTTCATTCTCTAAATTTTTAATCCTGGCATTATCATTATCAATTGGTACATTTTCATTCCCCAATAGTATATATTCATTATCTAACTCTATGATTTCACCTTCGATCAATATATCATCAACTTGATTCACATTTAACATACATTGTCTCTTCCTTTGGTGATTTATCTTGTCCCTTTCCCTATATGCTACAATGTCTTCATTTGATACCTTCCTTTTGTGTTTAGCCTTCGATGACTACAACTCCCCAGTCAGACAACAATATCAGACACCTAATCATACATTATAGCAATTTTTTTTGATTGTATGGGCCCCAAGAAATTATTTTTCTCCAAACCCATGAAAATGCCCCCCAAAAAATCTGATTGTCGAGTCTGCAGTGACCGAATATTATGGAAAGAGTATGCCAATATTTCAGGTACCTGATCCCATATGGAATGGATGCCCAAATTTCGGAGGGAAGTCAAAATTTGGCAAGTGTGGGAATGTGAAGAAAATTGTATATTATTATATATTAGTATTTTATTAAATATAATATAGTAATATATGACTATTATTATTATTAAATATAATATAGTAATATATATAATAATAATATTAAATATAATAATAATAATTATTAAATATAATATAGTAATATATATGATTTTTTTTTTTTGGCAAAGTGGACGAGCCACTATATATATATAAAATTTTAAACTGGTTCAAGAGCTCAACTGGGAAACAACCAGTAAAGAAAACCCAACATCGTCGTAGTATGTACAAATTACAAGCATCGATATTAACAATCATAGTTTATCAATGGAAAAAAAACATAATTTTGCCAAAATTCAAACTTTATCAAATTTTGCATTTTTGAGCATATCAAAATAGCATGCATAAGGGACTCAATACAACCAAAATTTTCAAACATTGTACAAAACATGCCTAAAGTTTAGAAGAAAAGTCCAAAAAATAGGAGAATGGCAATAAACTATTTTTCTTCCATGTCCTCGACACCCTCTACAGAAGTTGATGTCAAACTAGTTTGTACTGAGTGACCCCAACCAAAAGCAGAGCATGGTAGTGGAGCCACCTCCCATCCCGAGCTCGAGCCTTCAACAACAACATGAGAAATACCCCCCTAAACTATTGGTTTGAGATGATCCAAATGGGATTTTTGGACAAGGTGTCCCAAGCCAACAACACTTAGAGTAGGAACTGACCAGTCACTAGTTTCACAAACCAATTGAATTGAGGGAACCAGAGGCATCTTCTTATGAGAAGATACTGCATGTGCATTAGAAGTTGGAAGACCCAAGATGTCAAGCAGTGCAAAACCAACTTTCTTCACACCTTCAAACATCTGAAAACCTAGAGCTTTTGTCGTGACTTGCAAGGTCTTGGTCAAGAGCCATGAGTTATACCTTTCACATGACTTCTGTAATGCCTCGAAATTCACCAAAAATTCATGTTTTTGCATGAGCATGGTCCTTGAAAATAGTCCTCCAACCAAGGCATTTTTGGACCACAAATCATAACTCTACATAGCCCACTTCAGTTTATCTCTGGTCTGACCACCTTGTAAGCAATGATTTCTAGTCTCGATGTTGACTGAAGAAGATCCATAGCATTAGATAGAAAAATGGAGACCAAATTTGAAGGATATAACACTTGTCTATAAGTTACAAAGAAGAAGTCCTCGCCAATGACATTCCAAATCACAAGATAGGTGGAAGAAGAAAGTAGAATGAACATAATATCCAACAACTCATCATCCAAGGGATGAGAGAGTGCATCTTCATCTACCGCTGGTTGAAGAAAAATTGTAATATATATGATGATTATTATTATTACTATAATAATAATAATAATAATAATATAGTAATATAATTATTATTATGAATATTATTATGATTATGATTATTATTAAATATTATATATATATATATATATGATGATAATGATGATGATGATTATTATTATTAAATATAATATATTAATATATATGATTATTATTATTATATAGTCATATATTATAATAATTATTATATTTAATAGTCATATATTATGATTATTATTTTATTTAATAGATAGTCATATATTATAATCATCCCTAGGGGTCCTATGGACCTGTTTGATTTGATCAAATGTGTCAAAAGGGGTCATAGGATAACCTATGACCCCTTTCTATGGATTTCATGACAACATATTTCCCTAGGGTCCTAGGACCCCTAGGGACCTATTTGGTTTGATTGAATGGGTTGAAAGGTGTCATAGGATGACTTATGACCTCTTTCGACGAATTTCATGATAACATATGTCCCCAAGGGTCTGAGGACCCCTAGGGACCTATTTGGTCTGTTCGAATGGGTCGAAAGGGGTCATAGGATAACCTATGACCCCTTCCGACACATTTCATAACAACACATGTCCCCAGGGGTCCTAGGACCCCTAAGGACCTATTTGGTTTGTTCAAATGGGTCAAAAGGGGTGATAGGATAACCTATGATCCCTTTCGACACATTTCATGAAAACATATGTCCCCAAGAGTCCTAGAACCCCTCAGGACCTATTTGGTTTGTTTGAATGGGTCAAAAGGGGTCATAGGATAACCTATGATTCCTTTCGATGCATTTCATGACAACATATGTCCCTAGGGGTCCTAGGACCCCCTGGGATCCATTTGGTTTGTTGGTCCTAGGACCCCTTGGGACCTATTTGGTTTGTTCAAATGGGTCAAAAGGGTCATAGGATAACCTATGATTCCTTTCAATGCATTTCATGACAACATATGTCCCTAGGGACCTATTTGGTTTGTTTGAATGGGTCAAAAGGGGTTATAGGATAACCTATGATCCCTTTCGACACATTTCATGACAACATATGTCCCCAGGATTCCTAGGACCCCTCGGGACCTATTTGGTTTGTTCGAATGGGTCGAAAGGGGTCATAGGTTAACCTATGATCCTTTTCGATGCATATCATGACAACATATGTCCTCAAGGGTCCTAGGACCCCTAGTGACCTATTTGGTTTGTTCGAATGGGTCAAAAGGGGTCATAGGATAACCTATGACCCCTTTCAATGCATTTCATGACAACATATGTCCTTAGGGGTCATAGGACCCCAAGGGACCTATTTGGTTTATTCGAATGGGTTGAAAGGGGTCATATGATAACCTATGACCCCTTTCGACACATTTCATAACAACATATGTCCCTAGGGGTCCTAGGGCCCGTAGGGACCTATTTGGTTTGTTTGAATGGGTCAAACCTTTCGATGCATTTCATGACAACATATGTCCCTAAGGGTCCGAGGACCCCTAGGGACCTATTTGGTTTGATTGAATGGGTTAAAAGGTGATGTATTTCATGAAAACATATGTCCCTAGGGGTCCAAGGACCCCTTGGGACCTATTTGGTTTGATCAAATGGGTTGAAAGTAGTCATATGATAACCTATGACCCCTTTCGATACATTTCATGACAACATATGTCTCCAAGGGTCCTAGGACACCTAGATACCTATTTGGTTTGGTTGAATGGGTCAAAAGGAGTCATAGGATAAGTAATGACCCCTTTCGATGCATTTCATGACAACATATGTCCCCAAGGGTCCGAGGACCCCTAGGGACCTATTTGGTTTGATCAAATGGGTTGAAAGGGGTCATAGGATAACCTATGACCTCTTTTGATGCATTTCATGGCAACATATGTCCCTAGGGGTCCTAAGACCCCTAGGGACCTATTTGGTTTGTTCAAATGGGTCGAAAGGGGTCATAGGATAACTTATGACCCCTTTTGATGAATTTCATAACAACATATATCCCTAGGGGTCCTAGGACCCCTAAGGACCTATTTGATTTGTTTGAATGAGTTGAAAGGGGTCAGGATAATCTATGACCCCTTTCAATGCATTTCATGAAAATATATGTTCTTAGGAGTCCTAGGACCCCTAGGGACCTATTTGATTTGATCAAATGCATCGAAAGGGGTCATAGGTTTCATGAAAATATTATATTTAATAATAATAATAATCTCATATATTACTATATAATAATAAAAATAAAAATAATATAATATTAGTATATATTGTTGATCTCAAATTAGTTTTGACAAGTGAGTGTCAACACACTTAAGCCATTTACTTAGTTCATGTTGAACTAGTAATGCATACCGAGTACAAAATATAAATATTAGACCATGTCGAGTTTCAATGAGTGCTGAGTCACTCATGTGTCGAGTCACTCTAGTGCTAAGTAGATAGACCATGCTGAGTGATTTAGGAGCCAAGTAAATAGCAGATGCCAAGGATCAGTGACTTCATATGCCGAGTAAAATAGATTAGACATATTTGTTTGTTATGGCACAAACAACAATGTAAACTATTTTTCAGTTGACCTAAGGATAGATTATGATCTTTTGGAGATAAGGATGAATCTATATGCAGATTCCCTATGCAATTACATCTAGCCAATCAGAAAATGGGAAGGTTTAAGCGGTAATATGGATGAATCTCAACCGTAGATTCATACCTAACCCTAAGTCTTCTAGTCTTCTTAAGGAGGACAAAACCCTAAAATTCTTATGAGTGTGTAAGGGATTAAAGGAGACATATAGAGAAGTTTGCATGTCAAAAGAAAAGCATTCATGGAGACTTAGAAGTTATGAAGAAGGAATGAATTGCAGAATCAATTAGAGAAGAACATAGGATAGAGAGAAGGATACAACATTGACACATCTAATCGTGAAGGATCAATTGGACATTGTGTAAAGGTGATCTATTATCAGGAAAGCAAGTGCCAATCGTAGGATCTATGCTGAGACATTCTAATAGGTGATTTCAGTCAAATCTCTTAAGTAGAGTAGTCCTAACAGGTTGCATGAAATCCTTTAACAGGGTGCTTGCATAGTTGTAAGTTAAAGTCCTCTAACAAGGCACACTTCTGTTGAAATCCTCTAACAGGGTAGGATTTAATAGTCTTTGTAAGCCTTTAATAGGGTAGGCCTTTCACAGGGCAGACCATGATTCATGGTCAAAACATTGTAAGCTTAATTGGATACACTTTACAACTACAATTGTGAAGATTTGTGGGTGTCATCCCCACCCCAATTTTACCTTCTCACTTGGAGGGTTTCTATGTAATCATATCTGGTGTTATGTGTGTGATTGCTTACGTGCTTACATGATTTAGATGTATGTGCTTTACAAGTTATTTCAGTTTATCTATTGAATTCATGAGATAGATGTGTGGTGAAAGTTTTATGGTTTCATGTTTTAACTGTTGATTCACCCCTTCGGAAGTTTACCTTTCCTATTGTAATTCCAATAATTGCTATCAGAGCCTTTTTCTCTGAAAGAGAAGCTTTGCACCTTTGAGGAAAGATCTTGAAATGGAAGTCTACAAGTTGGGAAAGACCATTGAGAACCAAGAGCTGAAATACATCTTATACTTCATCAACTGAATGAAGCTAGAGATGCTTCAAAGAGTTCCTTGAAGAGATAGAAAGAAATTGCTATTGCAGAGAATGACACACTGTACAAAGAGATAGACACTACCAAGCTATTTATAGATGGAGACTCAAATGAATTTGATGCAGCAATTGTAGATCTAATGGAAAAGAACAAAATCCAAAATGAGGAAATCATAAATCTCAAGATAGAGCAAGAATCACAAGCCATACTGCTATGTGAAGTGGTTGAACAAAAGAAGAAAGCCATAGAAGAAAAAGCCATGATTAAAGAAGACAAAAGAGTCTTAGCCAATATACTGGAAAAGAAGTCAATAGAACTAACTAAGATTTCCAACATGCAATTGGATACTCTAAGTCAAATGATGCATGCCAACTATGAACTGAATGTCAAGGACATTGAGATAACTACATTGAAGTTGCAGAATGACCTAAAGAGAGAAAAGGAATTTGCTGAAAGTTTCAACAAACCAAATGAAGCTATCAAATACTTTGAGAAACTACTAAAATCCCCTAGATCTAATAATGACACATCTAGGTTGGGATACACAAGCATTGAAGAAGGAGAGTCATCTAAAAGTACTGAAGAAAGGAACACCAAAGGTAAGAACTCCGAACCAACTTCTCATAATTGTGGTAAGAAAGGACATACTGCTAATATGTGCAAAAGTAAGAATACAAATAAGAATGCTAAGCCCAAGAGCATGGTTCATTGTCACAAGTGCAACAAGCAAGGTCATCAGGCACATGAATGCAGAACTAGGACCATGAATACACAAAGATTTGAAGGTTATTGCTACAACTGTCAGAAGTATGGACATAGAGCTTTTGAATGCAGATCCAAATCCTTGTGGTCATCAAACAAGCAAGAAAAGATAAGGAACAATGGCAACTCCTATTATTGGGATTATAATACAAGATATAGCTATCATTAATGTCAAGAGTATGGACATGTTCTTGAGAATTGTATTAGAACACACTTTAGTGGTAACTACAGAAGGTGGTTGAGTCAAACCACATGCTTTGGTTGTTCAAGGACTAGTCACATTAGTAAACATTGTCCAACTAGGTCAAAGGCACCAAGTTGTGAATTTGATAAAGGCAAAGGAAAGGTAGATGTTGAACACATTAGAGATGAGATGAATAAGACATGGAAAAAGAAAGATGATTGCAACACATCAAATGGAGAAGAGATCACTTCACCCAATGGGTCAAGTGATCACACCTCATCAAATTAGGCAATCAAGAGGTATGTGGGACTGATATCTAAAGTGTTATATCATACATCAGTTCCAAAAGAAGTTACTACTAAAAAGACTACATTAGCATAAATGAAGATGCAAGATGTTGTTGAAAATTCAAGATAAATCTTTAAGTTTTTCATGTTGTTGCTGAGCATGAAATATTTTCAATGGATGTCGAGTGGAACGCTAGTTGATGCCAAGCTAGTAGCCTGGCTAGTTGATGCCAAACTCGTAGTAGCTGCTGAGTGATGGAAATATCTTTGGATGTAAAGTAATCCTGAAATTGGTTGATGTCGAGCTTACAACTGTGTAAGCACTTAGTATTAAATGCAAGGTTTTCGAAGGGTATATGATTGTCATGTCCCCAATTTTTGGTGACAGTTCGATTTAATTAATTTAATTAATACTGGTTGTCCAAGGACGACTAATTAATTATTTTAATTAAATAAATAAATATTAAAAGATAACTTTATATTTAATAAAGTGACTTGGATTATAAAAATATTTAATAAAGTCACTTGAGGGATAAGATCAAAAATGTTCTAGAAGTCTCTGGAGAGGATGGAGAGAAAAGAATAAATAGGCACTCCGGGGCTCCATTCGAATCAGGCAGTTGTTTATCTCTCTTGTTTTCATATTGTGATTCAATCACAGGTGTATTTTAGAACCTAGGGTTTCTGCAATTATCACAGTTGGCCATTGAGAACGATAACTCTCAGTTGGTTCGCAATTTTGAGAGTGTGAAATATCACTTGAATTATTGCAGATTGGAGGTGACATTAAAGTCATTTCATCGGGGCATAATCTGTGGCCTAAGGCCAATTTTGGGAGGATTATTGTGAGAATTGATTTTTGAGGATTTAAGCTATTTGCAAGGGTTTGGAGTTCATCATCTTCTTGCAGAATCAGTCAGCAAAATTTGGAGGTCATTCAGTGGGAATTTCTGATCAGTCCGTACCAAGGCCTGGACTCGCATTTTTACTCATAACTCCATATTGTTTCGGAGTTTGAATTTATGCTTTGGAGGGGTCATATATTTACCTTACGCGGTACAGAACATTCATTCTAAGCATCCATTACCAAGTGGGATTATTAATAACAGTGCCGTACATGACAGGTCCGTACTAGGGCTCGAGTCACCAAACTGCTCATATCTCTCCAAATATTCAGAGGTTTATTTAATGCTTTTAAAGGACTATCAAGTAACCCTAGGCGTCCCTGTTTGGGGTAAATTCGGCTGTCATTACTGTGCATAATTTTCAGTATAGGTGCCGTACTGTACGACCTGTATTAGGGAACTGTACAACAAGGTGCGAGGGTGCAAATTCCAGGGTGCAGGATTCCAACAGTAATACATACAAGATATCCCATCCCTTATCAATGGAAGAGTTCGTCTATTGCAGCAAGATCAGAGCATTGTAAAGGAGGATGAATTGGATATGCGTTGGGAGGAATTGATTGGGGAGACTGTGGATGAAATAACATTCCTCAGCAAACGAACAGCTGTTTCAAACCGTCCTGCTCTTACAGTCATCCAAAGGTGTGCCACTTTTACAATCATATGAAGGGTGTGTTGCTGGAGGAAAGCTTGGTTGGGCAGGTTTGCCTTGTCCTCGAATAGGTGCTTAGTGCAGACTCTTGCAAGCTGTTACAGTTTGAAATTAGTGCTGTACTGGAGACTAGAAGGTGTCAGCAGTGCCATACAAGCTACAGCTGATGTATGTGAACCCTATTTAAATTTGAAGCTGCCATTACGGGTGTTGTACCATAGATGGAAAGCTGCTACAAGACCATACAGGTCTGAGGATCTTTAGGAATGATCTTCATCAGTCAAGGGACCTCACTGCAGTACCAAACACATAGTCTTTTCAGGTTCTTGTTATTAATTTGGGTTGCAAAAAAAATTAAGTACAAGTTATAGATGTCTAGTTCTCCTTATTGCAGTCCAGTATGTAACAGATGTTATTATTTAGCTTAAGTTGGACTGTTAGACAATTTGGTGAAAACTAGCTATTATCATAAGCATTTATTTTAGAACTTGTGACAGTTCAATCAGATCTTCTGAATTTTGTTCGCATTGTTATATTGTATTCATTGCATCTGTTACATCCATCTTATTTGGTGAATTTGTTTGAGACATTACATCCTTACCATTTAACGGTTGCATGCCAAGTATTTGACGAATTGCCACAGTTCAGTATTGGTTTTTAGTGACCTTTATAGTAAGGGTCATTTCAATGATCGATTTCTGCTCATTTTTCATCATTTCAAATTTGAGCAAGAGCAAGAAAAGTAGAAGGCGATTCCTAAAATTGTTCAAAGCATTTGCAAAGATTTTAGTGATGATCTCACACCAACATACAAATTTTACAAGGTATTTATTATAAGCTAAGCTATGCAATTTTGCTTTTGCACGAACCCTATTTTGACAGAATGATGTCTAGCTCAAAAAATGTAGAAGGGAAAGAGGTTTTGAATGTTCAACTTGTAAGTAATGAAGTGAAACAACCCATATTTAAGGCCATTCTTGACATCACCTATAAAAAAGATCCTTCTGGCACTCTGTCAATGATCCTACCCAATGTCATTATGGTTCAAGACATTAGGAAATGTTATAATGGCAAGATTGGTAGCATTGGAGACTTAGAAATCAAAGAAGAATATGATAGATTATGTGAAAACAGTTTTATGAAGGAAGAGTATAAAATTGTTGAGAGAAAGGGTT
Organism: Cupressus sempervirens; assembly: GCA_028749045.1. Classification (NCBI taxonomy): domain Eukaryota; kingdom Viridiplantae; phylum Streptophyta; class Pinopsida; order Cupressales; family Cupressaceae; genus Cupressus; species Cupressus sempervirens. The sequence goes on from CM053793.1 coordinate 218,619,878, forward strand.
TGACCTTGCCCTAGATTTTTCCTAGTGTTTTCAAGACTAAATGGATTAGAACTGTGTTAAGCCAAATCCATGATGGATCTTTATGGCTAGAAGGTGGACCGATTGAGATATCAAAGAGGATAATTCATAGGGTTACAGGCTACCCAACCCTAGATTGGCCCAAAACTTTGAGGAGCAGCTCCAAGGAAGTGATAGACAAGAACACTAGAGCAAAATGGAACAATAGAGGGATGACAATTTATACTATCACTGATCCACTACTAGACTTACTATTAGGGTAATATCACACAAATTCTATCAATCTAGTAGATTGAATAGTGTACCATGTATTGTAGTGGATGTTGGTTATAAAATTGTGAACAAAGATCATACTTATGATCTAGCCGAGCTTCAATTATAACAATTGATGGAAAACCTTAGAGCTATAAGGAAAACCAAGAGTGCACAATGCAAGTTTGGTGCAATACTGGTCTGCATATTCTTTTATGTGCAAAACACATTTCCATCTTTTGGCACTATAGGATGGAAGACAAACAGGTCAATTGTGGTGCAGATCAATGAGTTCATAGAGAAAATGGGTGAAAATTTTGAGACATTGATGACTAGCTACTTTGAATATTTTAAGAAATCTATGAAAGAAAGAATGAGGATACCTATTTCATTGGTTGAGCAACATTACAATGATATATGCTTTCTTGTTGATGCTGACTACACATATGTGTAAGCTGCCACACCAAGGGTCAGATGGTTAAGGCCACTTGGATATAAAATCAATGTTGATGAAGCTTCAATAGCCATCACAACACTCTTAGCAGAGGAAATTGAAAAAACTACCAAAATCTTTGGGAATTATGATGTGATGAAATCAAATATTGAAATGGAATTGAAAACTGCTTCTACACTGAAGAAAAATGATAAGCTAGTTAAGAAGCTTAAGGCTAAATTTGGTGAGGGTGCAAATGAGGAAGAAGATGAAGAGGATGAAGAGGAGGAACAAGGAAAAACTCAAGGACCTCTTGCATTTAATCAAGGCATGGGAGAGGATAAGGAAGAGGAGGAAACAAAAGGTGCCAAGGAAGAAGAAGTTGAGGAAGCACCTACACATGCCGAGCCAAAGAAAAGGAAGGCTCGGGCACAACATATGGCTAAGGAAAAGAAAGTTGTAAAACCTAGCCCAACCAAGCCAAGTGCACTACCACTGTATGCACCCAAAAATGGTCGCCTAGACTATGGGCCCCCATTATTCAATTTATCAATTTATCAAATTTTCTGAATCAATGGTTTGTAGTATATTCAAATCAATTTCCTTGATCAAATTCGATTTATTTCATTTCTAAGATTGATCATTTTATTCGAAGTCTTATTTAATTAAAAGAAAATCTTCTCTTTTAATTAAATAAAATAAAATCCCCATTTAATTAAAAGAAAACCTCTCTTTTAATTAAACAGTTCATCCACATTTAATTAATTAAGAGAAAAACCTCTCTTTTAATTTAATTAAATATCTTCTATTTAATTAAAAAGAACTTGCTCCCTTTTAATTAAATAAAAATCCCACTTAAATATCTCTTTTGATGAAAAAAGGAAATAAAATAAATTCTTTTTATTTAATTTCTCTACACTTAAAAATGTGATCCAAGTGGGATTTATCTTTCCACTTTCTCCTCAACCACTCCTCTTTTCTCATTGGTGGAATTTTGTCTCACATGGATCAAGCTCTATTATCCCATATTGGTTGTGAGAAGCCTCTCACCCCCATAATTTCTTTTATAAGAGAGAGCCCTCTCCTCATGTTAGACACCGATGATTATGCTATCGTTATGCTGCAGGTTTGAAGACCAATTTTTGAAGGAGTTTGAATACAAAAGCTTTTTGTGGAGAACTTCTATTTTCTTGTCTTTTTCTCTCTTGCACCCATCATGGGCTTTTAGCTTAGATCTTGCATTTATAGATTAGATTTTTCTTTCATAGATTAGATCTTATTTTCATGCATATTTGAAGATCATGGAGACTAGCATTCTTGCTTTTCCTCTTTGAATCTCTCATCTCATGGTGTACTTGCATGGGCACAAAAATAGGTCAAACTGAGGGCCTTCATTGCAAACCCTTGCACTCTATGAGTAGAGAGCTATGGATCGATTTGTGAGGGCTCATTCTTCAATTTTCTTGCATGTAATGATTCATAGAAGTGTGACAACATTTTAGCACACAACCACTAGAGCAAAGACACATGCAAACAAACAGAAGGCCAAGGAGAAGACTAAGGCTACAGATTAAGGAGGCCAAGTGGAGAAGAAACAAAGAAGAAAATATGTTGCACAACCTGATTCAGATGAAGAAAGAACTAAATCAAATGATATAAGCTAATTCAAAGTGGTAAGTCACAAACCACTTTCTGATCTTGAAAATATGTGTGAAAATGTCAAGAATAATGTTGTTTTATCTGGTTTAAAGAATATTGATTTTGATAAATTGGGAAGAGATGAAAAGAGTCAAGTGGAAGAGGCATTGTATGCCATGATCTCTATATTCAAGAATACTCCACTAGGGTTCGCCAACAATACCAAAAGGCTTATATGATATTGTTGAGTAGAAGTGGTATTATTGTTTAAATTTAGAGACGAAAATTAGAGAAACAACTTTAGCTCAAGTGATGCTAGAGCTAACAAAGGGTCAAATTGCTAAGGTTGTGAAGAGATATGCTATTAGGTTTACACCTAAATATAGAGCCTTCAACATTCTTCAAAATAATATTGAAGACGTGGTTAAGAAATCAACCTAGATACTGAAACTAATCTATGGGTTAACCATTGCGAAGCAAGGAGAAGTTGATCCCTCTGGAGATAAACAAGATGACAAGGATGAGGATAAACAAGATGGAAAAGATGATGATAAGGATGAAGATGATGACAAGGAGAATGATGATAAGAAAGATGATACAGTTGGGGAAGAAATAAAACATCAAACTGATGACAAGGCAACAGTTGAACAATAGCAAGATGAACAGAGTGTGCAGGACACACAAGTGTTGAGTGTCAGTCCCCCACATGATAAAGTCAAGTCAACTTAAACTATTATTGTTAAGGATGTTTCTTGATGCTTCAACTCAAAAAATCAATCCATTGATTGCAAATGACTTGAAAAAGATATTGGACCAATCTACACTATAAGCAAAGTTATGTGAGAATCTAGTTCTGGTTAGTGTAGAAAAACTCCAAAAGGTAGTAACTGATATCACAAGGGACAAGGTGAATCCACAAGAACCACCTTCTGCCATCCCTTTAGTTACTCAAGTGCAAATTTTGACTCAAACACTAGTAGATACATCTACTAAGGTTGAGACAAGTGATAAAGTTGTTACTATTGAGAATAAGCAGGCAAAAGAGAAAGACAAAATAGGATAGGTAGATGCATCTGTACCTAAAGCACAAGAACAAGGTGCTATTCAAATCATTGTGATAGATAAGAGTAGATTTGAAGAGTGTGAGGAAACACCTAAGGTGAAGGAACAAGAGGCCATCCAAGCATTAGTAACCCTACCAACATTTGGCACTCCTTCCATGCAAGCTCTTCAGAAGCCGAGCACAAAAGCCATACCATTACAAATCTTAGTGCCTGGCTCCAGCTCTTCTAAAGTTGAAAAGGTAACTCACTATGGAGATATCACTCTTGATGAAGAGATAGTTATACCTAAGTTTGATTATGATACAATTACATTAGATCAAATAGGTATTTTGCAACAAGCCTTAGAGAAGAAAAAGCATCAAGAAATGATGAGGAGAGAATTCAGGCAGAAACAAGCTCTTCAAGATATTAAAGACATCTTTTTAGATGTATTCAACTTGCCAACTCCTGAAGAGACCAAGACACTGATTGAAAAACTCACAGATATAGTGGAAAAGGTTAGCAATGAAGACCTTAATACTACTACAAAACTTTTAGAATGGCCTAAGAAGAAGTTCCAATAAAAAGTCAATGAGAAGATATCTGGTGAGATAACACTGACTCAAATTGCATTGTCAACAAAGGTTGAGGATGTAAAGAAGGTACTTGAGAATATATTCTCATTGTACACCAAATTGTGTGACCCTACGCTCTTCACTCAAGAGACCAGACATCATATTCTGAGCCTAGAGAGAAATCTCAACATATCAGGTACAAGGTTACCTTTGAACCCAACTCAGAGTGAGAAGCAATTTAATACACTGCTTCAAACACAAAGTCAATTAGCTATATTAACAATAAAAGAGGCTAGCATAAGAGCCAAATTGACATTTATACAGGCATCCCTCACCCCTCATATGGAGATACTGCACAAGGAACTAGGTTATGTAGAAACTTTGCTAAAGAAAGACCCCAATCTTTCTACTCTAGATGGCCTAGTACACCTTGCAGCCGAGCTTGCCATCCAACTCAAATCACTGGATGTTGCATGTGACAACTGGGATGCAGCTCTCAAGATAATATTAGAGGTCCATAAATCATTTTTGGACAAACACACTATACGTGTATAGCCCATTTGACATAAGTGTCAAAAAGGGGGAGACAGAGAAAAATGGGGGAGAATATCTTATGGGGGAGAATAAAAGAATGGGGATGAAATACAATGTAGAGATAGGAACAAAGCAACATGAAAGACTATAAGTGCATTGAAGTTAAAGAGTGTTAGCAAAAATAAATCAAATCTACTTAGAATGGAGCACAAATTTTGGATACATAACAGACATATTAACTCAGGGGGAGTTATAAATTTTGAGGTATATAGGTTATTGTAAAATTTTAGAATTTTGAAGTTTTGTATATAAGCCGAGTCATGGATATGTTATACTCGAAAAGATTAAGATTGCAAGTGATATTCAAGTGTTTTTGACACTCATGTCAAAGGTGGAGATTGTTGATCTTAGATTGGTTTTTACAAGTGAGTGTCAACACACTTAAGCCATTTACTTAGTTCATGTCAAACTAGTAATGCATGCCAAGTACAACATATAAATATTAGACCATGTCGAGTTTCAATGAGTGTTGAGTCACTCATGTGCCGACTCACTCTAGTGCTGAGTAGATAGACCATGCCAAGTGATTTAGGAGCCGAGTGAATAGCAGATGTCAATCATCAGTGACTTCATATGCCGAGTGACACAGATTGGACATATTTGTTTGTTATGGCACAAACAACTATGCAAACTATTTTTCAGCCAACCTAAGGATAGATTATGATATTTTGGAGATAAGGACGAATCTATATGCGGATTCCCTATGCAATTACATGTAGCCAATTAGAAAATAGGAAGGTTTAAGTGGTAATATGAATGAATCTCAATCATAGATTCATACCTAACCCTAAGTCTTCTAGTCTTCTTAAGGAGGACGAAACCCTAAACTTCTTATGAGTTTGTAAGGGATTAAAGGAGAAATATAGAGAAGTTTGCATGTGAAAAACAAAGCATTCATGGAGACTTAGAAGTTATGAAGATGGAATGAATTAGAGAATTAGTTAGAGAAGAACAAAGGATAGAGAGAAGGATACAACATTGACACATCTAATTATGAAGGATAAATTAGACATTGTGTAGAGGTGATCTATTATCAGGCAATCAAGTGCCAATCACAAGATCTATGCTAAGACATTCTAAAAAGTGATTTTAGTCAAATCCCTTAAGCAAAGTAGTCCTAACAGGCTGTATAAAATCCTTTTACAGGGTGCTTACTTAGTTGTAAGTTGAAGTCCTCTAACAAGGTACACTTCTAACAGGGTGTTGAAATCCTCTAACAAGGTAGGACTTAACAGTCTTTATAAGCCTTTAACAGGGTAGACCATGATTCATGATAAAAACATTGTAACCTTAATTGGATACACTTTACAACTACAGTAGTGAAGATTTGTGGGTGTCATCCCCACCCCAGTTTTACCTTCTCACTTGGAGGGTTTTTGGGTAATCATATCTGGTGTTATGTGTGTGATTGCTTACATGATTTAGATGTATGTGCTTTACAAGTTATTTCAATTTATCTTTTGAATTCATGAGATGGATGTGTGGTGAAAGTTTTATGGGTTCATATTTTAACTGTTGATTCACCCCCCCCCAGAAGTTTACCTTTCCTATTGTAATTCCAACATATATAATAAGAATAAGAATAATAATCATATAGTAATCATAATAATAATAATAATAACATAATAATAATAATAATAATCATATATAATAATAATAGTCAATAATAATAATGATGCCCACACTTCCCAAATTTTGGTTTCGCTCCAAAATTTGGTCTATGAATTTTTGGAAAATATTTTGGCTGCCACTTTTTGGGTTTGACATCGGGTACTCGATTAGGGTTGGTATTTACGAAACCTATTTGGTCATCTCAAAAAACGTGTTTGAGATAGGTTTCACTGACATTTAGACTTCGAGTAGCCATCAAACAATTTTTTTCATCAAAATTCAATAAAATGAAAAGGTTTTATTTTAATAACACTCTTAAGATTCCATCGATATAATTGCTATCAAATTTCAAGTTTGATAAGTATTTATTAGTTAATTTTTAATGAAGATGTCTGTAAACTGCTGATTGATATACTAATTGAAAAATAGCTATAACTTTCAAACAATATAACATTTTTGAAATTTGAAAGTTGCGTCACATTTTATACTTCGCCTAGTATAAGAAACAAATAAATTAGTTAATTTTATGAAGTTTTCAATTATTTAAGGTGGTCAGACATGAGAGTTTTTTTTTAAATTCTAGAAAAGTTATAGTAGAAAATTCATATTTAATTATTTATTTGGAATAAAATACCCAAAAAGATGCATCACGTTCAGGCATGAGTCTACTTTTTTTAATCTATAATTATATTAAATAATATTATCATTTGATTTTGTTTAAGGTGGTTAGACATACACCTACTTTTTATTTTCGCCATGAAATTTTTGTAGTATTGCATTAAAATCCAAAAATTTGACAAATCAATTTTTTTTCTCTAGATAAGGCCTAGTAGTTTAGAAATTACATTCAATTTCCTAAATATTCTTTTCTTAGAACTTTTTGATATAAAGCCCATAACTACTTTAAAATTATGTGTCAACATAATCCTAATTTTTTGGTTTTTCACTGCCACTTAAGGCCATAGTTTGGTTGACCATGATCTTGCACATATCCTAATAATGAATAATGATTATAAGTTTCATGATATTTTCAAAATATAATATATTGATTTTTCTTTAGTTCATATACATTGGTTAAGGCGAGGTTTATGTTTTTGATTCATATATTTAGGGATTTGTTTGACGTGAGGATATATATTTTCTTTTCAATTAGTTTGGTGATAGATAGGACATATATACGACATAGACAATATATAATGTTTAAGTGTTGGTGGGTTTGATTGGGATATTGTTTCATTTTGTAAATATATGAATCTTTGTTATAGATATATTTCTAATTCAAAGCTTTTATTGTTCAACATTTGAAATGAAATTATATGTTATAATATTATTTATCAAACAAAGGGACTTTTAATGTAATTGTAATGAAAATAATTTTCTATACAAGTGTAAAATAATTAAAGTATATCTCAGAGTCATAAATAATAATTGATAATGAAATAAATATTGTAATATATACAAAAATAATTTTTAAAAAAAAGTTTAGTTCTCAATAGGATGATGAAATGTCGATTGTCACATATTGCAATATACATGTAGAAGTGATCACATCTACAACACTAATTTATACATTTGTGGAAGTGATCTTTGTGCCTATAAAATTAATTTGTGTATACTTGAACCTTTTATGTATAGATGAAGTGACAATATTTTTATGCCTAAAGAAAGTTATCTTGATATTCTATACTAATATCTTAGAAAAGGTGTATATGCAATGTGTTTGGAAACTTCCTGGAAAGAAGTTTATTCTTCTTTGGTCAAGCAAACTCAAAGCGGAATGATTCACTATTAAATTGCAAGGATCAAAGAAAACATGGATCCATACAAGATACCATTACGATACTTATGCAAATGTTGATATAGGATAAACTGTGTAAGAATTTGAGTCTCAAAGACACATTTTTTTTATTAAGTCACCCTCTTAGCAATTTTAGTTTTTAGGTGAATCCATAATTTAATAATTCATTATTCCATTATAAATAAAATATCATTCATATATACATTGTATTATTCATATCATTAGTCCATTAAATAATATATAGTTTGTCATCATTAACCCATCAATTCATTTAAATGAAAATATCATTCTTCACTTATTTAAATAAAAAGACCTTATATGAAAGCTTCTTACCTCTTACCATTTCCCATCTACCACCTATTCTATCTCCTTACTTACTACTCATTCCTATACCACGAATCTCACATTATCCCACATTCATCGTGATATGGGAATCCCTCTTGAGGACATCTATTTAAATAAGCCTCCTTATCCTTTTGCATCCATCATTATTTGTATCCATTGTTATTTTACACCTATTGTTGTTGATATTTAGTTTGAGCATATTAAGTTAGTGGTCTTGGTTTTATAACTTATTTTCATTCTAGTTCTAATTCAAAGTTGCTTTTGCATCCATCTTTGCATCTAGTTTCTTTGATCATCTTTTCCTATTCATCTTTTGATCATTTCACATCTTCATTATTCATAATCTCTTGTGTGTGTGTATGCATCTATTTCATTTTTGTTTTGGTGTTCGCAATAATGCCTCCAATTTCAATATGTTGGAAGGATTTGAAAATATAAATACGATTTTCCTCCATCTTCATCTGACATGCTTGGTAAGACCCAAATGCTGATTTAGTGGGTTGGGTTACCATCCACCATCATAATTCATTTGATCATTGCATGATATTCCTTTAAGATTTTAATGTTTTATTTGCAAGATATACATTTTGCAAATTACTATTATTTTACAAGTTATACATTTTTGGGAAAATATATTCCTTTAGAAATTTGAGAGACATGTGTTATCATTAATGTCAACAAAAATTCTTTGATCAAACAATATTACAGTTAGTGCTGAAATGTTTAGTGAAGAAGATTGGATTAGTATGGATACTATACAAAAGATTAGATGCTATATAGGTATAAATGTGTGGAAGGATGTTTGCAGATGATATATTTGAATTTTCTAAGGATCCTAGTAAAATTTGAAAAAGTTACAAGAGATTTATTAGAGACTAGTATTCTAGTATTCAAATAATGTTTGGGAAGACAAAGTGACAATGTTTGGATCAATGAGGATTGGTACGAGAGATTTAATAGACGTAAAGGATGTGGCATGTCAAGGACTCCCTTTTACATTTTTATAATGATTAGTTTGTAGAAATGAGAAAAGATAGTAAGGTTTTTAAGGTGACAGAGTTGGTACTTTATGGAAGGATACTTTTAGTGACCAACCTAAGGTGTATTGTGTTGTATAATAGATCTTGGGATGCTCTTGGATGCTTTGGTGTGTTTGAGGATGTTATTATGGATCATTGACGTGTATTGGCTGAAATACAATGGATAAATTTGTAATATGAGTTGTATTTAATAAATATTTTACATAATTAGGTGTTTGATAAGGTTGATCTTGTTTATTTCTACAAGGTTGAGAACATATACAAAGGAATACAATTTTTCATGAATGTGAAGTTTTTGTGGTGTGGGTGTGGATGTGAGCCATGCATTGGTGATCTTGAGAGGAGGTATGAGTGAAATTTGATGAGATTCTATAGAAATGAACATGCACAAAGAAGATACTATCATGTAGTTCATGATTTATGGATTGTTGTCCATATATGAAAGGAAATAAGCCTTTATTTTTAATTGATAAGTGAACTTTAGGCAATTTGGTTGAATGAAAGTGTATTCCCTTTTATAATAAGTCATACTTTTAATAATTTACAGTTTATTATGGGTACCAACTCCACTATGGGTTTTCCCCTAATAAGATTTATATGGAAAATTTTTGGTCTTATGTGTTCATTTGATGTCGTGGATCTATATTCTCATGCTTAACTTTATGATATAGAGTTTAAAGGTTCAAATTATCTAATCAGTTAAAGTTTATGTGATGAATAAACAACTAATTCACCCCTCCCTCCCAATTGTGCGATGTTGCTATTATTATAACAACTAGCATCAAAGCGAGGTTCCTCTTTTGAAGCCTAGTAACTTGAAGTGATTAGGAGGAAAACCTTCAAGAAGGTCAATCCAATATTTGATGGCATGAATTACTCCTTTTCAAAGAATCAAGTGAAGACTCATTTGAGATGTATTGGAAATGAGCATTGGGTGATAAAAACTATGCCTACAACCCTTCTATAGATGTTGCAAATGCTAGTGCAGATGAGAAGGAGTTTGATATTGGCATCAGATCCAAGAAATTCCTATTAAGTGCACTTACCAATTTAGTAAACTATGATGTCATAGGATTGCCAATGATAGATAACATATGGGTAAAGTTGTAGAGTCTTTATGAAGGAGACACATATGTTAAGATGACAAGGTTAACAATATTGAGAGGAGAATCTGAATCACTAAGGATAAGTGAAGATGAAAACGTCACTTCCTAGATGCAAAAAGAAACCAAATCATTCGCAATATGAGAAATTCTAGTGCACTCATAACTAAAGATGATATTGTTGGTAAGGTCCTTAGATCCTTAATCCCTTTCAAATACAAAGTTGAAAAAAATGAAAAAAAAAAATGGAACAATGTCTAGATAGATACAAAAGACATATTACTTATAAAATTAATTGCGTTTGAAATCAGTGAATTTAAGGATGCTTTGGCTAAAATTGAAATAGCATTGAGGCTACTATTTCCAAGAATGAGAATAAATATAACTTAGGCGAAACTTCATCATAGTATGAAAATAATTTGGAAAAGGAATGGGAGGAGATTAGTGAAAAGGAAAAAGAACTTCAAAGATATGAAGCCTTGATTAATAGAAGAATACTAAAGGGATCTTGTAAGTATGAAGGTAAGCTGCCTTTGAAATGTTTCTCATGTCATAAGATTTTTCATTTTGCATTAAGATGCCCCACTAGGCTTCTGAAACCTTAAAAGTACCATCCTAGACAACATGAAGATTGTTATGTTATTACTATAAGGATATAACTATGGAGTTTTTGAGTCAAAATCATTAACCCTTGTTTCATGAGATTATTATCAAGAAGATTATTACTATATTGATGAATAATCTATAAAGGATGGTAAGAGTGATAACCAATAGGGATTCACTATTATCATGGAGGAAGATCCTAGCACTACCCTGGATGTTGAAAGATCTTTGGTTATGCATGTGGAGGAAATAAGTTATTGGGTCATTGACAGTGTATGCTCACATCATATGATAGGTGACAAAAATAGATTTGTTAAATTAGAAAACTATGATGGTGTGTTATCAAGTTCAGTGATGGGACTCCTTACTCTTAATGGTAAGACTAATAATGATGATTTTTTTAAAATATGTTGAAGGCTTAAAACATAACTTTTTGAGTGTTGGACAACTAGTTAGTAAGGGATATAGCTTGCAATTCAAAAATGACAAATGCAAAACCTTGAAAATTTTAGAAAATGAGATTATATCTGGTACAAAATCAAGAGGAAATATTTTTTCATTTAATGAGTACAAATACAATATTTTTGATTGTTCAAATTGATAATCTCTAGCTTTGGCATAAGAGAATGTGTCATGCACACTTTGCCAAAATTGTGAAGATAAGTTCTACTCATGTTGTGAGAGATCTACCTAGACAAGTGAAACCTATGAATTTTATGTGTAAGGGATGTTTAATTGGTTAAAAAAACTAGAGCTACCTTCAAAGAAAAACTTGGATCATCAAAGGGAGTGCTAGATCTTGTGGTCAATTTAGGAGTAGGAGTTATCATAGAGACACATTTCTTACTATTTAGGGATGATGGTTCAAGAATGACATGTATAAATTTATTGAAAGAAAAATATGAGACCTTTAAAAAATTCAAGATCTTCAAAGAAATACTTAAGATAGAGTTAGGCATAAAGCTAAAATGTTTGAAATTGGATAGAGGTCGTAAATTCACATCTGGCGCTCGTTCTATACATTTTGTGAAGAACATGGGATAAAGAGGAAGAGCTCTATCTCAAGGAGTCTACAATAGAATGGTATAGAACAAAGGAGGAACACATCAATCCCAGATAAAAATAAGACCATGGTAATTGAAGGAAATGTTTCATTAATCTATTGAAGAGAATTATATCTAACAACAATATACACATTGCACCGTGTGTAGATAAAGGTGGAACTAGTAAGACTCCTTATGAACTTTAGTATGGAAATAAACTTACTATGAAATATCTCATAGTTTTTTGGAAGCAAGTGTTATATCAAGAGAGATGATGATTTAGGAAAAAATGATCCTAAAAGTGGTGAGTGTATCTTTCTTGGTTATTCTACCAAGAGCAAGGAATACACACACTACAAACAAATACTAAGGAACATAGTAGAGAGTTAAAATGTTAAAGGTAATGAAGACACTTTGATGCATCCCATAGATTGTGTTTGTGATTTAGATGATAAAGACACTAATGCAAATCAAGGAACATAAATTCAATCATGAAATCAACATCGTATTGTTCCCGTAGTTCACACTAATCAAGATAAAGGAACACATATTGAAGAAGGCACTCAAGAATAAGGCATTCTTGATAATCCAAAGAATCTACAGTATGAAAAGTCTAATCATTCTTAAATTTTTTTTTATAGGTGATAGGAATCAAGGTGAATCAAGGTATATTGACTAAAAGAAGGGTAGCAAAAACTAGATAAGAGTTTTTTTTTGATTTCACAAGTAGAACTTGAAAAATGAAAATTGGATAAAGTCAATGAAAGAAGAACTTGGTTAGATTCACAAGAACAATAATTGGATCTTAGTCCCCACACTTAAAGATAATAATATGATTGGTTTTTCTAATGGGGTTGCAAGAAGAATGGGTACAATAATGGACGAAACTTTGTAGTTGGGCATGCTCATGTTGAAGTAGTATTGGGACATGCGACCTCCTAGGAAGTCCTAGCACTCCAGCTCATGAGTATCACCTAGATCTAATGAGTGATGCATGTTCCATTCATTCTCATGAGAGATGGGTTTGTGTGAACCATGACTCATGAAACATGGGTCAATGAGTTTGAATTAAAAAACACAGAGTTGCATTCTAAGAGCAATATCACAATTTGTCCTGTTGCGGAGAACATTTCCTACTTCTCGATATCCTAAGGTATTGACCTAAATAAGGAGTTTGTAGAAGTCATCTTCTTGACCTCTAAAATATGGAGATAATATTCAACAAAAATAGAGAAAGAAAATTCCCTCTTATGGAAGAATTTGAAAGTGGAAATGAATATATTGATCTATTGCTATTCATTTTGAATTTTGAAATCTAGTGGGAACAAATCAATCATTTCATAGTGCACTTGCTTGCCATTTATAGTTGATTGCTAAGACGACTTCATTAATTCATTTTTGCATTTGTTTTTTTATTGGTTGGTTTGTTTATTGGGAAGCCTTACACCAACTACTGGTGCCACCCATAGTAATTGGAGTAAATGCATGAAGATGTGATAGGATATGTTGGGGGATGCCCAATCAAAAGTACATAAAATTTATAATTACTTGTATTGTAGCATAGTATGCACCAATAGTCATGCGTAGTTATACTTAAATAGAATATATTACTAGTTTTGGGCCACTTGTATTTGGTGCTATTTGTAAATATTAAATTGTAATTAATATATTTCTGGGTTAGATTGTGTATAAACTTTTAGCATTGGCATTTCATATCATACTCTCCATGATCCATCAAATGATGGAGTATAAGAATGCAAAATTTACAGATTTCATGGATTGAAAAATTCTTCTATCTTTAACGTTATACTTATTTTATGAATATAAACGTATGTAAAAAGTTTTTCAAAGGTCAAGTGTATGCGAAGAGCACAACTATTTTGTAAGTGTTGAGTTATTGGTGCTCTTCCCCTTGTTATCTTGCATATTCATCACACTTAGCTCACACAAAAGAGAAAAGGAGGACGAATTATTTTTCAGTTGATAGTTTATTCCTAATGTCTTAGACTCATGATGTTTAGACAACATGAGTGATAGTATATAAATAAAGTTAGAAAAAGTATGAAGTATTCCTCTTGATAAAATATATGTTTTAGTATTTAGGGGTTGCCCTTTGTCCAATAGTACAATTCTTAGTTCTTAACAACTAGAGTGTAACTTCTTCAACACCCATAAATCATCACTACCAATTCTTTAAGTCCATTTGGTTATTGGAAGATGATAGGAATTGGCTTTTTCAAAATCCGAATTTGAAATTTTTTGCATTTGTTTCAAAATTGGCAAAATGAAATTAGCATACCAGACTTCCAATTTTGCCTCAAAACTAGATTTTGCAACTTCCTACTAGCAAGTAGGAATTGAAAATCAAAACCTGGTTATGTTTTTTAAAGAGTGTAAAAACAATGGATTGGACTACTTTTTGAAATTTTCCTTCAACTCCAAGCTTACGCATAAAAATGTGTCTTCACATGCATCTTCCAAGTGAAACAAATAGTTCAAGTAAAATCCCAAAAATCAGAACGAAGATTTGCAAAACTCTGATTTGGCCAAACCAAGATTTGTATAAATCCCAGTTTTTTAAATTCCACGAACCAAACGGACCCTAACTTTACAATAAAATAGAGACTTATTCTTGAAAACCAGACATCTGAATTTTAAGGTGAGAAAATGGGTAGACTCATGATGTGTAGACAACACATACTAAGTATCCTCCTTGATAAAATGTATGTTTTAGTATTTAGGGGTTGCCCTTTGTCCAATGGTACAATTCTTAGTTCTTAACAACCAGAGCGTAACTTCTACAACACCCATAAATCCTCACTACCAATTCTTTAACTTTACAATAGAGTAGAGACTTATTCTTGAAAACCGGACATTTGAATTTTAAGGTGATAAAGTGGGTACAAGTGACCGCGGATAGAACGTGAGTCCAACGACTTCCTCGGTTGAAACAGCGAATTTGAATTTCAGTCTTAACAACTAAACTTAATTCAAGTGCGGCAAATAAACAGATAGCGTGATTTGTCCATTACTTTTCCCAATTTTTTCTCATAACTACTATTTTACTAAGCACGCCATGTTTTTAGTTCAAAACTGTAATGGCAGACAGCCAATTTTGCAGTAATTTCAGGCTTCCTCGATGCAATCGATTGACAACCCACATCACCAATTCCGCCGTTTAACCTTAAAAATTGAATCTTTCCCAACGCAGTCAAAAGTCAAATTTGAGTAGATTGACAGAGGAGAGAATATGTAAAGATAGGCCGCTGGCTGAGAATTAGGTTACTGTTTGCATCTCCAACTGTATTTTTTATTAATTATTTATGTGTGCATATTCTGAAACTTTGTTATGAATTGTGACCATCTCTCATCTCTAGTGATATTCCTCATGTGGGACCCCATCTGGTATCTATTTTAGGAACATTCCAGACGTGCAATTTGGAAAAGCAGATTTGAAATAGCGAGGGAGAGAAATTCTATTATTATATCTCGCGCTGTCCATTTTAGAAACATCTTCGGCCAATTTAGAGCAAAAACCAGCTAAAAAATGGCATCACACAAAGAAGATAGGGGTTATACAACTCATGTTTGTTAAGATAATTGAGCATGTTTTTTCTCCCTCTGGAATCAAACACGTAAGATGTGGGGTATACAATGTATTTAGATGTTAGAAACCAATAGTTCGCGTGCAATTTAAACAAATGAAATCAATGAAATGGATCTTGAGGAATCCTTTGCCACATCAGCATAAGCTTATCTTCTCTAAAAAGATGGGGAATTTTTAGCAATTTGCTTTAGCAAAGTCACCATAGAGTAATGATGAAATGGAGAGAAAATCTGAAGTGGTTGCTGGTGGAGGCGTCCCCAATGGAGATTCTAATCCTTGTTGTAAAATGAATTTCCAAATATTTTAAATTAGTTTCAATTCTGAGTTATAGATGGCTTTCTTCCCATCTGTTGAAATCAAAGATGGCATTTGCAATCTTCTCTTTCTCAATGGAGAAAGTGCTTTGACACTATTTGGAGTGCTATTACAGAACTCAAGATTGCCCATTTTGGTTGTTGCCTGGCTTTTCAAGGTCTTCCTCTTGGGCCTCGGCTCAAGCATATTGGGGTTCCGGATCCTAGATGCTCTTTTTGTGGACAACTAGAGTCTTTCTTGCATATTTTCTAGTTTTGTAGAAGTGCTCAAAATTACTGGCACTAGATTCATGACTTCTTTAAGCCGTTCAGGCCTGAACCCTTTTCTTAGCACATGACTATTTTGGGTGATTCCCCCATAATCCCTAAGAAATTTACCCAAATTTGACATACTTTCAGGATGGACATCTTGTTCACTTTGTGGAAAGATAGAAATGTTGTTATTTTCACTCACAACTTTCTTCATATTAATATTGCTATGTACACTAAGGCATGCATTTGTAATAATGTTACCATGCAGATACAAGTTCAAGCAAACAAGGTGGCTTTGGAGGTGGCTCACTTGCAAGAGCTGCTTAATCACTAGGGCAATGCCCCTTGTATTGTTTTTAGGGTACCTCTAGATGCCTCGGTTGATACCTCGATGCCTAGAGACTGCCGCTAGCGGTGCCACTCCTCAGGCCATCATTCGTACACTCCATGCTCCCAAGCTTCTCACCACAGCTCTCCCAATGGTGGCGATGGTGGATGGAGGTGCTGCTCGGTTTCCCTGCCCCATGGTGGCATTGGCTAGTCCCCGACTCCTCCTCCTGGTGCTCGACGAGCGGTCTCTGGGAAATGGCCTCACCTAGATCCGACAATTTCGCCTCCGTAGCCAAATATTAAGGATACTAACTAGGCCACTGATCCTCTTGCTGCTATTGCTGATGATGGTTGGACTGTTCCCAGCCTGCCCCCCATTCCCAAAGATGATTGGCGTTTTCATGATCGTGACGAGCCACCTCCCTCAGCAGGCATTGCTTTAGCTGCCCGAGGTTGCTTTATATGTTTTTTTTTTATGAATAGTTTATAATTCTGGTTTCGGGCGTGTGAACTCTCACGGGGTGATCTTGTATCCCCCGACCCTTTTTTGTGAATTGTAATCTTAGTATATTAATTATTAATAGAAAAAGACTATTCATAAAAAAAAGAATAGAAGAATAGATTTATTCATTATCAAGGTAAAATGGTAAATTGTGAGACTCTTATGGAGGTCTTGGGTTTGAGTCTACTAGATCTTAGTAAATGATAATAATAATTAATCACAATACATAAAAAAACCCAATTAGTTTCAACAATACATGTTTTTATTTTTAGACTAATTGTACTCACAAATATTGTTCAACTAGATTTTACCCATTATTGGTATTATTCTCTGTGTTTCAATTATAATATGTAAATTCTTTCTCTTGCATCATTTCTCAATGCCAACAATACTAATTTTATTATATATATGAAGTCTTCATGGTTTAAGAGTTATTTTTAATTTTTGATGAAATAAGTCTGCCAATTGTATTAACTTCAAAAATCTCAAATTACAACTTAATCAAAATATAGTGGGAGGAAGAAGTCGAACCCCAAGACTCACTTGGCCTATCCTAGAAGTCTAAACATCATTAACAATGGGCCTAACATTGGAACATAAACATCATAAAACAAGGGTTTACCACTAAAGCATAAACATCATAAAACCAAATGGACCTAGCCCACAAGAGAAAACACCTTAAATAGCCAAAGTAGTAGCTGAAGAAGCATGAGGGTTCAATTCATCCTTCTTTACCCAGCCTAACATGTGTCTTGACTCGAGGCCTAACAATATCCACCCATATATATTTCTTCCTTGACCTCCTTATCTTCACATGATGGGTAAATAGCCAAAGAAAGCTTGGGAAAGCCTGTGGAAGAGGAAGGCTGATCCAAATCACCTGCCTCACTTGGCCAACCAACACTTGCTGATAGAGCCCAAGTAGGACTAGCTACTAGATGCAAGATCAAGGAAGACCCACACTGAAATAGAGGAAACATAGAGATATGCAATAAAATCAATGCTTGGGTGAATGATGGTGAGGAGGCTAAGAGTGGAGAGTGTAAGTATACTACTAACAAGGACTTTGACCCCAACATTGATCATGAGAAGTAGAACACCCACTTGAAATGAAAGCTTCTAGAGGAACATTAGACACCCTACAAAGATCTATTCCCTACTGTTTCAACAACTCTTGTAAGTGGTCCATTTCTAGGGCCACTTGGTCTGCTTGAATATGTATCCATAAAATCACATTATTGCATATGAAAAGTTTAGAAAAAGTGAATACATTAGAATCAATTGGGGCATTTGAAAAAAAATGGCACATTCTTATCTTTTCAAATGGAAAAGAGAATTTCCAGTCCACAAGTGTGCCAAAATTTCAAATTAGGAAATGAAAGTATAGGTTTATCTATTAGAAGAACCAAATGGCAAGAAAAAATTTGAAGGAAAAATGGTGAGAAAAATCATAAACCCAAACCTAGTAATTCAGAGCCCTGTGACATAGCCATAACAAATGAAGGAATGACTTGAAATGGGCATAGAAAGGGAAACTAGGATCTGGGATACCCAAATGATGGAGATGAGCGCCTAATGAAAAGCCTTGGAAAAAAATCACTAAGAAAAATGTGTTATTTTGGGCTTTGTGATACCAGAAAAAACTTTAATAAAGTGTAACATCTAGATGAAATGGGAAGATTGTAGATGCCAATGCTAGTTTAAAACTCCACTATTGGTATATGGTGTGAAAGCCAACAATACTCCTTTCAAGATTCAAGTATATCTCGAAAGTAGTTACTAGGTACCATCCTCAATCCTTCCACCAAAGTGTAAGGCTAGTGATGTAGATTTCGTGCAAGATATCACTTGGTAGAAGAGAGACAAACAATTCAAGAGTTTCTCAATCTTGACAAGTGAGGCAAAATTAATCCTATGCATCCTCCCAAAAATTGAGAGAGATAGTTACAATGAAGAAAAGGTCCCTCGAGGTTAGAATGCCACATTTGTGAAAATTTAGAGCATAGAGGCTCGAGTTACATGCAAGACGGAGGCCCTAGATTTGAATTTGTAAAAAGATTGTTCTAGTTGAAAGACAAGCCACCTTTGAAGCCACATGTATGCCAACACAACCATATTTTAGTTTCTTCCCATGCTTGCAAAATACTCTTTGCAACAAAAGAACTTTGGATTTGAACTTGCACTCTAATGATCAAACATATCTAGAAACCAATCTTACATATGCTATGTCTTTGGTTTGACTATCCAATAGATCATTTATCTGCATTAACATTTATTTACTATTAATGATCTTATATCCATATGGCATCTCAAATTTGAACTCTATATATAACCCCTCAACCTATATTAATTTTTCTTAAAAAATCACACTTTTATCCTTTAACACATCATCATAATACACAAACATTAAAAATCATCATACACATTTCATTAAAGTAATGTTGGTCTAATGAAACAATGAAAGTTTGGCTTACTTACTCTTGAATAATATACAAATAAAATTCATATTGAAACATGACGTTTGACATGCTTTTTCTCTTAGTGCCAATTTATTCTAAGATAGGACAAACAAAATCTTATGTAGGACCCTACATTAGATTTCAATTCATATAATACAAATAATTTAGGGTATTTATAAAGACTCTTTCATAACCACTCTTATAAATCAAGCATTAAGGAAAAATTAATCTTGGGAAAAGTAAGTCAATTTTGACCATTTAACATTGTTAGCCTAAGAATCAAGGCTTAGTACATGATGTTTAAGCCAACAAGTCTTTTACAACTATGATTAGAATGTGTTGTTACAATGCCTCCACCATCAATAACTTCAATTTTTTTCCTTAATCTAATTGTAACGATCAATATCCATTTACTTTGCAAAAGTGTATTCTCCATCTTTGTAAGAAGGCAAGTTTATGCTGATATGCAATAGGAAGCCTCAAGAAATGCATGTATGTTGGAGTATGGTGACAAATAACAATAATTTATTCCCTTACCCAACTTGACCAATTAAGCCAAATTGATGATGGAAGACACATATTCATTCTAATGCCTATAAATTTCTTCTTGTTTTATAATATTTAAACTTGTAGATATCCTTATAAATTTACCATTTTAAGTATGCACAGTTTATCCAATATGCTGATTTACTCATACAAAAAATGTAACTAATGGTAATAAATCATTTTAATTCCTTTGAAGAGTCATTTTACTTTCTTGTTCACCTATTTTGTATTAGGGAATCCCAATTAAGTTATTATGAAAGGTTACATGGAATTGATTGCCTGAGTTTAAAAGTCTTCCTAATTCCCATTCGGTCCAAATTAAATTTAAAAAACACCAGTCCAAAGGAACTGAAGGATTTGAACAATACAAATCCACAAAACCCGAAGAACACCTACATGCAAGAACCTATCACAAAGAAGAAAAGAAAAAGAAGATGGAAGAGTTTTTCTCTAAGAATATGGAAAAATATATTATCAGACTGAAAGAACAAATAAAATTTACAATTGATCAATCATTATAGAAGGAGATCCTAAAACCTAAAAGGAAAACACTAAGAGGTAAATGACATTTAATAATTACTATTTAATTATTAAATAGAAATGCAAGTGCATAAAGGGAAACCTTAAGAAGGGCGTAAAGGTAATTTAATAAATGAAATGACATTAACTCTCTACTCTAACACCCCCCCTTAAGATGAGCAACAATGTAGCTACAAAAAAATGCATGCAAAAGTAAGTTAACTACAATGCTGAAAGAAAACTTGGGTCCCAACAAGAAGGCCTGATGAGGTACCCAATCACAACCAAATCTCTATGAAACAGATAAATAGGGAAAACCACATGGGAAAAACCCTACTCCAAAAAGAAATAGAAGAAGCTAAAAAAAGGAAAAGAAGGAAAGAAGGACTCATCATTGAGACCCCCCAAGGACAAATTCCGTCATCCTAAGCATAAAATGTAGCTAAAAATACCACGGGGATGAAAATTTTTTAGTGAAGATGTCTGTAACTTGCTCAATAGTGGGAGTGTACTCCAAGATAAGAGGGCCATCATAAATCAGATGCCTGATAAAGTGCATGTGAAGCTCAATGTGCTTGGTCCTTTGATGCTCAACTAGGTTACATGAAATTTGTATAGCACTCTTATTGTCACACCAAGGAAAGGTGGGACTATCAGGAGGAAATCCAAACTTTGTTATCAACTGTCAAATCTATAAACCCTCCTAACTAGCTAGCACAACTACCTTGTATTATGCCTCTGTAGATGATAATGCATGAGCATGCTTCTTTTTGTAAGACCATGTGATAAGAGAAAGACCCAAGATAGAAAACAAATCCAGAAGTAGACTTGAGATCATCAATATCACCAACCCATTTTGAGTCTATATAACCAACAATGTGAGGATCCCCTAATGTATGGTGAATTCCATAACATGTAATATCCTGAATGTACCTCAAGATATGTTTGGAAGCTTGCTAATGACTCTCATGTGGATCATTTGAGAATATAGAGATAAGTCCAATTGAAAAGGAAATATTAGGACATGTTTGTGTTAGGTACAACAAACTACCCACAAGCTATCTGTATAAATTGGAATCCACTATAGGAGTAGTGCAAATGGTAGATAAAACTACACCCAACTAAAAATGTGTGGGAGTAGGCTTGCAATCAAGAATGCCAAATACGTGAAGCATATCAAGAGCATACTTCTGCTAGAGTATGGTTATCCCATCTAAAGATTAAACAACCTATAGGCCAAAAAAATAATGCAGAAGTCCAAGATTTGTCATCTCAAATTGCTCTCTCAAATCTCACTAAACACTCAGAATCATGGAGGATGAGCTACCTGTATGAGATCATCTATATAAAGAACAAGTATCAATAAGTCGGCCCCATGATGCTAATTGTATACTGTAGGATTAGAATGACACCAAGTGAATTGTGAAGCAAGCAAGAAGGAATCCATCTTCTCATATCGAGCCCAATTGGCTTGTTTGAGACCATATAAAGACCTCCGAAGCCTGCATACCAAAGAAGAGTCCTGCACAAAACCATGAGGTTGTTCCATATAGTTCTCCATGCAAAAAGGCACTCATCACACCCATCTAAATTTTTTTTCCATCCATGTGAAGCTGTAAGAGAGAGTACAAGGAAAATATAATTCACCTTGGCAATAATAGAAAAGGTCTTAGAGTAGTCAATACCCTCAACCTGTGAAAAACCCTTTGTGACAAGATGTGCCTTGTACTTGTCAATAGAACCATTTGCAACATACTTGGTATGGTACACCCACCAACACCAAACTAACTTTCTTCCTTTCGAAAGAGGACAAAGATCTCGTGCATGGTTCTTTATCAAAGAAGAATACTCCTCATCCATAGCCCTTTCCCACTCTAAGTGTCTTGTCTCCTATGAAAATCTTCGGATCATTTGAAATGACATGAATCAATAGTCCAGTACTAGAAGTCTGAGCACGAGTGTGATGAGAATCTAAAGGATCAACTACGATAGGTCCTACTACATCAAAAGTATAATGAGACCACTTGGGCACTCGATGAACAATTGGTGGAGGTGGTGAAGGGGGATTAATATAGAGATCTTCTTCAGATGATGCATAATCTTGTGGAGGAGTAGAGGAAGTACTAGGTAGTGAGGTAGAAGCTGGTGATGGAGGCTTCATTTGAGGATAACGCTCATCAAATTGGACATCTCACTAAAACAAGACATCTCTAGAATCAGGATCAAACAATTTGTATGCCTTCACATCCTCATGTTAGCCAACAAAGATGAGTGGTCAACACTTCCTCTCCACAAATTTTTTATGAGCATTTGGAATAAATTTGCAAGCCTCACCACCAAAAATATAGAATGTAGAAAGATTGAGCTTGACATGAGTCCAAGCCTCTTCAGGAGTCAAATGTCGTAATGCCTATTGAGGCATTCAATTCTGAATATAGTTGGCATAATTGATAGCCACAGCCCAAAATAAAGAACTCATAGCTCGAGACTGTACCATACAATTGGCCATCTCATGTAATGTCCTATTCTCTCTCTCTGCAACCCCATTCCATTGAGGGGTATGGGGAACTATGAACTAATGTTGTAAACCATGCTTAGTGCAAAAATCTTTAAAAGATTGATTCATATATTCCCTACCATTTTCAGTGTGTGTACGCCTAATAGAAAGACCAAACTGCTTCTCTACAAATGTCTTAAAGATTTGAAATAAATCAAAGACATCATATTTGTACTTCAAAAATTACACCCATGTGCATCTAGAGAAGTCATCTATGAAGGTAAGCACATATTGAAAACTTGAAAAAGATGGAGTGGGGAATGACATAAGTTCACTGTGTATCAACTCCAATGGTGCCTTAGCACATGTGGATCTACCTGTCAAAAATGGATCTCTGTGATGTTTTCCAAGTGCACAACCTTGACAAACACTATTAGTACAAGAGATCTGAGGTAGTCTAGTTACTAGCTCTTGTGTACTCATTTGCTATAGATATTTGTAGTTGACATGGCCAAAACACTCATGCCAAATCTTTCTCACCGTCTCTTCTTAAGAAATAAGAGAAACACCTATAGAATTAGAGCTCTCAAAGCCATCAAGCTAATATAAGTGAGACTGAAGATCGACACTCCCAGTAGCAAAAACTAAGTCAAGATCATGGAGGTCTTGAATAACCACATCATGTGGTGAGAATTCAATTGTCTTACCAGAGACAATGAAAAAATTGAAAGATAGTCAGGAGATTTGCAGAAATGGTTGAAACCATAAGAACATATTGTAGTGAACCACCCTCTAAAGAGAGTTTTTGAACTTGAAACTAAAGGCTATGTAGAGTCACCAACTACAATCTATGTAGTAACACTCTAAGCAAGTGAGGTAACCAAATTAGGTGAGTGTATCATATGGTGGGAAGCACCTGAATCAAGAATCCAAGTACCTATAGAAGATAATGCTCATGCATAAAGAGCATGTCCTTTCCCTAAAGAAGGAGGTGGTTCCTTTGAAGAAGCAATACTATGCTACTACATGGCCTCCTCTAAAGCCTCGAGATGTTTCCAACACCTAGAAACTAAATGTCCTTCCTTGCCACAAAAATTGCAAGGATCACTTGTAAACTTCTTAGTCTTAGAGGAAGACTCACTAGACTTCGAAGAGTTACCCTTCAATGTGGATTTTTGAGCATTTGATTTAGGAGTAGGCTTTGACAAACACTCACTACCTGTTGAATTTGTCTTGGGCTTTAGTTTCTACTTTGGCTTCCCTATAGATGTCTGAGAAACTAATGCCTATGTCTTTTAACCTATGATACCATCCAAATGTGTAATATTGGACTGCTCTCTACTCAATCTATCACAAAATACCTCAAAAGTGGGCATGGTAAATCTAGGACCCCAAAACATCAATAGTAGAATGGAAGGTAGGAGAGAAAATTTGAAAGTTTCCTCAAAGCTTTGGTAGAATAAGATAAATGCACTCCTTATCTATCTTTTCTTTTTTGCATCCCTATAAAAAAGTTCTCTATTGTTTGAACATCATGAGAAATTTCTTAATTGAGGGAAAAACATCTGGTACAAGTGAAGTAAGCTCTACCTAAATTTGAAGTGCTTTGAACTTGTTGATGGTACCAAACAAGTCCTTGAACTTGTTTGACATTTCTTAAGTAGTGGAATATTCATCAAGGTGAAACAATAAGCTCTCTTAAAAACTCAAAGAAATCAGGCCCATGGCTTCATCCATGTTATTCCTATGTTGCAAAGTCTGATATTGGCTTTGAAAAATGACCATATTATATCTAAATAAGACCACAAACCCTTTGAATAGAGAAACTATTGCATAGAAGATTTCCATGTGTGATAATTATGTGGCTTTAGAAGTACTAGATTGTAGACCCTCAAGAATGGTTTGTGCCTACTCTTTCATCACCTTTACATCCTAATTTGTCTCATTTTATCATTTCACTAACTTTGACCTTTTGACCAACTTGATCATCATTCAATCAAAATGTAGATCATCTCAAAATCAATTCAAAACCATTTCAATGTCATCATTTCATCATCGATCTTTTAGGACTTGTTACATCCTTCAGTGCCTTATCAACATTTATTAATATATGTAATATGTCCTTGGTATTGTCACATCCTTTAATGTCTTATCAACATCATCAATCCTTGTCATGTGCCCTTGACAAGTCGTCATTTGTATCCTTCATCTAGCATCATTTATCTCATAAATTTAATCATGTCCTTGGTCCAATCCAATATCATCACATTTGATCTACATTTTCATCATAATCCTTTAATAGGGTTATTCCTTGTATTTATTTTATCATTTGGCCAATCATTTTATTAATTTTCCTTATAGGAATAAATAACTCGTAAGTTATTCCTATGTCTTTAATCATTTAATCCATTTCAGTCTATTAATCCATCCTCTTTTATTAATTATTTCCAATTTTTCCTTATAGGAATAAATAACCCATGCGTTATTCCTATGTCTTTAATCATTTAATCCATTTCATTCTATTAATCCATCCTCTTTTATTAATTATTTCCAATTAGTTAATATTAATTGATTAATTGTTCTATTTCCATGAATTTTGGGAATTTTCTATTTCCTAAATTCTAATTTCCTTTTTTGTGAGGGATTTATGAGTTTTTAAATTCAAAAATCCTAACTCTTACATTTTCCCACTAATTGTGTTTCCACTTCCTGTTTTTAATCTTCCACTTTCCCTTTTTATTTTGTCATAAATTGTCATAGTTTATGATAAATTTCTATTTCTCTTTTGTGATAATTTGTCATAGTTGATGACATTTTCCTTTTTCCTTTTTCATAATTGTCATAGTTCATGACAATTTTCATCTTTTTTTCCTTTTGTCATAGTTTATGACAAATTTCCTTTTTTTAACTCATCAATTTCTAATTGTGCATCCTTTTGTCATACTTTATGAAAAATTTGCTCTTTCAATTTGTAAACTTTCATATTTTATGATATTTACATTTTTGTGTACAAAAATTGCTAATTTGCAATTTCTGTTGCAAATTCTATAAATTGTGATCATTTCTCTCATTTTTGGTTAACCATCTTCTTTCAATTCTTCTCATCATCATATTATCATTTTTCATCTTGCTTTTATTGTGTCAATATGAGAGCTACATCAACTCTTTTAGAGAAGCAAGAAAGGGCACAATTGTCAAATTGAGGGAGTTTGCTATTTTTAGTACTTTGTCTCAATTTCTTTTGTGTTAGGATTAGGATTTTGTGTGCATGCTTTTAGAGTTTGATGATTCCTCTTGCATGCATATTTTTGATATTTTTTCCTCTCCTACATTTGGTGAATCCGACATGAACATGCTTTACTAATCTTCTTTCTTTTTCTTGTGTGCTTGTAGGTAAAAGGAAGAATCTTGGAGCACTCTTGGAGTCTTATTTTATTTGTTGTTTAATTTCTTCTTTTTGGAATTAAAATGAACAAAAAAGTCACATAGTCTAATTAGGAGGTTAATGAATATCACATCATCTCATCTAGTCTAATTAGGAGGATCAAAGAACAACAATTCTTCTTTTTTATGCTCTCAAATTTTCTTTTTTTTAATGGTTCAAATGAACAACAAAGTCACTTAGATCTAATTAGGAGGTGAATGAACAAAAAATATCATTTAGCCTAATTAGGAAGGAAAAGAATGATAAACTTTCAATTTTTTCCAAACTTCCTTTCTTAATGGGTTAATAAACAATTATCATGAAATTTTTCATTTTTGAATCTCAAAGGGCTATATAGACATATCCTCTCCCCTCACCTTTGTGGAACTTGGCTAAAGAGAAATATATGTTGTTCTTTTAAAGTAGAATTTTTGTTGTTACTAATGGTCTCTTTTTAGCTTGTGGCAATCATGGGATGAATATCATATCATAAAACTACTAATGTATTTGATGCAGGACGTTGTTTGAAGACCTTGTGTGTTTGCCTTAAAAACAATGTATGTTTGATTTCTTAGATTAGAAAACACTTTATTTGGGTACTAAAATGAATATTTCCTATTTTTCTTGGCGTGTCTACAATGTCTAAAATCTCAAAGGGTTATACAGACATATCCTCTCCCCTTGCCTTTGTGGATCTTGGGTGTATGAGAAATCTGTATAATTCTTTTAGAGAAGCTTGCCTTGGACCAAGATATCCAATATTGGGTATGCTAGGGGATGACTTTGGAGTGGTAGTAGGCTAATGCCAGGTCTCCACTTTAACTACTATATAAAGGCTTAATTGTGGGTAATGCCTAATCAACGGTATGGCTAGGTGATAGCTCTCCTCTAGTACCCTTAGAGGTGCATCAAACCTTGGTTCTTAGGGCTAGGAGACCTCCTACAGGAATTTATCATCCACCTACTAAACATAGTGTCCTATACTAAAAGCCTTTTTTGTAGTGGCCAAAATCCTTCTATCCATTGGCTCAAGGGGTCACCCATGCCCATGAAGACATCTCACACTTTCGTGGTCCTTAGTAGAGACAACATTCCATTGGGAAGTGATGCCCCTTGGCAAGTAGATCTTGGTATGCCTGAGAAGTGAGTGCATTGTAAAGGGAAACTTGTGCTACCAAGATTCTAGGTTGTCCACTTTGGATAAGTGTGGCTGAACTTTAGTTCAAGTGAGAATTCAATGGATACTATCCTTTCAGCTTAGGTTGTGGTGTGTTTGTTCACTTTTAACAACAACCATTCTATTTATTGTGTCTTGTGTGAGTGTTTTCACTAATCAAGATAATTTCCAAATTTACAAACTTTCAAACACTTCTCAAAAACCTTCAAAATATTTGCAAAACATACACTTGTCAAATACTTGTTCAAATTTTTTTAAAACATTTTGCAAACATACACTTGCGAGACTTGTGCAAAAAAATTACAAAACATGGAAACTCAATCTTATTGCCTTAGGATCTTATGGCATGTCTCTTAGAAATTATTTTGCATATCCATATTGCATATTGCATATCATGCCTTTATCACATTCCTTGCATAATGTTTTATTTTACACTTAGGATCCCTTTTGCATAGCATAGCCCTCATCTTGATCCCTAAATTGTCCTCATTTCCACTTATCACACCTTACATTATCCTCATTTTGCACATCCTAATCCTCATTTTTATCCTCATAGTCCTCATTTTGATCCCATCATAGCCCTCATTTTCAATCTTTTGTTGGAAATCCAAACAAAGTATGAGTCCTAGAGTATTCTTTTATTTGGATGAATAAAGGATCTTGACCTTGGTCTTTTTATAATTTTTCCTTTTATTATTTTCTTTGAGTCAAATTTTATCTATGTCCTGATGGATTTGACTTGGTCTTTGTTATCAAAATTTTCTTTTTGATTTTGTCCTTTCTTTCTTGGTCAAGATCCAATATTCATCCTTGTAAGGTTAGACTCTTAGCCTTGTATTTTCCAAAGATTTTCCTCAAAATTCAAACCTCCTTTTGCATGTCCTTAGTTTTCATAGTCCTCATCTTGCATAATCTTAGGTTGCACAATCATGTCCTCATTTTTCATTATCCTAGTTTTCACAAGCCATAGTTGCACAAACCTTGGTTTGCATATTATTTTCTTATCCCAAAAATCCAAAAAAAATTGCATTTTGCATTTGTATATCAGTATCCAAAATATTTTCATATCATATCCAAATACATTGTCCAAACATTAAAAGCCTCCAAGGTCCAAGGAGCACTATCAAATACAAAAGTCCAAGTCCAAACATTTTAGACAAACATTTCTTTGCATAGTCAAACCTTTGCATAGCCCTACATTACACTTTAACTTTGCATGTCCTAAACACCCAACACATTGCATACATAAACCCATATCTTTGATTTTCATTTAAAAATCCCAAAATTCAAAAATAAAGTGCATTTTTCATACACCGTCATACTCAGGTTCATTTGAATACATTCTTAGACATCATGCCAATTTTTACAAGATCACAAACTTCCACAAGTCAACAAGGTCCATACCAAACCATGTACATTTGGAGTGACAAGAACCCACAAAAATTATTTGAACCAACACAAGACATACATGTTCAACAACAAGGTTTTCATCGAAACATCATGGATACTTCACAAACACCTTTTGACTCAACACAAGGTTTTGAGCCAAATGTGACATACACTTCAAATGACATTACCTCTTTTGATCAAACACAAAGGACACCCTCAAACACTTATGATCAATCATTTGAATCTTACATACTCCTTATTGAAAGGTTACAAAATAAATTGGATAAAGAATCCAAAAAGGTTCAAGATGAAACGGAATCTAGTATAAAATGGGGCTATAAAATTGCTAAATTTTATAACTGTTCACTACACACTTTTCCTGAAGCTCACATAAAATATCTCATGGATAGATAATAAATTCTTATTGCACAACTTGCAAAGGCAAAGAAAAATTCAACGACATATTTCTCTATGAAGACCTTAAAAATGATCAATCCAATCCTATTTGATGCAGGAGCATCCTGGGTTGCACTACTATCCTGCATGTTTTTAGTTTTTGCCTTACTGCTGGAACTACATTTTTCTAGTTTGAGGTGCCTGTTGTGAGTCATGTAACTAATTATTCTTAATGAATGAGAGGATTTACATTTAAAGGATTGAAGAGGGCCTAGATTAATTCCTTCTCTTAAGGGCACAAGTCCTAATTCATTATAAGTTTGGAGATATGGCAATTCTCATAGAGTATCAATATTTGGCAATTTTATGTGATAATTTTCTGTGCGTGACTTTCAGGATGGATGCACACTTATCTTTTGTGAATCAGCCTTTGTACCTTTAAGGGTTTGTAGAGGACCTAAATTAATACCCTCAGTTTCAAGTGCAAGTTCTAATTTAATTAGGGCTAGGAGATACCATGATTTTTCTTAGATATCAATTTCTAGACATTTAATTGTTGTTGTAGGCTGACTTGTGGCTCTTCAAGTATTTAATTTTAGTTTTTAGCATTCTAGGCCAAGTTATGGCTTATATTAGTATAAGTAGGGGTCTTGGGTAGAGTCTTAATGATATCTTTAGAGAAATTTTGATAGAGGATGATAGGAGGAGGATGGAAATCCAAATTTGAAGCTGAATCTTGGATTTAAATGTATTTTGTATCTAGCTATAACCCAGAAGGCCTTATAGCTAGGCATGTATGATGATATTTTCATGAATCAATAAAGAATATTGTTCTCTCTCTCTCTCTCTCTCTCTCTCTCTCTCTCTCTCTCTCTCTCTCTCTCTGGTTCTATTCTCTTTTGTGTTTTCTTTCCTTGTGTTAACTCTTGCATGGTGGTTTGGGTAGTTGAGTGTGCCAATTGGCCTTAGTTTCTCCCAACCTCCCTATGTTAGGTGGTATCAGAGCTTGAGGTTCATCCTTGTGGTGATTAGATCATATAGAACCCTTCTTTGGATATTGGTTGTAGGGTTATAGATCGACGGATTTGACCTATAACTTGTAGAGGGTTACAATCTTGCAGGAACCTAATTTGTAAAGATGGTTTGTGGTAGAGGAAATGCCGATAATGCTATAGGTGGACCATTTGAGACAAATTGAAGCTAGATTAGATGCTGTGGAGATAGAACAGAGGAGAGGAGCACATCTTAATGATGTAGGTGATGATCAAGTAGTAGCACCAAGCCATTATCCAAAACTTGAAGAAGATTAAGATGAGGAAAGATCGTTGAGAGTATTATCTAGGGCACATTTGAAGCCTGCTATAGACGTTGTTCGTTATGATGAAAAATTGGATACCAATGTTGTGTTAGATTGGATCTCAAATATGGAGAATTTTTTTGAGTATGAAAACACTCCTTATAATAAGAAGGTGAAGATTACAATTACTAGGTTGAAAGGTCATGCTTCACTATGGTGGGAGCATTTGCAAACTAATAGACAAAGGAGAGCAAAGGAGAAGATCAAAACTTGGCCAAAGATGGTGAACAAGGTAAAAAAAAAATTCCTTCTTGCTGATTACCAAGTTATCTTTTTGAGAAAGATGCAAAATTTGAGACAAAAGGACATGACTGTGAAAGAGTATACCGAGGAATTCTATAGATTGGACATTAAATCTAGACATCTGGATGGTGATGTTGAGAAAATTATAAGGTACATAAATGGATTGAGATTTAGAATTCAAGATGAAATAAGTTTTTTGAAGTTGGAAAGTGTGGAAGAAGCATATCAAAATTCCTTGAAAGCTGAGTAGATCTTGACAAAGAAGCATGAACAAAGACAAAGAGGTAGAGGTGGTAGATTCCAGAGAGGCATAGGTAGATCTTATGGAGAAGGTAGCAAATCTGATAGTTCTGTGCATGATAAAGGAAAATCAAAATGGAAGAATGATGACAAAGACAAGACTGAGTGGAAAGGTGGTAGTTCATACTGAGGAGGTACTGGATCTTACTAAGGAAGAGGTAATTCTTATTCTAGAGGTAGTTTTCATGGTAATTGGTTTAGATGTGGCAAAGAAGGGCATAGATCTTTTGAATGTAGATCTTGTAAAAGTGGAAAGAATAATAGAAATGTTGTGATTCAAGGAGACATTTAGAGTTTACCAAGTGGACCTGAGGTTAGAGAAAATATGATGATGAGAAGAACCTTATGTAATAAGGGAAGTGATAAGGAACTTGCCCTTAGAAGAAGTCTTTTCAAGACTAAATGTAAGATGGATGGAAAATGCTGCAAGGTAATCATTGATAGTGGAAGTTCTACAAATTTGGCATCAGAAGAGCTAGTTACAAAGTTGCAGTTGCAGAGGCTGAAATATTTGAAACCTTATCATGTTTCATGGATCAAAGATGAGCATAAGATATTGGTAAGTGAGCAATGTATTGTGAAGTTCAAGATTGGACATTACTTTGATGAAGTTTTGTGTGATATTATGCCCATGGATTGTTGTCATATTTTGTTGGGTAGACCTTGGCAATATGATAAATATGTTGTGCATGATGGAAGATTGAATCAATATACTCTTTGGGTAAATGGAAAGAAACAAAGATTGCTGCCTTTGATTGAAAGTCTAGATGAGGTCAGTTGTACTAAAATAAAAGTTTGCATGGTTAATAGAAAGCAATTTGAAAATGAAGTAAAGAAGAATCAAGTTTGTTT
Organism: Cupressus sempervirens; assembly: GCA_028749045.1. Taxonomy (NCBI): domain Eukaryota; kingdom Viridiplantae; phylum Streptophyta; class Pinopsida; order Cupressales; family Cupressaceae; genus Cupressus; species Cupressus sempervirens. The sequence goes on from CM053793.1 coordinate 218,652,138, forward strand.
TGCTATAGTTCCTAGAGGATTGAGTGTTGGTAGTAATGACGGAGCAACAGAAGTTGGTAATGACAGAGTGACAACAGATAGTGGTAGCTGAGTACTAGAAGAAAATTGTAGAATTGCTGAATGAGTATAAGGATATTGTTGTTGAGGATATTCCTAATGGTTTACCACTAGTAAGAAGTATAAGTCATTGTATGGATCTAATTTTGAGAGCTAGTTTGTGAAACAAAGCACCATATAGATTAACATCTATAGAGAATGAAGAGCTTAATAGTAAAATGCATGAGTTGTTGCAGAAAGGTTTGATCAGAGAAAGTTTGAGTCTATGTGTTGTACCTACTATATTAGCACCTAAAAAGAATGGAGAATGGAGAATGAGTACTGATTCCAGAGCTATTAACAAAATCATGGTGAAACATAGGTTTCCTATGCCAAGGATGGATGACATAATTGATTGTTTGAGTGGATCAAAGTATTTTACCAAAATTTATTTGAAGAGTGGCTATCATCAGATCAAAATCAGAGAAGGTGATGAATGGAAGACTACTTTCAAGACAAAAGATGGTTTGTATGAATGGTTGGTTATGCTTTTTGGTTTGACTAATGCACCAATTACCTTCATGAGGTTGATGAATGAAGTTATAAAAAGATTCTTGGGTAAGTTTATGATTGTTTATTTGGATGACATTCTGATATTCAGTAAGAATAAGGAAGAACATCTTGAGCATATTAGACAAGTATTGTAGAGCTTGGAAGAGGAAAAGTTGTTGATTAATAAGAAAAAATGTTCTTTTATGCAAGAGGAGATTGTATATTTGGGATTTGTAATTTTAGTTGATGGATTGAAGATGGATCCTGATAAGGTTAAAACAATTTTGGAGTGACCTACACCTGAGAATGTGGGTGAGGTAAGATCATTTCATGGTTTGGCTAGTTTCTACAAAAAGTTCATAAGGAATTTCAGTTCTATTTGTAATGCTATGACTAAGACAATGAGGGGAGATAAAAAAGAATTCAAGTGGACATATGGAGCTCATAAGAGTTTTGAGACTTTGAAACAAAAGGTTGCTAAATTACCTATACTAGCTTTACTTGATTTCAACAAAGTATTTCAAGTTGAATGTGATGCAAGTAGTAGTGCAATAGGAGCTGTATTAAGTCAAGAAGGTAAACCTGTTGCTTTCTTTAGTGAGAAGTTGAATGATGCTAAAAGGAAGTATTCTATGTATGATCAAGAGTTTTATGCTATTGTTCAAGCATTGAAGAAGTGGACACACTATTTGATTCCTAACGAGTTTGTGCTGTATACTAATCATAATACTTGGGAAGTCAACATAAATTGAATTAGAGACATATGAAGTGGGTTGAGTACTTATAGAGTTTCACATTTGTCATCAAGCACAAGAGTGGAGTTACTAATAGAGTTGTTGATGCATTGAGTTGAAGACATTCTTTATTGACTGAAATGAAGGCTGAAGTTCTTGGTTTTGATGAAATGAAAGAGTTGTATGATGCTGATCCTGATTTTTCTAAGGTGTGGAGAGAGTGTAGAGCACCAACTTTGATAGATCACATAAGTAAGTATGATGAGTATTTCATTCAAGAAGCTATGTTGTTCAAAGGTATTCAGTTGTGTATTCTTAGAAGTTATACAAGGTTGAATTTGATTAAGGAAAGGCATAGTGGTGGATTTGTTAGACATTTTGGAATTGATAAGACATTGAATTTGCTGAAAGAGAAGTATTATTGGCCACAAATGCATAAGGATGTTTAGAAATTTGTAAAGAGTTGTGGAGTTTGTCAAGTTTCAAAAGGAGTGAGTCAAAATACTGGTTTGTATACACCTATTGCTATTCCTGAGAAACCTTGGAGTGACATTAGTATGGATTTTGTTTTTGGATTACCTAACATAGTAAAGGGGTGTGATTCCATATTTTTGTTGTTTTAGTAGACATATTTTCTAAGATGGCTCATTTCATACCATATAAGAAGACATCAAATGTTGAGCATGTTGTTGAACTTTTCTTTAAAGAGATTTGTGAGATTGCATGAATTGCCAAGAAGCATTATTTCTAACTGAGACAGTAAGTTTATTGGTTATTTTTGGAAGACTTTGTGGAAGAGGATGGGTACTAAGTTGAAGTTTAGTTCTACATTCCATCCATAGATAGATGGACAGATAGAGGTTGTGAATAGAAGCTTGGGTAATTTACTGAGATGTTTAGTTGGGAATAAGCCAAGCAATTGGGAGATGGTATTGGTACAAGCTAAATTTGCATATAATAATTCTATAAATAATAGTATAGGGAAGACACCATTTGAGATTTTTATTGGAATGCAGCCTAGAGGTATATTAGATTTGAGTGATATTGCTGGTGAAGAAAAGAGAAATGCTACAGGAGAAGAATTTTTTGATTTTATGAAGTCTTTACATGAGGAAGTGAAGTTGAGGATAGAACAAAGTAATCAAAAGTATAAGGAGAATGCTGATCGGTCTAGGAGACATCATGATTTTTAGGTTGGTGATGAGGTGAACTTGTGGCTTAGATTAGTATAAGTAGGGGTCTTGGGTAGAGTCTTAATGATAATTTTACAGAAATTTTGATAGAGGATGATAGAAGGAGGATGGAAATTTGAACTTGAAGCTAGATCTTGGATTTGAATATATATTGTATCTGGCCATAACCCAAAAGGCCTTACAACTGGGTGTGTATGATGATATTTGTTAGGATCAAACCATCGACATAAATAAAAATTACATGCAAATATAAACAATATCATAAAATAATACATCACACATAAAAGAACACGAGACACCAAGATTTAACATGGTTCACCCAATCCCTAGGCTACATCCACCAAACAACAAGTCCAATATTATTAGAATCTAGTGACTACAACCTAATTACAATGTGTAATCCCTTACAACTCAATACCACTACAAGAACCATTTTTTGCATCACCTATAATGAAACAATACCTAACCCTAAGCCCTTTTATAAAAGTATTTTTATCACTTTAGGTTTATAATTAATAATTACATGTCGACCCAAAATCTTGACAAAATCTTGATTATGGAGTATGTGTAGTACTTCACTAATCAGTCACCATAATCTAACAATCTCTCACTTGGTGATTAATCAGGCTCCACACTGAATAATAATCTCCCACTTGGAGACTAATCCTATAGCTATGTCGCTACTCCATGTGGCTCCCACTGGATCATACCACCCTAGACTCTATTGTTCTTTTATTCATGTTTAGTCTAGAAGACCACCCAGAGCTGAAGAGGAGTTCAACTTCTCCCTTATTACTACCTTTGTAAACATATCTTCCAGATTGTCATCTATATGTATCTTGTCTAGCTTTAACTATCCATCATTCAAAACTAATCAAATGAAATGGTACCACAACTGTATGTGTTTGGTCTTCGAATGTAGAGCTGAATTCTTTGCAAGATGAATGAAACTCTGACTATCTATAAACAAATAATTATCCCTATGAGGGTGTCCCAATTCTTCCAAGAAGAACTAAAGCCATATCATCTCCTTGGTTACCTCTATAGTAGCAACATACTCTGCCTCTGTGGTGGATAAAGCATTGATCTTTTATAACCTAGAAACCCAATTCACTACTGCCCCACCAACAATAAATACATAACCTGTAGTACTTTGCCTCGTATCAATATCCCTTGAAAAATATGAGTCAATATAGCCTTGTAAATTAGTAGTATAGCCCCCAAAGTGTAAATTTTTATCAGATGTTCCTCTCAAATATCTGAAAATCCATTTGATTGCATTCCAATGCTCAATTCTTGGATGACTCATATACCTGCTAACGACTCCCACTGTATGTGCAATATCTGGCCTAGTACATACCATAGCATACATCAAGCTTCCTACAGCTGAAGCATAGGGTAGCTTTGACATCTTATACTCCTCTTCTTTTGTCTTGGGACACATCTCCTTAGTCAACTTCAAATGAACAAGTAAAGGTGTGTTGACAACTTTAGCATTCTCCATAGAGAAACATTGCAACACTTTCTCAACATAATCAGCCTGAGATAGCATCAATTTCTTGTTCTTCTTATCTCTGCAAATATTTATACCAAGGATTTTGTTGCCCTCAAATCCTTCAAAGCAAATGCATGTGCTAACTGGCATTCCTACCTCTTAATCTGATCCACATTAGACTTAGCTACAAGCATATCATCAACATATAAACATAAAATAATGTAGCTATCATCATCCAACCTCTTAAAATAAACGTAATGATTTGAATGACACCTACTATATCCATGCTCATGCATAAAACTGTCAAATTTTAGATACTATTGCCGAGGTGCTTGCTTCAAGCCATATAAACTTCTCTTCAATTTGCACACTAAGTTCTCCTTACCTTTTACCTCAAATCCCAGTGGTTGAGCTATATATATCTCTTCATCCAAATCACCATGAAGGAAGGCTATTTTAACATCAAGCTACTCTAAATGCAAATCTTCAGTAGCCACAATACTTAAAAAAATACAGATATAAGTCATCTTAACAATAGGAGAAAATATCTCATCAAAATCAATGCCTTTTTTTTGTGCAAATCCTTTTACCACTAACCTAGATTTAAATATTTTCTTACCTCCATCCTCTTCTTTTAATTTGTAAACCCACTTATTCTATAAAGCCCTTTTACCTAAAGGCAACTTGCATAAATCCCATGACTTATTTTTTAGCAAAGAGTCTATTTCATCTTTCATTGCAAACTCCCAATGAAGCTTAGTATCCACCTACACAACTTCATCATAACATTCAAGTTCACTAGTATCAATAAGTAAAATAAAATACAAAGAAGGAGAAAGTATTTCTAGAGGCCTAATTAGCCTTGTTGACCATCTAACATTCACTAGTGTGTCTGGTATTTTTTGTTGTGGTTGTGGCACATCATGAGGAGTGGTTGGAATATCATCTTTTGGAGTATCATCCAATACTGCGGAATCATCTTCTTTCTTCTCATGTTGCTGCAACAGATCTTTGTACAACACTTTTTCATTGAAAATGACATCTTTGCTTCTTACAATTTTATGATTTTCAAAATCCCAAAGCCTATAACCAAATTCATTAATGCCATATCCAAAAAATATGCATTTCTTTGACTTAACTTCCAGCTTGGTTCTATTTTTAGAATCTATACGAGCAAATGCTTCACAATCGAAGGTTCTGAGAAAAGAATAACTCACCTTCTTGCCAGTCCATACTTCCTCTGGAATACCAGAACCCAAAGGAGTAGAGGGACCTCTATTAATCAAATATATAATAGTATTGATAGTGTCCACCCACAAGTGTAAGGGAAACCTAGCATGCAACCTCATGCTCCTTGCACACTCCATTATAGTCCTATTCATGCGTTTTCCCACTCTATTTTCTTGTGGAGTCCTTGGAACAATTTTCTATCAATGTATACCATTAATGGAACAATAATATTCAAATTTATGACTACAATACTCACCATGATTATCAAATCTGAGACATTTTAATTTCTTACCAGTCTTATTTTCAACCAAGCATTTCCATTTCTTTAAAGTTTGAAATACATCAGATTTCTATCTAAGGAAATAAATCCATACTTTTCTAGTTGCATAATCAATGAATGTAACATAATAATGAGAGCGACCAAGGGAAGATACTTGAGCTAGTCCCCATACATCAGTATGCACAAGCTCTAATTTCTCCTTTTTATTTTCCTTCCCAGTCTTCACAAAACTAACTCTCTTTTGTTTTCCATACACACAACTTTCATAGAAATCCATATTAATGCATTTTAGACTTGGTAAAACTTTCTTTGAATGAAGTACTTTCATACCTTTCATACTTATGTGCCCAAGTCAGTTGTACCATAGCATTGTATCAGAATTTACAGTAGCTATTTGTTCTCCTTGCTCAACTGCAACATCTATTCCTAAACATTCATTTTTTGTTGAAACAATTAAAGTAGAAGGAACAATATGACCTATACAAAGATATAAGGTGCCTACTTTCACACCTTTTGCTACTACAAGGAAACCTTTTGAAATGTTCCAATTTTTATCATTAAAAGTAACTACACAACCCTCATCGCTGAGTTGCCTTGCTGAAATTAAATTCCTACTTAGCTTTGGAACATTTCTTACCTCATGTTGTAGCTAATGATTCCCATTCTGCAACTTAATCTTAAATTTTCCCTTTCCAACAATCTGACAGGGTTCATTATCTCCTAAATAAACAAGTAAAAAATCCCCTTGGACATAATCAATGAAATAACCTCTATGAGGTGTAGCATGAAATGAAGCACTAGAATCTAAAACCCATGAACATCAACACTTTCTAAAGATAGAAGCAAAGCATCCTCTTTAGATTTGTTACTTACCACATTTGCTTCCTTGTCTCCATTTGGTTTATCTCCTTCATTTTTCTTTCGAGTCCAAAAATATTTCTTTTTATGCCTTGGTTTCTCACAATACTAGCAGTCATTTGGTCCTCTTGATTAAGACCTCCTCCCTTTTGACTTTCCTCTTGATTTTCCACAATTTCCAGAATTACTTCCTTTCTTAGTCATTCTACCTCTGCTTTGTGCATTCAAAGCACTTCGTGATGTAGATCCACCTCAGGATTTCCGTAACTAAAATTTCTACCCATTAAACTTGTCAACCCTCAGCTTACCCTCATCTGCCATCACTCCCACTCAACCGTGAGACTTTCTTGTAGAGGATAACTAAAAAACAACCTTGCTCTAATACCACTTGTTAGGATTAAACCATAGACATAAATAATAATTATATGCAAATATAAAAAATATAAAAAAAAATAGATCATACAAAAAAGAACACGAGACACCAAGATTTAACGTGGTTCACCCAATCCCTAGGCTACATGCACCAAAAAAAAAGTCCAATGTTATTATGATCCAATGATTACAACATGATTACAATCTGTAATTCCTTACAACTCAATATTGCCACAAGAACCAATTTTTGCATCACCCACAATGAAACAACCCCTAACCCTAAGCCCTTTTATACATATATTTTTACCACTTTAGGGTTATAATTAATAATTACATGTCAAACCAAATCTCTATAAAATCCTAATTATGGAGTATGTACAATAATTCCATGATTAGTCACCACAATCTAACAATATTTTAATGAATGAATAAATAATATTGTTCTCTCCCTCTCTCTCTCTCTCTCTCTCTCTCTATGGTGATGTTATCTTTTGTGTTTGCTTCCATTGTGTTAACTCTCACATGGTGGTTTGGGTAGCTGAGTGTGCCAATTGGCCTTAATTTCTCCCAACCTCCCTATGTCACTATTGTATTTGAATAAAGTGAACCCCAAGAAACGTCACTGCCTTTGGTCATTTTGGCCTTCAACAACATTTGATCAACAACACTTTATGTCCACAAATCCAATAATTTTTTCTCAAATAAGTGCAAACTCAAACATGTCAACTTCTTCATACCAAGAAAACACAATTAATCAAATTCCTTTTGAGGAACATATTCAACCAAATAAATTTGAACAACATGTACATATCAATTCTACAACACCGACAAAATTACCTGAGCAAAGGAAATCCAAGTATTATATTGTTAAGAAAATCTTTCAAAAGTCATTTGAAAAGGATGACGATAATGATTAAGCCATGTATAGCAATTGCTCATCCCAAAACATTCACATTGATGCAACATCAATATCCCCTCAAAATACTTACCTTCAAGAAACATCCATGTCTCCCTCCATCCCTTCATCTCCCAAAAACTCACATGAACATTTTCCTTCACCACCCTCAAGTTTCACTTCTAATGTTGAACCCTCCCAAGGACTATCCATAGAACAACTTCCAACTAGTCTCATCCTTAACATAAGTCCATTTCATAATTCCCAATTTCTAGATCCTATTTCAAATAGTCCAACTCAAAGTCTAGATCCATCAAATTCAAACATTAATCCCTTTTCAAACTTTATACCCCATGTCAAGAGGATGATTTAAACAATGTAGAAATGAGTCCTAAAAATAATCAAGAGCAAGACCCAAACAATATCCAAGCCAATTTAATCTTTGATCAATGCCTCATTTCCATTAAGCTTAACAATAATCCCATTTTCCAAGATGATCCATTTCCTTTTGACCTTCCACTTTCTTAGCAAGATCAAGATCACACTTCCATATTTCTTGAGGATCCAAATCCAAGTCAAGATCAAAGTATTCCTTCACTCCTAGATCATCCAAAAGACCCCATCATTCCTTTATATCCTTTGCAAGATCCTGTCACCCCTCCAAATCCTCCATAAGATCCCATCATACTAGATGATCCTATCACTACTTCCATTCTATTGAAGGATCCCATTGTTCTACTTGACCCCCCTCATGACTTACACACATTTGTGCAAGATGTTCATGAACCCTCCTCACTTTGAATGGGTTCCCCTAGTTCTATAAAGTCTAGTCCAATTCATTGTCCTATCAGGTCTTCCATATCATATACACCTAAACATGGACTCCCATCTAGTAGCAAGTATCTTGCTGGTTAAAAGATTTATCGAGTCAAAGCATCCAACATTGATGAAAAAGTATGTCAAAACCATTTCATATCAAAGATAATTCTAAAGGTTATGACCTTAGTCCTCACTCTCACTCTCAAGGTGTTGGTATCCCTTCCAAAACTAGATCCAAACATATAGCTCCTCCATCAACCCTTCCATTTATTCTAGGTCCATATGTTCCTCCATCCATTAGTTCACAATCCACTTACCCTTTTCCATATGTAAGTCAACAAAGGAACACATCCTGGAAAACCTTTCACCCATCCAAAAATCCTCCACATAATTCCTATCCATTCATAAATTCTATTCCATCTCCAAGTAATTTGGATGCCAAGCATAAGGTCCATAAGTCAAGAAATCCACATATAATTAAGGGTCAAGATGTACAGTATGATTGACATGTGAATACAATGAAAAATATAATCCCAAAAGAAAAAGAAATATCAGAAAGGCCACAAAGGCCCATGAATAAAAAGAAAAAGTCAAAAGAAATATGGGTTCCTAAATCTATTTTACAAATAATAAAACCAAAGGACCCACAAATGAATGAAAAGTCAAAATACATGTGGATTCCCAAAACGTTTCTTGAAGCACAAAGTCCTAAAGAAAGATCAAAGTTGGTATTCAAAAATACTACCCTCCATCAAAAATCCTTCCATTTGCCAAATCTTTTTTGGGTCCTTGTGTCCCAAAATCCATATTTTTTCCTCTATCAAATCCAAAATCTCATTTTCCTCTATCATTCCATCACCCTTCAAGGTGTGTGCCAATGTTTTTTTGCATCCACTTCCATACACTAAACATCAAGCATTCTTTCATTCCCTCCATCCTCCTACATACTTTTTCTATCCTTCCATTGAGCCTTTTCAATCCCTTGCCTAAATCCCTTTCATCCCCATTTTCATTACCCTACCAACATCTGTGAGCCTACTATCATAGTCATGGTCCATTTATGCATACTTTTCTAGAGAATTATCCAAAGAACAAGATGCTTGAGTCCTTCATACATGTCATGTCATGAGTCCATTATCTTCTAAAAATTTCAAAAAGTCAAAAAAATGAAAAAGAAAGAATAAAGAAAAATCATTTCATCCAATACTGAAAACATAGTAAACAAGCACTTTACGAAAGTATCATGATGAAAACTTGGCAAACATGCATCATGTGTAGTCTATGAACATCTTGCATTCCATACTTGTGGGTGGGTTTTACTCATATTTTTTCCTATCATTTCCTTCATTTTATCATATTTCTATCATACCCCTTATCCTATTAGCACTTAACATTCCCTTTTTCTAACTTTGATCTTGACAAAGATATAGTTCCCCTAGAAGATCCTCATTTCCTATATTCTTTATAGTATCATATCCCCTTGGTCCAAATTTTCCTATCCTATCATAACCTCTACTCCATATCCACTTGTCCATTAATGATCTTAGTTATCCTATCCATATCCTATCATCTTCCAATCACAATTCCTACCCTAGTCTTGATGAAAACAAGGACACAAAATACACAAGATATTTTCAAACACACCTCTTGGCATGTTCATCCCCATGCATTGCCTACCATCCAATTTATAGAGTAGAAATAACCTATCATTGTCATATCTAGTCCTTGAGCTTTCATAAATCATGTCCTCCCATTTCTGTGGATAATCCTTGGTGACCCAACCACAAAACCCTTCTAAGTAACCTTTTTCCATCATCCATTACTTTTACCACTAATCAATTCCCAACTCCTTTCCTTCCTGGACACTAGGGGAAATTCTTTCTTTGTACATACCTTAAAGATCCTAAAAAAATTCAAAAAAATCACATGTGATCCTGAAGAAATCCGAAAAAATGAAAAAATATCTTGAAAAATCAATAAATAAAAGCATAAAATGTCCTAAAAAAATCCCTAAAAACTATAAAATGTCCTAAAAAAAATACTAAAAATTAAATATGCACTGAAAAAAAAAACCTAAAAATTACAAAATGTATTGAAAATAATTGCAGCACAAAAAAATCATATATTTTTGAAAACACCCAAAAAAATGACAAATCCTAAAAATTTGCAATAAACCTTGTAAATAATCATTGTAAATAATAAATTCTTTTGCTAAACAGTTGCACATGCAGGCTCAGACTTAAATTTTGTGCTTCAATGAAATCATGCTTTGATAAGGTCCACACATAACTACTTGAACCAACCTTCAAACAATCAACCTATGAAACAATGATCTTTGAAATCCCAACCAACACTTAATAAAGAAAGTGATAATATATAGGAATGGTTGTTGGTCCATGCTATTTAGTGAGTGTTTTATTTTCACTTTGTTTTCTTTTGATCATATTCCTATGCTACTCGATGATATAAATTGATTTATGAGAGTGGTCGGGATGGTTCATGATCATTTTTGTCTTTGTTTTTTGAATGCCTTTACTAGTTTGGGGCATGAATCTTTGCCTTGGAGTGGATAAGGTCATTCTTTATCTGCACTATGTTTGTTTACACAAAAGGCTTGCATTTTTTCTCTAACTTTCTATGTCACGATACATTGCAATCTATTTGCCACATTAAAATAAAGCTCTTATGACATAAAATACACCTATGAAAGCAAGCTTCATCACTCTTCTTAGTCTCATGTCCTTCTACTAATGTTTCTTTAATTGATCTCTTTCTCTCATCATCTTTTCTTTTCAAAAAATTGTCTTTAAGTCAATTTTTGTGACCAATTTTTCAAGTGGGTACCCTACTTTCTTTTAATTTCACCAGGGCATTGATCTTTGACATTATTATTCTTTGACACAATGCTCATAATCACATTGTATCACAGAGGGAGAAAATGTGGATGCTCAAAAATGGTTCATGCCTACTCTTTCATCACCTTTACATCCTAACTTGTCCCATTTTATCATTTCACTAACTTTGATCTTTTGGCCAACTTGATCATCATTCAATCAAAATAAAAACCCTCTTAGAATCAATTCAAAACCATTTCAATGTCATCATTTCATCATCTATTCTTTAGGCATTCTTACGTCCTTCAGTGCCTTATGAACATTCATTAATATATGTCACATGTCCTTGGCATATCATCATTTTATCAACTTGATCCTTGGCATTGTCACATCCTTTAATGCCTTATCAACACCATCAATCCTTGTCATGTGTCCTTGACAAGTCATCATTTCTATCCTTTATCTAGCATCATTTATCTCATAAATTTAATCACATCCTTGGTCCAATCCAATATCATCACATTTGTGCTGATATTTGATTGAAAAGATCATTGATTGTTGAAGAAGACTATGTGTTTCAATCATTGTTTTGTCATTGATGTCAAATCTATTATTTTTTGGTAAGATAATTTCTTATATATTTCAAGTACTATCACTTATTTTATTTATGAGGAGGATTTGATCAACAAGATGTAACAAAAGTACCTAGAGGAAAGGTGGAGTTATGATTATGTATTGAAGTACAAGAGTTAGTTAAGACAGTGATAACATAATGTATTAATGATCTAGTTGAGGTTACAAAATGGCTAGCTATAGTTAGAAACTTCATAAGGAAAAGTTAAACAAAGTTTATTTTCCAAGCTTGACTAAGTGGATAGTAGGTGCCGATCAAAGTTAGTTCAAGCTGAGCAAAAAGTCAGTTGGAGCTGAGTGAAAGCAAATTCTAGTGGATGCCGAGAAAGTTAGTAGATGTTGAGTAATTTTGAGTTGATGCCAAGCACTAGTAAAATCTAGTTGATGCCGAGTGATTTTATAGTTGATGCCAAGTGATGCAGTATGTGCCGAGCATTAGAAGATTGATAATGCTGAGTTGCTACATTATGAGAAAGATCGAAGATTCACCAAATAAAAGATGACAAGTTTGTTTTCTTGGAACTTTTGAATCAGGAGGAAGATAAGATTTATGAGTTGGTGGCACAAAATCTTATCTAAACCATTTTGGAGGTGAATTCAAATGGATTCTAAAAGAAGTTTCTAGAAAAGACAAGATATGGGATAGACACATTGTATCCTACCTATTCCATTGAAAACCCTAATTTTGATGATGGATAATGAGTAGGAAAATGTTCTAATTTCCTATATATAGGAAGGTCTAGTCATGAAGCAAAAGGGTTAGATATTTTGAGGTGAGAGTCTCATAAGGAGAAGGTAAAAGGGGTTTTGCTTCATCAAGTGACCGGAGTGAAGAAGTCTACAATGGCGTATTGAGCAAGAAGGCTTAAGAAGTTGAATGCTTGAATGGTGAACAAGCTATTAGAGTTACAAAGAATGGAAGCCAAGAAGAGTTGAGGACTGAATAGAGATCTATAATCTACAAGTAAGGTTGTAAGTTGTATAAGATCAAAGCTCTACTATTACTTTCTAACAATTGTATTAGTCTAGGGTAAATCCTTTGGAGTAAGGTTGACTTAATAGTGATTGGAAAATCCTTTAATAGGGTGGTATTCCAAGTGAATGGCCTAAAGTCCTCTAACAAGGCTCACTTTTGGTAGGGTGATTGAAATCCCTTAACCGGGTCTCATTTAACAATGTGTCTTGTAACCTTTAATACGGTTGGCTTTTAATAATGCATCACTTTAGAAGAGTGAAAAAGGAGTAGCATGTTACTGGTGGTTTTTCCCAAATTGAGTTTCCACATTAAATCATTGTGTCGAATGTGCTAATGGATGTGTTGTGTTTCATGCTTTACATTTTTGCAAATTTATTTGATAGTAATATATAAGTTTTAGTTGATACACAATGAATGCAGGCATGGATAAGAATATTCTATTGGTTCACTAAATTGTGAGAAGTTTTATTTGTACATCTAGACCTTGAATAACTAATTCACCCCCCTCTCAATTATTCTAAAAGAATTTCAAAAATTGCTATCAGAGCCATCTACTTAAGAGGATTATTTTTAAGATACTAGAAGCACAAAGATCAAGATGTCAAAAAGAGAAGTACCCAAGCTCAATAGAGATAACTTTCCTGCATGGAAAAGTTTGATGAAGCAACACCTTGGAGGACTATGCACAATCTCGCATTTTAGTGGAGCATGTTGATCCAACAGGAGCCCTAATTGCTGAAGATATGAAGACAAATAAAGAACACAATTAGGTGATGTTGGAGATTGCCTCTACCCTAAGCTATGCCAAATTTGATGATACCAATGGTCTTATCAGTGGAAAGAAGATGTGGGATGCTCTGGCCACCATCTATGGTAGAGACAAAAATGTTCAAAGAGCCATGTTAGAGATCCTCAGAGGTAAGTTTGATGAAATGAGAATGGAAGAAGGTGAGAATATTGCTCAATACGTTACTAGGATAAAAAGAAGTTGTTAGTGCAATAAAAGGTTCTATTGGTAAAATAGATGATGATACTGTGTTAAGAAAAGTCTTGAGGAGATTATTGCCTATTTATGCCATTAGAGTTTCTGTAATTCAAGAGTTAAGATGTATACTAGGAAATGATCTAACCCTTGAAGGTTTGGTAGGTAGACTCACTGCTTTTGAGCTATCTAATTTTGATAACTACAAACCAAAGAGTATTGAATCAACTTTCAAAGTAAAATTTTTATTAAAGGATTCTGAGGAGGTAAAGTAGAAGAAGAAGAAAAGAAAGATAAAATATGCATCTAGTGACAACAACATAGATGAGGAAGAAATTGAACAATTGGAAGCATTTCTGGCAAGAAGATTTCACAGAGGAAAAGGCAAGTTCAAAGGTAAATTACACATCATTTGTTTCAATTGCAATGAAGTTGGTCATATAGCTGCAACATGTACACAAAAGAAGAACTATAGAGAAGGAAATAAGCACAAAAATAGAAGAGAAGATGATGGTAGAGACTACAGAGACAAAGGCGACAAGTCAGGCTACATTTCTGATGAACATGATGATGAAGTGGTATATGATGCAATGAAGGATGAATCTGATGAGGATGAGGCAATTGCAATTGTGACTTGTGTGAACAAGAAAGACAAATGGATCATTGATAGTGGATGCTCACATCAAATGAATGGAGACAAAAGTAAGTTCATTACCTTAACTTTTTATGATGGAAATAGTGTAAGGTTTGGTAATGATGCACCATGTTTGATAAATGGAAAAGGGTCTATCAAACTCACAAACAAGATTTCATGTGACAATGCTTATTGTGTTAAAAGATTGAATTATAACTTGTTAAGTGTGTCACAATTGAATAATTTTGGATGCAAAGTTGAGTTTGAAAATAAAACTACCAAGATATATGACACAAATAGAAACTTGATTGGAAAAGGTGATCAAACTAGAAGAAATTTGTTCTATCTAGATATAGAAGATGCTATTGAAATTTGATTGAAAAGATCACTATTAAAGAAAAGAGATTGTTGAGAAGAAGGGAAATTGTTGGTAAATAATGTTTACAATCATTATTTTGTCACTAATGTCAAACCTACTATTTGCTAGAATGACAATTGCTTATAAGATCCAATTACTATCACTTAGTTGATTGATGAGGAGGATTTAATCAATAAGATGTAATAAAAGCACCTAAGGGAAAGTTTGAGCTATGGTTTTGTAATGAAGTACAAGGATCAGTTAAGACAATGGTAAAATGATGTATTGATAATACACTTGAAGATACAGAGGTTGGCTACACTTAGAAACTATAAAAGAATAAGTTGTAATAAAGCTATCTGCAAAGCTTGACTAAATTCATCAATGTGTGTTTAGCACGTTAGTTCATGCCAAAAAGATTATCAGTAAGTACCAAGCAAATGTAAAATCTAGTGTGTGTTGAGTGAGACAGAAGGTGTCAAGCAAGTTCAGGTGTTGAGCTAGTAATAGGTGCCAAGCATCAATGAAATTTAGTTGATGACGAGTGAATCTATAGTTGGTGCTGAGCATCAAAAAAACTTGGTTGATGCCGAGTAGCATAGTATGTGTCGAGCATCAGAAATTCAATAGTGTTGAGCTACTACCTTATTTGTAAATTCAAAGATTTGCCAGATCTAAGCTGACAAGTTTGTTACCTTGAATTTTGTGAACCAGATGGAAGATAAGGATGATGAGCTGGTGGCTCAGAATTTTAGGTAAACCATTTTTAGGTGAATACAATTGTATTCTACATGATGTTTCTAGAAGAGACAAGATAAGGGGTAGATTCATTGAATGTTACCTAATCCATTCAATCCAAAAATAAGAGAGGGACGATTAAAGCATGAAAAGTATTCTAGACTTCTATTTAAGGAGTTATAGGTCAAGAAGCAAGAGTGGTTGAATAGAGTGTATGGTGTCAAGGAGAAGGCATCAAGAGGGAGGAATAGAGTACAAAGACTCTACTTTGATAGGTGACCACAGAGGTGATTTCATTGGAACAACAAGAATGGAGACTCAAGGAGACAAAGCTTGAAAGGAGGAAAAGCTGTCAGGACTATAAAGACTGAAGGCCAAGCAAATTCATGAGCTGAATTGAGATATAAAATCTGCAAGTTATGTTGTGAGTTGTATGAGATCAAAAGCCCTTATTGTTACCCTCTAGCAATTGTATTAGTTAGAGAAAATCCTATGGACTTAGGTTGGTTTAACAACCATGTTGTAAATCCTTTAATAGGGTGACATTCCGAGTGAATGTTCTAAAGTCCTTTAACCAAGCCCACTTCTAACAGGGTGGTTGAAATCCTTTAATAGGGTCACATTTAACAGTGTGTTTTGTAGCCTTTAATAGGGCAAGCCTTTCATAGGGCATCAGTTTAGAAGAGTGAGAAAGGAGTAGCATGTTATTGGTGGTTTTTCCCAAATTGAGTTTCCACATAAATCATTGTGTTATGTGTTGATCTTTCATGTTTCACTCTTGCATGTTGATTTTTCAGTAACTTACTAAAATAACTAAGTAGCTTGGATGCATGGTTAGTTTGGATGGGATCACTATTATTAGTGAAATATTTTATTAGGAAATCTAGACCTTGAATAACTAATTCACCCCCCTCTCAGTTATTCTAAAGAATTACTAACAGATGCTACTTGTCTTATTGTAAAATTTGGTGATGTATGGCTTTGGCACAAGAGATTATGTCATGTTAATTTTGATAATCTGATTAGTATCAGTAACATGAAAAGAGTTAGAGGTTTTCCTAAGTTGAAGAAATTGGATAATATAGTATGCAAACAATGTTAGTTAGGCAAGATGACAAAGTCAAGTTTTAAAAGTAAAGCTTACACCTCTAAAGAAATACTATAAATTGTTCATACTGACCTATGTGGACCTATTGAAGTGCAAAGCTACAAAGGAGATAAGTACATAATGCTATTTATTGATGATTACACTAGGATGACTACAGTCATCTTTCTAAACAAAATCTAATGTTTTTGAAATGTATAAGAGATACTTGGTAAGAGTTTAAAAGAAATAGGTAAAAGTTTGAAATGCTTGAGATTAGACAAAGGAGGAGAGTTCACTTCAAAAGAGTTTGAGATGTTTTGTAATGAAAGAG
The DNA here is from genome assembly GCA_028749045.1 of Cupressus sempervirens. Classification (NCBI taxonomy): domain Eukaryota; kingdom Viridiplantae; phylum Streptophyta; class Pinopsida; order Cupressales; family Cupressaceae; genus Cupressus; species Cupressus sempervirens. Next base: position 218,669,175 of record CM053793.1, read on the forward strand.
GAATCAAAAGATAGACATCAGACATCTACACCTAGGACCCCTCCACAAAATAGAATTTCTAAAAGAAGAAATAGTTCTATAATGGACTGTGCTAGTACACTCATGATGGAGAAGAATGTTTCTCTAAAATACTGGAGAGAATCTATATGTACTGTTGTATATACCTTGAACCATGTGCAAGTCAAGAAAGGTACTCATTCAACACCTTTTGAACTATGGTATGGATATCCACCTAATCTGAAATACTTTAAGGTATTTGGAAGCAAATTTTATATTCTTAAAGATGTTAGGAGTGGAAAGTTTGATGCAAAAAGTGAAGAAGATTACTCCACAAGAAGTAAAACTTGCAAGTGTTTAAATACTAACACTAACAAAATTGTGGAAAGTATAAATGTGAATTTTGATGAGTTTACAGAAGTACATGGGGCTGAACGTATAAAGGAACCAAAAGAATAAAAATCATTTGTATACTTCTATGAAGGAATGCTTGCTAAAGAGGGTGCTACAAATCAAGTTGCAAACCAATAGCAAGTCTCAATAACTACCAAGTCACAACCTATGAATGCCGAGTTGCATTCAAGAACTAAGCTACATTCAGATGCTGAGTTGCAAAATGAGGAAAATGCACATTCTGATTCTAAGATCAACACACATGTAAGAGATGCTAAAATACCTAAGAGAGATGTACACAGTGACAATAAAGATGAAAAACAAAATGTAGTTACAAAAATTGAGCCTAGATTGTCCAAATATGTCAAAAAACATCATCCTATAGATCAAATCATTAGAGACAAAGATGCAAGGCCAATGACAAGAAATAGTTTGAGAAGTAAATCATGTTTGTTAAGCATGAAGGAACCTAAGATAGTGAAAGATGCATTAGAAGATGATGACTGGTACAAGGCTATGGAAGAAGAAATTTAGTAGATAGAGAAGAACAAGAAGTGGAGTTTAGTTCCCAGAGCAGAAGACAAGAATGTGATTGGCACCAAATGGGTATTCAGAAACAAGCTAGATGAGAATAGTGAAGTGACAAGGAACAAATCAAGACTAGTTTGCAAAGGGTATGCACAAGAAGAAGGAATTGACTATGGTGAGACATTTTTCCCTATTGCAAGAATGGAACGAGTGAGAATTCTACTTGCTTATGCTACATACAAAGGTTTCAAAGTTTATCAGATGGATGTCAAGTTTGCATTTTTGAATGACATACTAGAAGAAAAAGTCTACATAGAACAACCAGAAGGTTTTGTTGACAAAAATAACAAGAAGATGGTATGTAGACTGCATAAAGCCTTATATAGATTGAAACAAACACCAAGAGCATGGTATGAGAGATTTCATACTTATCTTTTGAAGATTGGATTTGAAAGGATAGATGATAAAAACAATTTGTACATGAAGATAGATAAGGACAAAGGTATACTATTATCTGAAATATTTGTTGATGATATAATTTGGAGGACAAGATGTTTTGTGTAAGGACTTTGCAAATTAGATGAAGCAAGAATTTGAAATGTCAATGTTTGGTGAAATCAAATTCTTTATGGAACTACAAGTATATCAAATGAAATATGGTGTATATATCACTCAATCAAAAAATGTCAGAGATATTGAAGATTTTTGGATTAGAGGACTCAAAACTAGTAAGTACACCTATGTTGATAACACTCAATCTATAAAAGAATGATGATTCAACTGAGGTAAATCAAACATTATATAGATCCATGATTGGAAAATTTCAATATGTAGTAGACACTAGACCTAATATTGCATTAGCTATAGGGATGGTTACAAGATTCTCTACTAATCCTAAATAAAATCACTTGATGATGGCTATGAAAAGAATAATGAGATACATGAAAGGAACATAAGAGTTTTGTTTATACTATAAAAAGAATGAAAAGTTTGAACTGAGAGCCTACACTATTGTTGATTAGCTATAAATATTGATGATAGAAAGAGCACCAACGGAGGAGCATTCTTCTTAGGTAAAAGACTTGTTACATGGACTAGCAAGAAGCAGAGTTGTACTTCCCAATCTACTATTGAAGTAGAGTATGTTATTGCTATTATTAATTGCACAAACATTATATGGATCAAATAGCTACTTAAGGGAATAAAGGAAGAAATCACAGAACCAGTGACACTTTATTGTGATAATACAAGTGCTATCAATATATCAAAGAATATTGTGATACATACAAAGACAAAGCACATTGCAATCAAGTATCATTATGTAAGGGATTTGGTTCAAGATAAAGAGGTGAAGATGGAATATATTAACATAAAGGACCAAATTGTTGATATCTTCACAAAAGTATTACCTAAGGATTCTTATGAGTATCTAAGAGGTAAACTAGGGGTGATACCCCTATCAAAGGCTATGTAAAAGACAGAGGGATTGCCTTGCATCAAACAAGTTGACATTCATTTAATATAAATTGATGCAGTGGATCTTACTTTAGGAATTGCCTAAAGTAATTATAGAATTGGAACTGCAAATTAGTAACAAGCAAGGTGACAGAGGGAGAAATTGAAGAACCTACAAAAGCCTATATCTGCATATACTAAAGATGCCAAGTGTTCAGTATATGTCTTTGAAATTTTTGTCAAAGAGGGAGAAAGTAAATTAAACTGATCAAATGCAAGAGGAACAATGGAGAAAATCCATCATCAGCAAATTAGAAGATCAAAATAAAGAAAGTGGGAGAAAAAAGAAAGAAATGAAAGCAATCAGAGGAAGGATCAAAATGAAAGAGGGAGAGGGAGATATTATGCTGATCAATTCAGTATGAAAGAGAGAAGTATTTTGTAACCTAATCAAAAGATGAAAGTTGCTGATAGAGGAAGAAATTTCAAATGCAAGTTTTTCTTTTGGTATTGTCTTATTGTTTTAACTTAGTCAATTTGATGGAACAAGATGTTCATCATTTGCTTGACTTGGTTGATCAGTTTGGTTTGCCATCAATGCCAAAGAGGGAGATTGTTGATATTTGATTGAAAAGATCATTTATTGTTGAAGAAGATTATGTGTTTCAATCATTGTTTTGTCATTGATGTCAAAGTTGTTATTTGCTGGTAAGACAATTGTTTATATGTTTCAAGTACTACCACTTAGTTGATTGATGAGGAGGATTTGATCAACAAGATGTGACAAAAATACCTAGAGGAAAGGTCGAGTTATGATTAAATAATGAAGTACAAGAATCAATTAAGACAATGATAACATAATGTATTGATGATCTACTTGAGGTTACAAAATGGATGGCTACACTTAGAAACTTTAGAAGGAAAAGTTAAACAAAGTTCATTTTCCAAGCTTGACTAAGTGGATAGTAGGTGCCAAGAAAAGTTAGTTCAAGCCATGAAAAATGTTAGTTGAAGCCGATTGAAAGAAAATTCTAATGTCAAGAAAGTTCCTAGATGCTAAGTAATTTTTAGTTGATGCCGAGCACTAGTAAAATCCAATTGATGCTAAGTAATTTTACAGTTGATGTCGAGTGACATAGTATGTGCCGAGCATTAGAAGATTGATAATGTTGAGTTGCTGCATTATAACTGTTAGGATTAAACCATAGGCAAAAATAACAATTGAATGCAAATACAACCAATAATAGAGAATAATAGATCACACAGAAAAGAACACAAGACACCAAGATTTAACATGGTACACCCAATCCCTAGGCTACGTCCACGAAACAACAAGTCTGATATTATTATGATCCAGTGATTATAACCTGATTATAATTCATAATCCTTTACAACTCAATACTACTGCAAGAACCAATTTCACATCACAACTATGAAACAATCCCTAACCCTAAGCTCTTTTATACAAGTATTTTTACTGCTTTAGTGTTATAATTAATAATTACATGTCGGCCCAAAATCTTGATAAAATAGGCTCCAATTTTTTTTTGGGGCGATGTCCTTATCCCCAAAGAATTTATGAAGTATGTACATTACTTTCCTAATTAGTCACCACAATCTAACAATCTCCCACTTGGGGACTGATCAAGCTCCACATTAAACAATAATCTCCCAGTTGGAGACTGATCCTATAGCTATGCCGCTACTCCATGAGGTTCCCACTGGATCAAACCACCCTAGACTCTACTATTCTTTTATTCATGTTTAGTCTAGAAGACCAATCAAAACTGAAGAGGAGTTCAACTTCTCCCTTGTTACTACCTTTGTTAACATATCTACTGGATTGTCATTTGTATGTATCTTCTCCAGCTTTAACTATCCATCTTCCAAAACTGACTGAATGAAATGGTACCACAACTATATGTGTTTGGTCTTTAATTGCAAAGCTGAATTCTTTGCAAGATGAATGACACTTTGATTATCTGTAAACAAATAATTATCTTTTTGACGGTGTCCCAATTCTTCCAAGAAGAATTGAAGCCATATCATCTCCTTGGTTACCTTGGTAGAATCAACATACTCTACCTCAGTAGTGGATCAAGAATTAACCTTTTGTAACCTAGAAACCTAGCTCACAATTGCCCCACCAATAGTAAAGACATAACCTATAGTACTTTTCCTGGTATCAATATCCCGTACCAAATTGTAGTCAACATATCCCTGTAAATTAGTAGTAGACCCCCCAAAGTGCAAACATTTATTGGATGTTCCTCTCAAATATCTAAGAATCTATTTGACTGCATTCCAATGCTCAATTCCTAGATGACTCATATACCTGCTAATGACTCCCACTGCATGTGCAATATTTGGCCTAGTACATATCATAGCACAAATCAAGCTTCCTAAAAATGAAGCATAGGGTACCTTGGACATCTTATCCTCCTCTTCCTATGTCTTAGGATACATCTTCTTAGTCAACTTCAAATGACCGGGTATAGGTGTGCTGACAGCTTTAACATTCTCCATAGAGAAACATTGCAACACCTTCTCTACATAATCAACCTGAGATAGCGTCAATGTCCTGTTCTTCTCATCTCTACAAATCTATACCAAGGATTTGTTTTTCTGCCCTGAATCCATCATAGAAAATGCATGTGCTAACTTGCATTTTAGCCCCTTAGTATGATCCATGTTAGACCTAGCTACAAGCATGTCATCAACATATAAACAAAAAAAAACCCAAAAACAACCATATCTATTCTGTCAAACCCTCATTCCTCTTTTTCTCCAAATAAGAACAAGCTACAACAGGTTAGGCTCTAATACCATGAAGGATTTGAGCAATACAAATACACAAAAGCTGAAGAATACCTGCGTTTAAGAACTTGTCACAGAGAAGAAAAGAGAAAGAAGAGGCAAGGGTTTTGCTCTGAGAATATGAAAAAATATATTATTAGACTGAAAGAATGAATGAAATTTACAATTGATCAATCCTTATAGAAGGAGATCATAAAACCTAAAAGGGAAATCCTAAGAGGTAAATGACATTTATTAATTACTATTTAATTATTAAGTGGAAATGCAAGTGCATAAAGAGAAATCTTAAGAAGTGAGTAAAGGTAATTTAATAAATGAAATTAAATTAACTCTTTACTCTAATAGGAACAAACAAAAAGTATGAATGTACTCCCACTATAAACTTAATATCTACTTTTTATAATATCTTATTTTTAAGACGTACATATTTTAAAGAATTTGGGCTACTAATTCAAAATTTTTAAGTGGAAATAATAGTCTCATTTTTGTACATTTAGTTTGGCAATAACTTACATAATGAATCCTTCGTATTTTGGAATATTAAGAGAAGCATAGTTATTTTGTTGGCTATGCGATGACTATGAATGGTACACATGGATCTTTTACTTAAAGATATGAGTTGTTGTTGATAAAATGTAGTGCATGGATGTTCAGTCTACAACCTTCCATAGCAGTTTAAAACATGGAGTAGAAATGGGTAATTGATTATAAATATTGATTCCCTTTAAATGACAATACAAGATGAAAATCTCATGTTCTTGTTTAATTTATTCTTTGGTTTGATTAAATGATGCATACAATATGACTGGAAGTCATGTCAAAAGCTCTATAGCATGTGCAAGTATTTCTCAACAACTTACATTCGATTCTTTGAATAAATTTTGCTTGTATGTACACCTAACTCAATGTGAAATGTTACAATATCAATAAAGTTTGGAACTCTAAATTCCACAAATGACTTAAACTAGAATGTAACCTTCATTTAATTCACAAGAACCTATGACTTTGAGATATTAAATCCTAATTAAAAATGTACATTCAAAAACAACAAAAAAATATTTCAAAGTTAGTTGAAAAGAAGGAATATAACAATGAAAATGCACCAAAATAATAATTTTGAAGAATAAAAGGGCACCGTGAAATGACTTTGGTTATTTTGCAAGCTCTTGGGATCGATCTTCTTACTCCAACTTGCACCTAGTGCATGCTAAAGACCAACATAATCATTCAAAATGATCTTCATGCATAACCATTTCCCCATTGTTATCAGAATTCCATTTTATATTTAAAACCAATGTCCCAAATCTTTCTGCCATCATGCCAAAACCCTTGTTTAATCCCCCCAATAGAGAAAAAAAGGTCCAAACCCATTTCCCTTACAAAAAAATGCTTTTCAATTTAAATATCTTGAAGAACTTCCTCCTTTCTGCATAAAATTTAAGAAAGATCTAATTTTGAGGCATTCTTAGAAATCCAAATTGGATCTTCAAAACCAACCAATCAATGCAAGTGATCCCTTTTGGAATATTTAGAATAACTAGGGGGGGGGGGGGGGGGTGAATAAGTTATCCAAGGTCTAGATGTATAAATAAAACTTTTCACAGCTTAGTGAACCCATAAAACATTGTTCAACATGCATGCATCCATAAGATTATGCAATTACTTAAAAATTGTAGGTACTTTCAAATCAACTTGTAGAAATGTAAACATGAAACATAATAGATTCATTAACAAACTTGAAACAATGATTTATGTGGAAACCCAATTTGGGAAAAGCCACCAGTAACATGCTACTCTTTTTCACTCTTCTAAAGTGATGACTCGTGAAAGGCCAACCCTGTTAAAGGTCACAATACACACTGTTAAATGTGACCTTGTTAAAGGATTTCAATCACCCTATTAGGACTGAGCCTTGTTAGAGAACTTTAGATCATTCACTTGGAATGTCACCTAGTTAAAGGATTTACAAATGATTGTTAGGTCAACCTTAATCCAAAGGATTTACCCTAGACTGATACAATTGTTAGAAAGTAACAGTAAGGCTTTGATTGGATAACAACTTACAACTTCATTTGCAGATTATAGACCATTGTTTAGTCCTCCATTCTACTTGGCCTTCATACATTATAGCTCTGATAGCTTGTTCACCCTTCAAGCATTCATATCCTTAAGCCTTCTTGCTTAACATGCCACTATAGACTTTTCCCTTAGGTCACTTGATGAAGAAAAACCCATGACTCCTCTTCCTTAGGTTCTTGCACATGAAAACCTTGCTTCATGACCAACCATTCCTATAAATAGGAAATAAAGATCTTTTTCCGCTCATTCTCCATTGTCCAATTTAGGGTTTTGATGGATTAGGTAGGATATAATGAATCTACCCCATATTCCATATCTGTTTTAGAAACTTCTCCTAGAATCCTGTTTGAATTTTCCTAAAAATGGTTTAACTTTAATTCTATGCCTCCAACTCATCAATCTTATCTTCTTCTTGGTTCACATAATCCAAGAAAACAAACTTGTTGGCTCAAATCCATCAAATTCATGATCCTTTAAATAATGTAGCAGCTCGACATTATCTTCTAATGATCGACACATACTCTGTTGCTTGGCATCCTCTATAAAATCACTCGGCATGAACTAAAGTTTACTAGTGCTCGACATCAACTAAACTTTACTCGCCATCCACTATTCTACTCAACATACACTAGAATAAACTTTTATTTGGATCCAACTAATTTTTTGCTCAACTTGCATTGTCTTTGCTCAACACTTACTATCCATTCAGTCAAGCTTGGCAGACAAACTTTGTGTAACCTATTCTTCTAAACTTTCTTAGTGTAACCAACCTTTGTAATATTAAGTAGATTATCAATACCTCATGTTATCACTTTCTTAACTAATTCTTGTACTGCTTTACATAATCATAACTCAACCTTTCCTCTAGGTGCTATTGTTACATCTTTTGATCAAATCCTTTTCATCAATCAAATAAGTGATAGTACTTAAATCTTATAAGCATTTGTCTTACCAAAAAATATTAGGTTTGACATCAGTGATAAAACAATGATTGAAGCATATTAGTTATAATTGTATGTTCTCAACAATCTCCCTCTTTGATTAGCTTCTTTAATCTATTCTCAATAATCTCCCGTTCTATATGTTTTTTGATGCATTTTTAAGTAAATTGCTCTGCAATCCAAAATAGAAATAAAATATAGTGACTGATTTTTCTCTCTCCTAAATTTTACTAACCTCCTATTATTATTTTCATAAAACTAGAAACAAATAAAATAGACTATCTAAAATGTGGCATAAAAAATCACTTTTAAAATCATTTTAAAATGGGTTGTGACATGCTTTTACCCCTTAAGATAAGCATCATCCTTGATGCATTGATAAGAATGTGCAACGATATGCAAAAAAAATAAAAATATTCATACTTGTATGATAGCTAATGTAACTTCCATTATGCAAAAATTCAAGATGATGCATATTTAAATTCAAAATCTATAAGAAAATAAACAAGACACAAATTCAATTTCTTAAAGGAAACCTAATTTCCAATATAAATGAATTCATAAGATTTTTGAAGATAATATTAATATAGTAGAAAGTAGTCATTGAAAAACAACATACATTAGAAGGAAGCACATATATTAGTCAATCATTTCAAGATCATGTTTTGCACAAGTACATGAATTCCATTACTACTCTATAGGTTTACAAGGTTAGACTACCTCTCTCCAACAATATTCCCCTTTTCTTATGATCTATCCTTCCCTTTGTTACATGGAGAGGAACAATACCAAAATATTAGTCCATGTTATATCATAGAATAAAATCAAATGTTGATCAAGTTTGTGTAGGGGCACCACTCCTAGGCATCATAAGATAGTGAATTTTAAATGATGAAGATGTAATAACTGTTCGAATTCTTTAGAATAACTGAGAGGGGGGGTGAATTAGTTATCCAAGGTCTAGATGTACAATTAAAAATTTTCATAGCTTAGTGAATTCATATCCATAAAGCATTTTGATCATGCATGCATGTAGTGCCTCTCCCATTTGAGTTTTGTAAGTCATCCTGATGGATGCAACCTTGTTGATATCTCCTTGAGAGGGGATCTTAATTGTGACCATGAGTGGTCTACACCATTGAGGTGATTATATTTATGTTTCTCTATTAGTTTCTTTGATTATGCTTATGGCTGATTTATGAGACTATGATGTGATTTATGGTTCAATGAGGTTTGTGTCAGTGCTTACTAGGATCAATGTGGTATCATGATGTTATTCCATGATTACCTTGAGATGTGTGTAGAGATTTCACTGTGTGCTATTATCGTGCTACACTGGACTAGGTTCCTATAGTATTGGTTAGTCTTGTTTATGATTGTGTTCACTTATGTGTTTTAAATGTCCTTTTCATGTTGTTTAAAAAACCATTATTAAATTCTTAAATAATTGGAATTGGATTGTCCATGTTGGATTCATTGGTTAGGTGCTACAGATAGTTACCTTGTTATATATTGATCTGAGAGATATTTTGTTACTCATGTTATGTTTTATATTTGAGATAACCTAAGGGTCAGATGTTATAATTTGATTTCAGTATCGTAGATGTTAGACTACTATGCTATTCAAGTGATCATATTGCATGATGATGCCATTTTGAGATGACAATGTGTTTTATGATGATATCTAGTTATCCGATATTTGGACATATCCTTGAGTATTTTATGTGATGGATTTAATGCTATGGTTATTTACTTCATTCTTGCCTCATTATGCTATATGCGAACATGAGTGATGTAAATATATTATTTCAGTATAATTAAATAAATGGTTAAATTAGGTGATTTAATGCATTTATTTCTTTGGCTATGTTGGTATATGCAATTGCACTTGATCATGTTGTTTAGTGTGCGGGATTTTTATATCCCTCATAGTAGCACATGGAGTTAGTGATTCAGCCATTTATATTTTACCAATGTTGTCCCTGTATGGTTGACATTTCCTTATTTTAATTGTGTAATTAATCCTTTCAGTGATTATTAAATCCGAACTCATTTACATTTTGTGATTACACCAGTAAGCGTGTTTGTGCATTTAAAAGTTTGCATTGTCGCAAAAGTTCCTAAGGAAATTGCTATTTTTTGGGGTTTTAGGCTTTTAATTTAATTTTTTGGAATATTTTCCATAGATGAATTTCTATTTCTAGGAATAGCCTATTTTTGTTTGGGTCGATTCGGGGTTGAACTAGGTTGGTTGGTTATTTTTTCTAATCAATTATTCACTTGAAAAGTGAACAAGTATCCAAAAAGAAATTTAACTCCTCACTGCTCAATTTTGAATTTGAAAGTTGCAGAGTAAAACCCAAAATCCTCTTCATGAGTATTTACTATTTTGTTTATTGTGGGAGCTATGAGCATGGGATCCTCATGAGATTGGGCTCATTGGATCTAGCTCAATGAGACCTTGGATTGATGTTTTAGCTGCTTTTGTGAGATTTTTATTTTATGGTTCAGATTCTCATTTTGCCCCTTTTGGCTGTGAGGTGAGGCTCTCCCGTTTTATTGTTTCTGCTTCATTTTAGCTTCTATTTTTGGTAGTCATTTGTTAGGAGGATGAGAACTACTGTTCCCCTTTGTTTTTGTGTGCTAGCTCTACCCAATTGGGTGAGTATGAACATTTCCCTATTTTCAGGTTGAGTGTTTGGGGTTTTACACTATTATGTTGGCCATTTTTGCATACAAACTCCAAACCTAGATTTTATTTGATATTTGTGGCTTTTGTGCCTTAAGACTAAATGGGTTTTAATTTCAATGTTTTTGAGTTTTGATTTTTTTGCCTCAGTTTTCGTGTTGCCCAGTTTTCTTGAGTTTTCTTGGCATGATGCTGGTGGTGGGCTTTGATTTTCTATAGGATGTTAGTCAGACCATTATTTCTCTTTTATGTTTACATTGGGATGCATGCCACATCTGTACTCCTGACGTGTTTTGTTGGGTGACTTTATACGTGATGTTATGGTTTCTTTTAGACCTTTGTTCATGTTTCATGGACACTAGGATTCACATAGAATCCATACTCCCAGATTGAGGTCGGTCGAGTGAGTTCATGATGTTTGGTCATGTTGCATCATTGGGATTTGTGTAGAATCCATACTCCCAGATTGAGGCTGATTTAAGGATTTCATGATGTATGGTTTTATTAGCTTTGGGATTCATGTAGAATCCATCCTCCTGAGTTGTTTTCAGTTGAGTGATATTTTTCTTGTGTTCTCATCCAGTCCTTGTGCTATAATCTTTGTGATGGTATTGCCCCAGACACAATTATGTGCACATACATTTGTCAAGTGACTTGTGAGGCCTAATCTTCCATGGTACTTATAGAAGTTATGATCATTATGGTTGGGTTTAGAATATGCATGCATATGGGCACTCATCATTGGATGAGCATGGGTAGGGTAGGATAGAATATGGAGGGGGCTTCTATCTTGTAGCCTATTGACCTTGTCCCATAGGGTTGGTAGAGGAATTTTTAAGTAAGTGATAACTAAATAAAATGTGTAAGTGATAATAAAACTTAAGATAAGAAAATGTATGTGTGGGGCCCTCCGTTTAGTAGTTGAAATGCATTATTTGAGCTTGGACTTGTTGATGGCAAGTGACTCCATGATGTTAGTGCCTACATAGTAGCTCGTTGAGTATCTAACTAGGACGTGTAGTTTATGCATTGTTTATGTTCTTGGTCTTAGTCATCACACTGTCTGGCATGTGTGTTAGCCATGGACATTTCCTTATGTGTGTTTGTGGTTGGATCATTATCTCCATCAATATGGTGGAAGCGGACCTATGGGTGCCACATAGTTGGGAGGCATAGCTACCCATACCACTGCTAGGGACCGATGTATAGAAATGATCTTTTATCCTAGTGTAACTGTTGCTAGATGTTTTCAATTAATACTTCAGGTTTTAGAGTATGCTTTCATTGGAATGCTTGGATATCATGTTTAGATGACGCTAGTTTATTAGACACATTCTTATATTATGATGTTTAGCATATGATTAGATGATGTGAATTAATTCATTGGCATATCTATTGCTTATTTGTTTAGCATATTAGATTTCCTATTTTAATGATGATTAGCATATGATAGATGATGTGGTTGATTTATTGGATTATCTAATGCTTTACTTTTTCTATGTTAGATTTCCTTATTCTTATGTTGTAGCAGAATTTAGTAGTAATATCCTCATAAGATAACACCGATGATCTGGTAGGTAGTTTGGGATGTTATGCATAGGGGATGGCTAGGATTCATGATGGTCTTATGATGTTATTGACAATTGGGAAGAACCACATACTTAGTTTGGTTTTTCAATTATTGCAATGTTATTTCTATACATTGTGATGTTGCTTCTGTACACTACGATATTGTTTTCAGCATGCCCATTTTACTATTGTAGTTTAGATGGATAGATGTTCCTCTTTATTGTTCATGACATCTTGTTGTTTATGCACTCGAGTATTCGCTCCTTGATCTATGTGGATCTGGTACTCCCTGGTGTGGATAATTTTTTTCCCATCTCATTCTTCATTTTGGCCCTTAGAGTAATTCTTTCTTTCTCTGAGCAACCATGCATCAGCATTGGGTGATACTTTAGAGTATTGTACATCCAAAGGAGAAGAATCATGTGATACTAGAAAGTATTACATACGTTTGTAAACTCTATTGTGCGACACTCTATTGTATCACATGCCTCTTGGAAAAAGGTCGTACAATACTGGTAAAGTATCACATGCCTTCTAGAGAAGTGTCTCCCAAATTATAATTTTATTGCACATCTTCATTAGAAAGGTTGTATAATACTAGAAAGTATCGTACTATGCTAATTCAAATATCACCTAGGTTTTGGAAAAACCTGTCTGGGTGGACAATAGGCACTTCTTGGTTTGATTGAAAGTTTTTTAGAGGTGTTTTGGATACCCTTTTTGGCATTCTTGAATACATTAGAATTGGATTTTAAATTCAGAATGTTTCAGATTTAAAATCATTTGCATTTTTTCATGGTTTTTCAGTTTGTTTAGTAGTGGCATTTGGAGATTTGTTGGTTGCTCGAATTGTTGGTATAGTCTTCTGTTGTAATCTTTGTGATCCCTATATGATGTTGTCATGTAAATTCATACTTGAAAAAAAAAATCCTTGCTAGAATTGAATCCTTTTTCCAAGGATCTTTCGACAGGGCATTACATCTAGTATCAGAGCCCATATTCAAACATTAGGATCTCTATGTATATGTTGCCTACATGGTTGATGTTGTGTTTGTGTGAGTGCAAGTGTCTTGGTGATGGCTTATGAGTTTTGGTTGCTTTGGTATCTACTTGTGATGGACTTGCTTGTCTAGTAGATATACCTAAATTAGTGTGAGGAGAAGGAAGTGAGTCTTCCCTTATTTTGTAGATGGAATAGATGTACCTTGTTTGGTTGGTTTCTTGTGTGACCCTTTTGGATGGAACCACTGATTGGTGTCTATGTGTTGGCTTTGAGTGCCTCTTTTTTTCCTCCTGGTGGAGTAAGGTGCGATGTTTTCCTATTTTCTCCTAATTTTACATAAATAAATGAATCTTATTTGTGATTTTGTGTTTTGTCATTATAGCAAAAAAATGATTCCTTTCATTGAGAAATTAGTGTTATTGTGAATCACTGAAAAGTAGTTGGTTTTGATTTAGATCCTTTGGGTTAATGAATTAAGTTCCAAATTTAATTTCTTCATAAGTCTATGGAAATTGTATTGAAATTGATGGATATCTAAACATTGCATTGCATGGAAATTATTGTAGTTTGCATATGCAAGGGGTTATTGGTGGTATACTGCTTGATGTGTGTGAGTGTGTTCTCTAACATTGCTAGGATAATGCATTCCTTAGCATTGTGTGGTGATCTATCCCTCTTGTGTGACTATTCCTAGTCACCACATGTAGTGTGACTCGATTGATGCCTTATTTTATTTGACTGGAGGTAGTCTCCTCATGTTGTTGGGCTAGCATTGGTTTTCAATATTTTCTTCTCTTGGGATAGTCATCAAATTTTATCTACCACTCTCTTTGTGGCTATTGTCACACTTGAATTATTGTTGAAATGAGCTCTTTTCTGATTTATTGTTGGAGTTGACAATTTCTCCATTTGGGCATTTTGATTATGGTTCATGATGACTATTCTAAATGTGTTTTACTATTGTCCAGTTATGTGTTGTGACTCTATCATGTTCATCTCGAATCTTTGGTAGTACATACAAGGGATAATATCATAGAGAACATGCTAGTATGCTTGTTGTAGATGTAAAGTGTTTAGTATAATTGGATGATTTAGATGGTGATTAAACATAATGATTTTTTGTAAAGGAATGTGAAAAGATAGGTACTTGTTATATGGAAAGTGACTCTTGAACCCTTGCTTTGAAAACTTTTTAATTTCATTGTGCATTAGTGATTATGTTATGTTTAATTAGTGCAATTATGAAACAGAAGTAATGATGGTTTCAATGTGGGAATTACCTTTCTTTTCATGTCTTATATCATTGTGGTCTTGTGTGCTCTTTGGTTATTTTGGACGTTTCATCTGGTGCTTGTCATGGTAATCGAGACAATCTGAGTTGCCTATGATGTTTTATCTTGAGTGGGGATTAAATATCTTAGGTTTTAGGACTCTCTAAGCTCCATCATGTTGTAGGCCTTCACTAATACATTAGGCAGTGTTTTGTGACGTCAATGTGTATTTGGCATTTTTTTTTGTCTTATGACCCGACGACGTCGCAATTGCGACATCGTCGGGTTATAAGACAAAAAAAAGGGCGCGTTGCTCACATTTTTTTCTCCCAATGAATCAAATCTCCCAACAGAGAAAAAAAATACCTCCGAGCACAGCGAATCAGCGAATCTGCCCCCGATCGAGCACAGAGCGAAAGTTTTGAGGTTAGGTTTGTGGGACACTGCAATTATTTGGAGTAAATTTTGAATCCAAAGACTACATGAATTGTATGCAAGACTAAAGGAAACAAACAAATATTCATTGGACTTCAGGTCTAAGGTAAAATATCTCATTCTCTGAGACATCCTCCTCTTGAAGATGAAGGAAAGAAACAAATCTTGATTGGACTCCAGGTTTGATGTGAAGAGGTAAAATATCTCTTTCTCTGAGACATCCTCCTCTTTGATCTCACCTTATTCGATCCATTATCTGGTCGATATAATGTTTAAATAGAACAAATTTTGTGAAATCTTTCAATGGTACAAGGTGTTATAGTGGACAGTTAGTTTGAGTATTATTTTTGGGGCTAGATGTGAACGGGAATATGAATTTTTGATTTTTTGATTTGGGTATTGTTTCTTGTATGTTGTCTGATTGATGGGCTGACATGGGTAAATTTTAATTTTAATGAGACTTTAAAGAGTGGTCGATATGAGCATTCATTTTTGTTTGTTTGATTTACATCAATGTCTAAAGTGAGCACCTTGAACGATCTGTAGATCTGTATATTGCTGGATTCTTCTGCTTCAACACACACACAAAAATCCATGAATAATAACAGCAGAAGCGGCTTGAAAACATTGATATTTCTGCTATAAAATAAAGGTAAAATAAAGAAATTAGATCATATTCAAGGGTCTAAATTTTTTGTTCTCTCAAAGAGAGAAGATCGTACTCCTCTAACTCTTCACCTTTCCAAGACACATCAAGAAAAATTCACTTACCTTAGACAACATACTTATAAAAATGTCAAAAGCTTCTAGGTTCTTTTATTCTCGCAAAGAGAGAAGAGTATAACCCCCTCAATCCTAACAATAACATAAATAATTAATCCCTTGTTGCCTATAGGAATGCCTCTTTCCTAACTTGGTCTAGGTTTCTGATTATCCTAAGAAGGAAATAAGAATACTTCCCCCATGTCTCAAATTTGTTTCAAATAGTGAGGATTGGGGTTCAAGGATGCATGCTAATAGAGGGAGTAGGGATCATGCTTCAGGGATACTTGATGTTGGAGAGAGTAGGGTTGAGGGGGCATGCAGAATGAAACAAAGGCACAACATTATGAGAAAGCACAGAATGCCATTGAAGGCTGTAATCACACTTTCATACAGAGGATTAGGGATAGTAGATGTCATACTACATATCAATTCAATTTTGTAGGATGAACACGATTCAATGAGGACTCTATTATCCTCGGAGACTGGTCAATCAACAACATTGAATGGAACAAATTGAAAGTCATCAGACTTGCCATAACAAACTCCACAACCTACGAAAGCTTGCATGTCTCAAATTTGTTTCTGAGTTCTTGGAGATAAATCTTTGGACTATTGATGGAGGCATGAACCTGCAGATGATAATATGGAAAAAATAGTCTTTGTGGCTGCAAAATATTAAGCTACCTTCCAGCTTCTTCAACCGTGAGTAGAAGAAGAATTATAAGAGGCTCTCAAAGAATTGGGAGGTTAGAGATAAGTTTAAATCAATTGTAGGTCTCTCTTTTGTTTACTTACTCTAGTTCACTTTAATACTATATTTATACTCTGTCCAAAGACACTCTATTAATTTTTTGGCTTCCCTTTGTTGGGAATATGAAGAGTATGAACTATACTAGTAGCTATAGCAATTATGACATGGTGATAATACTTTTAGCTTTAATATGTTAGATAAGAGTAGCAGAAAGAAGTTAATTCTCTTTATGATTGATAGCAACTCATGTAAGTTAGCTTTTACTACTTTTAGTATTACATAGTTTTTTGTTATTTTGTTTCTAGATGGCTAGTACTTTTCAAGTTGTAACAACTTGTTGTTGTGCTCTACCAATGTGAGTTCATGTGTGGGTACATGGTCCTTCCTCTTCCAACTTGACTAAAATAACTATAGTAAAACACTTGAATGGATAAATATAAGGAACACAACATCAGAAAAAGTTGCATCCAATTTATCTTAGTCTAATAATTAAATACTTCTAATAATTTAACTCACTAATACATTAGAGGTCAATTTGCGACGGTTGGAAAAGGTAATGTGTTTTTGAGTTTTTTTTTTCAATTTTAGCCTGATGCCGTCGCAATTGCAATGTCAGGCGTCGCAATTGTGACGATCGCGGGATATAAGAGAAAAAAAAACCGAAAACCCTCATTTGAAAGAAATTGCGCGAGAGATCATAGGGTTCTTCCGGAAAGGAAAGGTGGGAGATCACTTTAGCAAAAAGGAAAAGAGGGGCATTGAGCAAGGCGAACTCGACGCATTGAAAGGGCCGAGCACAGACCCGCATCGGCAAGGTGCAAAACAAACAAACAGACATTCACCTTATGGAAATTTTTTATTTTTTTTCCTTTCCCAAGTTTGATCTTGTAGATTGACTAATTTAAGTTCATTTTACTTTTTTTTGTTCTTCCTTTGGAGGCAAAATGGGAAATGCTAGTTTAAATGTCAAAATTCCAGTAAGAAAATTTGTCATCACACATATTCCTTTGTTTTTCTTTACCTCAGTCTAAGTCTCGGTTCCTCCTTGCTTACAGGCTCCCGCAATCTCCCACTCTACTATCAAAGTTTTCTACTACCTTCTACTATCTAATTACCACTATCGGGTTTCATACCCGCTCTCCATTCTTCCATTCTCGAGCTCCCTCTATCGGGTTTCTCCCCTCATTACACATCAACTTCTGCATATTAAATCTCCCAAAAATACTCTTACCGGCCTCCAAAACTGGTAGAGTATCAACCAATTTTAAGAACAACCTCTCACTCCATCGTTATTGGGCTCAACCTCACATGCACCACTATGTCTCCCTTCCAAGTCGGGCTTTCACTTTTTTGCTATCTTGACATTTCTCAACCATTTTTCATAGTGATAGGATGAAAATTGATTGTAAATCAGAGTAGATAAAATTCAGACATGTCCTTCAGAATTACATAATCATGAACGTTGGCAATTAGTGATTAATCAAAAAATCACATTTTTTGGCTTCATCAACACATTCCTCGCAGCATCATATGAAGTTCCTTACACAATTGGCAAATGTGGGCTTAGCAAAAAATTTGGTAAATTAAAAATTGCTTAAGTTTATTTTAAAACAACTTTCTGTTATACATAACAATTTTTCTGCTATCCAATATTTTACTTGATGTTGTTTCTAGAAGAGATTGTATATGTTTTTTGAATCACAATGTTTCAAATCTCACTCTATGATCTATCATCTAGATGTTAGAGAGCAGAAGGTTGCTGTGCTTGTTGGCACATTTTGGCATGAGGGAGCAAGTACTAAAGTGTTGGGCCTATCATTCTTGTAGAGGCTACTCCTGAGCTTCCCATTTCTACAAATGGTGTAACACTTGTTTAATTGCATGTTTAGTTTGGCATGTAGATGAGCATGTGTAATATTTTTCTTGTAGATCTATTTATTTTTCTTGCAGGGAGACATAGCATAATAAAAGGAAATATGGTTAAAAGTATTTGTTCAGAGCTCATTTTCAAATTGTTTGAAAGATCACTCAAGTCATTCTTTAAATGTATGGATTTGTGGTTTTTTCTGTCAATGCAAATCATGTTGTTGTTAGTAGGCTTAATTCCTTTTGATTACTATCTATGGCATTTTTTCATCTTCTTCACAGGGGCAGGAAAAGCCATACAAAAAGTTCCAAGCAGTCATCATAGCTTCTGTTATTGCTCAACTAGTTAACAATATACCAAACAAATGCATCATTTATCCATCTGTATATTTTTATTATTTTTCTTAAGTTGACAATGCTTCCTTTTGAATCTATTTATGTTAAACCAGGATGTATCAGCATCGACTGTAGTAGAAAAATAAGTTACACAAATGGAAACTTGCATTGTTGCACTTACAGCTGACATTTGACACTTGGAGTTGATATGCACGTTTACATGAAATGCTGAAGTAAGATGCATATCAAATATATTGTCTTGAGTATTTCATGCCAAATTATGGGCTCTCTTGTTAAATGAGCATACACAGTTTAAATGGTATACTCTTGCAAACTATTAGCTCTTTTGTTGCTCGCTTACCTAATTTCCCTACAGCTACGAGCAGAAATTAACAATAAATATTTGACATATTATTAGTGTTGATCTTCTTAAGTTGGGCACTGATTTCAACCCATTTTGATTGATTTGTACAGATTCTTATAACTAGTTCCATATATTTAATTACATTTAGACACTATCTTTTAATGCTTTATTTCAGTGTGCTAACTATTCTATTTCATATTTGTGATATATGATGAAAGTATTATAACATATGGAGGAATAGTCCATGAGTGGCGTGGCCAATTGAAATGGTTTTAGTTTCAATTTTACACCATTTGATACAAATAATCAGTTTACCAATCCACCCCTAGGTTCATTCCATTTGTAGTAAAATTTTCATTACATAGAAAATGTTCACAAAATCTATGTCAATGCTCACACATCTTCTGGGACTTACGCAAATCTATGTCAATCCTCACACATTTTCTTGGACTTACGCAGGAACTATGCTGCCCTGCAGCTCTTGTTAAATATGTTATCAACTTGACTTTTCTATTAAAGGCTCTCATGCTGAATTGAAAGCCAGTTAAAGAAAAAGATATTATACACTATTTTGTTGGTACCCTGTGCAGCACAACAAACTTGTTCTTACTATAAGAAAATTTTCTTTTCTTTTGTTTCATTGCAGATCTTCTGCTTGCACGGAGGTCTCTCCCCATCATTGGACACACTTGATAACATTCAAGCTTTGGATCGCATATAAGAAGTGCGTCTATACACATAAGTATAAAATTCATCTTTTCCCGCAACACATATAACAACAATTTTAAGTGCTTGCAAGGTATATACTTATGAATAAATATTACATCCTGATTTAAATGTATGAAAACAATTTTTATTCCTTTTAAGTTTCATTCATCTCGAGGTGCAATTCACAAACTCAAGAATAGTGGCTTTTGTTCTTCAGGATACCTTTAGGGGAAGAGTATGTGAATGCCCCCTCGTGTTTGGAGTCCAGTTTAGAGGAGATGGCTATTTACACTGCTAAGGTTTGTTGAATCTAATTCTGAATAACATTGCTTGCTATTGTTGAATCTAATCTAATCTATATTTTAACTAGACTTGTAGCTTATATGTTTTGAAATTTTTGTTAGGCCTTGTAGTTTGTATAATTTGATTGCTGGAGAGCTTCTACAGCTAAGCAAGAAGGCCATTGCACGAGTTATAGCCGCGCGCTCGGGTATGAAAATTGTTTTTTTTTTATTCTAATGTATATTTTAACTAGACTTTTAGCTTATATGTTTTGAAATTTCTTTTAGTGGCTTAATGTTGTAAGGTCTCTTGAAATAAGACGTTCAGGCGGTTGGTCAAAGTTTTACAAATAATCTTAGGAATAAAGTCAAAGAAAGTATTTTTAAAATATTAAAGTATTTAGCTAGGTCTAAGAAGATTTGTGTATTTTCGACAGTTTTGCTTAGTTTTTGAAAGTTGTAGACCGAAGTTTTCATAGCCCGATTTTTCCTTCCTGCAAAGAACAATCATGTCAGATAATACAAGTGAAGAACAAAACAGGGAGACAATCGCTAGATTGTGGTCTAACTTGAAAAGAAAAGGTGATGGAAAATGTTATTGTCCTTGCAATATTTGTAAGGGCTTAAATCATAGAAGACTGCTAATCAAAACAGTTAAGAGACATTTTAGGGAGAATGGTCACATTGAAGGGGGGCATGACTATCATCCACTGGTAAGTCGTTCATTATATCATTTTAACAATTTATATACATATGAAATCACTTGATGATGAGTTGATGATCATGGTTTATTTATGTTAATAAATTTTATATAGGTTGATCTTCCCAGGGAAATACATGATATGAACCACAACAATCCAAAGAATATGGTTTTCGAAGTGGAGGAACATGGAGGTGCAAATATCCAAGGTGAAGATAATGATCCCATGGAAGATGATGATCATGCACAAGAAAACACAATTGAAGAGGATGGTATAAATACATTGATCCATGACACATCTAGTCTAAGCGTATCTGATCATGATGATGATGATAGCCTCGATGTACCTCTACTTCAGAAGGCATACAAGCCCCTATACAAAGACTCCCAAACAACTCTTCTCTCTGCTGTATTGTTGTTGTTGAACTTGAAGGTTATGAATGGTTTATCCAACATAACAATGTCATGTATGTTAAGGTATGTCATATATGTCTTTATAGTTAACAAAGGGTGAATAATGTACCACTAATATTTTTTATATTAACAACTTATATTTTTTGTTGTAGATTGATAAGCGAGTTTCTGTTACCATCATCAAATATTCTACCTCGCTCATATCGAGAATTAACTGCTGTTATGAAAGATATTGGAATGGAGTATGAAGCAATACATGCTTGTCCCAATGATCATATTATATATTATAAAGAACATGAATTTGCAACACAATGCCCTGTATGTCATACGAGTAGATATCGAACAGATCGACTAACAAAAAAGGTGCCTCAAAAGGTTCTTCGTTACATCCCCATTATTCCACGGATGCGACAATTATTCAAGTGTAGTAGCTTGGCTCAATTTATGGATTATCATGCACACAATAGAAGTCAAGATGACATTATTCGAATCCCTGCGAATGGTTCAACATTTATGCACATAGAGAAAAAGTGGCAACACTTCAAAGAAGAACCTCGTAATCTCAGGCTTTCATTGGCAGCAGACGGTGTCAATCCATTTGGAGAGATGAGATCTATTTACTCGGTGTGGCCTATTTTTGTTATCAACAATAACATTCCTCCGTGGATGTCAATAAAGAGGGAGCACATTATGTTGGAAATGATTGTTCCAGGTATCTTATCATTTGATAGTTATTAATTTACACGTACTTACAAATCTTGCAGTAAAATGGTCACAATAACTATGTAATGTTTCTGTTCATTCAAGTAGGTAAATATAAAGTAAAAGATATGAATGTATATATTGAGCCTCTTATCGACGAGTTGGTGGAGTTATGGAATGGTGTCACTATGTATGACATGTCTAGACCAATACGACAAAGACAATTTCAATTCCATGCAATACTTGCATGGACAATAAATGATGCCCCAGGGCTAACACATTTTTGTGGTATGTTATAGTGAATTCAAGTTGTGCACAATAATTCTAATTATAAAAATCAACATATTCAATAATCCAATTACATCATTATCTTGTAGGTCTTCAAACAAAGGGAAAATTTGCATGTCCAATTTGTGGTCCAAAGATGAAATCTCGTCATTCAAAAAGTTTAGGAAAGCAGGTGTTTGATGAGTGTAGACACTTCCTCCACAAGAATCATAAGTATCGAAGTACGGAAAAACATCTTTTCAATGGGAAAGAAGAGACTACATCAAAGCCACAAAGAATGACACCTCGCCTATGGAAGTTGGAATATAATAGAATTAATCGTCGAGGTAATGCCATTCCACCTAATGGTTTATGTTTGTAATTTATATATTTCTATTGTGATTTTTGTTGACTAATTGTGTAATTGATGATTGTGAAGGTTGTCAAGACAATACTGACAACCTTCCAAACGGACTAAAAAGCTATCCCAGACAATTTAGTAGGTTGCCCTACTATGAGCACTTACAAATTGTGCATTTGTTTGATACTATGCATATTGGAAGTAATATAATAGAGACATTGTGGAAAATATTGGATGGAAGGCATGACAAAGAAAAAATTATCAAAATTTGTAATGACATACATGAATCCAATCATGCATTGAAAAATTTCATTCACTCAAATAGCAACAGAGATCAGATTAATATAAGTGCCCTTCCATGGTTATTAACGGAGCAGCAAAGTGATGCCATAAAATGAGTCATACAAAAAATTCGATTTCCCACAGGATTTGCTGCGAACATAAACAATCTCATATAAAAAAAAAGTGAATTTGGGCCAGGGCTCAAAATGCATGATTTACATACTTTTGTCAAGGTAAGTTATGTTCTTCTGTATTTACAATATATTCATAAACTACGTGAATTGTTCGTTATGTTATGTTAGAAAACAATGAAATGATTGGTTTATAATTACTGCAGTACGTGCTTCCTCTATCTCTCCCAGAGCACTTCAACAATAACATCAAACAAGTGATATATGATCTTGGAAAATATATGAGGTAAGCAGTAATATCTGTTCAATTTGTTGTATATATTTATTATATTCGTAATTTGTTTTTCTTGCTATGTAATCTATTGTATATTATTTTGTAAAGTCTCATATCTATATATTTTTTATGACTTGAATCTCTTAATGTAGGTGGTTGTCATCTAAAGAAATCCATAAAGAAGATATAAACTATTGGAAGAGAAGAATTCCTCATTTACTATGTGAAATGCAAAAGTGTCTACCTCCAACTTTTTTCAATGCACAGGAACACTACCTCATACACCTAGTTGAGGAGATTGAATTATGTGGACCTGTACACACTAGGTCAATGTGGATGGTTGAGAGGCATTTGAAATCTTTGAAGGTTTTGGTTCAAAAAAGAGCACATCCTAAGGGTTCTATGGTAGAGGGATATATGGTATACCAGACTATGGTGTACATTACTGAATATCTTCTTAAGTTTGCATCAAATATCCATGTAGATCGCATTTGGGATCTCGAGCCTTTTAAAAAATTAGAAGGGGAGTACTTGATGGGGAAAGGTGCATTGAGGAAAGTGAGAGGTAATAAATTATAAGATGTTATTGTAATAAATTGTTTCTTAATCGTCAAAATAAATCGGTTGTAAGTTGTCTATTTTTTTTTTGTACAGGTGCTCGAGAGTGGGATGCACTACATTTGTATATTGCAAACAATCTTGATTGGATGACGGTATGGATTGAATGATGTCAACATTTTGGTCACACATTAACATGGGAAGGTGTATCTTCATTGGTTAAAGAAGCTCATTGTAATGGAGATTCCAATGTTACGCAAAGGAAAATAGATTTAGCACGTGGTTCAAGAGATTTCCAGGCACGTACAAATTTATTAATCACCCGTATGTTTATCAACTCATGATACAATAATTTTGATATGTTTCACATATTATTGCAGGTTAAACACCACAAGGCTATGTTCTGTAATGGTCAGAAATGTGGCATCAAAGTGTTGGATGACATGAAGAAAACTTGTGATTTAGGAATAACTGCAGTCTTTCAAGTGACTAATATTTCATCTAGAAACGACTTACATCCTCAAGAGTCTGAAAATCGATACATGGCATTTTGGATGAGATAATTGAGTGTGACTTTAGTTCCTTCAAATTAGTACTCTTCGTTGTCAAATGGTATAGGCTACGACTTAATCCAAATGATCCTGATAGAACTGTTATTGAACATGATAATGGATTTACAATGGTTAATACAAGGTCGTTTGAGCCAGTTGGGGATGAGCCTTATGTTCTTCCAAGCCAATGTGAGTAGGTATTTTACTCAGAGGTTCCACATAAACTAGGTTGGTCATTTTTTGTTAGACATGAACTGAGAGGAAAGCCAATAAAGTATAATGCGATGGAAGAAGAAGATACCGAAGAAGTAGAAGAAGATGTAGATGGTGATCACGATCGATAGTTATTGGATGATGTTCCTGACACAAATTTTCATGAACAAGAAGAAGAAGATGATGACGATGATGCTGCTACTGATGATGATGATGAAGATGATGTTGATGTTGATGATGACGATGATGACGACAATGATGACGATGATGATGGCGAGGAGTATGATGATGACGATGACGATGATGATGACGAGGATGATGATGATGATGATGATGATGATGATAATGATGATGACGACGAGGATGATGATGATGAAATTTAGAGGTATGCCATCAATCCTTAATCTATTTAATATTCATTTCTTGATAGAAATATATTTGTCTTATATATATGTTTATATATTTTATTCATTATCTATTTAAAAGCTACAAGTTTCAACTACAAATAGAATACTGCTAATCTAAATTAACTATTAACCTAAATTAATTAAATAAAACTATTTAAAACACATATTGATGCGTGAATGTATTGAGCCTTATTTTCTTTCAGGTCAAAAGCATTTGTAAGTGTTTAGTTTAGAAAAGGGAATTCATTAAATATCTATAAAAGGGAGTTGTACCTAGAATAAAATTCATAGGGAAAACATAATATAAGTGCTTACCCAATTTGTTGGTTAATAATTCAAGTATCTCTAACATTTCATTTTAGAATAGGAATAACATTGTATCAGTATGTTGATTTACAGACTAAAACTAGAAAACTTATTTCAGTACATGTATTTGGATCTATGGGATTTACACGGTAAGTAAAAAGAAACCAGTAATCCATTTTAAAATTATTATAATGGGTTTTGGAAGAAATTACATTTATCTTAATTAATATAAAATATCTAACTGAATTTTAAAATGTTATGCAAGTGGCTTTAGTATAGGTGTTTCCTCCACCTCCACACACATCAAACAACTTCAAATAGCATGTCCCCAAGGTGACTAAGCCCTCAACTCATCAGCTGATACAAAAACCCAATTTTAGCCCTTCATTAGGCCTACTTCCCTAGTAGGCTTATAATGTGAGCTTGATTTAAGTGTTTTATTGTGTACCTTTTAATGTTTTTAATTTTTATGTGATGCTAATGATGGATATGATTATGATTATGATGTGATTATGCTCACGATAATTGAATTACATTTGCAGGAAATTGAACCCCTTTCAGGAGCATCCCGCACAGTCTCATGGATCGATAGGTATAAGTCAATACTCCTTATAGACAGTCTATTTAATACACTTATCAATAGTAAGGTTGATGTCTTCTAAGATCTCTCCCATTTGTAGGTACCAGTGAATAGGTATTTGTCATAAGTGTCTTCCTCAAGTGAGGGAAATATAGGAATAGAAGAGGAAAGTGAGACATGCAGTTTATCTAGAATAGGGAGATTAACTAAAGGTCAAAGGACTAGAAGGAAATTCAATAAACGCATGAAATTTTTCCTTGCTGAAGGGGGGTCATGTTCTTATGATGATGAGATGGAAGGAGAAATCGAGGTGCCCTTGAGGTACCAACATCTACAGAAACATTGGGTACCCAAGGAACTTCCTCCAATAAACACTGATTTTTGTGTTAATGAGAGGATACATCACATAGCACCATCATCACTACATGGTTTGGGCCTATTTTCTATGGACGGCATAAAGGTGTCTTACAACAAAGTTTCTGAATTGATGGAGTATGTTGGACCATGTTACGATTACAAAAGTTGGATGCATATTGTTAAATATAAAAAAAGTATGCGTAGGTATGCCCTCTCGGCAAATTATATACAACAGCAAGACAATAATCAAAGTAAAAGTGTGGCTATATACATTGATGGAAGGCCAAAAGCAACAGGGAATATTGCGGGTTTTATAAATAGTACATGACTTGGGTCAACTATAAAGCAACCCAATTGCATATTTGAGGCGCGCGAGGGAAATCGTGTATTCATCTGTGCGATAAAATGAATACGTGCAGGGGAAGAGCTTCTTATTGATTACAATTTGAACCGCATAGATAGAAATGAGGCTACTATCATGGGGGTGGTACATACTATTAAACCAACTTCTAATCAATGACTCCAACATACCATTTAGTCAATAAATTTTTGGCTAACATTTTTATACTTCATCTTTGACATAGGGGCACAATATGGAGCAACCGCCCGGAGGGGATGCTGACGATGCTCCCGGCTCATCTACACATGAGCAAGTAAAACTCATTTGTAATTGTGCAAACTAGATAGAAGCAAAATGTTATTTTTTTAATGTTGTTTTCTTTATTGTTTTGGAGTAATTTTTATAATACTAATACTATTGTTGTCACCAAGGGCTAGTGGTCAAAGGGAGGGAAAGGAACCTGCAGTCCCTTAGCAGGCCCCCCCTGAGGAGGACCCTTTCTATATCAATTTAGCAGAGACCGATGACCTGATCGGTTCGATTAAAATTAATTTAAAGAAAATTAGCAAAGAAATTCTATGTTTGGCAACCATAAAGCCTGTGACTCAACAAATAAAAGATAGGGCATCTGAATTATTGCACACCTTTGAGTCCTTAAAAGTAAGTATTAATGAAATTTTTAATTATAACAAGAGTTCAATAATGGTTTTTATGTTATGCTCTTTTATGGCATTAATTAAAATATGGATGTGTTGTCTTTACAGAGTTTTTTGCTTGATTTTGAGCCCCGTTCCCATGATGAGGGTGCTGCAGGTGGTTTAGGTAGATCGCATGTTCCATTCCCCACTTCTGTTTTCCACTGAATATATATAGGAATGATCATAATCATTGACAATACATGCTCGAACAATCCTTTTTTTTAATGCTCTAACAATCCTGTCCATGCTAGTCCACGCGTTCTATATTTATGCATGCTCTAACAATTTTATTCTTCAGCTTCACATCAATTGAATCCTATGATGACGCCGCCTCCATCCAGGATAACCACAAATCTCTTTCTGACTGTTGAGTCAGCAACACACAGCTTACATGCATCGACTGTTGCACCATCTGCTGGTACACAAATCCTTCTTTTTCTCTCTTATGACAGCAACAAACAGTTTCTTTTTTACAACTTTATAACATCAATTATCATTTGTTCTTTTATACTTCGATCGTGACAAAGACTTATGAAACTTATGAAACTTTTTGCAATAGGACCTGCAACATCATTTCCTGGATGTTCCTAGTACGGGAACGGTGAAGTATGTCACATTGATGGTCAGCGACGATGAAGGCATTCCATTAAAAGTAGCCAAAGTTCCAGGTACTTTAAAGTTATTATTATTCTATAGTAATATAATAGTAATTTAGTTTTTGATCACTCTTCATCGACTAATGATCCTATGATTTTTTTGTAGGGAATGATCTTTTTTGGAGAAAACTTGGTGATGAGTGTTTGCGAATATTTGGGCCCACCATGCTTGATTGTTCCTGTGTTGTAGTGTTTTGTTGAGTGGTTGTCAATTGGAGCATTATGACATATAGGCGATCAAACAAGTCCTCAAGTTTATAAGCGACACACTTATACTTCCCCTGTAGGCCGTTCAAAACATTTGGTGATTCCTTCTAGCTTGAACGTCCACTTCCTCGCAGTTTGACATGTTACTTGGATGGTCTGGCCTTTTAAAAAGGCTTCAAATTATTACAAAAATTGTGTTATGGAAAGCCTTAGGCTCATAGCATTGTCTCTATCCATATCTTAATCAATTTGCAAGCTCAATTTAGGATGCAATTTTCTAAAGTCTGCCCAACTAAACTTCCCAAGAAGACCACCCCGCCAAAAGGGATGAGACTCTTCTAAAAAATGTGTGTACTATATGCCTAAGGCAGAATAAGGTTTTACCAATGGAAGCCCTCTCGACACATACAATAATATTCTGCTCCTCCCCACCAATCATAGCAGTGAATGGATCCATTCTTGTGGTCTAAGATCTATAAGCCGGGGTGTAATTTATTTTTGGCTGGTATGTCCACATTCTTTGGCAGCTGCTCAAATTAAACAACAATTATTTTCAACATCATCAATGGCTACTTCCATGTCAGTTTGGTCCCATCTCCTGGCAATAAGAACTATTTTATCAAAACCCCAAATCTTACATGGACATTGTATTTTTATTCTGGCATATTTTGTGTAGCTTAATCCCTGATTCCTTCACTTGCCACACAAATTATGCCAATAAGGGCCTGGTTTTCTTTGGCTGTTTCTACATTGATATTGGTTGGTTTCTGTGACATGTCAGCATAAATGTGGGCAACCAATACGCTATTGATTTTGGGAGGATGTAAGATGCTACATTCCTATCAACCCCAAATACTACAAAATACATTTAATTTATAAATAACAATGTGCATGGTTGGGGTTAACGAGTAGTTCATCCATGTGCTTGGTTCTGATTTGATGAAAACTAAATCTCTTAATAACCTGCCTCAAAAAAAAATTTGGCAATTGGGATTGGCTAATAAAAACCACATATTTGGCTGTTTGGATGGTTTGCTTTTAACTATGTAATTAATGCATTGGATTCCAGTTGGATTAGAATTTTGCTAATACCCATTTTGTCTGAATCATTAAGGTAGCTCTTCCACAAGAATTTTTTTCTGCTTTAGATAACTTGCATTTCATTGCAGGTTTCTGCGTCGGTGTATTGATTGGAAAGTAATAGTGGCTCATTTCAAAAAATTATCAAATTTGTGGGATATTCAGCTTCAGAACTTGCACAAACATACTCATGTTAAATATTTTTATGGATCCGTCCAAAGAGTTCTCTTAGAGATTGCAAGTTCTTGCAATCCATACTACTAAACGGAATTGCTTCTGTGAAGATTGTGCAACAAGTGGATTTAAAGAACTAATAAAATTTAGAATAGATAAGTGTGATTGCTGTCGTTTGGAAAGAATGCATGTTTTTTGCTTCTTAATAAATTTGCTTATATCATTCTTTATTACCTCTTACAGGAACTGGGACGATGGTAGGAGAGGTGGACAATGGTGTTTGGAGTTCTCTTCGGTGATTTAGGTAAAATGCCATTATGCGATTCCATGCTCTATGGTGTTTTGATTTGGTTTGATAGCTTCTTCTGTTGTGAAATTTGGATTTTTAGCCTTCGTCCCTGTTTAATACTGGTGTACAAATTTGTTATAGATTTGGAGTCTCGATTTTACTATTGAGTTTGTGTTCCTTATCTCTTCTGTGCTCTTTAACCTTGAGCAGTCAAATGATGAAAACATTGACAATATCTAGTTAGGGCTATGTAATATTGTTCCATGCCTTCACTGGCCTAAATTTAGTTGTTGTAGTTATTGGTGTCTTGGATTGTTTAGTTCTACCAATCCACCCTTCTACATCGTTATTCTGCAAGATCCTTGAGGTTGTCAGCCACTGAAAACTTATACCAAAACCATTCTGCCTTGAAATCCTCACGTTGCTGCTTGTGATGGCCAAGAAATTCAGTATGCCTGTCTTTACTGGTGGCTGTGTCAGATTGCATGACCTCCAAGTGAGCTATTGTTTCACAGTGGGGTCTTTCTGATGGGATCCATTAAAGTTCGGATAAATTACATGTACATAGGCGAGTGTATGAGCTACTTCATTGAACTTCATATTTTGTATTGCAAAATTTGCTTTAGGTGTTTTGTAATTAATTAGCATATCATCATCTTATTCAAATTCCATTTTTATTCTTTAATTGTAACAAGCTCGATTTTACATATAATGATGTGTGTGTTCTGTTCTTCTGTTTAAGATAGTATGGTCCTGTAATTCACTAACTTCAATGTCTGATTCCTGTTACTATGACTTAATTTGACACTTGGTTATTGATATAAATTAAAGCAAGCTTGTATATATCTCTATTGGCACAACCCATGGAGCTTCATCCTCATACCAGTGATTCTTTAGCAAGCTATACCTTATGAGAATTACAATGTTACAGTAAAAAGTATAAATTCTAGTAGCATGGGTAGCAAAAAGGCAAGAATATATATTTCATTTAGCTATGTAATGGAGTTAGAAGATCGAGAGGATGTCGTTACCATCTCCAACACCGGCCGAGGGAGCAACAACAGGGCACCGACAAACAATATGTGTACAACCAACCTCCACGATAAGAAGAGCAAATGGAATGGAAGTTTCTCGGTGCACCATCCAATTGCTTGATATGACTCGTAGGCCCATTGATCTGATGCTTTGGGGCTCAGCAACCGAGCAAGTGGGAAGTGAATTGTAACAAAGCTACTACTTGCAAGACACTATAGTTCTAGTGGTTAAGGGAGGCCATGTTACTGAGTTCAATGGAAGAGTACTCAACACCAAAGGTAATACACAACTGATGATCAATCTCCAAATTCCAGAGACAGCGGAGTTAAAGTCATGGTTCGATGACAATGTTAAGGACAACGGTGAGCCATTGATTAGCTATGCCCCACAACCTCTTGCAGTATTGAGAATGACAATTCATGACATACATGATCAAACTGTGCGTTCTACTTGTGCTATAAAGTGCATCATGAAAGGAACCATTATAGAGGTCAACACAGACAAGCTATCCTACCCAGCTTGCCCCAACCAAGTGGCAAGAAAGCAATGCAAGAAAAAGTTGTTTGAAAATGCAAATGAAGAATGGTACGGTAAAAAATGTGACAAGCAATTTACGAAATGCAATTATAGCTACATGGTTCACCTATAATTGCAAGACCACACTGGGGAGCTATGGGCAACCACATTTGATGAAGGAGCAATACAACTGCTCGACATGACTGTGAACACATTGCTAGAGCTAGCAGCTGAAGATGATGCTTGTGGCGGGGCTGCTGTGGCGGTGATGACAGTTAGCATCACCGCCACAACGACCCCGCCATATTGCTAACCACGGACATCGCAATTTCGACGTCCGCATGTGCATTGTGATAAAATAAGCATCGCGTGCATAGCCACGCTGTCACAATTGATGATTTTGCGTCACAATTGTGACACATTCGCAAACATTGCGACGGCCAGCGGCGTTGACAGCAACGCTACCCCGCCGCTAGCACCGTTGCAAGTTTTGCATGGACATCGCAAGTGCGACGCCCACGGAAGAACTGTAAAGGCTCCCACCTCAGCAAACCCATGGGAAGATTCTGACACCACCTCGTCGCAATGCGTGGTGAAGACGTCAAAATTATGACAGGAACCACATCCATTGCGATGGGAGCAATGATGGGTTAGAATGTTGAGCTTGCGACGGATAGGCGTCAAAATTGCGACGTCCAAGAATAGACATCATAATTTGCGACTAAAAAACAATGAGGTCTTTTGCCATCGCAATGGCGACACATTTGCGTCGCAATTTTGACACTTGGCCGTCGCAAATCGATGCCAAATGTATTAGTGAGCTTGTCAATATCTTTTCAATGCTTTTCAAATGGAATCAATTTGATTCCAGACATGAAAGTTATGGCCTCCAAAGTGAAGGAAATTTTTGTGCTGATTTGAAATTTCATGCGAGAAGCTAGTGATCAGGCACTTTCTCACCTAGTTCATTGCACTTTCTTGCTTGGTTTTATGAGAAACTTTGTGCAAGACTGTGCTAATGCAAAATTTTTCCTAGGGAACAATGAGAAACTCATTTTCACTTCTAAAGGTGTAGATCGATGTTTGAAGTACCTTTTTGAGTAGAGGCCAAATCAATCATCACACATTACATTTATGGCTATTGGAGAAGTTTAACCCTTCATGTTATTCTTAGGGAGGATTTAACAAATCTTCATAATCTACTAGGTAATTTTTGGGATTTGTGCTTGGGTTTGTGTGTTTCCTATAGCACCGACCCACCCTTGTGAGGTGAAGTGTGGTTTGTATGTGTTCCTTGTTTGAGGTGGATGTTGCCTTATCATTTGAGACTAACTGAATCTTTTGGTGAGTCTAGATCTACCTTTTGGATGTTGAATTTGGTGCATCTTTTTACTCTTTTCTCTCTTGAGAAAGTAAGCTAGCATGCTTATTCCATTAGCCTAGTTAGTGTTGTTTGAGTCTGTTGGTGGTTGGTGGAATTGTGAGTTCTCCCTAACTCATCTTGGGCTGATTTAGTGTAGAGGTTGAGAGAGACCCCCTCTTAGTCCTAATACTCTATAGTTTATTTCTCCCTAAGCTTTTTTCTTCAAGGGGATTGTCTTAGTCAAGTTTTCTCATTGACCTTTGACTTGAAGTTGGAGATTGAGTTTAGTAGTAGGTTGGGTGTGGTATTCTTAGCATGGTGTTGGAGGGACATGGTTATCAGATACTACATGGTTTTTTTCCACTACTGAATTATTTAAAACCTTGTGGAAAGGTGATACCTTATTTGGTTGGGTTATGTAACCCTAAGTTCCCTGTAATAGTTGAGCTTTTGTGCTGTAGAGACTATGTGCTCCTATGCTAGGTGGTTAGTAGTGGTGAGTATCCTTTTGGAGTGTGTAATTTTGTTGGTAAATTGTCATCCTTTATTTTTGAAGGATGGGTTTATGTGGATTCAAGGAATCTCATGTGTGACATGATAGTATTCTTGGGAATTTTGGGATGACTATTCCCCATGATTCCTAGTCTTGTTGAAAGTGCATAGTGTGTTGACCTAGTTTTGCAGTCATGTGATAGGTGCATGTTGTAGTTGGGCACCTGTGGACGAGGTGGAGTGACTTTTTCCTTACCTTGTACTGTTGACTTTATGGCTAGATAAGTTTTTCTTAGTGCATAAAAGGTTCCTTGTTGAAGGATCTTGTGTCAGTGTGACACCTTTTCTCTTATGGTTGAACTATTTGGGGTTGACGTGATGGTTTGAGAATATTGGAGTGATTTGGTTGGACTTGTGAAGAAGTCAGTAAGTCATTCCTTCTGTTCAATTTTGATTTTTCTCTTTGTGTGCTTTGAATTCTATTCTTGGATTTTAGGCTTCTAGGAGTAAGTCTAGACTTTTGGGGGGGTTGATAAAGTGTCTTTTCCATTTGACTTCTGTAAGTCATCCTGATGGATAAAACCTTGTTGAACTCTCCTTGAGAATGGATCATGATTGTGACCATGAATGGTCTACACCATTGAGGTGATTGGATTTATGTTTTTGTATTGGTTTCTTTGATTTGCTTATGGCTAATTTATGAGAGTATGATGTGATTTATGATTCACTGAGGTTTGTGCCAGTGGTTACCAAGATCAATGTGGTATCATGATGTTATTATGTGATTATCCTAAGATGTGTGCAGAGATTGCACTGTGTACTATTATTGTGCTACACTGGACCAGGTTCCTCTATAGCAATGGTTAGTCATGTTTATGATTGTGTTCAATTATGTGTTTTAAGTGCCCTTTTCATGTTTAAAAAAAAACCATTATTAGATGCTTAAATAATTAGAATTAGATTGTCCATGTTGGATTCATTGGTTAGGTGTTGCAGATAGTTACCTTGTTATATATTGATCCAAGAGATATTTTGTTACTCATGTTATGTTTTACATTTGAGATAACCTAAGGGTCAGATGTTAGACTACTATGTTGTTCAGTTGATCATATTGCATGATGATGCCATTTTGAGATGACAATGTATTCTATGATGATATCTAGTTATCCAATATTTGGACATATCCTTGAGTATGTTATGTGATGGATTTAATGCTATGGTTATTTCCTTCATTCTTGCTTCATTATGCTATATGCAAACATGAGTGATGTAAATATATTATTTCATTATAATTAAATAAATGGTTAAATTAGGTGATTTAATGCATTTATTGCTTTGGCTATGTTGTTATATGCAATTGCACTTGATTGTGTCATTTAGTGTGTACGATTTATATCCCTAGTAGTGGCACATGGAGTTAGTGATTCTTTCATTCATATTTTACCAATTTAATCCATGTATGGTCAACATATCCTTATTTTAATTGTCTAATTAATCATTTAAGTGATTATTAAATTCAATCTCATTTGCATTATGTGATTAGACCAGTAAGCGTGTCTATACATTTAGAAGTTCACATTGTCGCAAAGGTTGTTAAGGAAACTTATGTATTTTTGAGTTTTTGGGCTTTTAATTTAATTTAATTTAATTTTTGGTAGCTTTACTATAGATGAATTCCTATTTCTAACAATAGCCTATTTTCATTTGGGTTGATTCAGGGTTTAACTAGGTTGGCTATTTATTTTCCCTAATTGATTATTTACTTGAAAATTGGAGAAGTATCAAAAAGGGAATTTAATTCCTCACTTCTCACTTTTTAATGAAAAAGTTGGAGAGTAAAAACCAAAATCCTCTTTATGAGGATTTATTATTTTTTTCATCGTGGGAGCTACGAGCATGAGATCATCACATGATTAGGCTCATTGGATCCAACTCTGCGAGACCTTGGATTTTCGCAATTTTCAGCTACTTCTGTAGGATTTTTATTTTATGGTTTGGATTCCCATTTTTCCCCTTTTGGTTGTGAGGTAGGGCTCTCCCATTTTATTGTTTTAGCTTCTATTTTTGGTAGCCATTTGGTAGGAGGCTGAGAACTAGTGTTCCCCTCCATTTCTGTATGCTAGCTCTACCCGATTTAGCAAGTATGAGCATTTCTCTATTTTTCAGGTTGAGGGTTCAGAATTTTGGACCATAATGCTAGCTATTTTTTCATACAAACTCCAAGTTCAGATTTTATTTGATATTTTTGGCTTTTGTGCCCTAAGACCAAATGGGTTTTAATTTCAAAGTTTTTGAGTTTTGAGGTTTCTTTCCTTGGTTTGCGTGCTACATAGTTTTCTTAGGTTTTCTTGGCATTATGTTGGTGGTGGGTTTAGATTATCCATAGGATGTTAGTCAGACCATTATTTCACTTTTATGTTTACATTGGAATATGCACCACATCTGTACTCTCGACATTGTGTTTAGTTGAGTGAGTTTATACCTGATGTTATTGTTTCTTTTGGACCTTTGTTCTTGTTTCATGGACACTAGGATTTGCATAGAATCCATACTCTTAGATTGAGGCCGATTGAGTGAGTTCATGATGTTTGGTCTTGCTACATCATTGGGATTTGTGTAGAATCCATACTCCTAGATTGAGGCTGGTTGAGTGATTTCATGATGTATGATTTTATTGGCTTTGGAATTAATGTAGAATCTATCCTCTCGAGTTTTTTTCGATTGAGTGATATTTTTCTTTTGTTCTCATCAAGTCCTTGTGTTATGATCTTTGTGATGGTGGTGTGCCACACACAAGTATGTGCACATACATTTGTTGGGTGACTTGCGAGGCTTGAAATTCCATGGTACTTTTGGAAGTTATGATCATTGGGTATGGGTTTGGAATATGCATGCCTATGGGCACTCATCATTAGATGAGCATGAGTAGGGTAGGGTAACATATGGAGGGGGCTTCTATCTTGTAGCCTAGTGACCTTGTCCCATAGGTTTGGTAGAGGGAGTTTTAAGTAAGTGATAACTAAATAAAATGTGTGAGTGATAATAAAAGTTAAGATAATAAAATGTATGTGTGGGGCCCTCTGTTGAGGAGTTGAAACACATGATCCAAACTTGGTCTTGTGAATGCCAAGTGACTCTACATGATGTCAACCCCTACTTAGTAGCCCATTGAGTGTTTGACCAGGACCTTTAGTTTATGCATTGTCTATGTTCTTGGTTTTAGTCATCATACTTTTTGGAGTGTGTGTTAGCCATGGAAATTTTTTGTGTGTGTTTTTGGTTGGATCATTATCTCCATCAACACAACAAGAGTGGACCTATGGTGGCACATGGTTGGGAGCCATAGCTACCCATACCATTACTAGGTATCAGTGTACAAAGATGGTCTTTTGTCCTAGTATGATTGTTGCTAGATGTTTTCACTTGATACTTTGAGTTCTAGAGTATGCTTTCTTGTGATTTATGCTTTCATTGCAATGATTGTATATCATGTTTAGATGATGCTATTTTATTAAACACATTCCTATATTATGATGTTTAGCATATGATTAGATTATGTGAATTGCTTCATTGGTGTATCTATTGCTTATTGGTTTAGCATGTTAGATTTCCTATTTATATGATGATTAGCATATGATAGATGACATGGTTGATTTATTAGATGATCTAATGCTTTACTTTTATCATGTTAGATTTCCTTATTCTTATTTTGTAGCACATTTTAGTAGTGATGTCCTCATAAGATAACATTGATGATCTGGTCAATAGTTTTAGATATTATGCATAGGGGATTACGATGGTCTTATGATGCTATTGATAGTTGGGAGGAACCATTTACTTAGTTTGGTTTTTTAGTTATTGAGATGTTATTTCTATACATTATAATGTTGCTTCAATACACTATGATGTTGCTTTCAGTATGTCCTTTTTATTTCCATGGTTTAGATGGATAGATGTTCCTCTTTCTTTTTCATGACATCTTATTGTTTATGCACTCAACTATTCACTCCTCAATCTATGTGGATCTGGTACCCCCTAGTGTGGAGGTTTTCCCATCTCATCCTTTGTTTTTGTCCTTAGAGTAATTCTTCCTTTCTCCATGCAACCAGGCATCAACATTGGGTGATACTTTAAAGTATTGCATGTTCAAAGGACATGAATCATGCGATACTAGAAAGTATCACAAGCCCTTGTAAACTCTATCATGTGACACTCTATTATATTGCACACCTCTTGGAGATAGGTCATATAATACTAGTAAAGTATCACACACCTTCTTGAGGAGTGTCACCCAAACCTTGATTGTATTGCACACCTTCATTAGAAAGGTTGTATGATATTGGAAAGTATTGTACTATATAGATTCAAAGTATCGCTTAGGTTTTGGAACAACTTGTCGAGGCAGACAATAGGAACTTTTTGGATTGACCAAATTTTTTTTGGAGGTGTTTTAGATACCCTTTATGGTGTTCTCAAATACCTTTTAATTGGATTTTGAATTTATAATGTTTCAAAGTTAGAATCATTTGCATTCTTCCATGGTTTGTTGTTTTGTTTGGTAGTGGCATTTGGATATTCGTTGGTTGCTTAGATTGTTGGTATAGTCTTCCATTGCAATCTTTTTGACCCTTGTATGATGTTTTAATGTGCATTCATACTTGAAAAAAAAATCTTGGCTTGAATTGAATCCTTGTTCCAAGGATCTCTGAGCGGGGCATTACAATGCATCCATTAGATTATGCAATCAATAAAACTTGTAGTATACTATCAAATCAACTTTGCAAAATGTAAATATGAATCATAATGGATTCAATTACACATTAGAAACATTTATTTAACATGGAAACCCAATTTGGGAAAAACCACTAGTAACATGGTACTCATTCTCACTCTTCTGAAGTGATGCCCTATGGAAGGCCAACACTATTAAAGGTTATAATGTACACTATTAAATGTGACCTAGTTAAAGGATTTCAATCAACCTATTAGGAGTGAGCCTTTTTAGAGGACTTTAGACCATTCACTTGTATGTCACCTAGTTAAAGGATTTACAAATGACTGTTAGGTCAACCTTATTCCAAAGGATTTACCCTAGATTGATATAATGATTAGAAAGTAATAGTAAGGCTTGATCTAATAACAACTTACAAATGTGATCTGATAACAACTTACAACACACTTGTAGATTACAGATCTCTGTTTCACTCTTGTATTCTGCTTGGGTTTCACACACTTCAACTTTGATAGCTTGTTCACCCTTCAAGCATCCATACCCTTAAGCCTTCTTACTTTGCTTGCCAATGTAGTTTGTTCTCTTAGGTCACTGAATGAATCAATACCCTATACTCTTTCTCTTCCTTAGGTTCTCGCACATGACAACTTTTTCTTCTCACCAACCATCTCTATAAATAGAGAATTAAGATCTTTTGTCATTCATCCTCCATCATCCATTTAGGGTTAGGCAAGATTAGGTAGGATTCAATGAATCTACCCCTTATTTCATTTCATTACCTTCTAGAAACCTTACCTTTAATCCCCTTTGAATTCACCTCAAAATGGTTAACCATGAATTTTGTGCCTACAACTCCTCAATCTTATCTTCCACATGGTTCACACAATCCAAGAAATCAAACTTGTTGGCTTAGATTCATCAAATTCTCAATCTTTCTCATAATGATGACACTCGACATTAATTGGGATCTAATGCTTGGCACATACTGCATTGCTTGACATCTTATATCAAATCACTCGGCATGATCAAAAGTTTATTGGTGCTCGACATCAACTAAAATTTAGTAAGCTTACACTAAAATTGAGTTTTCTTGGCTCCAACTAATTTTTAGCTCGATTTTCAATAACTTTTCTGGACACCTACTATGCAGATTGTTAAGCTTGGAAGACAAACTTCATTTAACTTATTCTTCTAAACTTAATTAGTGTAACCAACCTTTGCAACCTTAAGTACATTATCAATGCACTATAATATCCATGTGTTAACTGATCTTTGTCCTCCTTTTCCATATCATAACTTAACCTTTCCTCTAGGTGCTATTGTTACCTCATTTGATGAAATCCTCTTCATCAATCAAATAAAAAATAGTACTTAAATTATAGAAGTTTTATTACCGATAAGTAGGATGTTTGACATCAGTGATAACACAATGATTGAAACAAATTTATCATACTTGTACATCAATATGTTTTCAACAATCTCCCTCTTTGGTATTGATGGAAAACTAGACTGACTAGACTTAATCAGTAAGACCAACAAAAGACCAAAAAGAAAATAATTTCTTGTGTTGAAATCTCTCTCGCTATCATCAACTTCCATCTTCTGAATAGGTTACAAAATTATGTTTTCATCAACAGACAATCAATCAACTCATCCTTCTCACTCCTTCTTGATTACTTCTTATATCTACCTCAACATTATCTCCCTCTTACTAGGTATATATAATTAGTAGGTACATGCCACATTCTCCCCCTGAGTAGATATTCCATAGTTCTGTATCTTCTATCTTGATTACTCCCTGAACTCAGTACACTTTCTCCCTCTTTGACAACAATGCCAAAGATGTGTTATCTTCATTTGTAGATATAAATATTTTTATTTTCTCCCTTGGTTGCCTTGTTGGTGACTGATTTTCAGCTCTAACTCTTTGATTACTTTAGGCTGCCCCTAAAGTAAGATCCACTGCATCAATGTGTAACATATTTCAATCAACTTTTTTGATGTAGGTCACTCCTCATGCTTCTTATATAGCCTTAGATAGGGGTATCACCCCTAGTTTACCTCTTAGATACTCATAACCATTCTTAGGTAATGGTTTTGTGAAGATATCAACTATTTTCTCTTTTGTGTTAACACATTCCATCTTCACCTCTTTATCTTGAACTAATTCTCTCAAGTAATGATACTTGATTGCAATTTGCTTAGTCTTTATATTCATCACATGATTCTTTGATATATTCATAGCACTTGTATTATCACAATAAAGTATCCTAGGTTAAGTGATTTCCTCCTTCATACCTTTAAGTAGCTGTTTGATCCATACAATTTTTGTACAATTTATTGCAGCAACAACATATTCAACTTCAACTATAGATTGAGAGAGTTTTTTTTTCTTGCTAGTCCATGTAACCTAGATTTCGCCTAAGAAAAATGCTCCTCCATTGGTGCTCTTTTTGTCATCAATATTCCTAGCCCAATTAGTATTAGTATAGGCTCTTAATTCAAATTTCCCATTTTTCTCATAGTATAGACCATAGTCCTCTATTCCTTTTAGATATCTCATTATTCTCTTAATGACCATCAAATTATTCTCCCTAGGATTAGTAGAGAATCTTGCAACTATCCATACAGATAATGCAATATAATGTCTATTGTGTACTACATATTAAAATTTTCCAATCATAGACCTGTATAATGTTTGATTCTCCTCTACTAAATCATCATTCTTTGACAATCTATGTCCTATCACCATAGGTGTACATACTAGATTCGAATCCTCCAATCCAAAAATTTTTAGTATTTCCTTAACATACTTTGACTCAGTGATATATATACCATATTTCATCTGATGTACTTGCAAACCCACAAAGAAGTTGATCTCTCCAAATATAGACATCTTAAATTTTTTCTTCATTTCATTTGCAAAAGTATTACATAAAGTATCTTTACCTCCAAATATGATATCATCAACAAAAAATTTAGATAAAAAAATACCTTTTCCTTTCCATATCTTCAAGTAAAAATTTCTATTATCACCAGTCCTTTCAAATCCAATCTTCACAAGATAGTTATGAAGCCTTTCATACCACACTCTTGGTGCTTGTTTCAAACCATATAGATATTTGTGTAGTCTACATACCATATTTTTGTTGTCAACATCAACAAATCCTTCTAAATGTTCTATATAAACCTCTTCCTCTAATATACCATTCAAAAATGTAGACTTAACATCATTGATAAACTTTAAAACCTTTGTATGTAGAGTAAGCAAGTAAAGTTCTTACTCCTTCTAGTCTTGCAACAAGAGAAAATGTTTCTCCATAGTCAATCCCTTCTTCTTGTGCATATCCTTTACAAACTAATATTTCCTTGTTCTTTGTTACTTCACCATTTTCATCTAATTTTTTTTTGTATACCATTTGGTACCAATCATATTTTTTTTCTTCTAGTCTAGGAACTAGAGTCCATGTCTTATTTTTCTCATTTTGTTCAATCTTTTCTTCCATGGCTTTACTGCAGTCCACATCTTATAAGGCATATTTCACTTTTTTGGGTTCTTTCATGCTCAAAAAACATGTATCATTTCTCAAATTGTTCCTTGTCATTATTCTGGCATCTTTATCTCTAATGATTTGTGTAGTAGGTTGATGTCTCTTAACATACTTAGACAATCTTGGTTCAACTTTGACTTCATCATTTGGTCTCTCAACTTCTGAATCACTATGCACATCTCTGTTAGGTAGTTAAACATCTTTTTCATGTATACTCATTTTAGAATTAGAATGTGCCTCAACTTCATTCTATAACTTGACACCTAAATGTAGCTCAGTTCTTGAATGAAACTCAACATTCATAGTATGTGGCACAACAATCACTAAAACTTGCTATTGGTTTGCAACTTGATTTACAAAATCTTCATCAACATCGATACCTTCATAAAAGTATACAAATGATTTGTATTCTTTTGTTTCCTTCATAGGTTCAACATCATATACTTTTGTATATTCATCAAATTTCACATTTGCACTTTCTACAACCTTGTTAGTCTTAGTGTTTAAACACTTATAAGCTTTACTTCTTCTAGAATAACCATGAAATACACCTTCTTCACTTTTTTCATCTAGTTTACCATTGCTGAAATCTTTGAGTATATAACACTTGCTTCCAAAAATCTTAAAATATTTTACATTGGGTGAGTATCCATACCATAGTTCAAAAGGTGTTGAATGAGTACCTTTCTTGACTTGCACACAGTTCAAGATATAGACAACTATACTTATAACTTCTCTCTAGTATTTCAAATCAACATTTTTATCCATCATTAGTGTCCTAACACAACTCATTATAGATTTGTTCCTCCTTTCAACAATTCTATTTTGTGGAGGGGTTCTAGGAGAAAATGTCTATATCTTGATTCCTTTGTCATTAAAAAACATCTCAAACTCATTTGATGTAAATTCTCCTCATTTGTCAGATCTCAAAATTTTTAGACTTTTACCTATTTCCTTCTCAACTCTTGCTAAGTACCACTTAAATATTTGAAAAATACCATATTTTTGTTTTAGAGACATAGTAATCATCATTCTAGAATAATCATCAACAAGTAGCATAATGTACTTATTACCTTTGTAGCCTTACACTTAAATTGGTCCACACAAGTCATTATCAACAATCTCTAATATTTCTTTAGAGGTAATCTTACTCTTAAAACTTGACTTTGTCAGTTTGTCTAACTGCCATTTTTTGCAAATTATATTGTCGGGCTTGTTCAACTTAGGAAAACCTCTGACTCTTTTTATGTTACTAATACTAACCAAGTTATCAAAATTAACATGACATAACCTCTTGTACCATGGCCAAACATCATCAAATTCTACAATTAAACAAGTAGCATCCTCCATATCCAGGTTGAATAGATTACCTCTAGTTCCATCACCTTTTCTAATCAGTTTTCCAATAGTATCATATATCTTAGCAATCTTGTTTTCAAACTTAACCTTACATCTTGAATTATATAGTTGTGACACACTCAACAGATTATAGTTAAGTCCTTCAACATAGTAAGCATTTTCACACAAAATCTTTTCTGTGAGTTTGATAGAACCTTTTCCTTTTATCAGACATGGTGCATCATTACCAAACCTTACACTATTTCCATCATAATAATTAAAGGTAATGAAATTACTTTTATCTCCATTCATGTGATGTGAACACCCACTTTCAATGATCCATCTGTCATTCTTGTTCATAAAAGACACTAGTGCAGTTGCCTCATCTTCATCAGATTCATACTTCATTGCAACATACACTACTTCATCATCATGATTGTTTAAATCTTATTTAAACATTATTTCCTTATTTATTAATTATTTAATTTATAAATTGACCAAAAAATCCAAAATAAATAAAAAATTTATTTTTTGCCCAAAACTTGGCCAATTTCCTTAAGACCACTAACCTCTTCCAAAATCTTCTAATCCTTCTTTAAATTTGATTAAAGGCTAATCCCATCATTTCATACCTCTAATCCCAACTCAAAATATTTAATTAAGATTAAATATTAATCCTCATGTTTATTAAAAAAGTTTTAATAAATATCTCCTCAAACCTAACCCTTGAAATAAATAAAACTTTATTTATTTCTTAAAAATCTAATTTATCCTCATCCTAAGAAGTTCTAGACTCTTCTAAAAAGTCTTCATCCTCATCCTAGGAAGTTCTAGACTATTCTAGAAAGTCTTTATCCTCATCCAAAGTCTAGACTCTTCTAGAAGATGTCTTTAAACCTAATCCTAATCCCCTCCTAACCTTGTCACATTCTCTAAATATGGGTTAAAACTTACTAACCCAAGCCAAAGTTAACAAATATCTCCTCCTTCACCCACCCTCATTAAATGCCATCCACTTGCCTATCCCTAAGCTAATCCTAAACCATCCTAATCCATCCTCTAAGCA
This sequence comes from Cupressus sempervirens, assembly GCA_028749045.1. NCBI lineage: Eukaryota > Viridiplantae > Streptophyta > Pinopsida > Cupressales > Cupressaceae > Cupressus > Cupressus sempervirens. The sequence continues at coordinate 218,713,063 of CM053793.1, forward strand.
TTTGCACAATCCTAAGCAAGCTTAAAACCTTCCTAATCAAGCCCAAGTCGAAATTCCTCTCATCTCCCTCAAAATATCCCAACCATAAAACTTTATGAAGCCCACTAGGCCATACATGAGTCTTCCAAAGCCCTTTTATTGCTCTTACAAGCCATTATGAGGGTCTTTATGAAGATTTTATCCCTTGAGCCTCCTTTGTTGACTCATCCTTCCCCTTTCCTCCATCCTCTCACCCTGTGACATGTGTCACTCCCTGATTGGCTGTAAGGAAGCACAATCCATGTGCTCTCCTCTCATGCAATCTAAGCCCTCCATGAGCTTTTTCCCATCCTTGCATCTTAGCCCTCAATCCCTCAAGCCTCTTGCCTAGAAATTGGATCCTTCCCCTTTGCAAAATAACACAATCCATGAAGTAAAGTCATAATGCCATTTTAAGAAGCCATTTTACATCAAAACCATACACTCACACCCAAATTCCAACTCCATTTGAAGCCCTTTTTGAAGCATAATGCTTAGCATACATCCTATCTATTTAGACAAAGCTACTCAACAAGAGAGCTTCTCATTGAGAGAGCCCATTAATGGCTCATATTCTCAATTGAGAGTTCATCTTAGTCTATCTTGAAGTTTATGAATTTTTTTTAGTTTGTAGAAACTTTATTTAAATTAGGATTCTATTAGCATACTAACAATGCTCATATACATTTTGGCACGCCCGGTGGGACCCCGCATGGGTCATCTTCATTAGCTTTTTTAGTCAAGTTTTGTATGTCATTTGCTAATTTTTGCTAATTTTTCTTATTTTTGTGGTTGGTAGGATTGTATAAATTGGTTTTGTAGGTCCACATGAGCATGAAGAAGAAAAATGAACTCATAGTCTATCTCATAGTGTTTGCAGATTTTTCAAGCTTATAGGTGGACAAAGCACTTGGAATTCTTCTTCCTCTTCTTGTCTATATTCTTCTTATTCCATCCACTTCTTCTTCTTCTTCTTGTGGGAGATCTTCGCCATTTTTTTTTAAGGAAGCAAAATCATACACACTTCTTTTTAGTGCTTAAAATGAACCTCCAAATCATACTTAAATCCATTAAAAAATTAAAAATTTGCAAAAAAGAAAAAATATTTTAACAAGTGAAACTAAACCAATCCAATCATTTGCATCCTTGAAACATCAAGGTTTTAGATGCATTCATGCAAAGTTAGGAACACTTCATTTTTGGGAATTTAAAAAGAACTTCAAGTTTCCATTTCAAAAGGTTCAAAATCAACACTAAGTGCACACTAAAATCTAAATCAATCTCAAAGCATCAATCAAGGATAAAATGAACCTCATTTGCAAATATTTTAAAGTTCTTTTAAAAATCTCATGAAAACTAAGAGTCCTAAATGGTTGTCAAAAATTTTCCTAAAAGCTTTGTTATTTGTTCCAAAAAAATGTCTTGTTGCAAAATCTTGAATGTTCCTTAGGTTTTTCATGCATCAAAACAATCTAGGAATATCATTTTTGGGCTTAAAATATGCAAACTAGAACACAAAATCTTGAATGAAAACCAAAGTCCAAAGAGTCATTTTCACTTTTGAGTCGAAAACAATCTTGAATGATCTAAGGTTAAAACAAAGCACTTCAAAGTTCTTAAAACAACACACAAAATCTCAATCTTGAATGCTTAAAGGAAAAAACTTTAATGTTTAATCACTTGTCTTTGAATGCATGTTGCTAAAATCACTCTTGAGTGGCATGGCATGTTGCTAAAATCACTCTTGAGTGCCATGGATTAAAATCAAGTTTTTTTTTTTTTATGAATGCATGATTAAAACAAAAAATCCAATCTTGAATGCCATAGATCAAATAATAATCTTTTGGGGCATAAAAAGAATCCACATTTTTGAAATCTTCTAAGTTATAAAAACTAATAAAGATGCTTTGAGTAAGTTTGTAGTTGGACTCACCCTCTTTAATCACCCATCAATTTAACCACTGGTTGCAATCTCAGTGCCATCTATGGGGATGGGTCTACCTAAGAGGGTGTTAAGTACTCCACAAAGATAAAACTCCACTCACTTAGGTCTTTAGTGGTTTTTCTAAGTTAGAAAATTCCTTGAATGCGCATTAATCTCGCTCACACTTCATTTGGGCATAAAAATTGGACAAATCTTGACATGGAGGGCCTTCAAGTGCACGCTTGGCAATTGAGTTTCACACATCTTTGTTTTGGGCTTAAAACAAACTCACACTCAATCTTGAATGCCTAAAAATCAATGAACATTTCATGGTTTGGATGCATTTTCAATGATGCTCACATTTCTTATGTTGACGATCTCTCGACTTTCATTATGCTGACGATGCTGTCAAATTGGAATGAACCTTGTATGCCATAATCACAAGTGTCTTCAATCATAGCTTACAAAATCTAAATCATCAATTGGAATAAACGTGTGTCTTTTAAAGCCCAAGATCATGTATGTGGTCTTGTTTTACACTTTTTAGGAGCCCTTCTTGTGGGTTTTATCACCCCTTGGGATGATCTCAACTCCAGCGTTCCGACAGAGTATAAAAATTGGGAGGTGAATCTAAAGACACCTCTCTTGGAATCAAGATTTTGTCACTCAAGCTAAGCCTCAAGGAACTTTATACCCTTGAGAAGTGAAAGAGGAGAAGTGGGTTACCGCTCCTCTTGGATGTGTGACATCTTTTTGGTATCATCTATGGATTTGGGCCTCACGTACCTTGCGTATATCGAGGACTCCCTAGCTATAGCAAATTTCATCCTTGTAGAAAGCTTCCTAGGTTGTTGGTGTCTTTGACGTGCTTGCTCCAAAATTTTGTTTGCTTGCTTGTTCATAGCTTTTGAATGAATGTTTGCCAACATTGGTCAAAATCCTAAAAAAGCAAAAATCTCCCAGCTCAAGGCATACTTAGCGTAGTCACTGCCTCATTAGAAAATCATCCAAGCTCCCCCGTTGCAACCAAATCTATCTAGTTCCTTGCTTTAGAACAATCCCAAATCCAAAGTCTCTCCAAATAATCCCCCCCAGCTAGCTAGCAACCCAATGCAAAATTGCACCCAAGCCTTTAGAGATTTGTTGTCATTCTACTAGAATTTGTTATCCAATCAATCCGACCAATCCACCAACCTCACCAAGGTTACCCCTTTGACAGAGCTTTGTCTAGGGTAATCTAGCTTTGTCACTTGTTATCCCTCATCACCTTGAGCTAAAGGTTGGGATCCACAAGTGGTAAATCTCATGTCATGCCCATAGGATCATTAGTCTATCCTTAAGTTGACACAATCTCCACCAATCCAGCACATAGGAAAGAAAAACTCTCACTTTTTGACAGCATGCCCTTGAAGTCTTCCATCCACAGGAAAGCCAAAAATCTCCAGCCAATCCTCCTTAGTTCTATCATACAGCTTTGACTCTCCCTAGGAAATCCTTCATCAACCAATCCAAAATCTGCGCTTAATCCAAATCCAACCATGAGCTTCAGTGTTCATCCATATGCAAGACCCCATCCCCATTCGAATCATCATCAAAACATGAAATCCCAAACCTATCATGATGTGTTCAGTCGTATTGTCCTTGCTCTCACCACCTCCTATTCCAATGATGATGAAAATCTTGTTGACTATGACGGGTATCTTGAGAGCCTTAGAGGCCTTCCACCAACCATCCCCCAAAATCCAAGAGTTATTCCAATCTTCCACCCGCATCACACCAGCTATTCCTATCAATCCACCACCTCCACCTCTGACACACGAGTCTCCAAGGAATCTCCTAGAGGAAATACAAGAAAAGCTGCCTCCAATAGTCGATAAGCCATGTCATCTAATCCAACCATGTGAAGTAGTCAGTGATGAAGCTTCCCCATCTATAATATCACCCCCATCTCCCATAGCTATCATCCCCACACCATCCATCAAATTGCTTAAAATCCTTCCACTTCTCGCAAGCATCAAATTCCCACCACCCATCGAATCACTCCAAATCCCATCCATATCTCCTCCTCCAAGCATTATCCAAATCCCATATAATGAACCTCATGCATCCACTCCCATCCATTCCTGTCAAGATCTTGTCCAAAAGCATGTTGAAATGTCCTCCGACAGAACAGCAAATCCCGCCATCCCACTTATTCCCCTACATGATCCACTTTTACCATCCCCTCCATCTCTAAATCCTACCATCTTACTTACTCCATCTCAAGATCCCTTTCCCTCAGCCCACCCAACTCAAGATCCTATCCTCCCATCTCCTCTGCTTCATGATCATACATCTGCCATAATCCATGATGATAGATCCATCAAAAAAGAACTAATTATCATATCCGAAGCTCCAACTCCTTCAGCTAGTAATGGACTCACATCTTGTGTTCCAAATAATGAACATCATATTGAAAAAAGAAATGAAAATGTATATCTAGATGTTGGTATCCCCGCTATTCCTGCATGGTCGCAAGTCCTTCCATCTCCACCCCAAAGTTCCCATCCATCTTATTCCGCATCTATTTTGGGCCCTCATCCTACTCCTTATCTCCAACCCTCCATTTTGGGTCCATATATCCCTTATCTAAATCCCACACCCTTTCCATCCATTTTGGGTCACTACATACCTAATATGAATCCTTTATCCCCTCCATCTATTTTGGGACCTACACCTTCCCCGTTTCCATCTATTTTGGGCCCATATCCTTCCTTCCCTCCATCCATTTTGGGCAATTATATCCATCCATATCCTATGTCCCAATCTATCCTTCCATCCCCTCAAATCCACCAGCTAGATCATCAAAGACACTCACCCTTGAATCCCTTCCAACCTTTAAACCCTATCACTCCATCAATTATCCCTCCATATCCTCCATGCTCTTGTTCCCATCCCATGGCTAATAGAAGCATATTGGATGCCAAAATACAAAAGCATAAATCCAAAAATCCACAAAAATCCAAGTCTCAACATGTCCCTTCTAAAATACATGTTCAAAACAATAAACATTTAATCCCAATTAAAGAAAAAGTGAAGAGGCCACAAAAGCCCAAGCTAAAAAAGTCAAAAATCATGTAGATACCCAAGATGCTCATAAAAGAAATGCATCTCAAAGAAAAATCTCAATTGGCATCCATTCATGCTACTCAAAAAGCCTCATCCATCCATCCTTCATCCAAATCCCCATATAAGCATCCTTCATCCCCCCAATCCACTTTTAGTCCATATGCTTCTTATCCTAAATTTCCCATCCTCCATCTTCCAACTCTACTTTTAGTCCTTATCTTTCTCTTCCTCCATTTTCTAGATCTTGGTTAGCTATTCCAATGCATCCTTTAGCTAGATCTCCTGTCACCAAAGTGTTATCCTTCTTAGTTCAGCTTGCCAGACACATCACTCATCCAAATACACCAGCTCAGGTGCTCTCTGATAGGTCCTTGTAGGATATATCTTTCCTCATGTCTGATCTTGGTTCGTTAGTACCTCATCCTACCCATCTTGTTGGCAAACGGTTCTCTTTTGGATTTTCGGTTTCTTTTGATTTGGACTCTTCCCTATTGGGTCTTGAAATATCTTTTCCAAGCAATCTCCTTGTTCCCTCCTCAAGGTTGCCACGATCTTCCATATCATGGTATAGTGCAAATGGGGCAATCAGAGCATAAGGTCTTGATCATGTCTTTTGCTTGTTTTCTTTTCTGCTTGTGGGTTACCCAGTGTCATTTCCACACTGCTTCCTCTAGGATTCATGTGTGATAGTAGGGTAATCCTTGCGTGTTTGTTTTGAGTCAGTTCGTCAGTCCTATGGACAATTGGTGAAAAGGCCTTGATGTTCTTGGTAACCTTGGCAATTAACCAACAGTCCTATAGCAAATCTAGTGCTCAACTACATGGTGGTACTTCTCTTTGAAGTATCCCCCCGCTCAAAAAGCTTCAATGGTTTTCCTTCATCTCCATTATCCCCCATCCATATCCAACATCCGTCTCTCCTACCCCAGCTTATGCATCAGTATCTCTTTGAATCACTCCTCACCTTTATCTTTATGGATCCACAATCCTAGTCTTAGGGATCCACCAATCCAAATCAATCCACCAAGCCTCATCTTTCGAGATCCACAATCCTAGTCCTAGGGATCTTCGAAACCCATCTTCTGCCAATCTAACTCTTTGAAATCCTATTGCATCAGCTTTATAATCCCCTCATCCATCTCCCTATCCTGGATTCCTTTTTATAGCGCTTCGCTCCTTCATCCTCCACCTTCCCTAAAGTCTTAAGCTTGCTTCCTCTTGTGCATCTGATTCTCCTTTATCATTCTCCCATAGTGAGAGTTTGAGCTAATTTAGCCCATTCTCTTTGCCAATCTAATTCTTCTTGCTCATCTCGGATTCTTGTACTTTTCAAGAAGTCATCGAGCCTCGCTTTCTCTCCCCGTCGCCTTCTTGAGGGGGCATCTTGCATTCCATTCTCTCCTCTTCTGCTCTAGCCTTGGGAATCTTATTTTCTTATCTTAGATGCCATGCCACTTGCGGCATCACATCAAAGAGGGGAAAAATGTAGACACCTAAAAACCTTTAGAAAATAAAGTATTTTTATTTTCTGAAAAATTCTTGACGACATCATCATTTATTAATTAATTAATTAATTTTTTTTATGCCATTAAATCCCTTTATCTTAATTAAAAATATTTAATTAAGGAATCCCTCCCAAAAATGTTTAAATCTTATTTAAACATTATTTCCTTATTTATTAATTATTTAATTAATAAATTGACCAAAAAACCCAGAATAAATAAAAAAATTATTTTTTGCCCAAAACTTGGCCAATTTTCTTAAGACCACTAACCTCTTCCAAAATCTTCTAATCCTTCTTTAATTTTGATTAAAGGCTAATCCCATCATTTCCTACCCCTAATCCCAACTCAAAATATTTAATTAAGATTAAATATTAATCCTCATGTTTATTAAAAAAGTTTTAATAAATATCTCCTCAACCCAAACCCTTGAAATAAATAAAACTTTATTTATTTCCTAAAAATCTAATTTATCCTCATCCTAAAAAGTTCTAGACTCTTCTAGAAAGTCTTCATCCTCATCCTAGGAAGTTTTAGACTATTCTAGAAAGTCTTTATCCTCATCCAAAGTCTAGACTCTTCTAGAAGATGTCTTTAAACCTAATCCTAATCCCCTCCTAACCTTGTCACATTCTCTAAATATGGGTTAAAACTTACTTACCCAAGCCAAAGTTAACAAATATCTCCTCCTTCACCCACCCTCATTAAATGCCATCCACTTGCCTATCCCTAAGCTAATCCTAAACCATCCTAATCCATCCTCTAATCATTTGCACAATCCTAAGCAAGCTAAAACCTTCCTAATCAAGCCCAAGTTGAAATTTCTCTCATCTCCCTCAAAATATCCCAACCATAAAACTTTATGAAGCCCACTAGGCCATAAATGACTCTTCCAAAGCCCTTTTATTGCTCTTACAAGCCATTATGAGGGTCTTTATGAAGATTTTATCCCTTGAGCCTCCTTTGTTGACTCATCCTACCCCTTTTCTCCATCCTCTCTTCCTGTGATATGTGTCACTCCCTGATTGGCTATAAGGAAGCACAATCCATGTGCTCTCCTCTCATGTAATTTGAGCCCTCCATGAGCTTTTTCCCATCCTTGCATCTTAGCCCTCAATCCCTCAAGCATCTTGCCTATAAATTGGATCCTTCCCCTTTGCAAAATAACACAATCCATGAAGTAAAGTCATAATGCCATTTTAAGAAGCCATTTTACATCAAAACCTTACACTCACACCCAAATTCCAACTCCATTTGAAGCCCTTTTTGAAGCATAAAGCTTGAGCATACATCCTATCTATTTAGACAAAGCTACTCAACAAGAGAGCTTCTCATTGAGAGAGCCCATTAATGGTTCATATTCTCAATTGAGAGCTCATCTTAGTTTATCTTGAAGTTTATGAATTTTGTTTAGTTTGTAGAAGCATTATTTAAATTAGGTTTCTATTAGCATACTAACATTGCTCATATACACTTTGCACTATCACAACCTTTGATATCATCAAACTCAACATAACTTAGAGTAGAGGCAATCTCCAACATTTCTTGGTTGTGTTCTTTCTTCTTTTTCAGATCTTTAGCAATTAGGGCTCTAGCAAGATCAACATGCTCAACAATAATGATAGATTGCACATGATCTCCAAGACCTCCTAGCTGTAGCTTCATTAAACTTTTCCATGTAGGAAAGTTATCTCTATTAAGCTTGGGTACTTTTCTTTTTGACATCTTGATCTTTTTGCTTCTAGTACCTTCAAACTAGTCCTCTTAAGTAGTTGTCTCTGATACCAATTGTTGGAATTCTTTGGAATAACTAAGAGAGGGATGAATTAGTTATCCAAGGTGTATATATACAATTAATTTTTTTTATAGCTTAGTGAACCCATATCCACAATACATTTTTATCATGCATGCATTCATTAGATTATGCAATCACTTAAGCTTGTATGTTACTATCAAATCTACTTTACAGAAATGTAAACATGAAGCATAATATATTCAATAAGACATTTGACACAATGATTTAACTTAGAAACCTAGTTTAGGAAAAACCACAAGTAACATGCTACTCATTCTCACTCTTTTGAAGTGATGCCCTATGATAGGTCAACCCTATGAAAGGTTACAATGTAAACTTTTAAATGTGACCTGGTTAAAGGATTTCAATCAACCTATTGGGAAAGAACCTTGTTAGAGGACTTTAGATCATTCACTTTGAATGTTACCCAGTTAAAGGATTTAAAAATGACTATTGGGTCAACCTTAATCTAAAGAATTTACCCTAGACTAATACAATGATTAGAAAGCGATAGTAGGAATTGATTTGATAACAACTTACAACACACTTGCAGATTATAGATCTCTATTTTAGTCCTCCATTCTACTTGGTTTTCACACACTTCATCTCTAATAGCTTGTTCACCCTTCAAGCATACATACCCTTAAGCCTTCTTACTTTTATTACCAATGCAATCTCTTCTCTTAGGTCACTAAATGAAGCAATACCCTAGACTCATTGTCTTCCCTAGGTTCTCACACATGACAACCTTTACTTTTGACCAACCATCTCTAGGAATAGAGAATTAAGATCTTTTTCCATTCATCCTCCATCACCCATTTTAGGGTTAGATCAAATTGGGTAAGTTTCAATGAATCTACCCCTCATTTCATTTCATTCCCTTCTAGAAAGGTCACCTTCAATCCCCTTTGAATTTGCCTCAAAATGGTTTACCATGAATTCTGTGCCACCAGCTCATCAATATTATCTTCCACATGGTTAAAGCAACCCAAGAAATCAAAATTGTTGGCTTAGATTCATCAAATTCTCGAGCTTTCTTATAATGCTAACACTCGACATTAACTGGTCTATGATGCTCGACACATACTATGTCACTCAACATTCTCTATCAAATCACTCGGCACAAACTTAAGCTTATTGGTTCTCAGTATCAACTAAACTTTACTCAGCTTATACTATTTCACTTGGCTTACATTGAAATTGACTTTTCTTGGCTCCAATTGATTTTCCACTCAGCTTGCACTAACTTTTCTTGGCACATACTATGCAGATTATCAAGCTTGGCAGACAAACATTGTTTGACTTGTTCTTCTAAACTTAACAAGTGTAACCAACCTTTGCAACCTTAAGTAGATTATCAATGCACTATAATGTCACTCTCTTAACTAATCCTTGTACTCCTTTACCATATCATAACTCAACCTTTCCTCTAAGTGCTATTGTTACCTCATTTGATGAAATCCTCTTCATCAATAAAATAAATGATAGTACTTAAATCATATAAGTAATTCTCTTACCAACAAGTAGCATGTTTTACATCATTGACAAAACAATTATTGAAACATATTTATCATACTTGTATCAATCTATTTAAACAATAACGACTTTGAAATCCATTGGTCCATGTAAAAGCCCAATTATAAGGCCTTGTTGCCTCTAGGTATAATTATAAACCCAAGATAGAAATTGGTCAAAGGGTGTATTTTTGTATTTATCATAGGTCTATGTGATCATATGATAGAAATGGGTATTTTGGATACCCATCATATTTCTTGGAAGCAATATGGATTAAAAATGAAAAAATTATCAATGTTGCATTATGCAACATTGACAACTTTTAAGAAAAACTTGACAACTACCTTCAAAGAAATATTTTGAATTCATATTTTAGTTATAACTATTGGGAAAGGTAAAAATAACCCTCTAAATGTCAAGGGAACAAAATAAGAAGGACTATATGAATTTTTAAGTAATTAAAAGTAATCAAACATCAAATTCTTTTGTAGTTTCTTTGTTTCCATAACTTGTATGGATTGGGATATTGGATCAATGTGTAGCCTAATTATTAATTTGTGTTACCTTTCTATTGCACTTGGATTCATCCCTTGTAGTGTCATAACAAGGAGGATATTTATTTATTTTTGTTACAGATGGTCTCAAACCTTCAAATTATAAGGCTTTCACCAAGAAATGACCATATCTTGACTTTCCAAAAATGGATTTCAATGGCCATTGGTGAAAATAAATTAGGGTAATGGATATTTCAGAATCCAAAGGATTGGTGTTGTTTGATAAGGTTTTGTATTTTTAGTGCTTAGCCCTAGAGCCAACACCCCAATGTGCTTAGGTAGGAATTAGGAGAAAAGGGTGAAACACTGGAATTAGATGAATTTGGGGATCCAATATAATGATATAAATGGTGTTGATAAGCATGAAGGAGAATCATTGAAGTGTTAGTTTGGTAAGAAATCCTTACATATAGTAGTTGCTTCATAAAATTGGCCTAATTAGCCCTATTAGGCCTAGGTGACCAGTCAGACCAAGGAAAATCATTGAATGTTTGGAGACCTAATCACTTGTAGTAGTTTAGAAGGCCCAAATGGGTATATGAAAATCCCCTTTGATCAGTGTGTTTTGTGGATTTTATCAAAGTTATTGGTCAAAATCCTATTGGGTCAACCTAATTATTTTAGGTCAATATAGTAGCCTATTTGGTGTTAACTATTTTGTGGGTGTCTAGGAACCCAACCAATGCATGAATCCTTATTATTATAGTGAATGAAGGATTCCTAAAACACCAAATTGAAAGGGGGTTGAGAGTTGAGTGAATTTTCATCATTTGGCCTAGTTTAGGGAACCTTTCCCTAAGAGGAAAATTTGATCAAAATTGATCTAATAATAGGAGAGTCAAGAATGTTGTAGTGAGAGTCTTGAGCATGTAGATGAATAGTTGGGAGCATGGAGAAGTGAAAAAAATATTTGGGGTTTAGAGGTGATTCATTGAAGGATAAAACTGGGTTTAGTACTTACCACTATTTTTGCAATGCACTCTGTATCAAGTGGTTCTCGAGAATAATTTGATTTATGGTAGAGGTTAGTAGGGGATTATATATCAACATAAGAGTCAAAAGGTGAAGCATACACCTTTGTGAAAAATGATGAACTCTCCAAAATGTTACAAGAGAAAGAGGTAGAGAATAAATGGCTTAAGGAGGAGTTCCAAAAACTAAGGGATGAGATGAAGACAAGGAAAAGGAGAAATTTTGTAGACAAAGAGAGGGGATATGAGGAAGAAACCCCTATACATGACATATAAGAGGAGATTCCTAAAAACCACAGACCTTTTCTTAATCTCATAAAGGCAATGTGAATTATGTCCAAAGAAGGAAGACCAGAGGTGGCCATATTTAGTAGGGAGATGGATACATATGTAGTAATGGACTAGATAGAGTCCTTGGATTATTTTTAAATGCGAAAGGATTGTTGACAACTAGAAGGTAAAGTTTTCTAAGTCAAGATATAGGGGATCAACCCTCTAAAGATGGAACTTTGTCCAAATTGAAATGGAAAAGGAAGGTAAGAGTTTAATCATCTCTTTGAAGGGAATGTCATCCAAAATAAGAGAAGTATATGTACCTAAGAACTATAATGTCTAATTACCTAGGAAAAGATAGAGTTTAAGACAAAAGGAGATGGATGTAAGTACCTATACATAATAATCTCAAAATCTTTGCATGAGGTGAAGAAAAATGGAAGAAGTATGTGTCAATGTGACCAAATACAAAAAATGGCTTGAGAATGAATATTCAAGAAGAAATGAACTTGTTGTGTGCTGAATCTGTGAACAAGTGCTACTAATTGAATTTAAAGGTAGAAGAGAATTGAAGGAAACAAAAATAAAATAATAGAGGAAGAGGAAGTAATAATAGAGGCAGAGGAACATCAAATGGTAGAGGACAGGGCTTTAGGCCACAAGGAAAAATAAATAAAGAAGGAGAAAGTAGTTTTAGAGGTAGCACATGAAACAATAGAGATAGGTTTGGAGGTACAGGTCTCTTGAAATGCTACAATTACTATAAAATAGTCCATCCTTCTCAAGGTTCCCATAGAAGAATGCATACAATACACAAAGTGAGAAAATAACCCAATTGGTCAAAGATGATGCAAAAAGTATGAATTAAACTAGTAAGGACCTTGATCTAATCTAACATAGAGTTTGTTTGATGATGCATATGACCTTGCTAAAAGTATTTTCCCCTCATGAGCCCCCTCAAAGAAAGACCATATCTAGAATGAACTGCAAGTGCCAAGGTAAGATTTGCAAATGGATTGTTGATTCTAATTCAAGTAAAAATTTAGTTGTAAATGAAATGGTTAAAAAATTGAATCATGTTATCATTTCTCACCCCTACCCATACAAAGTGTCATGGCTTACCATTGTGAAACATACACTTGTAGAAAAGCAAGTATGGGTAGAGTTTCCCTTATGGAAATACAAAGATAGAATTTTGTGTGATGTGGTAGAAATGGATGCTTGCCACTTACTTCTAGGAAAACCCTGGCAATATGACCTCAAGGCACACCATGATGGGATTAAAAATACTTATTCAATAATAAAAAATAGCTAGAACTACACAATGAAGGTACTACGTAATCCAAAGATATAAAAATAGAGAGAGACTATAGTCACCTTAGTAGGGGAGAAGGAGATGATTCAAACCACTAAAGAATAAAAGGTAGGGTATGCCTTAATTCTTAAACCCAAAGACAAAGAGTAGAAATAAAAGTGTAATTTTTTTCCCAAATAAGTAATAAATTTATTGGCTCAATATAAAGGGATAGTTGTAGGAGAACTACCCATAACCATCCCACACATCAAGGAAATAAATTATTATATAGATCTCATGGTAGGGGCTTGTGTACCAAATAAGGGAGAAAGCATTATAAATCCTAAATAAAATACAAAAATATCAAGGAAAGTTGTAGACCTACTACAAAAAGGCCTAAGTCAAGAAATTTTAAGCCCTTGTGCAATACCAAATATGCTTGCACCAAATAAATATGGAAAATAGAGGGTTTAGATTGACTCCAGGGCCATATAAAAAGTAAAAAATAAGGCATGTATTCCCTTTTTCATGAATAGAACATCTGTTAGAGAAATTGGGAGGTGCTTATTTATTTTCAAAAATAGATTTGAAGTCTGGTTAATAAATGAGGATGAGACCAAGAGATGAATGTAAAACTGCCTTCAAAATGAAAAATAGATTAGATGAACGACTTATGATGCTAGTTAGGATAATTAATTCCCTTAGTACATTCATGAGACTCATGAATGAGCCTTTTGATGACTACATAGGAAAGTTTGTGGTTATGTATTTGGAGGACATATTTATATTTAGTTAAACAAGGTAGGAACATTTGGAGAATTTGAACCCAGTCTTGATAAGGCTACATGATGACCAATTGATGGAAAATCTAGAAAAATGTGATGCAAGGAAGAGATGATAACTAGGGCCAAAGGCATTCCTAGAAATCAACCAACCTTACAGAGTTACACAATGGAAGTAAATCACAAAGAGAAAATGCTAGAAAGTAGAGAAAACCATAAATATTTATATATTCATCAAATTATCATCATACATGCCTGGCTTTGAGGCCTTCTAGGTTACAACCAATACAAATAATCAAATACATATCAAACTTCTTCCAACATACGAGATCTATGGTCTCTTTTCCAAATTCTATCTCCCAGTTCTTGTTCCTACAAAATTGACCACTAACCTAGACCAAGATCCTATATTTATATTTACCAAAATGGCTTACAAAATTTTATAGATCATCATATCAATAAGGATGACCAAATAATGGTCTAAACACATCTAAATGATCAATCCAATATGTTAAATTATGCCCTTAAATTAAATACACAAGTTGACTCATAAATAAGAACCAAATAGATAACTCAACAAAAGAAGAACAAGACATCACAAACAACAAAAACAACAAAGAGTCATCGAGGTGCTTAGTGAACTTATAACATAAAATGAATTGGTGAAATAAGAAACCAAGCCACTCGATGAATGAATGCAAAAAAATCCACTGAGCCAACTATAAATAGCTACAAAGATAATTGATCACAAGTCCATTGAGAAGGATAGAAATGCAACCCAAGATGCTCCTACAACAAAAATTTAGGGTTTGAAAAGAAACAATTCTCCTAAATCATGAGTATATCGCATCCCAAGCCAAATACAACTCAAAGAAATCCACACAACATCTTCAACTAACATGTCCTTCCACTGTACTAAAGACTCAAAGTAATACTTTCCTCTTGTACTCTTACTGACTCTCTAATTCAAAATCTTCTCTATCTCATTAGTCTACTTCTTAGGGTAATCACTCAATACTATCAACTCATCATAAGATTCATGGTACTTTTTCAAATAAACAATAGTGAATATAGGGGACATATCCATATCACTAGGTAACTCAACTTCATAAGCATTGCTGCTATCAAATTTCCTCAAGATTTTGCAAGGACCCAATTTCTTCATCTTCAACTTACTATATGTGCCAACAAGAAATCTACCTTTCTTCGAATGAACCATCACCTTATCACCAAATTCAAAACTCATATGCCTTCTAGGCTTATATACATTCTTCTTGTATTTATGATTACTCTATTCCAACTTATGCTTCACTTTCTCATGTAAAGATCATATAAAATTGGAAAATTCATCACCTTCAACACTTCTCTTTTCATCTCCAACAATATCCTTAAAGTATGATATACCCATAGAATGTATTCCAATGACAATCTTAGAAGGTGTCTTTTTAGTACTCCTATTCATAAAATTATTATATGAAAACTCTACTTGTGCCAATAAAAAATCCTTGTTCCTCAATTTATCCCCAACTAAGCATCTCAACAAATTACCCAAGCTTCTATTCACAAACTTAGTTTATCCATTAGTCTGTGGATGAGATGTATATCTAAACTTAAACTTAGTATCTAACTTCCTCCATAAAGTCTTCCAAAAAAAACCACAAAACTTACTAACTCTATCACAGATAATACTCCTTTGTAATCCATGCAATCTAACAACCTCTTTGAAGAAAATCTCAACAACATGTACTGCATCAAACGTATTCTTACATGGTATAAAATGTGCTATCTTAAAAAATTTGTCAACAACAACAAATATGGAATCATCCCCTCTTGCAATCCTTGGTAAGCCAAGAGCAGAATCCATATTGATATCACTTGAAGGTTTCTAAAGTATTGAAATAGGTGTGTATAATCTAGTATTCTAACTTACTCCTTTTATGACTTGACAAACTCCATGACTCCTTACAAAATTTGTAACATACTTATACAACTATGACCAGTAATACTTCTCCTTAAGAAAATTCAAAGTCTTTTAAACACCTAAGTGTCCAACCAATCCAACACTATTTTTTTCTTAATCAAATTAACTCCCATAGATCCTCTTAGTATACACAATTGAATACCTTTGAATAACATGTTGAATAAGAAGATAATTGAAGTATAGAAGTGAAGGAGATCAATGAAACCTATCATGGAGCAATCATTATTTTTTCATTGATGTCAAACCTTCTATTTTCTAGTAATACAATTATTAATTTGGTCTGAATGCTATCATTTAATTGATTGCTGATGAGGATTTGAAAAGAAAGGATGATAAGAGTAGCTAGAGAAAGGTTGAGTTATATGGTGTACAAAAGGAGCACTAAGGCCAAGTAAGACTTTGATGATATACTGTATTATTTATCTACTTAAGACTACAATGAAAGGATACATAAACAAAGACAAGAAAAGACTAAGAAAAGAAATGTGTCTGCCAAGCCTGACTGAGTAAATAGTGGAAGCTAGGATATTTAATTCAAGCTGAGAAGAAAGTTAGTTGTGGCCAAGTAAAGGAAAATTTAGTATGTGTTAAGTGAAGGAGGTTTAGTATGTTTTGAGTAAAGGAAGTTTGGTAGGTGCTGAGCACCATTAAGAATTAGTGTATGCCAAGCAACCTAGTGTTGACTGAGCATCAGAAGCATGTTATTGTTAAGCTAACAATATGTTATTGCCCAGTGATAGTATAAAGAGTTTGATCAAGCATTTGATGAATCTGAGTTGACAGATTTAATTTATTGAATTATGTGAAGCATATTGGAGATAAGTATGAAGAGTTGGTGGCACAAAACTCAAGATAAACCATTTTGAGATGAATTTGAAGAGGATTCTAAGATATTTTTCTAGAAGGGAACAAAATGGAAAAGAGTGTAGATTCAATGAATCTGACCTAACCCTAAGATGGATGATTGTGATGAAGAGACAAAATATAAAAATCCTCTATATAAGGAGGTACCAGGACAAAAGAAATAGTGTGAAGAGTGTGAGTGAGGTGTTGCTTCATTTGGTGGCCAAAGGAATGAATCCATAGTTGGCATAATAAGCATGAAGGCTTAAGGAAGTAAAGGCTTGATGGGTGAATGAGCTATTAGAGATGAAGAGGAATAAATGCCAAGAAGAATGGAGAGCTGAATAAGAGATATATAATCTACAAGTGAGTTGTTTTGTTATCAAATCAAGTCCTACTATTACTTTCTAGAAACTGTATTAGTCTGGATAAATCCTTTAGATTAAGGTTGGCCTAACATTCATGAGTAAATTCTTTAATAGGGTGAAATTCTAATGGAATGTTCAAATTCTCTAAAAAGGTTCACTCCTAATAGGTTGATTGAAATCCTTTAATCATGGTCACATTTAATAGTGTGCATTGTAACCTTTAATAGGTTTGGACCCTCATAAAGCTCACTTCAAAAGAATTAAAATTGGTAGCATGTTATTGGTTATTTTTCCAAAATTGGGTTTGCACATAAAATCCTTGTATAAAATTGTGTGATATTTCATGTTTACATTTATGCAAAGTTCATTTGAGCTAGGACAGTAATATACTAAGGTTTGAGATATTGGATGATCTAATCAATGCATGCCCATGTATTTGTTAAGTACTAAAAAGTTTTATCTGTACATTTGGACCTTGGATAATTGATTCACCCCCCTTAGTTATTCTAAATTATTCCAATAATTGGTATCAAAGTGTTAGTACCCAAGGCGGTCACAGTTTTAAAACTTCAAGTGTAGAGTTTGAACCACTTCGAACTAAAGTTTGAAGTAGTTCAAAGTGGTTTAGTGGTACAAATGATCCATTCTACGCAAGAAAAGTTTGGAAATCCAATAGTCCAAAGATCAAAGTTTCAAAATTAAAGTCTTGGGTTACAAATTCAAGGTTCTGTAATTGGGGCAAACTGGCGGCCTTCTCTCCAAATTATTAGGAAATTTTTAACTGCAAATTGCCTGTTTGATAACATCTCTCATGAACACAATATCAAAATTATATATATCATAAGGGGCATGATTTTCATAGGGGCTCATCATTCCTCATTATTTTTTCAAGAGGTGGAAGTCATGCATTTGCAAATATTGCTGGAAGAAGCTGCTATAATTTCTATGACAACAAATTTGCAGGAAGCCGGAATAATAGTCTTAGTGCAGGGGGTATAAATCTCAATCTAACCATTGAATCATTCTCACTTTCAGATATGTTTTAAGAAAACTATTTTTCTAAATCCTATCCAAATAGTTTTTTCAGATTATTTATGGATCAAAATTTACAGGTTTGTGTGTGTGACACTATTGGATCAGCAATGACAGTGACAATATGCAGATCATAATAAAATAGTCATATTATGGGGGTTGTATCTCAAAATATAACCATTGGATTGATTAAATATTGGATATGTGTTGTAAATTCTAGTTCTACAAATCATCTCCAAAGGGTTTGTTAAGATTCATTATGGATCAAAAGTTATGGGTTCTTGTTTGCACCTATATCAGATCAGTAATGACAGTAACAAATACAGATGACAGGAAAATAAGTCTTTTTTTGAGGGCTATATCTTCTAATCCAAGGCAAATTTTTGATATGTTTCAAAAATCCTAATCATATAAAATCTCTCCAAGCGATTTGTTTTTATTATGTATGAATCAAAAGTTACAGGTGTTTTAGTGTACTACTGTCGGATCAACACTCTGTCACCAGCAAATGCCACTTGTCAACATGCATATATTATAGGGGCCTCATATTATCAAAAAATATAAGACAATGTTTATAATGATATAAAAACATTGAGAAAGGAGATATTGAAAATATTAAAAGGAAATGGGAAGTCATAAGGTTTTTCAAGATTTAGTTAGGGAAATTGAAGAGTTTTCACGGGAAAATGAGAAGATAATAAATATGCCAATAGCAAAGGTTGAGGGGGTTCCATTCTTCCTGCTTCCGAATATAGACTTTATGCTCCAGAAGGGAAGGAGATTCTGTAAATTATTCCATTTCTTGTGTGAGAGAGAGGGCAGAGCTGATTTCCTAAACTTTGTGTTAGAGATAGGAGATCTTTTGATTTGTTAATGCAATGTTAAAGAAAAGAGTTTTAGCTTTCCTTTAGATAGTGATTTTTTGGATTGTAAATGTGTAAGAAGATTTTTGTGTATTTTTCATTTAGAGAAGGGAGGTTGGAGCATATTTGTATCAGAACTTTGATTACGATGCATTTTCCTTCCACTAATCACAATCTTTGTGTTGTTTTCAGTTTTCTCTGAAATACATTTCATGGTCACTGTTTTTAGATTATGCCATCATTTCAGGATAACTCATAAAGCTCCGATTCCTCATTTTCTCAAAAAGATGGAAACTACTTCTTTGATCTCATTTACTTTGTAATCTAGTATTTAGGCATGTGAACTTTGTGTCATCTAATGTTCTTTGCTATTATTTCTTTTCAATAATCCTAGTTTTTGCATCTACTTCGTACATACAGGTAGATGTTTGTAATCCTTTTGTGCTTTCAGGTTAAAAGCATCCATATTTTAATTCATTGTAAATCATATACGAGGAGCTGTACCCAATAAAATTCAGAGGAAAGTTATCAATCCAATGATAACTTGTCCAACTGTTAGTGCTGATTAGTCTTCTCATTTGGGCATTCAGGGTTATATTTGTATATATTTTCTTGGAGGACAATCTGTTCACTAACACAAAGCATTTGGTTCTTGTAAAGGAAAATTTTTGAAGGTAGATGAAGATAAAGATGAAGTTATATAGAAAGGAGCTGACCAAGTTTAACAAGGAAAACTTTCTTGCACTAGTAAGTTTGGACCTATTTTTCAACACGTAGTGGTCAAAAGTTTGATGATTCAATGTCAAAAAACATCGCTAAAATTTTGTCAAAATTTTGATGCACTCCATGATTTTCAATTTATCGATGGACCATTGCATTGAAAATCATCCCCATTTATGTAATACGGTGGCTTCAAACATCTAGTTCAAAATGTCAAAATATTGACGACAACAAGAGATGATTCAATTGGTTTGTCATACCATCGACGATAGGCCATGTCAAAATATCATCTCTCACCAAAGGAGATTCATTGATTTTTTCATATCATCAATATCAAGACATGTCAAAATATCAATGACATCTAGAGATTATTCAATGACCTTGTCATACCATCGACAGTAGGCTGCATTGCAATATTGACGAAAGCTAATGTTTAAAAAATAAATAAATAAAAGTCTCACTATATACAAGGCTAATAAAAAGATAATAACATCATTACTAGACATTTACAATTTTTGATTCTTTTTTTGGTTGTAATAACATCATTGTTAATATTTATCATTACAACACCTCTTAGTTTTACCACTTTTTGAAGCTCATATTGTGTTACAGGTAAGTGAGAGGTGGATGATTCTAGTTGAATATAGCATGCAACTTCAATCTCTATTAAAAATATCAATCCCTAGAAATGAGCATCCCAATAGCTTTATTGTTAAGGCTATTTTAAGGTGTTCACCTCAAACTAGGTCTCTTTTAGGCCTAAAGTATAGAGTTCAAATCTTGGAGGAAGAATAGGTTTTAGAACCTTGGTAGTTTGCGTCCATATGATTGATGAGAATAGGTGCTTGAGGTCTACCCATTCCTAAAGTACTAAATTCATGTTTTACCACTTAGTGGAGAGGAGTATACACTTAAGGGATAATTATCTTTGGATCTTGTCATAAAAATAGTTAAGGGGTTGAACTTTGAGTCTCTCATTCTAAAAGAGGGCTCTATAAAGTTGTTTTCATTTGAATTGGCTTTGAGAACAGTTGGGTTTTGAGTTATCATATCAAGGGGTATGAACCTAGTTGCCTATTTAAGAATGTTTGAGGGCCCATTACTCAAGTGCACATAATCTTGTCTAATTATCTCCTCATCACTACGAATAGGAGTACAATATTTTGACATGAGCTATATAAGAATATAAATATGGTGAGGATAGGCTATGTTTAGGCATGATGTGGATATATATCCTGAGATAGAGCTTCCCATCAGCTATGGATAAAAATTCTACCATGAACCAAGTATGAATCCATCCACATCGACAAAACCACCAAATAGACATTTAGTGAGGTTTTTTATAGGACTTTTGATAGATACATTCAAAAGAAATCCATGGTCACAAATCTTTAAAACATAGTGCACGAAATATTAACATAGCCTTACTAGATATAATATTAAAAAAGCTTTACTGGGAAAAAATGCATAAGTATAATCAATTTCCTATTGCTGTGTAAGGAAAAAATGTTTTGTCATATAGTGCTTATGTCCAAATAAAAATAAAAATCCACATAATTAGATTATACCAAAAATGAAGGGAAGGGAAGAGAATTAACCTCTTTTCCATTGATTATAATTCAAACCAAATGTCAAGCAACCTTAATGATGGGATCTCTCTAAAATTGAAACCTAGCTTCCCAATCTAACCTTTGCCCACTAAATGCCTTAAACCTTGAACTTGTTATCACATCATCATCCCAATCAGTTTTTCATTATCATCATTATCACCATTATCATTCTTCATTATCACATTATCATCATTCTTCATTTTTTCTTGTTATCAGATATTATTATAACTATATTAGTGAATGAAGCTAATGAGAATTCTAATGGACTTTATAATCTATATTTTGATATCAGGTTAACGCTACAAACATAGGAGCTTTAAAATAGAATGAAAACTATGTACCAATAATAGAACTGATATTCAATGGAAGAGTGCACAAGAACAAAATTAATTGAATGGAAATTTTAAAAATAACCTATTTCTTGAACTCAAGACCTTTATCAAGACCATAAATAGTTTTTCCATCAAGTTCTTTGATTGCTTTATCAAGGTCTTCTTACAAAACAAATGATACCCATTCAACAATGAACCACAAAATATGCAGCATCCACACTCAACAAAGAAACAACCATTGTAGAATGTGAAAAATAAGTCAAAAGAATACATTAGACCTCAAATATGTTAAAAAATGTTGTAATTTTATATCATCACAACATCATAAGAAATAAAGAACAAAGATAAAACTACAATTTCCCAAAAGGGTCAAACAACTTTCTTAAAAATTCTTCATTAGCATTGTTTGGAAGATTACTAACAAAAGAAAATTTAACCTACATTGTAAAAAGAAAATCATATCAAATCAGAAACACATGATATTTGATACATAATTATTTGTCTCAATCATGTATAAAAGGAATATAACCTAGTATGAGACCTTGAAACACATAATAGAAAGCAAAAAGCCTCTAGTTCACTTTCAACCTAGTCCACTATAGGATGCCACTTGCCTCCAAGCTGAAAGTCATGTTTGATCCCAACTTGATAGGTTTAGTTTGAGCTTCACTTGGTTTCAAGAATCCTTTCATATTATCTACTTAAAAAGGCCAACCATGTGAAGGTGGAAGCTCGTTTGTCCTCTGCCCCTATAATCACTCTAAATTCCTCATTAACAACTAAGTAAATATTCCATTCATCCATTTTTGAAGTATATCATTCAATCATTATAATCACAAAACATTCATTACCATGACATAAAATTAATTAATATGTACAAAATATTCATCAATAATTTGTAAGCACATCAATCATTATATTCACATTACATTCATTAACATGACATATAATTCATTAATACCTGTAAACATTCATCAATAATTTGTGAACATGTAAATCATTATAATCACATAAAAATATTCAATAAGATGCCATAAAATTCATTAATAAGCAACATTCGTAAAATTTCATCACCACATTCATCATCAAACAAGGTTTTTAACATTCATTTCTTTTATTGTTTTTTCTTTTGTTGAAGATAAAGGCTAATAGGAACATCATGACTATCCTCGGCATTCTCCTCTAGCTCTTGTGGTTATAATCTTATGGCATGAGGCTTCCTCTTCTTTTTTTGAGGACAAGGGTAATGTGCCCCTATAATAAGAAATAAATGGGTTTAATTCTAAATATTTTTTTTAATGTTAGAAGTATTTCATTAATCTAAAGAACATAATAAAGATTTTTCTTTACCTAATAATTCCACTCATCTACTCTCATATTTTTCTTAGCCCCAATATCAACATGCTCAACACTAACATCACTCTCTACGTGCTCACAAATTATAGCATAAAGTTTACACCAATTGCAATTTAAGATGTTAAATTTTATTAATAATTACGTGATTAATTTTAAATAGAAATCAAATATGTACATGTATCATTGTGATGCGCATAAAGGTCTTCATCATATCTAGGATATGTGCCTTCATCATCATGAGTAAGATCTGTGCCAAGAGTAGTAGGCTGTAGTGAAATGTCATGTGCACATTGTTATCATTATTCACAATTAACATCAAATAGATTATTTCTCATGAAGTTCTCAATTACTATTATTATTCATTAGGCATATTTACTTGTGTGTGAATCGTTGTACCAAAATCCTCTACATATGTTTGGCCAATAGAATCTATGCAATGGTTGGCAACCACTACTTTATAGCCTTGCTTGAAGTCAATTTGTTTGTCCTCTTCTATGGGCATAATAGCCCTTATTTTCACTGAGCCAATCTTTGAAAATTTATTGTGAAAATACTTGGAAGTATGTCATTTTGTTAGGGTTTGTTCTTAAGTTGTTACTAGTTTTCAAGAGAACAACCCTAGCCTGATTATTTTTCCCTAGCCAAGTGTTGAAAACCATGCCCTAGTGGGATAGTTTGGTATCCTATGGCTGCATTTTTACCATGTCATGGAAAGAAACTAAAAAATTCCACATCAATTTTAAATTCTTACCCTAGGTTTTTAGGTCATTAAAAGAAAATCATTATGTGATATGATCTTACGATCAACATCTTAGACATCTAGTCATGAGCTTAGGTTTTTCATCTCCTAATGTTGCAATGTGAGGGTTAGTGGAGGATTGTAAGGGTAAATGATTGAGTCTCCCGACATTAAGATATATCATATGGTCATAGCATCATGAGTGTATAAAATAGAGTTTTTGATCTTGTGATCACACTTTTTGTCATGTCATCTTAAGTGTCTCATGAGGAAAGTTTGAAGTTTAGTTATAAGATATTACAACAAGCTATGGTCTTGGAATCATAAAGGCAAAAAGGGAGACATGTGACCATACAAGAACAAAGGGATCATAAGATTAAAAGGATGTAAAGTGCACAGATTTTGGAGAGTTCTAATCTTATGATAAATGGAGATCGAGACACATTAAAGATTTTCAAAGAGACCTCTAAAGATATGAAAGGCCGTGTTCATAGGATCATAGGAGTAGATTATAAGGTGTTCAATGACATGATAAGGAAGCAATCATAAGATCATAAGGATAAAAATAATAAAGTGAGGTGGGGCTAGGAAAATGAACATAAATATTTTTGAGATACGCGGCAGTTAATGTCTTTCAATGCTACGAGGAGGAGTAGATCATAAGATCTCAAGGGCAAGTCAAGAGCTTTATAAAAATATGAAGAAATGCTAGATTGTGAGATCATAAAGATAAAACTTAAAGCTTTTGAAGCCATAATAAAGAAAGGATAACAACCAATGTATGGTTAGGAGTCAATGGTAGCAGTTAAAGGTAATTTCTAAAGTTACAAAGTCAGTTAACTGACTGTGATCTAGAGATTGTAAGGTAAGAAAAGTTGAGACATGATCTTATGCCAAGCTATATTCATGAGATTGTAAGGTTTTGTGAGGTGACTAATAAAGCTATGAAAAGGCTAAGTTAACCATGATTGTAAGATTGTGAAACAAGTAAAGACAAATTAAGATTCTACAAAAAGGTTTATTAACTTCTTAGTGTAAGTTTGTGGATTTTGAAAGTAATTTATGTTTTGAGTGATTTGATCTTAAGATAAACTGTGTCTCATAAAATCATGAGAATCTTGAAGGGACTCTTTGAAGAAATGATAAATGGTATATTGTAGGATTGTAAAGACCATTTTTTTAGGCTTACAATGAGGCAATAAGGGTTAGATTTTAAAAGGATCGTAAGATCGTAAAGCCAAAGTTCCTCGCTTATGATGATATGAAGAGTTTTCTTTTTACATTTGATCATAAGATCATAAAACCTAAGTTTGACATGAAAATGTGAGTTTTTCTTTTTTGAGCCAGAAAATGATAGAAAGCCCATGACCAATAGAATTTGAGTAAAGTACAAGATTTCCTAAAATGGATAGTTATGTGGCTGCTCCATCTAAGGTGACTAAGAGCATTGAATTCAAAGCTCAAACATGCATAATATTGATGAAAAAAAGGGTTTATGAAAGTACACAGAACATAAAAACATTCCACAAGACAATAATAGGTTACCATTTATAGAGAAAAGAGATTTCTAGCAGTTGTAGTTGTAAAGTTTTAAGTGTGAATGGATTATTATTTTCAGAGCCAGTTGTAGAGTTTTCTAGTTTTTCAGTCTAATTTTAGGATGTCTAACAAAGAGGTTGAGGAGATTTAAGCTCCAAATATGAAAATTATAGAGACCTCCACTACAAAAGGGTGAAAGAGACAGAAGAAACCTAACTAGTTTGTTGAGGAATGGATCAAGTTGTTCCCTAAGTCCTCAAATGCCATCTTTGCAAATGACCATGGTTTTAGATACCCTTATACATTTTTTAGAGATGCTACATGTCCTAGAATCACCAATTATGAACTACTTAGATACTTCTATTGCAATTGAATAGAAAAGATCCCTATTTGTAATGCCTGGAAGAAGAATCTCACAAAGCTTATCTTTCTAGAAGTCTTTGTAGATGTTAATTTGTTGAAGGCAGTTATCAAATCATACAATCTATCCACCAAATCATTACACAGGTGTGATGACACCATTCTGTGTACACTAGATTGTGCTTCTTTTATTGAAACATTTTGATTGGATGGTGCTATGAGTGAACTTGTAGACCTAGATGACCTATAAGAGAAATTTGAAATAAATACCAAGGCTTACACATGGAAGTCTATGCTATAACATATCTCCATGGACCTCAAGCAAGTGGATGATTTGCCTAAGAAGGTGGAAAGAAGATGCCTTTGGAGCAATTTAAGAACTATTTTGTGAAAATAGTGTACAGTATCCACAAGGTAGTTTGCATAGATGGGACTGACATGGTGTATGGAGAATAATTCATCATTGTCAAAGATATAGAAGACTTCTAGCCTAGTGGTGAATATGACTATGTAGAGTATATTTTAGAGAAAATAAAGGAGAACATTAGATTGGCACAAAGTGGAGAAATGGGAAACTTATAATTTCATCATTACTCATTGCTGATGAACTTGATCCTGTACAAGAATGTGGGGTACCTAAGCCCAAATTTCATTGATCAAACATCTAATGCAAATGGATAGCTGTTAGTTCAACTATGGACACAGGTATGGGATAGTTCTTATCACTACTCTAACCCTGTTTCCTTCTTCAATAATTTTAGGAAGTTGTTATAATGAAAATGCTAGACCCAGGTTACTTTAGGGCACCCAATATTTTGAAAAGTCTTTTAAGACCAAGCCTACTACTTGAAAATAAAATATTTGATCACAATAGTAGAGACATCTTCTTGTTGCCAATATTTTCCCTTATGAGAGTTTACTGTTATCCTCAACTGCCCCATATATTGTCCAAATTCATTCACCCTAGATTGGCTATCATTGAATTCATGTGGTAGTTTTTCATGGTGAATAGGGAGTACCTAGGACCCAAGGTGCATATAGGCACATTTTTATGTAGATGCTTTATGGTAGGAGACTTTTCAATTGGAAAAGAATCTTTAGATCAAATACATTATTGTTTCCAGCATTATAATTTATCAACTAGACATTATAGAATGTATGAACCTAAAAACTAGATTAGGAATACCCTCAATGAAATAAGAAATTATGTGCAACCAACTACCAAGTAATCGCTTCATGAGGACCTCATTCCCAACATTTTTATAGAAGGGGAGGTAACTAATAAAATGTCCAAATTTGATGATGTTTTAAGGGTACAGAGGGAATTAAAGAGAATAAATCCAAATGTTAAAGGTTTTTACCTTGATGTCCCTTACCCAGAGAGGATAAGGAAGATGATTTTTGATCATGTTGAGATTATGGAGCAAATGCCAGAAGAACCACTTGGAGAAGAAGAGAGGGTAAACCTTGACAACCTTGAATCTGATATAACCCTAGAAATTGAAGAGGATGAGTCTACTAAGGCATCATGGGTCACAAAAGATTAAAAAATCTACAAGGTTGTGCACATTGTAGAGAAAGTGAAATAAAGAACTCTGCAAATCCTACCTGGTAAACATCAATACTTTGCTGATTTAAGACAGAGCTACATACAGGATAAGTTAATGCAATAGAGAATACTCTAAATAGCTTGGAGCTGGTAGTAGAAAGATTGGATGATAGGATAATCCAAACTCAATAGTTCATTGAAGATGATGAATTCATCATTTTAGTTGAGTTTGAGAGCTTCTTGTACAAGATCAAACAAAGTGAACTGGTATTGAAGATGAAACTAGGGGAATTTGATAAAGAGAAGCATGAATTGATTGATAAAATATGTACTTATGATCCTAAAAGTTAGGTAATGACTCTTGAGAAGGTAAGGGATTTAGTGCAAAGGAATGGAATGTTATTGATGTCAGGTTGGGATTTGGAACAAGCATTTATGCTTGACCAAATCAGGAGACAAAAAAATGCCATATCATATGAGACAGATGGTGCTAGTGGACTACAAATGGGACTAGGTTTTACTATTAACACCAAAGCCTTGGAACTATGGAGCATGGCTCCCACATTAAACAAGCCCAAGTTGATGGATGTACAAAGCATAGATCAAGGGAAAATGATTGTGTGGACTTTAGAGGGTACCTTTGGTATATAGATCTCCATAGCCATGAAACAATTCTCATATATGAATGAGAAAAAAGTGGAAGAGATAGAAACAAGATTAGCCAAGGCCTTCCATGGCTATATTGATGTAAGGGAGTTATATAGGGATGATCTCAGGAAGAGCCATGTGTAAAAGTAGAGAATTGAAGAACTGGAGGCTAAAGTTCAAGGGCTAGAGACAGAAGTTACATCTCTAAGAGAGCAAGTGTCTAATGTAGAGCAACTTGAAATTGGAGAACATAGTAGAGAACAGAGTATCTAGGAAAACCCTACCATAATTATAGTAGAGATGACTATACAGATAGAGGATCTAGAGGTAGAGGATATAGAGCCAAGAAATATGAGCATAGATGCTCCACCTACACAAAAAGGTGATGAGGTAAGGACAATTGTCCTTAAAAGTATGATAGGCCATAGGGTTGAGAATCTAAAATATATATCTCAATAGGCCCATACTTTATATGTTTCTTTACAAGATGCTAAGAAAACTTACATTTAGGTACTTACGTGGCTATCACCTACTTTCAATCTTTGGGGGCCATACACTTGGTTATTAGATAGGCTAATTAGCAAGATTTTCTAGATAAAATTATTATGTTAAAGGAGAGCCTTGAGGTATCCAAATTATTAGTTGGATTCTTAATTAGAAAGATGCAAATAATACAAGGGAAGATGAAGGTTTTATCATAGGGAATTGAGCCTTGCATCCCACCAATTTTGTATGCTAATAGCAGGTTGAAAGACTGACAGGAGTTGTTTGATTCTTTCAGTGCAGTGTTGACTCAAGAACCCACATCATCAATTTTTGAAGATGATAGTGACATTACTTTTAATAATTTGATTAATTCTTTATTTATAGTTGAAAGAGACTTAATAAATATTCACTAGAATAAAAAGCAATAAAAAATGCTAGATGGGTTAAATCCACCAAAGACATAGAAGAGGTTAAGACAACTGAATGGTCCACCAAAAGAGAAATCTATCTTTGGGAGGTGGTTGGAGAAATTAAAGCTCTACTAGCAGGGAGTAGCTAAAGACTTATGTGATTAAAGGTAGTGAGAGGTTTGGATATGATCAGATACCTAAGAAGCCTATTAAAAAGTAAAACCCTCATATCTATAAAATTTTGAAGCTTTTGAGGAAATTAGAAGACAATAGAAGACAAAAGGGATTAAAGTTAAAGCTCTCGCAATTAATGTCACCTGCTAATTTTGTAGCTACCTTCCTATTTTGGTTCGAATGTTTTTATTGTAACTTTTCGAACATGTCTTTCCACCTTTTTCTTTCTAGTAGGATTTTGACATGTGTCCTCCCATTTGAATCTTGTTGCATTCCTTCTATATAAGGATTTCCAAGATGTGGAGTAGAGGCCCAAAGTCTGTAGAATTTTTAGTGTTTCATCTTATTCACAATCAATCCAAATTTTTGTGAATTGTATGAATGTATTCTATAAATCTGAGAATACAATGAATGTTTAGTGATTAAGATTGTCAAGTTTTGAGTTATATTTGGAGTTATATCAATATTATATTTATTTTAAAGGAAATTAATAAAAAATGAGGTTTTGCATATTTGTGTCTCTAAGTTTTTGTCTCCATTCTTATATATCTATGATCTTGGGAGTGAAATGATCAAAGTTCTTTCATTTTAATGCAGTTTGGATTAATTGTAAGTCTCTTATTGATTTCATTTGATTCAAAGAGTTTAGTAAGTGCTTTCAATAATTGATAGGGTTTGAGGTATATGATAGCGATTTTATAAGAAAGAAGTTCAAATTTAACTGCTCATAAATTTAATTGCAAGTCAATTGAATAGGTCTAGGGTTACTAATATTAACTTTGTATAACAATGGATAAGACACTGATCAATTAATTTAGTTGCAAGATGATATGTTCATAAGGTTGCACAATGCATATATAAATCAAAAATCAATTTTCCATTTATGTAATGAAGATCTAAAATTGCTGGTCAACACTTATTTGTAGTAGCTTTCTTTCTGGTTATAATTAGCTATTGTAATCAATGAGTTACATTAAGTTTTAAGAAGAATATTGACCATTATTTGCTATAAGGGATAAATTTTGAAAGAAATATTAATGAGCAAGTGTCTGTAGAATATATCAAAGACACAAATAATATTCAAATCCTTGAGGTGCACTCACCTTGGCCCTACAAATCCTAAAGAGTAGAGAGTCCTTTGTAGTTTGTTGATGTTGGTGCAGAATTGAGATTAATCTTGCTGGATATAGGATTTAGCCAGTCCTTAGGGTTTTTTTTTTGGATACAACTAGTTAATTGTGCATTATCTTTGATGTTACACAAATTTCATAATCATTATTAGTCAGTATATGCCAAGATCACTCAGGAAATGAAGATAGATCTCAATGTCTACCAAGCATTCTTGTCTTTTCCTAGTTTAGAAGGTAGTGTCTACTGAGTTCACTTGGGCATCGCAGGAAAAGTTTTAGAAAGCGAGTGTTAACTGAACTCACTTGGGTAATGAAGGAAATTTGGATGGAACTAGTGCTAACTGAGGACACTTGATTGCCAAAGGATTTTTGTAAGTTTGTAGTGTTAATCGAGCTTCTGTTGGTTAACAAAGGAAATCATTTTTGAGCTAGTTTCTACTAGGCTAGGTCAGCTAACAAAGGATTTTCTTATTTTGTTGTATTAAGCCTAATTGATTTATCTATTGATTCCAAATGACTAAAGTGATGAATATTGATTATTGTAAGTTGTATTTGAGCCGATTTGACAAAGTGGAAGATATAATTATAAGGTCAAGTTATGATTTCAAAAGTGCAAGTGAATGTGAGAATTGTAATAATGTGATTGGAGATCTATTGATAAGCATAGGAAGCGAATTTGAAGGATAAGGAGAATATCCTTAGGGTTCATCAAAGCCATATTCGATTAGGAAGGATCAAGTACAAGCTTGAACAAAGATCTGTAATCAACAATTTAGTTGCATTCAAATCAAGTCATCTCGTTGTTACTCTCTAACCATTATAGCAATGATCTAAATCTTCTAATAGAGTTGTCTTAATAGTTATTTGCAAATCCTCTAACAAGGTGGAAATTCCATTGACTTGTTCTCAAGACCTCTAACAAGGTCACTCCTAATAGGGTGATTAAATCCTTTAATAGGGTCACACCTAATAGTGTGTTTTTTAACCTTTAACAGGCTTGGATCCTAACAGGGCTCACTTCAGAAGAGTGAAAATTAGTAACTAGTTGCTATAGGTGGTTTTTCCTGAATTCGATTTCCATGTTGAATCTTGGTGTCAAATGTGTTCATGTTATTTTATTTTATATGTTTGAAACTAAGTTCAAGTAATGGTAATCATAGATAACATATAATGATTTATGTTTTAATCATTTATTGAGCTAATCTAGTTATTATCAAGTTACTACATTCTATGTGTGCTTACCGAGCTTCAACAGTATTATGTTATCTATACTAATATCTAAGGGATCTAGGATTTATTTTTGTAGTAACTGATTCACCCCTCTACTCTTAGTTACTCCTCTTATATTTCCAACAATTGGTATTAAAGCTTTTGGTGCTTGTAGAGAAGAATTCAAGGACCTAAGCTAAAGATCGAGATTTCTTACAAAATAGAAATTCCAAAGTTGAATGGAGACATTTTTGCAGCATGGCAAGGACTTATGAGATTACATCTGGCTACCATTAGTGATTTAGGTTTCAAGTATCTTGATGCTGAATAAAAGACTCCCACTAGAAAATTATCAGTTGAAGACATTGCTAAAACGAAGAATCATAATATCATGATGATTGATATTGCATTTTCTCTCAGGTATGCTGAAATTGTTGAGGTGAAAGATTGCAAAACTACTTTAGCAATGTGGAAAAAAATGAAAGATACCTATGAAGGAGATGAGAATGTAAGAAGAGCCAAAACAAAAAGCCTTAGAGGACAATTTGATCAAATGAAAATGAGAGAAGATGAAAACATTGAAAAATGTGTGGAAAGGATCAAGGCTAGTGTAAGTGCAATCAAAGAATCTGGAGGAGACATCAAGGAGGAAACTATTTTAAGTAAAGTGCTCATAACTCTTCTTCCCATTTATGTAATTAGAGTATCTACTATTCAAGAAATGAGATGTGATCCAAATAATAAGATAGCTTTGGATGCTCTAGTTGGAAGATTAACAATTTTTGAGTTAGATAACTATGATAACTATGATAACTATGTTACTACTTCAAAGAATATTGAATTTGCATTTAAAGCCAAACTAACACTCAAAGATAAGGGTAAAACATCAAAGTCTAGTTAATCAGAAAGTGAAGAAGATGGATCATTAGTAGAAAGTTCAGATAGTGATCTTGAAAATGTTGAAGCCCTATTTGCAAGGAAGTATTCCAAAAGAAGAGGAAAGTACAAAGGTAAAGTTCCTCTGATCTACTTTTCTTGTGAAGAAATCAGTCACATTGCTACTAGGTGTCCAAACAAGGAAATGAAGGATGAAAAGAAAAGAAATAAGCATAAAGGCAAGAATGATTCCAAGAACTACAAGAGCTTCAATGACAAATGTAAGAAATCCTACCTTATGACCAAAGATTCTGATAACAGTGAAGATGAAATGGTATATATAGTTGTGAAAGATGAATTTGATGATGAAGGAGATAAGATGGAACTTATTTCTCATGTTAGAAAAAATGATATATGGATTATTGACAGTGGGTGCTCACATCATATGACTAGTGACAAAACAAAATTTGATCATATAGAACATTATGATGGAGGTAGTATAAGATTTGGAAACAATGAACCTTGTAACATAAAAGGAAAAGGATGTATCTTGTTAACTAAAGAAATTGTATGTGATAATGCTTCATGGGTTGAAGGACTAAAGCATTATCTACTAAGTGTGGCAAAACTAAATAACATTAGATTCAAGGTAGAATTCATGAATGGACAGGCCAAACTACTAGATGGAAAATAAAATTTGGTTGGATCTGGCAAACAAACAAAAGATAATCTATTTTATCTTCATCTGAGTGATTGTTCATGTTTTATTGCTTAAGTAGAGGAAAGCTAGTTATGGCACACAAGTCTATGTCATATGAATTTTGATAATTTGGTCAAAATAAGAAAACATAAAAGTGTAATAGGTTTTCCTAGTTTGAAGAAGTCTAACATGGGTCTATGCAAGAATTGCCAAATTGGTAAGATGGGAAAGAAAATCTTCAAGAGAAAACACAATCAGTCAGAAGAAGTCTTGGAAATTGTTCATACAGACTTATGTGGACCTATTGAGAAAATTTCTTCATTCTTTTTGTGGATGACTATTCTAGAATGATGACAATAATGTACCTAAAAGAAAAATTAGAAGCCTTTCAAAAATTCAAATGGTATTTGGAAACAATAGAAAGGAAATTGGAAAGAAGCTAAAATGCTTAAGATCAGATAGAGGTGGTGAATTTATCTCCCATGAATTCAATAATTTTTGCATTGAAAGAGGAATCAAAAGACAAGTATCAGCCCCTGGTACACCACAGTATAATAGTATAGTAGAAAGAAGAAACGTATTTATTATGGATTGTTCAAGAACCTTGATGATTGAAAAGAATGTTTCTCTCAAATATTGGAAGGAAGCTATTAGCACTACAATTCATACCTTGAAAAAAGTTTAGTTGAAGAAAGATTCAAACAAGACACCTTATCAGCTATGGTATGGCTACAAACCTAATGTGAGTTACTTGAAAGTATTTGGTAGAAAATGTTATATATTGAAAGAATCTAGAAAAGGAAAATTTGATGTAAAAGGTGATGGAGGCATATTTATAGGATACTAATGTAGAAGTAAAGCATACATATGTTTGAATTTTTTTACTCAAAAAATCATAGAAAGTGCACATGTCAGAATTTGATGAATTTGCAGAAAAGAGTGAAGAAGAAAGCACAAAAGAACCTAAAGATTATTAGAGATTTTTTTACTATGATTATTATAATCTACCAAATATATCTTAGATAAAAGAAGCTCTAACTCTCAAGTCCCCAAAAAATCCTATAGTTACCGAGTTGCAAATAGTGCAACTCGAGCTACAAGTAACCAAGTCACAATAAAAGGCTACTGAGCTAGTTCAAATTGAACCTGATGGAGTCGAATCATAAAAAGAAGGACCTAACATTAAAACTAAAATTCAAGAAGAAGATGGTGGAACTCATTCAAAAACAAAAGAGCTTATGTTAGCAAGATATGCTAGAAGGCATCATGCACCTGATTAGATCATTGGAGACAAATTAGATGAAACAGTGACAAGAAGCAAATTAAAAGGTACATGTTTACTTATTGAATTTGAACTTAGAAGTTTTAAATATTCTTTGGAAAATGAAAGTTGAATTGAATCAATGAATGAAGAGATAGAATAGATAGAAAAGAACAAAACTTGGACTCTTGTTCCTAGACCCAAGGATAAAAATGTAATTAGTACAAAATGGGTATTTAGAAACAAGCTGAATGAAAATGGAAAGGTATCAAGAAACAAAAAAAGATTAGTATGCAAAGGTTATTCTCAAGAAGAAGGAATTCACTATGTTGAGACTTTTTCTCATGTAGCAAGACTATAAGGTGTTAGAGCTTTGCTAGCATATGCAACACATAAAGGATTTAAAGTATATCAATTGGATGTCAAATTTTTATTCTTGAATGGAATTCTTGATAAGGAAGTCTACATTGAGCAATAAGAAGGTTTTGTAGATCTTAGAAAAGGAGACAAGGTTTGAAAACTACACAAAGCATTATATGGTCTTAAGAAAGCTCCTAGATCTTGGGATGAAAGACTCCATTATTACTTGGTACAGATTGGTTTTAGAAGGACTAATGATAATAGTAGTCTATATATCAAGGAAGGACTAGATAAGAAGATTGTGTTGGTAGAAATATTTTTTGATGATATTCTATTTATAGGAAATGATGACTTATGCAAAACATTCTTAGAAGTAATGAGTAAAGAATTTGAGCTTTCTATTTTTGGTGAAATAAAATTCTTTGGTGGATTGCAAATACATCAGAACAAGAATGGTATCTACATCACTCAATCTAAGTATATCAAGGAGATATTGAAGAAATTTGGAACGGAACATTCAAGACCAATTGGAACACCTATGTCTACTGGACATAAGCTTTCCAAAAATGATGATTCCAAAGAAGTATGTAAGACCACTTATAGATCAATGATTGGAAAATTGCAGTTGTAGTTCACATAAGGCCTAATATTTGCTCTAGCAGTTGGAGGCAATTTGGACTTGAAAGTATTTACTAAAGTTGATTGGGCAGGAAGTCTTGATGACAGAAAAAGTACTAGTGGTGGAGCATTATTTCTTGGTAAAAGACTAGTATCTTAGACAAGCAAGAAGAAAAATTGTAGATCTTAATCCACATCAGAGGCAGAATATGTAGCAGCAACAATCAATTGTTCTAACATTGTTTGGTTCAAACAACTGTTGGAAGGAATGAAGGTAGAGATCAAAGATCTAGTTGTCATATATTGTGATAATACCAGTGCAATCACCATATCAAAGAATCCAATAATGCATTCAAAAAAAAAGTATATTGCTATAAAATATCACTTCTTAAGAGAGTTGGTGCAAGACAAAGAAGTTAGGTTGGAATATGTGAATACAAAGGAATAGATTGCAGACATATTCACCAAGCCATTACCTAAGGATGCATTTATATATCTAAGAGGTAAGATAGGGGTCATTCCCCTATTTGAAATTCACTAAATGAAGTTTAGTGAATGCATCAACCAAAACCTGTT
The DNA here is from genome assembly GCA_028749045.1 of Cupressus sempervirens. Taxonomy (NCBI): domain Eukaryota; kingdom Viridiplantae; phylum Streptophyta; class Pinopsida; order Cupressales; family Cupressaceae; genus Cupressus; species Cupressus sempervirens. The sequence continues at coordinate 218,748,539 of CM053793.1, forward strand.
GAAGACCAATTAGTTAGTGCAAAAATTTGGCAAGGGCATATTGTAGATGAATCAGTTTTTAAGTTACATTGATATTTACAGAGTTATTGTCTTTGACATGTGTTGTCAAAGAGGGCGAAGTTTAGTGTCATATCTCTGAGAAATCCTTGGAACTAGAATAAAGTAAGGAACCAGAGAGGGAGATGTTTTCAAAGAAGAAGTATTCTAAAAGAGGGAGGATGTTTTGAATGAACTTGGTAACAACTGTTGCAAATAAAATCCAGTGAAAGGAAGAGCTCATACTAAAAGAGGGAGCTCTAAAATCTAAAATCCAAAATTTCATTGTCCTATGACATGTTGTGTTGCCATCAACGCCAAAGAGGGAGATTATTGGATACAATTAGTTAGTTGTGTGTTGTCTTTAATGTGACACAAATGTCATAATCATTACCAGTCAGTATATGCTGAGCTCACTCGAGTAGTGAAGATAGTTTTTAGTGTCTATCGAGCATTCCTATGTTTTCCTAGTTCAGATGGTGGTGTCTACTAAGTTCACTTAGGTGTTGAAGGAAAAGTTGCAAAAAGCGAGTATTAACCAAGCTAGAATAGAGATTTGTAATCAGTAATTCAGTTGCATCCAAATCAAGTCATCTCATTGTTACTCTCTAACCATTGTAGTAGTGATCTAATTCTCCTAACAAAGTTGGCTTAATAACTATTTGCAAATCCTCTAACAAGGTGGAAATTCCATTGAATTGTGTAAGAATTTGGCTTAGGCCAGAATTCACCCAAGACCAAGGAACTCAAACGCAAGCACATAGTAGACCAAAGATAGAGAGAGTATGATCAGAATGATGATATTCATTCAATATGGAATCTTGATAGTATACTAGGAGTGCCTATATATAAGGGCCTTAAGAGAGCTTCTAGAATGCATAGAAGTTAGCAACATGATAAGTCATACAACCAGGCACATGTCCACCAAATATGGGTTATCCTCCATTAAGCATAGAATTAAGTGTGATGATGTGAGGATAAGCCTACAATGGTGTATCATGCAAATTTGTGGCGTAGACAACATTTGCTAAATAAGAAGTGTGAATAATTGTGTTGTCAACGTGAAAACTTACTGAATGATGAAAACTCTTGTGTTGTAGACACCATGTGCATAATTAGAGTTGAGTAACTCATGAGAACTTACAAAAACTCCTAAGTCTCTCACCTAAATAAATAATAAAATAATGCAAAATAATTAAATAATGCATTAACCTAGGTAAACTTAAGTAAGTGTAATAAGTAAATACTTATTTACACCAACATCCCCCCTGAAGTGCAACTTAGGGGAATGCCCTTAAGCTTACAAAATCTAGGATGATATGCAAGATGGGTCTTGGCTACTAGGCCATGTTAGGTACCCATGTACATAATGATATGCAATCTCTCATAAAGTGGGGAAAGAAGGAAAACCTCATGGGAAAAACCCTCCCCCAAAAAGAGAGATAAATAGGGATGCATGGATGGATGGTGTAATCAAGACCCCCCCCATTATGACATACATATAATTTATACATAAGAGAATGATGAGAAGAGGAAGAGAGATAGGATAGGATCCCCCCCAAAGAAGAATGCCAAACAATGACTGCTTTGATGAAGAAGCTAATCCAAGACTACAAAATGGTGTTCCTCCCCTTAGGAAGAAACAATGCCAAAGGTACACATGAGATGCTTTTGCTGTGCATGGAAAGAATCCCATGGATGAGTGATGTCTTTGAAACTTGTTGAACTGGCTAAAGAACCTACCTCAAAGAACTATTTGTCTCTGCAATTGATGAAGAACCTTGCCACAATTGCTGATCATAAGTATCCATAATCACTTCAACCTCTGAGGATCAATCATGTAGATAATGAACAAGAGAGTATAATGGAGCCCTCATGACAATTGAAGAAGGTGCTTCTGCATCAAGAAGAAGAGGCTGATCATCAATACTATCCCCCAAATATATCACTAAACTTGTACTTGGAAGACTGGATGTACCCTACTGTGCTGGACCTATCACTATGGAAATGTATGCACGTGGACTGAACTAATTTAGTGACCTCTCACTGTAACTATCGATAGAACCCCATATGTTTTAATCAGTTGAAGCACTATCATTGGTGTCACTTTTAGTTTCTACATGATATGATGTGTAGAGAGGAGTAGAGGAAAAGCTTGGTGAACTTTCCTCAAAGTAGACATCCTTCTCTACAAAAATCTAATGTGTCTCAAGATCTAGAAGCCTGTATGCCTTCACATTGTCTTCATAACTAATGAAAGTACAAGGTTGAGATGATTGTGCCTTGCATCCCCTGGAAGATATCTTTGCCCATATAGGACAACTGAAGACTCTGAGGTGTGTCACAATAGGTTTTTTACTACACCATGCCTCAGAAGGAGTTTTTCCATCTAAAGCTGGATGAGGAGAACAATTAAGAATGTGAGTGGCACTATAGATTGCTCTAACTTCAAGTGATGGATCTAGAGACTTGACTTGTATCATGTAACTTGCCATAGACTTAAGAGTTTGAATCCTCAATGTTGCAACATCTGTCTTATGTGGATTGAATTCTGGCAGAGTCTAAAGATCAATTCCCTTGAGTCTTCTATTCACATACATGCTTCCATTGTCCATTCTTAGAACTTTGATGGCATTTTTAGATTTCTATTCTACATGAGTCTTGAAGTCTAGAAACTTGTTCAACACTTCATCCTTGTTATGAAGAAAATAGACCCAGGTGTACCTTGAAAAGTCATCAACAAAACTCAGTATGTAGTGACCCTAGCTGAATGTAAAAGGACCTGCTACTACTATGTGAACCATCTATAGAAAACCTGGTGCTCTTAAAGACTTCCCTCTTTGTAACTTCCCCTCTAGATGCATATCCACTAAATTTGTTGAACATTCACCCTTAGAAAAGTTGATTTGAGGTAGACCTTTCACTATTCTGTATGTGCAAAGTTGCTAAAGATAGTGGAAGTCAAGATGACCATATCGTTCATGCCATAATTGCATGTTTGAATTTGATTTAGATAACAAGGCCTTTGAAGAAGACTTGGGCACAAAATGAGAGAAAGAGTATAACCTCTTAGTATGCTTCACTTTCCCCACTAAAACCAAGGGGTCATCTTTAAGACTGGCTTGTTATGTATAAGATAAATCAGTCTGTCATCTTTGATAGAACTCCCACAATTAGTAAGCTTTGTACTTAGTTCATCACCTTGATGATGAAATCCTGTATTGAATCATATGACTTAGGATCTAAGGATACAAGCTCATCTTCAATTTTGAAAACATCCTCTTCAGACACTTTACCATAAAGGTTTTCAAGGGTATCCCAAGCTTCCTTGGATGTAGTACACTTCTTGATTTTATACATGATCTTATCATCTACCCCCAAATGTATATCACCTAGGGCTTTCCTATCCGTTTCCACCCAAGCTGAAATATTAGTTGTTGATACTTTATCACCTGCTAGTTTATGAAGAGTACCATCTACATATTTTGAAACTTCACTATGCATTAAGTGATACCACATTTTTATGGACCATGTAACATAGTTATGAGGAGTTAGTTTAGGAAACTTAAAGTTTCCCATAATGTAGAAAAAGAAAGAAAAATGTAGAAAAGAGAGAACACAACACCAAGAACACACCCCCTTTCACTAAATCAAGAAACCCCCCAAAATAGATGCTTTTGACACTTTATCAGTAGTGTGATTAAAAGGGCCACTTGCCAATTTTGGCCTTCATGGACTTCTGATTTTGCTTGTTACAATCACTTAATAGATTAGAAATTTGGAACTTTACAATGTGCTACAATTCTAAAGCATTTCAAAGCAAAGAAAGGCCTTATTCCTGAAAGTGACACTTTGTCCACACAACCCTATAATCTGATATCAGATCTAGAAAGTAGACAAAAAAAATGCACTTTCAAAAAAAAATATAAGCTTTTCTCGACTCCAGATGTGCTTGTATGAAGTGTTTGAAGTTGCAAAATGCATGATTATGCATGTACAGTCACCAAAAAATGCAAATTCTAACAAATCCATGCACCAAATCTAGAAAAAGGCTATACCACAAATTTTTTTAGGACATTTTACCCAATTATGGCCTCTTGAAGTCAGACTACAAAATTGAAAATCAATTTGGAGAGGGGTTGCATTAGCGAATGATGGGGTTAAATTTGATAGTCATATGACCATCACAACAGTTCAATTTTGTCCTATATAATGGTCAGACGATTGTCAAATTTAGGCTCATAAAAATATGATGTCAGCATCCCTTTGGCTTGTGATGACATTAGTATGACATCATGATGATGTCATCATCATATGAATTATACAGATTGGAATGATGTGTCAAGGTACAGTGTACAGATTCATTGAGTATGCAGATGATTGGACTACATAGTCAATTCTTACGTGGATGCTTACATCAGCGATGATGTGCATAGGGGGAAAACTGTGTGGGAGGGGAAATTTTGCCACGTGTCCTTCACGGACTGTGTAGGGAGGACACTACGATGTTGATGTGTGTCCTAGAATATTCCTCTGTGATCACTATTGGGATTTTATATTAACTTCGCTAGAGTTTATTTGGTGTGTTGGACTGTGATTTGCATCGGTTATTGAATGCCATACTTGGAACTTCTTGCTTAGATAAGACAATGATCGTTGGATGCTTGCACATGCTATTGAAGGGATTTACTATGTCAAATTCTGCTTCGACGCTAGGAATTTAGACTCCTGCTATTTTTTTTTTTCAAATTGTAGGCCATCTAATTATTGGCAATAGTTCCACATGCGTGGGGTGAGTTCTTCAAGTGCTGTATAAATTTAACCAGCACTTTCTAGAAAGAAAATATGAGCTCGCTAGTGGATTGAAGCCTGTCGGTGTGAGCCTTGCTAGTATGTTTAGTTGGATATTGATGCGCAGTACAAAAATTGTGTAGGGGCTATGTCGACTGTCAAAATTAATAGTACAATTGGTGGATTTATTAATGAAGCCCAAATAAATCAAACTTGTTTGCCAATTAAAAATACCCTCCAAATAATTACAGAATATTCCACCAAAAATGCAGAGCTGAGCCAGGGTGTCACTACCTAGTTTGGCTAAAAAAATTTCTCTACCTGTGCAATTAATAAATCAAAAAATACCAAATTTGAAAATAAATTGTAGAGAATAAAATAAAATTATATCCAAAAATCAATAATCAAATCAAATAAATGATCATACCCAAACTACAAATTAGGGCCTCTAGGTTTCAATTTGCAATTTTTTTTTGCCTCACAATCAACTCTCACCCAATATAGGCAAATTTATAGCTGATCTTCACCAAATTGACACTCTAGATGCAACAGTGAGGTCAGATCTAGCTCTAGATACTCCCAATTTTTGTAGATCCTCTAGATTTAGGTAGAGATGTTAAAGCATGAATTGTCTTCAACGGCTATGTGTAGAGAATCTCCCTCATCTCTGATACCATGTAAGAATTTGGCTTAGGCCAAAATTTACCCAAGACCAAGGAACTCAAACACAAGCACATAGTAGACCAAAGATAGAGAGAGTATGATTAGAATGATGATATTCATTCAATATGCCATCTTGAGAGTACACTAGGAGTGCCTGTATATAAAGGCCTTAGGAGAGCTTCTAGAATGCATAGAAGTCAACAACATGATACGTCATACAACTAGGAACATGTCCACCAGATATGGGTTATCCCCTAGTAAGCAGATAATTAAGTGCAATGAGGTGAGGATAAGCCTACAATGGTGTATCATGCAAATTAGTGGTGTAGACAATATGTGCTAAATAAGGAGTGTGAATAATTGTGTTGTCAACATGACAACTTAGTGAATGATGCAAACTCTTGTGTTGTAGACACCATGTGCATAATTAGAGTTGCATAACTCATGAGAGTACACAAACTCTTAAGTGTCTCACCTAAATAAATAATAAAATAATGCAAAATAATTAAATAATGCATTAACCTAAGTAAACTTAAGTAAGTGTAATGAGTAAATACTTATTTACACCAATAAATTGTTCTCAAGACCTCTAACAAGGCCACTCCTAATAGGGTGATTAAATCCCTTAACAAGGTCACACCTAACAGTGTGTTTTGTAACCTTTAATAGGGTTGGCTCCCAAGAAGGCTTACTTCAGAACAATGAAAATTAGTAACTAGTTGCTATTGGTGGTTTTTCCCAAACTGGGTTTCCTTGTTAAATCCTTGTGTCAAATGTGTTCATGCTATTTTCTTTTATATGTTTGCAACTAAGTTAAAGTAATGGTAATCACAGATAACATCTAATGATTTATGTGTTCATCGTTTATAGTGTTAATCCAGTTATTATCGAGTTAGAACATTTTGTGTGTGCTTACCAAGCTTCAAAAGTATTCTTTTATCTATATCAACATCTAAGGGATTGGGGATTTATTTTTGTAGTAACTGATTCACCCCCCCCTCTTAGTTACTCCTCTTATATTTCCAACAATTTTAATTTGCAATATCCTAGTATTCTATTTAGAACAACCTAGTAGTCCAAAAAATACCAAATAAATGGAAACTCTATGGGGGAGTTGTGTAAACAATATTTTTAGATGAGCTTATAATCTCCAGTGTTATTAATACACTTCTAGTACCTTGTCTATAGTATAGAGTTTTATCACATTATGTGTAGTGTTAAAATCTTCTGATTAGCATTCTTTGTCAAATTCATTCTTGAAATTTTTCTTGTGGTATTTTTGAGTCTCTAAGGCCATTTAAAAATACTTTCCCTTCAAATGGTTGTGACTAATTGAAAGGTTTTGTAGCTAGTGCTATGTATTTCAAAACATTTGTAACCAATGATAGATAAGAAGAAAAATATAGAGGCTTTTACAAAGGCCTACCCAAAAATGCCATTATACACTGAATTACCTTCTAGGGGTAGGAAGAATCACAATAAAAAGAAAATAGATTCTAATCCTATATGGAAGCCTAGGGTTAGTGTGTCAGCCCATTCACAATACCAACTAGTTGTAGAGAGAGAGTCATCTTCCTTGAGTTTTGAATCTAAAGCTAATATACTATTGGGAGAGACATTCACCACCACATTCCAAGAAAAGAGAGTTTATCATGATAATTGTAGACCAGATATGGTGAATCAAATGAACGATAGGTCGGGATATAGGGGTAATATGGATGCTAGATTTAGTCCTAGACAAGGTCCATATAAGGAAAGAAATATGATATATTTGGATGACCCAATGGATTAATAACCCATTTCTACAGACCTAGAAGAATTATTTATGGAACTAGAAGTTCTCATGAAAAGGGTTGTAGAAGAAGAGGTCAAATGCATACATTTGGAGAAAGAAAAAGAACAAGTTACCTTGAATAAACTCATTGAGAGAGACAACTTGCTTAGGAGAATGGCTTCCTTGTAAGAGCAAAATAAAAGGTTGGAAGAAAAATCTTCTAAACTACATTTAGATGTATCTGGAGATGTTGATATTTTAAAATCCAAAGTCTAAGAGAAAAACTGCTTTCTCAAAGAGAAGGAGGGGCTTGTTATCTCACAAATCCAACCCTATAGACCTATTGAACCTAAGGCTATAGATTTAACTGTGAAGGATCCTTATAAAGGAAAATAGAAGGTGGTAGGGGTACAAATAAGTGAGCCCCATGTTCTTCCTATTAAATCTGCAAGCCTTGTCATGTCTAAGCTTGACCTACATTTAGAAAAGGTTAAAAAATGAGAGAGAGAATTTAGCTAAAGAGCTTGAAAAGGTTGAGAATGAAGCCACAACTACTGAGTCTAGAAGAAAAATATAGTTTATCAAATCTAATTCTACCCTAGCATCTTGGCCTAACCAATCCTTACAATTTTTCCTATCTACTCCTACTTGTGGACCTCTATTAAATAGTCAAAACATACCACAGTTAGCCCCTGCTTCATCCTCTGCCACAAGTAGTTAGATACCTATAACTTGGTAAGTGCAACAATATCAAATCCCTACTCAAAAGTAGGCTATTGGAGTCAGTACTTCAAATGTGATAGGATATAAGAGAAAACCCATTTATATGGAGAAATATAAGCAAATGTCTTTTGCAAGCATCCCTGGGTTTCCACACCCTATTTCTGATGATCTAAGAGACAAGGTTACTAAATTTTTAGGAAACAATGCTATGACTAGTGAAGAGAACCTAAGAAAGTTTATAGACATGCTCAATGACTATGAGGTAGAGCATGAGGATGTAGTAATGAAGTTATTTGTACACTCCTTAATTGAAGATACTAGGGACTAGTTAAAAAGATTGCCTAATGATAGTGTAGCCTCATGGAATGAATTAGAATTTTTTTTCAAAGAACAACATCCTGACAACACCAATGCTAGCTTTATGTTGAAAGAGTTCAACAATATAAAAAAGAGCCCAAATGAATCTACTTTTTGATTTTAATGTGAGATTTTAGAAGGGGATTTATAAGTTGTTAAAAGTAATAAGACTTGGTGAATATTTATGCCTCATAACTTACTTTAATGCCTTTGTTAGTAAGATGGAATACACTCTAAGGGAAAAAGATCCTAGAACACTAAGGGAGGGTTATTAGATTGCAATAAATATTGAGAATAATAGAAGAGCCTCTAGTAAATTGGGAAGAATGGATGACCCAAAATTATTTAATCCAAGAAATAAGAAAGAAGGTGAAAGGCCCACTATAGGTAAGAAGCTTGAAGAAGATACAATGGGTAAGTGTTAAACTTGTTAAATAATCTAAATCCATCATTAAACTAGGCCAATAAGAAAAGTACCGGTGATAAACTTTAGCTTAATACATATTACAACAGGTAGCCTAGGATGCAAAATTATCCCTATACTACTCAATGGAAAGATAGAAAACCCATTCCTAATCTTGCTCATGGAAATAAAGATAAGGGTACACCAGACCCACTGCAAGGAAATTTTGTGAACATGATAGAGAAATGTATACTAGCTGCACCATCAACAAGTGACTTTAGATGATGAAGATCTAGAAGGGGACAAAATGTGCAATATGATCTTTGATGTTGAACACATGAATTTGAGGAAACAATAAAATGAGGAGATTGACTGAATGATTGTTGAGATGATAGCTCAAGTGCATAACACCTACAATCTAAGAAATAGGACTATGAACAATACTATTGGCAAGCCATCTAGTATTTTTATTAAGGATGCTACTCATCAAATTAATGATGAGAATAAGAAGGAAGATCTAGTGGTTCTAAAAATCAAAGATAGTAAAGGTAAGATGAGGGAGCTGAAAAAGAAAGTGTAGTTTCAAGGAGTTGAAATAGTCAAGGAAAACGTACAAGAGATAAGGTCAAGCCCTGATGTCACCAAGAAAGTGAAGGAACTTGCTACTCAAGAGGAAACAATCAGAGGTAATCTTCCCAAAACTCCTGCATATGATCTTGTTGATATGATTTCTATGTTATCTTAGATTACTACCAAGGTTCCACAATCTAAAATGTTTAGAATAAAAGAACACAAGAATAAGGCCCTTTTTTAGTTAAGTGGTATAGAAAGTAGTAATATTAATGAGATAAAATCATTAGTAGTGCAATATATACCAATAGTAATAAAGGATAAAGAGGAAAAAGGATTTATGTCTCAAATACCCCAAATGTACTTAAACATCTCTTATGTAGCCTATATATAGGATATTGATCCTTTCTTTATCAATCTAGTCAGAAATCACAGAACTTTAAAAAATTGCATGATTAACTCAGGGCCATCAACCACTATTGCACCTTTCAAAGTTATGAAAGCCCTTGCATTAGAAGTAGATACCAAATAGGGTAGATGTAGAGTAATTGATGCAAGGTAAGTGCCTATCATAAGTACAATTAATGTATTACCTTTTAGACTAGATTCCTATATTGATGTTGAGTTTACCATGAGTACCATTGTAGTTGATATTCCTCCCCATTATGGAATGCTACTCTCTAGAAAATAGAGTGTTCTAATGGGAGGTAACCTGCAATGTGACTTGTGATATGCCACATTTCATATAGGAGATAAAGCTATCAAAATTGATAGAGAACTAAGGGTTACTTATATATTTGAAGATAGTATTGATAAAGATGCTACATGTTTTCTAAATACTAAGTTTAATGCATTTAGAGCTGAAATTATTAGTCAAGAAGTTGAGAAATCACCCCCATTGATTGCACAAGAGGTAACCAGTTGTTTGGATTCACAGAACTTATGGACTATTTATTTTGATGGGGAGAGTTCTAAGGAAGGATCAAGAGTAGGGATAGTATTTATATCTTCAAAGAAAAACACTTTTAGGTGTTCATTTACCTTAAACTTTACATTTACCAATATCATTGTAGAGTAAGAAGAACTTTTATTGAGATTAAAAGTTGTAGCTAGTTATGGGATTAAGAAGTAGCATGTTATTGGTGACTTTTAAGTAGTTGTGTCTCAAGTTCAGGAGACATATGTCTCCAAGAAAAAAAGGGTAAAATAGTATATGGATGTAGTTTCGGACTAGATAGAAGCATTTGATGTCTTTGGCATTTCTTGGATGGATAGAAGCAACAACAAGATGACTGACCTATTAGCTAATGTGTCTATTAAGGCAGATGACATATCATTTTTCTGGTGTGTCTACACTAGAGATGCATAATAGGCTTTATATCCTTGATAATGTAGAAAATTGGTAAGTATTCAAAGATGATAAAGATATCCTAAACTTTCTTCTTAATGAAGATAAGTATCATGGCCAAGAGTTGGACTATAGTACATTGGTATAAACTATAGATGGAAAGAAAACTATCTTTGGTCAACAAATCCTACAGTTAGAAACAAACAAGGTACCTAAATGTTTGGTGGTACTTGAGAGTGGCTTTGATAACCAAGATAGAGTTCATTCAGATACCAAAGAAAAGTGACAAATGAAATTGAAGAGTTCAATCTTGGAAATGCTAAATCTCCCAAAAAGGTATACATTGGTAGGACCTTATCCCCTATAATTAGGAAATATTTGATAGATCTATTAAGGAAATTCAGACATGTTTTTGCATGCTCATATGACGACCTAAAAGCTTATAGACAAGATCTTTTTCAATGTATAATACCTCTAAAAGAAGGAATTAAACCATTTAGACAAAAATAAAGACCTATAAATCCAACTCTAGTCCCTAAAATGTAGGAAGAACTCATGAAACTAAGGGATGGGGGGATAATCAAACCAATCAAACACTCTTCATGGGTATCAAACCTAGTACTAGTCAAGAAAAAGAATGGGGGTGTTAGGCTATGTGTAGATTTTAGAAACTTTAATATGCATCCTTGAAGGATAACTATGGGTTGCCTAATATGGAGGCCATATTGTAGCAAGTTATTGGTTTAGAACTAATGTCCATGATGGATGGTTTCTCAAGATTTAACTAGGTTCTTATTGATGAAAAAAAAACAATTTAAAATAAGCTTCACTACTCCTAGGGGAACATATGTGTATGTAAGGATGCCTTTGGTCCTAATAAATGCAAGGGAAACATTGCAAAGAGCTATGGATGTTTCTTTTAAGGAATATATTGTCAAATTTATTGTTGTATATCAAGATGACTTGACTGCATATTCAAAAAAAGTTGAGGACCACTGCAAGCAATTAGAAAAGATTTTTATCAAATCCTTAGAGTATAGTGTTTCCTTAAACCCAAAGAAATGTACTTTTGGAGCAATAGAGGGGAAGTTTTTGGGTCATGTAGTATCTAAAGAAGGGGTTAAGATTGACCCTGAAAGGGTAGCAACAATTGATAAGGTCCCAAAACCCAAGAATGTTGAAGGTATACAATCTTTCTTTGGACAAGTAAATTTCTTAAGGAGATTTGTCATTGACTTTGCTAAGATCAGTAGACCAATCTCCAAGATGCTAAAAAAGGGAGCAACTATCAGCTAGGAAGGTGAACCTGCTTTTGCCTTCTAAGAAATTAAAAATGTTATTAAGAGTGCAATAGTTCTTAGGACACTAGACTATGGAAAGGCCTTGCATATTTTTTATTTTACATCTTTCCACACTGTTCCAATAGTTCTATTATAGAAAAATAGAGATAGCCATAAGAAACCAATTTCCTTCTTTAGTAAATCCTTCAGCCTGCAGAACTTGAATATGAAATCAATGAAAAGCAAGCATATGCACTTGTCAAAGTTGTCAAGGCCTTTAGATGTTACTTGGTGTTGATGTCATTGCATTTGTGCCAAGTGTAATAGTTAAGGATATTTTCTCTCAACAAGAGGTATCTAGTAGAAGATATAGATGAATAAACATGATCCATGATTTTAATATTGATATCTAGATCACCAAGTTAGTAAGAGTTTAGGGGTTAGCAAAGCTAATGGCTCAATGAAATCTAGATGCTAATCAAATAAATGTTGTAAACGAGGACCTCAAATTTGATACATGTTATATGGATCAATGTGATTGGTGCAAAAATGTAATATACTATTTGCAATATATGCAAGCTCCACCCCATCCAATAGATAATGAAAAGAGGGTTGTAAAATTGCATTTAGTTAGATACATAATTGTTAATGGAAGTCTATGGTGGAGAAATTTTTAGTGAATACTCTTGAAATGTATTGATCAAAATGAATCAGAGAAAGTTTTAAATTGCATGCTTTCAAGGTTATGTGGTGGGCATTACATCAAAAATACTACTACACATAAGGTTATGAGAGAAAGCTTCTGGTGGCTTAGCTTATTTAAAAATGCACAACTCCTAGTTAGAAAGTATGACTCTTGCCAAAGATTTGTTGGAAAAATAAATTTTTTTGGGAATGTGCCTCTAAAATCAGTGGAAGTCTAGGCACCTTTTCAACAATAAGGGATGGATTTCATAGGTGAAATATCAACCAAATCTAGTACTAGTTACTTATGCATATTGGTGGCAACTAATTAGTTTACAAAATGGGTAGAGGCCATTCCTACAAGAAAAGCTACCAGTAAAGTGGTTAATGATTTCTTCCTAAATAACATCATTACAAGGTCTAGATGTCCCATGAAAATGGTGATAGATAATGCCATGTGCTTTAGATCTGATGAATTTATCAAATTTTGTGACAAGTATGGTATTACTAGATCAAATTCATCACCTTATCATCCAAAAGGGAATAGATAGGTTGAATCCACAAATAAGAGCTTTTTGAAGGTCATAAAAAGGACTTTTGATGATAACAAAAGGGCATAGGACTCTAAGTTATAGTTAGCAATATGGGCTGATAGAGTGATAGTAAAGAAGGCAATAGGTGTTGTAACTTTTGACCTAGCATATGGAATCTAGGCTAGATGCCATAGAAAAACCTAATAGGCTTATATAATTACATCCAGATGTATGATGATGATATCATTGATGATATGGAAGAGAGGATAGATGAATCAGAAGGGTTGCTCGAGGAAAGGAAAAATGCCTCTTTTAGAAATATAAAACTTGAATCAGATGATTCAGTCCTAATGTGTAATGCAATGATTGAGGATAAGGGCAAGTAGGGAAAATTTGATCCTATCTAGCTTTGCCCCTATTTGGTTGATTCTACATGGGGTAAGGATTCTTATTTCATAAAGGAGTTATTAGGAAGCATTCCTGAATTGCCAATTCATGGATAATTCTTGAAGAAATATTTTTGTTAAAGGTATTTATTTTCCATTAACAATAGTTAGGTTTCATATCTTTTTCCATTTGTGTAAATTCCTATCCATATTTGTGTGCCTCTCTCTATATATGTATATTTTTCAATAGGTTATCATGTATGTGGTATGCTTAAGCCAAAAATTATGAATTCTTGCATGGATACAGGTTATCCATCATTCCCAGACAAAGCCACTAATAGCCATTATTTGAAAATTTATTGTGAAAATACTTAGAAGTATAATGTTTTGTTAGGGTTTGTTCTTAAGTTGTTACTAGTTTTCTAGAGAACAACCCTACCCTAGTGTTGAAAACCATGCCCTAGTGGGATAGTTTGGTATCCTAGAATTGTGTCTTTACCATGTCATGGAAAGAAAATAAAAAATTCCATGGTTAATTTTTAATTCTTACCCGAGGTTTTGTTTCAAGTAGGAGACTGTAGGTCATTTTCAAAAAAAATCATTATGTGATATGATCTTACGATTATGGTCTTAGCCATCTAGTCACGAGCTTAGGTTTTCCATCTCCTGATGTTACGGTGTGAGGGCTAGAAGAGGATTGTAGGGTTAAAGTGTTGAGTCTCCTAATATTAAGATATAATATATGGTAGTAGCATTGCAGGTGTTTAAAATGGAGTTTCCAATCTTACAATCACCCTTTTTGTTGTGTCATCTTAAGTGTCTCATGAGGAAAGTTTGATGTTAAGTTATTAGATGTTATGACAAGCTATGATCATAGGATCTTAAAGGGAAAAAGGGAGACCTTCGACTATGCAAGAACAAAGGGATCATAAGATCAAAAGGATGTAAAATGCATAGATTTTTGAGAGTTCTAATCTTATGATAAATGGAGATCAAGAAATCTTAAAGATTTTCAAGGAGAACTTTTAAGATACGAAATGCCATGTTCATAGGATCATAGGAGTAGATTATAAGGTGTCTAATGGAATGATAAGGAAGAAATAATAAGATCATAAGGATCAAGATGATAAAGCAAGGTGGGGCTAAACACATGAGCATAAAGAGTTTTGAGACACATGGCAGGTCATATCTTCTGATGCTATGAGGAGCACTAGATCATAAGATCTCAAGGCCAAGTCAAGAGATTTGTGAAGCTACGAAGAAATGCTAGATCATGAGATCGTAAAGACAATAATTAAAGCTTTCAAGGCCATGATAATGAAAGGATAAAGGCAGTGTATGGTTGGGAATGAGTGGTAGTAATTAAAGGTAACTTCCAAAGTTATGAAGTTAGTTAATTAACTGTAATCAAGAGATTGTAAGATAAGAAAAGTTGAGACATGATGTTATACCAAGCTATATTCGTGAGATTGTAAGGGTTTGTAATGTGACTTTCAAAGTTATGAAAATGATGGATTAACTACAATCATAAGATCATGAAGCAAGTAAAGGTGAGGTAAGATGATTTGAAAAGGTTTATTAACTACTTAGCATAAGTTCATAGATTTTGAAAGTAATTCATGTTTCTAGTATTCCAATCTTAAGATAAATTATGTCTAGTCAGATTGTGAGAAACTTGAAGGACCTCTTTGAAGACATCATCAATCATATACTATAGGATGGTAAAGACCATTTTTTTCAAGCTTACAATAAGGCGGTAGGGGTTGAATTTTGAAAGGACCATAAGATTGTAAAGCCAAAGTTCCCTACTTCAGATGATACAAATAGTTTACTTTTCAAAGTTGACTGTAAGATTGTAAACCTTAAGTTTGACATGAAAAATTGATTTCTTCTTTTTTGAGCTAGAAACCAATAGAAAGCTCGTGACCAATAAAATTTGAGTAAAGTACAAGATTTCCTAAGCTAGATAGTTAGGTGGAGACTCCATTTGAGATGACAGAGAGCATTGAATTTAAAGCTTGAGCATGCATAATATCAATGCACAGAGAAGGTTGATGAAAGTATGCATAGCATAAAAACATTTGATAAGCTAGTAATATGTTACCATTCATAGAGAAAAGAGATTTGCAATAGTTGTAGTTACAAAGTTTTTAGTGTGAAAAAAATTTTGTTTTCAGAGCTAGCTATAGATTTTTCTAGTTTTTTTAGCCTACTTTCAGGATGTCTAAAAAAAAGGTCAAGGTGATTCAAGTTCCACATATAGAAATTTCAGAGACCTCCACTAAAAAAGTGGGGAAAGAGATAGAACAAACCTAACCATTTTATTGAGGAATGGACTAGGTTGTTCCTTGAGTCCTCAAATGCAATCTCTACAAATGACCATAATTTCAAAGACCCTTATACATTTTTTAGAGATGTTATATGTATCTTAATAGTTCATAACTAGTAACTCTAGGACATAATTTCAAAGCTTATCTTTCTAGAAGTCTTTGTAGATGTTGGTTTGTTGAACGCCCTTATCAAATCATACAATCCAGCCACCAAATCATTCCATTGGTAGGATGACACCATTCTATGCACACTGGATTGTGCTTCTTTTATTTAAGCATTTGGATTGGACAATACTATGAGTGAACTAGTAGACTTGGTTGACCTAGAAGAGAAATCTAAAATAAATACCAAGGCTTACACAGGGAAGTCTATGCTACAACATATCCCCATGGATCTGAAGCAAGTGGGTGATTACCCAAAAAAGGTTGAAAAGAAGATGCCTTTGGACAAATTTAAGAACTTATTTGTAAAAACATTGTACATGGTGTATGGAGCATTATTCATCATTTTCTTATATGTGAATGACTCCTACCATGGTGAAGAATATGACTATGTAGAGTATATTCTAGGAGAAGATAAATGAGAATATTGGATTGGCACAAAGTGGAGAAATGGGAAACTTCAAATTTTGTCATTACTCATTTCTAATGCACTTGAACTCGTATAAGAATGTGGGGTACATAAGTCCAAATTTCATTGATCACACATCTGATGCAAATGGAAAGCTACTAGTTCAATTGTGGTCATGAGTATGGGATAGTTCCTATGAATACTCTAACCCTATTTCCTTCTTCAATAATTTTAGTACTATTCTAGACCCAACTCACTTTAGGGCACCTAAGATTTTGAAAAGTCTTTTAAGACAAGACCTACTCCCTAAAAATAAATGATTAGATCACAATTGGGGAGACATCTTCTTGTTCCCAACATTTTCCCATATTAGAGTTTATGGTTGTCCTTAACCACCCCATATATTGCCCAAATTCATTTCCCCTAGACTGGCTATCATTGAATTCATGTGGCATTTGTTCATGGTGAATAGGGAGTACCTAGGGCCTAAGGTGCATAGAGGCACTTTTTTATTTAGATGCTTTAGGGTAGGAGTCTTTCCAATTAGTAAAGAATCCTTAGATCAAATACATTCTTTTCTCCACCTCTATAATTTATCAATTAGCCCTTATAGAATGTATGAACTTGATAGTTGGATGAGGAATATCCTTAAAGAAATAAGAAATTATGTGCTACCAAATATAAAGGAATTTCCTTATGAGGACCTCATTCCAAACATTGTTGCTAAGGGGGAGGCAACTGATAAACTAGCTAGATTTGATGATGTTCTGAGGATAGAGAGGGAATTGAAGAGAATAGATCCAAATTTTAAAAGATTTTATGTTGATGTCCCTTACCCATGGAGGATAAGGAAGATGGTTGTTGATCATTATGATATTATGGAACAAATTCTAGAAGATCCACTTGGAGAAGAAGAGAGGGTAAGCCATGACATCCCTGAACCTAATATAACCCTAAAACTTAGAGAGGATAAGCCTGATGATGTATCAAGGGTTAGAAAAGGTAGAAAAAGGAAGAAGGTTGTGCACATTCCAGAGAAAGTGAAACAAAGAACTCTACAGATCCTACATGGTAAGAGTTAGTATTTTTCTGATTTAAGGCAGTGCTACATATAGGATAGGGTTAATGGAACAGAGAATAATTTGACTAACTTGGGGTTGGCAGCAACAATATTGGATGATAGGTTGATAAGAGCTCAGTAGTTCATTGAAGATGATAAATTCATCAAGTCATCTGTGTTTAAGAGCTTCCTGCACAAGATGAAACAAAATGAACTTTTATTGAAGATGAAACCAGGGGAGTCTGATGAAGAGAAGTAGGAATTGATTGATAAACCACATTCTTATAATCCTAAAAGTGAGCTAATATCTCTTGAGGAGGAAAGGGATTTAGTGCAAAGGAGTGGAATGCTACTAGTTCTTTGTTAGGATTTGGAATAAGCATTTATGCTTGACCAAATCAAGAGATGAAAAAATGCCATATCATATGGAGCATATGGTGTAGGTGGACTACAAAGGCAATCAAGTTTCAACATTGATACCAAATCCATGGTAGTATGGAGCATGGATCCCAAGTTAAACAAGACCAAGTTGATAGATGTACAAAGAACATATCAAGGGAACATGATTGTGTTTATTTTAACGGGTTACAGAGATCTCCAAATCCATGAAACACTTCTCATTTATTAATGAGGCAAAAGTGGAAGAGATATAAATAAGATTAGCCATGGCCTTCCATGACTATATTGATATTAGGAAGTTATATGAGGATGATCTCATGAAGATCCATGTATACAAGTAGAGAATTAAATAATTGGAGGCTAAAGTTCAAGGCCTAGAGATAGAAGTTGCATCTGTAAGAGGGGAATTGTTTAATACAGAGCAACTTGCTACTACAAAATAGAGAAAAGAATAGAGAATCTAGGAACAACCTACCAAAATCACAATAGAGATGACTAGATAGACAAAGGAGCTAGAGGTAGAGCATACAAAGTCAAGAAGAATAAGCATAGATGCTCCACCTACACAGTAGGGTGATGAGGTAAGGATAGTTGTCCTTAAAAGTATGATAGGCCATAGGGTTGATGATCTAAAAAATATATCCCAATAAGACCATACGTTATATGTTTCTTTACAAGATGCTAAGAAAACTTGCAGTGATGCACTTATGTGGCTATCACCCATTTTTAATCTTCTGGGGCCACACACTCAACTTTTAGAGAGGCTAATTATGTTGATAGCTAAAAGCCCAAATTTTCTTGATAAAATTATTATAGTAAAGGAGAGCCTTGATATAGTCAAATAATTAATTGGATTATTTATTGGAAAGGTGTAAATAATATAGGGGAGGATGAAAGTTTTATCACAAGGAATTGAGCCCTGCATCCCACCAATTTTGGATGCTAATAAAAAGTTGAGAGACTGGTTGGAATGTGTTGTTATATGGAGCCTAATCAAACTCAAAGGCTTATTCGACATGGTTTTCTCCCCATATTATTTCTACAAGAGCTTAGGGCCAGTGCACCCAAGGTAGGGTAAAGGGGAAGCATCTTTGTGAGGTCTTGGGGTAGTGTCCTAGATGTGCTCCCTATCATAGTATAGGGTGGGGTCAAGGGCATTGCCCCTAAGGGGTTTTTTGAGGGTAGCAGCCTCAAAGCCAAAAATGAAATTATATTATAAAGGGCATTGGCTACTATTTTTCTATTAGTCTAGCCCTAATTTTGTAAGGGGCAAAAATCTTGTATAAAAAGGCTTAGGGTTATGGATTTTCATAATGTGTCATGCAAGAATTGGTTCTTGCTATAGTATTGAGCTGTAAGGAATTATGGATTGTAATTAGGTTGTAATCACTAAATAATATTAATATTGGACCTATTGTTGGTGGATGTAGCATAGGGATTTGGTGAGCCATGTTAAATCTTGGTGTCTTTTGTTCTCTTATGTGCGATCTATTATTTCCTAATATTGCTTACATTTACATTTAATTGTTATTTCTGTTTGAGGTTAATCCTAATAGTGTGGTTTGATTCTTTTAGTGTAGTGCTGACTCAGGAATCCACAACATCAATTTTTGAAGATTGTAGTGACATTGCTTTCAATATGATTGATTCTTTATTTGAAGTTAAAATAGACTTAAATAAATTTTTGGTAGAATCAAAACTAATAATAGTTGCCAGATGGGTTAAAGCCACCAAAGACCTAGAAGAGCTTAAGATGATAGAATGGCCCATCAAAACAAAAATCTATGTTTGGGAGGTGGTTGGAGAAATTAAAACTCTGCTAGTAGGGAGAAACTAAAGAGTTATGTGACTAAAGGCAACAAGATATTTGGATAAGATCAGACACACTGAGCAACCTATAAAAAATTAAATCTCTCAAAATTATATATATATATATATATATATATATATATATATATATATATATATATATATATATATATATATATAATTTTGAATATTTTGAGGAAGTTAGAAGACAATGGAAGACAAAAGCGATTAAAGTTAAAGCTCTTGCAATTAATGTTGCATGCTGATTTTGCAGCTACCTTCCTATTTTGGTTAGAACTTTAAAGAATGTTTTTATTGTAACTTTCCAAACATGTCTTGCCACCTTTTTCTCTCTAGTAGGATTTTGAAATGTGTCCTCCCATCTAAAGCTTGTTGCATTCTTTCTATATAAGGATTTCCAAGATGTGGAGTAGAGGTCTGATGTCTATAGAAGTCTTAGTGTTTCATGTTATTCATAGTTAGCCCAATTTTTGTCAATTGTATGAATGTATTTAGTTTTGTAAATTTGAGAATACTATGAATGCTTAGTGATTAAGATTGTTAATTTTTAAGTTATATTTGGAGTTATATCAGTATTGTATTTGTTTCCAAAGGAAATTAATACAAAAGGAGGTTCCGCATATCTGTGTCTCTAAGATTTTGTCTGTATTCTTATATATTTATGATCTTGGGAGTGAAATTAACAAAGTTCTTTCATTTTCATGATGTTTGGATGAATTGCATATCTCTTATTGATTGATTTTTATTCATAGAGTTGAGTAAGTGCTTTCAATAATTGATAGGGTTTGAGGTATATGCGAGGGATGTAATAAGAATG
Organism: Cupressus sempervirens; assembly: GCA_028749045.1. Taxonomy (NCBI): domain Eukaryota; kingdom Viridiplantae; phylum Streptophyta; class Pinopsida; order Cupressales; family Cupressaceae; genus Cupressus; species Cupressus sempervirens. Next base: position 218,769,094 of record CM053793.1, read on the forward strand.
AAGTTCAGAGTTAACCGTTGACAAATTTAATTGCAAGTCAATTAAATAGGTCTAGGGTTACTGATATTGACTCTGTATAACAATGGATAAGGTACTGATCAATTAATTAAGTTGCAAGATGATATTTTCATATGGTTACACAATGCATATATCAATCAAAAATCAATTTTCCATTTATGTAATGAAGAACTAAAATTGTTGGTCAACACTTATTTGTAGTACCTTTCTTTCTATTTATAACTGGCTATTGTAATCAAGGAGTTATTACAAGTTTTAAGAAGAATATTGACCATTATCTATTATATGGGATAAATTTGAAAGAAGAAGTATTAATGAGAAAGTCTGTTAAGAAAATTGCTCACAAAAAGGAGTTCGTATGAGGGAGATATCATTGTTGTAAAATTGCTGCTGCTGTTATTTTTTTTGATGTAATGCCCCGCCAAGGGATCCAAAACTTAATTGCTAAAATATTTATTAGCTTTAATAATAATATTATTTAGTCATTTATTTAAAAATGAACTCTAAATATATTATTATTAAAATAAATATTATCACATTCCAAATTTAAACTTTTAACTTTTATTTTCAAATCTACTTATTTTATTTAATTAATTTTCCAATTAATTAAATAAAATAAATATTAAAATATCATATTAATTTTCCATTTAATTATACCATTAATTAAATCTTTTTAATTAGGCTTAATTAATAGAAAATACACCAAAGACTCACAAGGTAAAAATACAAAAACCCATCATAGCCAAAATACATTCAAAATCAAACCAAGGGTTTATATCACGAATTATGTCATCTGACATATTCAGAGGGTACTCAACTCAGATATTTGTCCTAATTTTCAATTAGAACAAATGGCTTTAAAAGGTTGGGATTTGGACTTGAGAATTTATCTCCCCTCTCTTATCATTGAGATAATGTGATAGGGTACGCTCATCCTGGCAATTCAGGGAAGTTGATACCCGGTATCTGCAACCTGCATAAAAACCATGCATGTACAAGCACAATATAAGCTAAATAGGCAATGGCAGGATGTGGTGCATCGTGTAGATCCCGACTAGCAGGTGACTACGACTCCCTTCCTTAACCACATCAGACACGCCATACAAAGCAAACACACAAAGCAAACACGCACACCACACACATGCAAGTATGGGGTAAGTATCCATAATAAAACACATATGATAATAAATCATCTTACTAATTATCATTAATAACTGAAAGTAATGTAATGATCATCATCAATAATTGTGAATACTAAAAATAACCATCATACATACATGAAATACAAAATCTAAGTAATCTCATCACATAATAAACTGAATCCATAGCACAATATCTGATAATCTCAAAAGAAAGTTGCTAACCAATAACATAAAACTAGCTCCAAAAGAGTTCAGCAATGATAACAAAATGCGAACTAGGGGCAGGCACTACATTTGAATCACTACCGCACCTCCAAAAATCAAATGGCTCTAGATTTTACCTAAGATGTTTGATTTGGATGAAACAAAATTTGATCTAGGGATTTTTGAAGCTTTTGAATATGGTACAAGTATCTAATTTGCACCAGCAAGCTTCAATCTTCACCTGCACATAATCTCTCTTATGGCCTGATGGCTAAATTCTTTTTGGAAAATAATGTAGATTTTAAAAAATAGAAGAGATGCAGATTAAAAAAATGTAGATCTAAAATGATCATACCAGTACTGCAAATCAGTCTTTCAGGTGCTGGTTTGGAAAAAAAATTGCCTCAAATTTGACAATTATAGTCAAAATTCATTGAATCAGCATTCTAGATGCAATGGCAAGGTCAGATCTAGCTCTAGATGCTCTCAATTTTTGCATTACTTTAGATTCAGGCTGAGGTGCTAAAGCAATCAATGGTCTCAAAGGGCTATGTGATGAGAAAATCTCCAAGAGCTCTAATACCATTTAAGAATTTGCCTAATGGCAAAATTTACCCAGGAACTAAGAACTCAAACACAAGCACAACTATAGACCAAAAATGTATATGGTCAATTAATTAGGGTATGTCCTAATACATTGCTCTATTCAGTATATGATGTGATATGATAATCAAACACACTAGGAGTGCTTGTATATAAAGGCCTCTCAAGAAGCACCCATAATATCTCTAGAAAGAACAAGGAGATAAGATAAACATCATGACAACTAAGTACATGCCTTATCTATCACTCTAGATGAGTGGATAAGAATGATAGGTTTGTAGACACCATGTGCATAAAAGAGGTGCAGACTCATGTGTTGTCAACATGACAACTCACAAGAGTGCACATACTCCTAGGTGGCTAATAAATAAATAATAAAAATATGCATTAACCTAAGTAAACTTAAGTAAGTGTAAATAGTAAATACTTATTTACACCAACAATAATGATCCTTTTGTTAGGAATAAAAAAATTGAATATGTATGCAAGGTTTCTTTGGATGCCAACTAGTAAAATAAGGGAAGAAAATCATAATGTATTCTCTAAAATATTCTCAAATATTACACAAAAGAATTCCACAACTAAATCATGTATAAGCCTAATTAATGACAATTGTGACAAGATAAGGCCAAGTGGAAGCTAATGAAAACCAAGATTAGAAATGGAGTAGCGCCTATGATAGAGTCATCATCAAAGGGATGAAGAATGACCTCAGGTGTGTCAGTCAAATCTACAATATCATACTGCAAAACTAGCCTACATTATCTGTCAAGAATTCATCCCACTAAATTAAATATGATAGATTGATGAGTATTTCTTGCAAAGAATGACTAGAATCAACAACTATTGGAGAAGTGATCTCAATATATGTCATGCTACTAGACTACCTATCCCATGATGATGTCTCCAAACAACATATTTGAACACAAACACCTCAAACTAAATTTTTGAATGTTTGAATGCAAGAGTTCTTGACCTTATAGAACTAACTCAAAAACAAGAATGTGAACCTTTAAATCTAGATCAGGACTAATTAAAGTCAAAGAACTATCAAGGTATGTCTTAATTTCATCACAAATATCAAGATCTTCCAACTCATAAGTTCCATTTGTAAAGTGTCAAATGGTAGGTTATCACAATCATCCATAAAAGGGTCATCACAATTTTTTATTTTGTTTTAATTTTTAAAATCTGGATCAAGACTAATTAAAGTCAAAGAACTATGAAGACATCTCTCAATGTCATCACATTAAAGCATGGATAAAGTATCCACATATACATTAAAGATCCTTAATTATAAGAATATATAGAATGCTTATGCTAAATATGTGTTGTTTAGAGAGAATTTTGTCAATATGCAAAATTTCTAGTGATGTCCCCTAGGTGTCCCATGTCCCTGGGATAGGTATGCCTAAAAAAGTAATAAGAGATGCATCCCTAGATAATCTAGCTCATTGTATAATAAAACCCTAAAAAGTATCATATCAAATTCATCTATAGGCATGTAACTAGATGTTATTTTAGATAACATCAATAAGTTAATTTAAGGGGGAAAAAAGACAAATTCATAACATAGATAGTAATCCAAAAAGAAAATTTAGAAAGGATAAATTAAAGAAATAAAGTCATGTAAAACAACATTTAAGCTTATGTTGTAATGGGCCAGCCCCCTAGTTTTGGCTACTTTTATAACGAAAACATTTAAGCTTACGTTTTTGGGTCCAATGTTGAGGCTTCAAGGGAATTTCTCCTTTTGTCTGAATTATTGATTAAGAAAAATGTAAAATTTAGTAAATAAGAAATAATACATCAATAAGTTTTGAAACTAATCCATAGCATATACATTCCACCATATATAATAGTCAAAGTACAATGTGAAACATCTAAAGGTAGGAGCCATAGTATGAAGGATAAAAATAATCTAGACATCGTTATTTCTAGACATTTCTTATGTATCTTTAGGAGATTGTATCAAAACCTTATTGATATTTTTAATACCATTCAAAGGTATCAATTTACTTACAAATTCAAATCAATTGTTTTGAGCTGATTGGTTATTTTCAAAATAAGGATTCAAACTTTACTTTTCTTGCTTAAATTCCAAATTATCATTAACTAGCTCATTTATCACCAATTACTAATTAGAAATAGGCTTGATATTGTAGTAAGATCCTAGAGAATTCAATGCTAGATTCAAGTTATAATTTATTATTGTGAAAATATGCCAAACAATTCACTTCTATCTCCCATTTTATTTGTGTATCATTATCCGCCAATTGGGTGTTCATCGAATGACACTTTGTCATTTTGAAATTGACACAATTTCACTTATTATCTTTCAATTTGGCACTGACTAGAATTTGTACAACATTATATGCTATTTTTGTATTGATCAATTTTTCTATCTTCTGCTAGCTTTTGATTATTTTGAATCTAGATAGATTTTCACCAATTAGTATATGATTACTTATTCTATCATAGGCCAATTTCTATATGCTTTTTCCTTGGGAACTTTCGGATCTTGTAGGGTAAAATGAATGGAGATATGAAGAGACATCTCAAACTATCACATCACCTTGTTGTCACCTTACAACCTTCATCAACTGATCATAGTCTATTCCATTGTAGAGCATTCAACACCAAAAGCATTCTTTTCTTGTGAGCTAGGGAATTCACTTATTTGGCCACCAATGTCCTTAAATTAACAACCCCATAATGGTCCTTGTCTATCACCCTAATTTGAGTCTCGAATCTTGAATCTTGTCTATGAAATTCCAAACATTCGTATAGAGGGCTCTGTAGAAACCATTAAATACCAATGGGATATGAGAGAAATTTAATAAGCACTGAATACAAAGCATTTTGAGAAAGTGATTGTGTTGATTCATGCTCAAATATATCTAAAAAGTTAAATTTTGTTAAATATTGTAGGGCATGGGAGACATTCTTGATTGTGCTAATTATTTATTCAGCATGTGTTTCACCACTTGAATTTTCTTTCATTGATGTGCCAAGTCAAACCCTAAAATGTTGTATATGAAAGAAATGGATTAAAAAAAAGTTCCATTATGCAAAATCAAAGCCAAGAAAACCCTTACCTTGAACAACTCTTTGTCGTGCCTCTAAAGCCTCCCAATTGCAATTTGTGGCATGAGTAAATGAAGTTTCACTTTTCTTTTCTTTTGTTTATATCCCTGAAAATATCAAAATTGTGATGATAAACTTAACTATCATCAAAAGTTCAATGATAAACTTAATTGTCATCAAGATTTTGATGATAAAGTTATCTGTCATAAAAAATTTGACGTTATCGAGATCATACTTAAACAAGTAAAATTGGCCTACCATCAAAAATTTAGGTAATAAATGCAACACAAATGTACTAGTGATTCATGGAAAAGTTTGTTGAAGCTACATCTAGGAGGAGTTGGAGATTATGCACAGACAACTATCACCACTAGACATGTTGAAGTAGTTGGAGCCCTAACTTTTAAACAACAAAAACATAAGAAAGAACACAGTTAGGAAATGCTGGAGATTGAATCTTTCCTAAGAAATTCAAAGTTAGAAGACATCAAATCATGTACCACTCCTAAAGGAATTTGGGATGCTCTAAAAAAGATCTATGGAGGAGACAAGAATGTGCTGAGAGCCAAAGTAGAAAGCCTAAAAGGAAAATTTGATGAAATGAGAATACAAGAAGGCGAGAATATAGTCCAGTATTATGCAAGAATCAAAGATGTTGTAAATCTAATCAAAGAAGAAAATGGAATTATTGAATATGAGACTGTGATCAACAAATGTTCAGAACCCTACTACCTATCTAAGCTATTAGAGTCTCTGCTATACAAGACCTGAGGTGTACTTCTATTAGTGATCTAACCCTTGAAGGATTGGTTGCTAGACTCACTACTTTTGAACTTTAAAATTTTTATAATTTCAAATTTGAGAATATTGATTCTTCTTTGAAAGCTAAACTGACACTCAAATAACCTAAAGGAAAGAAAAAAGTCAAGCATGTTTCTAGTGATAGTGGCATAGATGATGAAGATCTAGAAGAATTGGTAGCACTATTGGCTAGGAGATTTCATAGAGGAAAAGGAAAATACAAAGGCAAGTTATGCATCATATGTTTTAATTGTAATGAATTTGGTCATATTGCAAAAATATGTCTTGAGAAGAAAAATAACATAAATAAAGACAAATCTAGAAGTAGAAAAGATGACAGTAACAAAGGCTATATAGACAAGGGTGAGAAATCTTGTTACATTGCTGAAGAAAAATCTAATGATGAATCATATGAACATGATGATGGAGTATTCTATGTTTCTATGAAAGATGATTAAGATGAATATGAGAAAAGTGTATTAGTATCTTATGTATCCAAAAGTGAAAGATGAATAATTGATAGTGGATATTCTCATCACATGACTAGTGACAAAAGTAAGTTCATTACCCTTGAGCATTATAATGGAAATAGTGTTGGATTGTAATAATGCATGTTGTCTAGTGAAAGGTAAAGGATTAGTGAAAGGTAATGATGGTTACTATGAGGAAGGACTTAACTATAGTTTTTTGAGTGTGTCACAATCGAATAGTTCAGGATGCTGATAAGATCTAAGATCTATGATGCTGATGGAGAACTCATTGGAAGTGGAGATCAAACTAGAGGTAATATTTTTTTTATCTTGACATGAATGAAGCAACTTGAGTTCTTTTAAAATTTGATGATGTGTGGCTATGGCACAAAAGATTATGTCATGTAAATTTTGACAACTTGGTTAGTATTAGTAAGATGAGAAGAGTTAGAGGTTTCCCAAAACTAAAGAAACTTGATAATGTGATTTCCAAACAATGTCAGTTAGGCAAGATGACAACAACTAGTTTTATTATATTTGTTGATGATTACTCTAGAATGATGACAATGACATTTTTGAGAGAAAATTTTGATTCTTTTCAAATGTATAAGTTGTATTTAGAAAAATTTGAAAAGGAAACTAGTAAAAGGTTGAAATGTTTGAGATCTGACAGAGGTGGAGAGTTTACATCAAATGAATTCAATAACTTCTACAATGATAGAGGAATCAAAAGATAAACTTCTACACCTAGGAGCCCTCCACAAAATGGGATAGCTAAAAGGTGGAACTCATCTGTGATAGATTGTGCTAGAGGGTAAAAGCACAAACTTGTGTCACCTTTTATAAAGAAATTTGATATCAGAATGTGACAGTTCAACATTAATGACAAAAAAAATGGTATTTGTGTTTAAAATATGAAGATGATGTAAACTAATGAAATGTGTAGAATTGTATGAATTTTATGCCTATAATTTTTATAATTTTTTTGACTAAGAATTTATTCATTCTATTTTATTTTGAAGTCCCTTTTTTAATTGTAAAAAATATAGGATGTAGTTCCTGTCAAATAAGTATGTGCAAATCACATTTTTTTGTTCTAATTTGAAAATATTTTATGGATGACATGTATAGCTAGTGCACAAAAAAATAAATAATTATTTTTGATGTATATTTTCTTTGTTATAAGTACTCAAGTTCGACCTTGTCAGAATCCAATAGTTTTTTCCTCCCGTCAAAACTTCCCTATCAAATCTATACCTTCTTGAAAATAAATTACATATTCATGAAGAGGATTCTCTCCTCTAGTGATAAATATATATTTTTTATTTTTTTGATATGATTTACTATTTTTTATCATTTTTCGAGAGAGCGTCTTCTGAAATGTTGAAATATCGACTTAAAATATTTTGAGATTATAACATATTATAACTAATCAAAACACTCAAAAATTTATATAATGATGATATTGAATCTGAAATCTATAAAAGGGTATTTTTAGTTTTTTTTTTAAATTGAGTTTTGATAGAGAAATGAGATTTGACCAAAACAGGTTTTTGTATCACAAACGGTGACACAGATCTATGCTTTTACCCTAGAGCATTGATGATGGAGAAGAATGTTGCTTTGAAATACTAGAGAGAAGTTGTTAGTACAACTATTTGTACCTTGAACCAAGTAAAAGTCAAGAAAGGTAGAAAGTTAACTTGTTATAAATTATGGTACAAATACTCACCCAATGTCAAATATTTTAAGGTATTTGGAAGCAAGTGTTACATTCTTAAGGACAACATAAATGGTAAACTTGATGCAAAAAGTGAAGATGGAATATTCCTAGGATATTCCATAAGAAGTAAAGCTTATAAGTGTTTAAATACGAACATTAACAAAGTTGTGGAAAGTGCAAATGCAAAAACTAATGAATATATAGAAATACATGAAGATGAACAAAAGTAGGAACCTGAGAATTATAACACCTATATGTACTACTATGAAGGCATGTCTACTAATATTGCTCATAATATGAACCAAGGGGCTAATAAACAAGAGTCAATGATTGTAGTAAGTTCCAAGTATTAGTAACTTCAAGTGCCAATCAACATAGATTGGACATATTTGTTTGTGATTGTAGAAACAACTATGTAAACCATTTTAAAGCAGACCTATGGATAAAATACATTTTTTTGAAGATAAGGATGAATTTATATGTGGATTCCCTATGCAATTACATGTAGCCAATTAGAGAATAGAAAGGATTAGGAAGCAAAAAGGATGAATCTCAGCCATAGATTCATACCTAACCCTAAGTCTTCTAGTCTTCTTAAGGAGGATGAAATCCTAAATTTCATATGAGCATGTAAGGAATTGAAGGAGAAGATAGAGAAGGTTGCATGCAAAAATAAAGTATTCACAAAGACCTAGAAGTTAGACAGAGTGAATTGCAGAATTAGTTGCAGGAGAATAAGGATAGATGATACAACATTGTTACATTAGATCAAACAGGACCAAGAAGGAAATTGTATGGATTTAATCTTTAATCAGGAAACAAGAGCCAATCACAAGATCTATGTTGAAACATCCTAATAGGTGATTTTAGTTAAATCTCCTAGGAAGAATAGTCCTAATAGACTGTTGTAAATCGTTTAATAGGGTGGCATTCCAAGTGAATGATCAAAAGTCCTTTAGCCAGACACACTTCTAATAGGGTGTTGAAATCCTCTAACAAGGTGAGACCCTTGTAAGCCTTTAATAGGGTAGACCTTTCACAAGGCATATCATGTTTCATGGTCAAACCATTGTAGCCTTAAATGGCTACACTTTATTACTATAGTAGTGAAGAATTGTGGGTGTCATCCCCACCCCAGTTTTATCTTCTCTTTGGAGGGTTTTTGGGTAATCATATTAGGTTTCAAATGTGTGATTGCTTATATGTTTACATGTTATTTCAGTTTATTTATTGAGTGCATGAGATGGATTAGTGGTGAAAAGTTTTATGTGTTCATGTTTTAATTGTTGATTCACCTCCCCCCCTACTAGTTTACCTTTTCTACTTGTAATTCCAACAATTGGTATTAGAGCTAAGTTCTTAGAAGAAGAAGCTTTGAATCTTAGAGGAAATATCTTGAAATGGAAGTCTACAAGTTGGGAAAGACCATTGAGAACTAGGAGATTGAAATACATCTTATACTACATCAATTGAATGAAGCCAGAGATGCTTTGAAGAGTTCCTTGAAAAGAAGGAAAGAGATTGCTATAGTAGAAAATGACACACAAGACAAAGAGATTGACACCACAAAGCTATTTGCAAATGGTAAATCCAGTGAATTTGATGCAACAATTGCAGATCTAATGGAAAAGAATAGAGCACAAGCTGGAGAGATTAGAAATCTCAAGTTGGAGCAAGAATCACAAGCTATACTATTGTGTGAGGTGACTGAACAAAAGAAGAAAGCTATAGAAGTCAAGGCTATGATTGAAGAAGACAAAATAATTTTGGCAAATAGATTGGAAGAGAAGTCAATAGAGCTATCAAGGATCTCAAACATGCAATTGGATCCCTTAAGCCAAATGATGAATGATCATCATGAGCTGAATGTCAAGGACATTGAGATAACTACATTGAAGTTGCAGAATGAACAACTATAGAATGACCTGAAAAGAGAAAAGGAATTTATTGAAAGCTTCAACAAGCCAAATTAAGCCATCAAGTACTTTGAGTAATGACTAAAATCCCCTAGAGCTAGTAGAGATATATAGTGATTGGGCCACACAATCACTAAAGAAGGAGAATCATCCAATGCTATTGAGGAAAGGAAAAACAAAGGTAAGAACTCCAAACCTACTTGTCATCAGTTTGGTAAGAAAGGACATACCTCTAATGTGTGTATAAGCAAGAATACAAATTAGAATGCTAAGCCTAAAAACATGACTCATTGTCACAAGTGCAACAAACAAGGTCATTACGCACATCAATGCAAAACCAAAACCATGCATGCACCAAAATTTGAAGGACACTGCTACAATTGTTAGAAGTATGGACATAGATCCTTTGAATGCAAATCCAAGTCGACATGGTCATCATGCAAGCCAAAAAAGATAATAAACTCTAGAAATTCATATAATTGGGATTACAATACAAGATATAACTATCAGTATTGTCAAGAATATGGACATGTACCTAAAAACTTTATTAGGACTCACTTTAGTGGTAACTACAAAAGGTAGTTGAGCCAAACCACATATTTGATAAAGGTAAAGGCAAGGAAAAAATTGAACACATCAAGAATGAGCCGAACAAGACATGGAAGAAGAAAGATGTTGGAAATAAATCAAATGAAGGGATCACTTCACCTAATAGGTCAGGTGGTCACACTTCATCAAACTAAGCAAACAAGATGTATGTGGGACTGATACTTAAAATGTTGCATTATACATTAGTTCTAAAAGAAATTAGCATTGAAAAAATTACATTAGCATGAATTAAGATGCAAGAAGTTATGGAAAATTCAAGGTTAAATCTTCAAGTTTTCATGTTGTTGTTGAGCATAAAAAGTCTTCTGTGTTTACTAAGTGAAATGCTAGTTAATGCTGAGATGTTAGTCAAAGAAAGTTAGAGCCAAGCTTGTAGTAGTTGCTGAGTGAGTGAAGTATCTATAGAAGTCGAATGGGATACAAATTGTGTTGATGTTGAGTTTACAGCTATACAAGTAGCAAGCATTAAATGTGAAGTTTTAAAGGGTATAAGGTCAATTTTCACCTATTTTTTCTTGATTACAAATTCAAGAAAGAGCAATCAAAGTGAAGAGGCGATTCAAAATTTAGTTTGAAGCATTTGCAAAGATCCTAGCAACAATCAAGCACCAGTTCATCAAATTTTTGAGGTTTTCTTCATAAGCCAAGTTACGCAATTAAAAATCTATAAAACCCTAGTTTGATAGAATGGTTTCCAATTCAAAGAATGTAAAGGAGAAAGAAGTTTTTGATGTCCAATTAGTTAGTAATGAGGTCAAACAACCAAACTTTAAATCCATCCCAAACGTTCCCTATAAAAATGACTCGTCAAGTGCATTATCAATGATCCTAGCTAAGGTCATAATGGTTTAGGATGTGAGAAAATGTTACAGTTGCAAAGTAGGAGATATAGGTGATATGGAAATAAGGCAAGCTTATGATAAGTTGTGGGAAAATGGTGTTTTAGAGGAAGAATTTAAGATTGTAGAGAGAAAGGGCCCATGCCTTAGATTTTCCCACAGTATTCAAGACTAAATGGACAAAGATAGTGTTAAGCAGGATACACAATGGATGTCTATGCTTGGAAGGACGACCAATCAAGATTTCAAAGAGAATTATTCATAGGGTGACAGGTTATCCAACCCTAGATCGGCCAAGGAACCTATGAAGTGACTCAAAGGAGGCATAGGTACAAAATGAAATAAGAGAGGAATGACAATTGCTACCATCATTGATCCTCTACTTGACTTTGTTGTTAGGGTTATGTCTCAAAAATTTTATCAGTCAAGCAGGTTAAACAGTGTACCATGCATTGTAGTTGATGTTGGCTGTAGAATTGTCAAGAAAGATCAAACTTATGATCTTGTAGAACTTTGAATACAACAAATAAATGAAAACCTAGGTGGCATTAGGAAAACCAAAAGTGCACAATGTAAATTTGGATCAATACTTGTGGGTATATTTTTCTATATATAGAATGAACTCCCATCCTTTGGAAAAATAGGTTGGAAGACCAAAAGATTAGTGGTTGTACAAATTGATGAATATATTGAGCAAATGGGTGAGAACTTTGAAACATTTATGACAAGCTATTTTGACAACTTGAAGAAGTCCATGAAGTAGAGGTTGAGGATACCTATCTGTTTAGTTGAACAATACTACAATGACATATGTTTTCTTGTAGATATTGACTAAACATCATAAAGGTAGAAATACTTAGGGTAAGATGGTTAAGACCTTTGGAATATGAAATCAATGTTGATGAAGTCTCAGTTGCCATCACCAAACTCCTAGCAGAGGAAATTGATAAAAGTTCCAAGATATTTGGTAACTATGATGTTATGAAATCCAAAGTTTAAATGGAGTTGAAGAAAACCTCCACATGGAAGGAGAAAGACAAATTGGTGAGAAAATTAAAGGCCAAATTTGGAGAAAGTGCAGTGAAGAAGAAGAGGAAGAGCAAGAACAAGCCCAAGAACCTCTTTCTTTGACCCAAGGCATGGGTGAGGACATTGAAGAAGAAGGCATCAAGGAAGCAAAAGAAACACCAGAATAGGTAGAACCAAAGAAAAGAAAGGCCAAAGCACAGCTTGTGACAAAGACAAAGGCTAAATTTTTTTCCAAGCCAAGTTAAGAAAAGCCTAGAAAATACATTGCATAGCTAGAGACTGATGATGAAAGAACAAAATATAAGATACAAGCTAATTTAGAGTGGTAAGTCATCCACCAAAAATCTAATCTTGAAAATCTGTATGAAAATGTTCAAAACAATGCAGATTTGATAGATTTGAAAAATATTGATTTTGGAAAACTTAGTAGAGAAGAACAAAATTTGATTGAGGAATAAATTTATGGAATGATGTCTAAATTCAAGAACACTTCCCTTGAATTAGGTAATACAATGCCTAAGGATTTGTATAATATTGTTGAAAATAAGTGGCATTATTGTTTAAACCTAGAGAAATAAATCAAAGAATCCATACTAGCCCAAGTGATGCCAAATTTGATAAAAGGACAAATTTTCAAAGCAAACAAGCAATATGGTGGAAGGTTTGCTCCCAAATACAAGGCATTTAGCATCCTTCAAAAAAATATTGAAGACATCGTCAAGAAATCCACCCAAATGTGGAAATTAATGTATGGGTTGACAACTATTAAAGGAGAGGAAGATCCCTTTGAAGGAAGAAATAATGATGATGAGAACAATGATAAGGAGGAAGAAGATACATAAAATGATACTACTATGGAGGAGACACAAAAGGAAATAGAAGACATGGCTACAACTGAAGAGTAGTAAGAATAATAGAGTGTGCAAGACACATAAATGCCTAGCATGAGCCCTCCACATGACACAATCATGCCTACAAAAACTATAATTGTTAAGGATGCTCCTGATAATTTAGCTCAGAACATCAATCCTTTAATTACAGAAGATCTCAACAATATTCTTGACCAATCCACACTACAAGCCAAATTGTGTAAAAATCCACCATTTGTCAATGTTGACGAACTTTAGAAGGCAGTAGCTGACATTACAAGGGATAAGGTAAACACACAAGAACCAACTTTTGCTATCCTTTTAACTACTAGTGCTCAACCATTAATACAAACATTAGTAGACACATCCACAAAGGTTAACACAACTAATAAAGTTGATCTAATTGAACAACAACATACTGCAAGAGAAGAGGAAAATGAAACTACAACAAAGAAAATAGGACAGAAAGACACATCTATACCTACAACAAAAACACAAGGTGCAAGTCAAATCATTGCAATTGATCATAGTGGATCTAAAGAAAGTAAGGACATACCAAAGGAGAAAGAACAACAGATTACTCAAGCATTAGTAAGATTACCAACATCTAGCACTCCTATAAAAGTCCTTCAAGAGCCAAGCACTAAAGTTGTACCACTATAGATCTTAGCACCAGGCTCAAGTTCCTCCAAGGTTGCTAAGGTAATTCATTATGGAGATGTAACTCTAGATGAAGAAACAGTGATACCTAAGTATGATTATGCAACTATCACATTAGAATAGATAGGCATAATACAACAAGCCTTGGAAAAGAAGAAAAATTAGGAAATAATCAAAAAGGAGTATAGATAGAGGCAAGAATTACAAGAAATCAAAGACATTTTATTAGATGCATTCAGCTTGCAAACACCTAAAGAATCAAAGCCACTATTGGAAGAGTTATCAAAAATTGTGGAATAGGTGAAAAATGAAGAACAAGACACTAATGCCAAAGTTTTAGAATGGTCTAAAAGAAAATTTCAAGGGAAAGTAAATGAAAAGATATCTGGTGACATAGCACTGACGCAAGTGGAATTGGCTACAAAAATTGAGAAAGTGAAGAAGGTACTTTAGAACATATTCTCATTGTACACCAAACTATGTGATCCCACACTCTTCAATCAAGAAACAAGCCTTAGAATTATGAGTCTGGAGAGAAATTTAAAAGTCTCAAGTATGCAATTACCTCAAAACCAAACTTAGAGTAAGAAGCATTTTCACTCATTGCTTCATTCACAAAGTCAACTAGCTATGTTAACAACATAAGAGGCAAATATAAGAGCTAAGTTGATAAATATCCAAGCCTGCCTTACTGCCCATATGGAGATACTCCATAAAGAACTAGGATATGCAAAAAAATTGTTGAAGAAAGATCCTAATCTTTCTACATTAGATGGACTAGTTCATCTTGTAGTCGAGCTAGCAATCCAAATAAAGTCATTAGATGTTGCATGTGACAATTGGGATGTTTCTCTAAAAATAATCATGGAGGTCAACAAATCCTTTCTAGATAGATACACCATAAGTGTATAGACCCTTTGAGATAAGCATAAAAAATGGAGAGATAAATAACAAAGGGGGAGATAAAATAAAATAGAAAGGGGGAGATACAAGTGAACACAAAAAAGAAAAAATGAAAAAAATGAAAAATAAACCAAAGGGGGAGCAAACAAAATAAAGAAAGAATAGAAATGGAGCATATTAGTATAAAGAGTATTAGCACATTAAAGACAAAGAGAATCAACAAGAGACAAATCTACTCAGAATGGAGAATAGATTTTTGATACAAATCAAGCACATTAACTCAGGGGGAGTTTTACATTTTAAGGTATATAGTCTATTACAAAATTTTGAAATTTTGAAGCTTTGTATATAAGAAAAATTTTAAATATATTATACTCGAGAAGGTTAGATTGAACATGTACAGTTAAGTGTTTTTGACACTCATGTCAAAGGGGGAGATTGTTAATCTTAGATTGGTTTTGACAATTAAGTGTCAACACACTTAACTGATTTACTAAGTTCATGTTGAACTAGTAACGCATGCCGAGTTGCAATGAGTGTTGAGTCACCCAAGTGCCGAGCAAAAAATACATTCCAAGTGATTCAGGTGCTAAGTAAACAATAGATGCTAAGTAGTTCAAGTGCCAAGATAGAAATATAATTACAGTACATGCTGAGCATCAGTAACTTCAAGTGTCAAGCAACATAGATTGGGCATATTTGTTTGTGATTGCACAAATAACTATGTAAACCATTTTTCAGCCAACCTAAGGATAAAATATAATTTTTTAAACATAATGACACATCTATATGTAGATTCCCTATGCAATTACATGCAACCAATCATAAAATAGGAAGGACTAAGAGGCAAAAAGGATGAATCTCAACCGTAGATTCATACCCAACCCTAAGTCTTCTAGTCTTAAGATGAAACCCTAAATTCCATATGAGCATGTAAGGAATTGAAGGAGATGATAGAGAAGTTTGCATGCAAAAATAGAGAATTCATGGAGACTTAGAATTTAGAGAGAGTGAATTGTAGAATTAGTTGGAGGAGAACAAGGATAGAGGATATGTAATGAGCCTTGCTCAAACTGACCACAATTTGCCCCTAATTTGTTTCTTGTAATTTTGTCAAACAAATCATATGCAACCGTATAACTTGCTGCTCTGAGTGCATAAATGTTTTCCTAATGATATCCAAGGTATTTACTATTTGCAAAGGAGTCTTATGATGTTTAGACAAGGTCCTAGATTCAATGTAGATTTCTTTTTGTATTTTGAAATGCAATAGATGTAGAATCATGACCTAAATGTGCAGCTACAACTTATAGTCATTATATCAAACAATTGACATACATCCTCAGATTTAACATTCAATGCTCAAAACAACAAGTGATAACTTCCAACTATTGATATGGTATTGAGAATGCAAGCTTCTAACAATGATGTCAATGCCGAACTCATATAATAATTACAAACAGATCTGATGCAAATGTTCACCTACAACAGCTACCATGGAATGCATCTAACTTATCATTAAGCTTGTATAAATCAAAAGGAACCTAGAACATGAAGTTGCCTTGAAGTTGTGATGAATTAGCAGGCAATATCTTGAATGATAATGACCTCTTGATGTCGAAATATTCCTCAGACCTAGCAGCCCCTATTCTAATATAAATTAATTTCTATGAAATAATTCTTAGCTTCTATGCCCTCCAAAACGCATCCAACTTCATCTTCTAACCCTCTTATGAAGTGCGCCCAGGGTAGAAGAGATAGTTGAAACAAGACGAGGGAGTTACAAGCAAATTGTGGCTTCCATTATGACTATAATTTTCCAATGTTTGAATTATTAGACTTTCCCTATGCAATCTACTCTTTATGACCTAGACTCAAGAAGAATTTGCTACCAAATGAGGAGCTAACAATATATCCTATAAAGAATCATCATCTCCACATTGTCCTATGCAAAATTAAATGAATATGTTGCTCTTCTATGCCAAATCGAATCTCCTATATGCTAGCCCTAATGAGTGTAATAAAATCAGACCGATATCAAATTATAATGAAATCTCCAGCTCCAAACTTCATCAATAGAAGCTCAAGCTTCTCCAATTAATGGCTCCAATTGAAACTCCAACCAGCAAAAGAACTTGGCCCTTGGTCACCAATTAAGCACAAGTGAAAGGACTGAAATATCTTTCCCATAGCTGCAATAATTTAGGTGATATTTCACACCCTCAAAATTTCTATCAATGGGAGTTTTCATTCCCAAAGACAAATTGATTATCTGTAGACCACCTGGCTCCACAAATATATAAGAAGAAATCATCAATCATCAACATCCAATCTGCCTGCTAAAAATGAAGCCCATGATGGCTATTTATTCTTTTTTCCCCACTTTCTCAATAAACTTCTGGAACATTATTTTATTTTATTTATTAAGTGACTTTATAAAATATTTTATAATTCAAGTCACTTTATTAAATTAATTAAATATAAAGTTACCTTTTAATATTTATTTATTTGATAACTTTATAAATAATTAACTTAATACCACTTATTTATTTAATTAAAATAATTGATTAGTCATTCTCATAAAATATTCATTATTCTGGTAAACTTAATTAATTTAATTAATTAAATCAAATTACCTCCAAAATAGGTACATTACAGTCTACCCCTCCTGAAATTGCTTGTCATCAAGCAATTCACCACCTGGATCCCACAAGAAGAATTGCATAATGTCCCTATCATCACCAAACAAATCCTGCAACATTTTCTCAAACCATATGTCATTTTTTTGTACTAACTTAATAACATCACCAATTGTCATAGAAGTATAGGCCTCAAGTGGAAGCAAGCCAAGAGACTGATCATCCTTGCCTCCAAACTTCAGGCAAGATAAACTATCATGTCAACTTTTCAGCACATGCATTCTTGAATTGTGCATCATGAATAGGTCATGTACATGAGAATAAAAAATGAAGCTATAAGCATTCCTCACCATGTACACCTCTGGAATCTCCTCTGTGAGCCCCGTTTGCAATCTTGACAGACTAATAGGATCAAAAATACTATCAAAAAAGCTCATCTCAAGATTGGAATCAAGAGAGCTATCATCATCCAAGCCATAGAGTCAATTATCATATGACCAAGTGGTTTCCACTTCAAACAATGGATTGAGAATCATCTTAGGTTTCTCCTAAATCACTTTCTTCTTTCTCTTACTATCCAACCCTCTAATACAATGCAAGCCTCCATCTATAATACCCATCAATGCATGCCTCCTACCATCAACCTCAAAAGAAATTTCCATCTTAGGTACATTGAGGGTAAATACTTCCAAGTCCTAGAGCCACTTCATTCCCAAAATTATGTTCGTCTCTCCCATGTTGACCACATAAAAATCTGAATGTAACTCATAGGTATTCAATTTCAAAGTGAGATTAGCAACCTTTCTAGTGCATGTAGGAGTATATCCATCCGCTACTTGAACTCTTAATCCAACAAAATCCTCAACTTGAAGTCTGCACCGAACTACAATATCTCCATTAATAAAGTTATGTGTCACACCAATATCAAGCATAGTGATGCAATGATGTCCATCAACTACCCCCCGGAACCTAAATGTAGTCTCATCTTGAACATTGGAAATATATGCCATGGGAGTAGAAGTCTCCTCACCCTAATCAAGTTCTAAGGCAACCTGCTGATCAACTTCATCAGAATTAGAGTCCTCAAAATATGCCCACGTGAAATGGTTTGCCTCGCCCTTAGGCCGCAAAGGGCAATCATGATCCTTGTTGTAAGGTTCCTTGCACCAATAGCATAATTTCTTCTTCCTCAACTCTTCTCATGTCTCCTCATCCATCATAGGTGCTGATTTATTTTTCTTGTTTGATTGTTGGGGAGTCTCATTGCTTGTTGAAGGGATTTCCTTATGCAAGCTCTTGCTTTTTTGTGTTGCAAACTCCATGCTCATAGCCTTCTTCATTGTCTCCTAAAGAGTAGGAGGATCAAAAGCTTTTATCCATCCTGGGAAAGATTGTGTAAGAGTTTTTTCTTTCATCAACATTTCGGATCATACTACATGATCCATCATCAGGATGCCAAAAAGTCAATGAGAACAAAAATATGGATTGTAGATCCAAGAGGGGAGATAAAAAGAGGAATCATATACCATACTCATGGATTGTGGAAATTTGATAGATTTCTTTTATTCATCCTCTCATAGGCTCCAATAAGCCCTCCATGAATAACACTACCAATCATCTCTCTTAGATGTTGGAAACCATCACTGATAATCTCTGAAATTCTCCAATGTAACTCTCCAAACTCCCAACTTGCTTGAGTTGATCCAAATCTTTGAAGTATGATTCTGGGTCTTTCTTGTCAAAGTGTTCCACAAAATTATCCACAAACTCTTGATAAGATGTGATATGATTATGCTGCAATGTAACCAATCCATGATACCATCATTCATGTGTTGTTTCTTCTAGGTGCAAAGTGGAAAACTTGATGGCTTCCTCTTTTGTCATGGGTCGAAGAGCCAAGAAAGTATCTAACTTATGAATCCATGATGGTGCAGTAGATTTTCCACTTCCATATAACATAGGTAATGTAAGCTTATTAGTAGCCTACTTGAGATCCTTATTCTAATTCTGAGGTCTCCTCTCTTGTCGGGACATATAGTAGTCCATCCTTATTTATACAAAATGATCAAAATGCATGTCACTACCAAATGAGGAGCTAACAATATATCCTACAAAGAATCATCATCTCCACATTGTCCCATACAAAATTAAATGAATATGTTTCTCCTCTATGCCAAATTGAATCTCTTATATGTTGGCC
The DNA here is from genome assembly GCA_028749045.1 of Cupressus sempervirens. Lineage (NCBI taxonomy): Eukaryota > Viridiplantae > Streptophyta > Pinopsida > Cupressales > Cupressaceae > Cupressus > Cupressus sempervirens. The sequence goes on from CM053793.1 coordinate 218,788,806, forward strand.
CTAATGACTATAATAAAATCAGACCGATATCATATTATAATGAAATCTCCAGCTCCAAGCTTCATTAATGGAAGCTCAAGCTTCTCCAATTAATGGCTCCAATTGAAACTCCAACTAGCAAAAGAACTTGGCCCTTGGTCACCAATTAAGCACAAGTGAAAGGACTAAAATATCCTTCCCATAGCTGCAATAATTTAGGTGATATTTCGCACCCTATAAATTGCTATCAATGGGATTTTTTGTTCCCAAAGAAAAATTAATTATCTGTAGACCACTTGGCTCCATAAATACTCAAGAAGAAATCATCAATCATCAACATCCAATCTGCCTGCTAAGAATGAAGCCCAAGATGCCTATTTATTCTTTTTTCTCCACTTTCTCTAGAAACTTCTAGAACATTATTTTATTTTATTTATTAAGTGACTTTATAAAATATTTTATAGTTCAATTCAATTTATTAAATTAATTAAATATAAATTTACCTTTTAATATTTATTTATTTGATAACTTTATAAATAATTAACTTAATACCACTTATTTATATAATTAAAATAATTAATTAGTCATCCTCATAAAATATTCATTATTTTGGACAACTTAAGTAATTAAATCAAATTACCTCCAAAAGGGGACATTACAGGATACAACATTTTTACATCAGAACGGAGAGGATCAAGAAGGACATTGTACAGATTTGATCTTTAATCAGGCTACAAGAGCCAATCACAAGATCTCTGCTGAAACATCCTAATAGGTGATTTTAGTTAAATCTCCTAGGTGGAGTAGTCCTAATAGACTATTGTAAATCCTTTAATAGGGTGGCATTCCAAGTGAATGACCATAAGTCCTTTAGCCAAGCACACTTCTAATAGGGTGTTGAAATCCTCTAACAAGGTGGGACTTAATAGTCCTTGTAAGCCTTTAACAAGATAGGCCTTTCATAGGGCAGATCATGTTGTTTGGTTAAACCATTGTAACCTTAATTTGCTACACTTTATTATTGTAGTAGTGAAGAATTGTGGGTGTCAACCCACCCTAGTTTTATCTTCTCTTTGGAGGGTTTTTGGGTAATCATATCAGGTGTCAAATGTGTGATTGCTTATATGTTTAGATGATTTAGATGTATGTACTTTACATGCTATTTTAGTTTTTTTTTGAATGCATGAGATGGATGAGTGGTGAAAAGTTTTATGGGTTCATGTTTTAATTTCTGATTCAACACCCCCCCCCCCCCCCCCCCCCACTTAGGAGCCAAGTTAGAATCAGAAGCTGAGGTACATTATGATGCCAAGATTAGTTTAAAGAAAAGGAATGCCATGTTACTTGATAAAGGAGTACACACTAAACCTAAGATTGAACTTCATAAATAAGCTATTGTTGAAGAAAAAGAAACAGAGTCAAGATTATCAAAATATATCAGGAGACATCATGTCGTTGAACAAATCATTTGAGAAAAAGAGGTAAAAGGAATAGATTAAGGAATGAAACATGTTTGTTAAGCATACATGAACCTAAATCAGTGAAGGATGCATTAGAAAATGAAGACTGAAGTCAATCCATGAAAGAATAAATTGATCAAGTTTAGAATAACAAAACCTAGACTCTAGCAATAAGACTAGAGGACAAGAATGTTATTGGAACAAAGTGGGTGTACATAAACAAATTGGATGAGATTGGTGAAGTAATAAGGAATAAGGCAAGGTTAGCCTACAAAGGTTATGCACAAGAAGAGGGAATTGACTATGGAGAGACATTTTCCCCAGTTGCGAGATTGGAAGAAGTAAGAACTCTGCTTGCTTATTCTACTGATAAAGGATTCAAATTTTATCAAATGGATGTTAAGTCAACATTTTTGAATGGTATACTAGAAGAGGAGGTTTACTTTGAACAACCTAAAGGATTTTTTGATTCAAACAACAAAAACATAGTGTGTAGATTGCACAAAGCTTTATATGGTTTAAAGCAAGCTCCTAGAGCATGGTATGAAAGATTGCATAACTATCTTGTGAAGATTTCTTTTGAGAAGACTAATTCCAACAATAATTTGAACTTGAAGACAAAAGTACATAAAGGAATTTTACTAGCTGAAATATTTGTTGATGATATCATATTTGGAGGCAAAAACCATTGTATAAGCCATTAGCAAATGAAATGATGAAATGATTTGAGATGTCTAAATTTGGAGAAATAAAGATCTTTGTTCGATTACAAGTATATCAAATGAAATATGGTATTTACATTACTCAATCCAAGTATGTAAAGGAATTCTTGAAGACCTTTGTTATGGAAAATTCAAGATAGTTAGTACTTCCATGATGACAGGACATAAACTATCCAAAACTCATAATTCTATTGAAGTAAATCAAACATTGTAAAGGTCTATGATTCAAAAATTGCAATATGTAGATCATACCAAACCTGATATTACATTAGCTATTGGGATTATTGAGATATTTTATGCAAATCCTAAGGAGAATCACTCAATGGATGTTAAATAGACTATGAGATACTTAAAGGTACATAAGACTATTGTCTATACTATAAGAAGAATTAAAGTTTGAATTAAAATACTATAAAGATGTTGATTGTGCTAAAAGAATTAATGACATAAAAAGTACAAGTGGTGGAGAATTTTTCTTAGGAAAATGATTGATTACCATGACTCGTAAGAAATAGAATTGTATTTCAAAATCTATTGTTGAAGCTGAATATGTGGTTTCTACATTGAATTGTATAAATGTGGTATGGATCAAACAATTACTCAAAGGAATGAAGGATGATATCGTTGAACTTTTGGTAATCTACCATGAAAATACAAGTACTATAAACACATCTAGGAATCCTATGATGCATACAATGATAAAGCACATTGCAATCAAGTATCATTACTTGAGAGTGTTGGTTCAAGACAAAGAAGTGAGAATGGAGTATGTGAATGCAAAGGAATAGATAGTTGATATATTCAAAAAGGCTTTACCTAAGGATGCAAAAAAATATATTAGAGGTAAGCTAGGGGTGATACCCCTATCTAAAGCTACTTAAGAAGCTAGAGTAGTGCCCTATATCAACTGAGTTGAATGACATACTTTACAACTTGATGTAGCAGATCTTACTTTAGGAACTGCCTAAAGTAAGGAAGGAGCTAAAAAAAAGATTTACAATCATAAGAAAGATGTTGCAGGGATAGAAGAAGGTAGAGAAAATAGTAAGGAAGCTATGGTTAAATGTGCATGCCTTTTTTATGATCACAATAAGTTGTATGGAAGAAATCAAGCTTACTATTAATCAGAAACAACTTTTGAAGATGAAGTAGACAAACATTTAATGTGAAGTTAAATTTGAAATGATTTAAGGATTGTAAACAAGGTTTTTAGTACCTTTTTTTCATTTAAATAATTTGGAGCATTTGTGACCAATTTGACAATGAATTAAGAGAAAATTGAAGCATCTAAAGTGTGAAGTTGAAGAATCCCTAATACACAATAATCAAGGTATCTTACAAAGCTTTCAGTTGGAATTTTTAGCATACTCAATTAACATAATGGCAAGACAATATGTATGTGATGTTAGTGAGAGACCAAGGTACAAATTTAAGAAACACCCATTTTTTTCTCTAATTGATGATCCTTTATGAGCATTCTTGCAAGTCCCACCTAATGTACTTGATGTAGAAGATGTTAGAAGTTGCATTCACTATAAATTTGATAGTATTAGAGATGAAGAAATTCACAAGGATTTAGGTATAATGTACAATGAAAACCTAACATTAAAACTTGAGTTTGCACACTTGGATGAGTTGAACATAATTAAGTATATGTTTTATACAAAATTTGACAACCACGAATGAAGTAGTATTATTTTGGGCAGAGTAATTGAAGAAATGTTTTGGGTAGGAGATATACCTATTGTAATTCATAATGACCTAAATCATAAGGTCATTGTATTGAGAAATGAAGGTTGTAATCTAGTAAATGATAAAAATGTTAGGAAAATTGTTGAAACAAATATGAAGACCAAATTTAATGGTAAAACTATGGGAGTTGACCTAATTGAGAATCATGGAGTTAGTATTGGACACAAGCTTAATCATAGTTCAAGCATAACTTCTGTACCAACAAGATTTTTATATGCAACACATGTGATGGCTGTTGAAAAGAAATGTGCGAGATTTTTCGAATACAATTGTTATATAACATTGAAAAGCTAAAGAAATATAAGAATGCAATTTTTAGGTTTGAGTCTTTATTGAACTATTTCTCTTTCTAAGCAAGCAAGAAATTCCTTTGAATGCCAAGTTGGGATACTAATGAGTGTACCATGAAGATGATCACTCAGTGTTACAAGGCTAGATTTGAAGATGTCAGAGATAGAGACATAGATAGAATGATGAAGAGTTTTTAGTTGGAAATAAAATGGAGATACATAATCCCTCATACTATGGTAGAAGTAGAAGGATGAAATTAGTATAAACTTATACAATTTGTATGGAGGTAGTGGAAAAAAGAGTTAAATTCATAGAACCTATGGGTTATGAAATGAGTGAAGAACTCATTGAAGTTTATGCAAAGTTTATACTTCAATTAGAAAGAGACACTGAATGTTCTAGATGGGGAACATATGAAGAAATGATGAAGGAAGTTCACTCTGAGCTTCACATCAAGGAAATAAAGAAGAATGTTTAGAAGAGGATGTATTCCCAAAGAATCAGGTATGACAAGGGAGGAATTTAATGAGATCAAGGGTTTGGCCTTGGAAATGAAGGCTAGTGGTCAAGCAGAGGTATTGGGAGCTACTCGTATTGCCATTGTAGCACCTTAAAAGGGAGTGTTAATAGTAGGATCTACTACACAAATATCTAATGCACCCTATGTCATAGTTGCCAAAAGCCACTAAGGAAAGTGTGCATCTAGAAAGAGAAATCCCTTTGTATGTTGAGGCTAGTACACCTATTGATGTTGATGAAGAGGTTGAGGAAACTGCAAAAATTGACTCAACTCCACATATAGTTATTGGGACTAAATTCGTGCAAGCAGATAGTACTCATATAACGGTAGATGATAAAGAAAATCATTTTGTAGAGTATGGGAGCAACATTGCTGAAAATATTACTCCCTATTCTATCTTAGATGAAGAGGATGATGAGGAAGAGGAGAAGAGAAATGTTGAAAATAAGAAGATTGAAGAAGAGGAAAAGAAAAGGAAAGAAAACAAGAGAAAGTAGGAAGAAAGAATTCAAGAAGAAAAGAAGGAGAAAGAGAGGAAAGAAGAAAAGAATAACATTTCCTGTAGTTTTTGATGAGGATGACGATCAAAAGGAGCTGATGAATTCTTTGAGAAAATTATTGGAGAAGTATAAGTTTATTAAGATTTTAGAGAGAACTTTGGTAGAAGTTATGGATAGAATCCAAATGATAGTACATACCAGTGATGCAAAAATTGGCATTCAGAAGAAGGCTAAGGAAATCATAAGATCTTTTGATGCAAAGTTCACCACTTTGTCTAATATTGCTTGAGTACAAACTCAGACTAAGAATGATGCATCATTATTTTACAAAGTATGCACAAATGTCAAAAATGACTTTTAGACTCTAAAAGTTTGCATAAAGAGTTTGCAGAAGAGCATATATGAAGGAAATAAATTGTATGGAAAATGTGAAAGTCATACAATTACTTATCAGAGTTTGATAACCTGATCAAAGGTAGAATGAGTAAGCTTCAAACACTCACTATTAGATTACAATAGCCAGATGCGAGCATTGAGGGCATTGAAGTAGAAATGGCGTTAGTTCACAATACTATCAAATTCATTTAATTTGAAAAGGAGAAGGTAATCAACATATTCTCTATCCTTAGAGAATTTTATTCCCTAAAGTCAGCATTTTGTAGAGGCAATTGGAGTTGTGTCTAATAGCAAAGGCATCCTATGAAAAATTTTCCTACATGGATTTGAGCATAATAGAGGTTGCATCATACCAATTGTGCACACTTAACAGTATATCTGATACAGTAAAAGAGAACTGGAAGGAGCTTGAGAAGATAAAACTTGGTTTTGTAGATTGCATATCAAGAATCTTGAGTTAGAATAGAGTAAGGTAACACAATTTTGTTTTGACTATATAATTTTGGACACCTTTTTCATTGATGTCAACGGGGGAGAATAATGCAAATGAAAATTATATAAGAATATATATATATATATATATATATATATATATATATATATATATATATATATATATATATATATATATATATATAAGGGGGAGCTTAGATATGTATATTGGAAGTCATTGTAAAAGGAGAGATAAGGAATGTAATGATCCATCAAGAAATGAATACAATTTTCATGTTTTTCCAATTTTGAGTAGTTATTTTTTGTGTTTATTGTTGTTTTTGAATGACATCATTTTGGAACTTAGCCAATTTTACCAAATGTTGACATCAATAGAAAAGGGGGAGGTTGTTGGCAATATGGCTAGGAAGATGAGTGAGTGTTGTCATATGTGACAACATAAATATTCTGCTATTGCAGTATTAAATAAGAGACATAAAATTGTCTAAGTATTGGACAATTTGTAGTAGCAAATAGATAGATTTGGTATGTATAGATGAAAAATTACAAGTTAGAACATGCGTAGTTGAGGAGTGATAGTTGAAATTTTTAGGATGATGTATGTCAATGTGTAGACTTGTATGAACAATATAATTATAGTTACAAAGGAATTACCAGTACAGGTGATTGATAGAGTAGAACAAAGCACAATAGTAAAATGAATTGTATGACTTAAGGAATTAATTTTGGTAATAAAATAATTAATTAAATACAAAGGGCTGATATCCTAGATATTAACCCTGAGATATTTAAATAATTATCCAAGCATGTGGAAGGTTCAAGGCCGATTGATCAAGAGTTTTGATAATTTTCAAGGTATAAGTAAAAATCTTATCTTTTATAGCTAGTAAGTAGTGAATATGTGATGCAAACTATTGTGAAGGAAGTTTATGTGATATGTGAGCTTTGTATGATGCAGGATCTAGTGTATGATCAGAGGATTCATAAAGAACAAAAATGAGATAGTATTGTATGTATATATATACTTGTGAAGAAACTTATTTATATATTGCATGTTAGGGCAGTGTGATCTTGTTGCATATATTGTAATTGTTCTACCAAATCCTAACATGGTTGAAGAAACTCCTAATAGGGTTGAGGCTTTTAAAAGGGCATAGTCCTTTTAACAAGGACTTGAGACATTATGTGCATTTGATAGACTCCTAACAGGTTCAATATCCTTAACCAAATTCTTTTGTTTAGTGAATCTTTTTGTGGGTACCATCCCCATTGAGATTTTCCCTTGGCCTAGGTTTCCCTAGTTAACAGATAATGGTGTTATGAGTTCTCTCTATGTATGGTTATAGTAATAACCATGATTTTTAATACTCTAGTTATGTTTCCACATGTTTAGGATGCTAAGGGTCTCCCTAGTCCTAGCACCAAGGATTTGTATTTCAAAAAAGAAATGACCCAATTTTGTTATGTGGATGATGAGTTGGCCCCAAGTCATGGGGATCATATGAGTTGACACTTGCTGGATAATTTTATTGTTCACCTTACTCACATCAATTCTCTCATGAAAAGTAATCAACATTATGAGGGGAATTTGAAGGGCTTCACCACTCATCTTGGTTTTATGTGAAACATTTGGGCTTGGTGTTTGTACCCTCACATCTACCACATGGTGAAATTTTGGTACCATCATGTCAATAATTGTACAACCATTGGAAACTTTGGTATTTTTCATACGAGATATACCTGATTATGGTAAGATTCAACACCAAAAAAGAAATGGAAGGTACTCTTAAGTGTGTGACATTAAATCCCCTCACCACCATATCAATAAGTTTAAATCTTTATGGATTGAAGAAATTTACAATAATTGCTTTAGATTTGAAATATTTAATTCTATTGATTACACTCTGACGAAGAGACATGTGAGTCTATGTGTTATTTTTCCAAAGATTTTTTACTTGAATGGGTTTCTTCCATTATTGTGTGTATCTCGATTGGGGTTGCTAGCATGGGTAAGGTTAGGCATCACATTGAACCTTACATGATTGAAGATGAGTTTAAAATTGACCCTATGATCATCTATTTTGTAAATATGGTGGAATTTGGCCTTGCATGAAGAGTATAATGGATTACAAGGAGAATGTGTCTCATTAGTTTGTAAATTCATGGAATGAAAGAACAATCAAGGTTAGAGGTATGATCTTTGAAGTGAATGAGGAGGTGATTTCTTATGCCACTAGGATAGATATCATAGGTGAAAAATGTAAAAAGAAAAACAAACCCTTGGATGTGGCTGGCTTGGATCAAATTTTCAACAGCTTCAAAGGGAAGCCAATCAAAATTTTTGGAGGGTATAGTGCAGAGCATCTCCATGCCTTCTTTCCCAAACTGTGTCAAATCATCATCAAATATTTTATATTAAAAGGAAGGTGTGGTGTGTATTACTACTAGAACCTCCCATTCTTCAATCATATTTGGAATACATATCTTATCTCCATTCCTTTCGTTTTTTCACATTCACTAGAAAATATTGTTAATGATTACATTGAGGTAATCAAACTAGATAAGAAGCCATTGATTCTTGACCAAGGGCTTATATACCACCTCTATGAGTTTCATCATGCACTGTTACCTCCTATTGGTAATGATCTCCTCATTTCCAATCAACCCAATACTGACACCTCATCGACCTCTAGTCAAGTTGTGTAAACTAGTCATGTTTCCTTTACTGATTATTTAAGAGAAATGAAAGAAACATGCCCTAAATTTAGTTGATAATGTCATTTGATGATATTGTGAAGCGTCATACTTACTATCCTAGCATAATTGCCAAGAAAATGTAAAGAATTTTATTTGAAATCTTGTCATTAGTGACGATTCCTCTAGAAACAATACCATCAAGAAGACCCCTGAAAATGATATTGAAGACTCCTCCTCTAAGGACACTATGAGCCTAGTGAAAACTTAGTTCCATGTTACAAACCACCTTCCCCCCTTGCCCACCCACCCCCAACAAAATTCCCCATACCCTCCCCCTCCTCCCTGAGGGTTTTTGTTGCAAATGATAAAGGCAATGCACGTAGTACCAATGGGCATTTTCTAATCTCTCAGGCAACATGTAGAAATCCTTGATAAGGTGGTTAATAAAATTAAATATGGTATTGGTGGTCTAAATAATCATGTTAGAGATGTGAGAAAGTTCACTCTCAAGATCATGCATGCTTGTGCCACCACTCTGTGTGTTATGAAGGGCAAGGTCCTGGGTGCAAATATCACCAAGGAGAATGAGGCCAATGATTTATTCCAGTTCCTTAATGAAGAAGTGGATGCTAACTTTCTCTCCAATATGTTGTGTGGCAATTATTTTGGTCTTTGATGTGATCTCCTTTTTGGTAGCCAAATAGCCCTAGGAGCTCTCTTATTTTTTCTTTTTGTAGTATTTCTAGATACTATGTGAACTTTGACATTGTGTGTCATTTTAGTTTAGTTAATTACTATACTATGCTAAACTTTCATAGTACCATTTTTAGTTTTTTGATGGATTTTTGTAATAGAGCTATGATGCTTAATACTTTCTTTAAGATAGTTTGGATCAAGGAAAACAATTGTGGGTTACTATTTACTTTGTTCGCTCAGATGCAGTTAATACTCTATTAGTCTACACTTATCTGATGTGTTGTATTTCAATTAACCACTGACAAAAATAATAGTTGCATGAAAATATAACCAATATCATAAAATAATAGATTACACAGAAGAGAACACAAGACATAGATTCAAGATGGTTCACCCAATCCCTAGGCTATGTCCTCCAACAACAAGTCCAATATTATTAGTATCCAAGCATTACAATCTGCAATCCCTTATAGATGAAGATTATTGCAAGAAGCTACAATATCACCATTCCATTATGAAATCCCTATTCCTAAGCTATTTATACAAGCTTTTTTTACTTACAAAATTAGGGCTATAATAAGTTGTCCAATAGAAAAATACTAGCGAACACCCTTTATAATAGTAGGGTCATTTTTAGTTTTGAGGGAGCTACCCCTTAAAACACCTATAGGGGTGTTGCTCCTCGACCACACCTTGCACTTTGATAGGGAGTGCACTTGGGGTGTAACCCTAGGACCTTGCAAAAGGCGTTGCACCCAAACCTGCATAGAAATAACATAGAGGGAAACCACATCAAATAAGCCTCCAGGTCTAGTTAGGCTCCACATCACAACATGTTGTTTGTACTACAAATCAACATCTTCTTGCTACTACTTTGATAAAAAACAATTGTGAAGAATAAAAGAAAACCTAGATCAAAACCATAAAATGAGGTTGATTATTTTGCAAGCTCTTTGGAGGGATTGTAACACCCCACCAAGGAACCCAAAAGAAATATAACCCATTGTGTCACTAAGTTTACTAGTTTTATTTTTTGAAAGATTAAAAAAAAAAGATATAAAATAACAAAAGCATTAACTCACATACATACATAATAAATAAAATAACATTTACATCTCTCAAGGGTTGCATGCCATTGAATCACACACACAAGTTTTGTTAAGATTAAATTTGATAAGTAAATAAAGTCCACATCATAGAATACCATATGTAAAAAATCATATGAAAATATATATAAGTAAATAAGATTCTATATGACATAACTAGAATGCATACTCATCCTCTATAGACATTGTAGGATATGAAATGCTAAAAGAATTACATCATGATAATTTGATACAACATTTCATAGAATATGGGCTTGTCCCTTTGGTGAAATGGTGGGGCTTCTTATCTATAGGGCCTACAACTAAGGTTCAAGTCCCCACAGGGCCATTCTCTACTATGAATCTTAATTGAGAATGTTTTTCCATTGACCCTTGGTGAAATAGTGGGGCTTCTTTCCTATAGTGCTTACAACCAAGGGTTAGTAAAAATTTTAAAACTTAGTATGTCAAACTTACTAGTGGACTAGAGATGATGGCAAGTGTGAGAAAAGGTAGGGGAGGTTTTCAAATTTTGAATTCTAAAAAGGGAAAGATTCCTCTGGACTGTCAGAATTAGATCCCTAGTCTGGAGCACAAGCTGCAGAAGGTGGATGATGAAGGGTCATGTACAGGGGATTAGGCAGAGAATGCTAATGGGGACCTAGATGCTTTCCTCAAGGAAGTGGTCAAGATTCCTTTGGTTCCCAATGGGGGTTAGTCTACCAAGAGGTCTTCTCTTTTTTGGACTAAGCCCTCAGGTAAGCCTTCTTTCTCGCCTATTAAGATTCTTCTTGAGTCAAAGAAAGGTTCTTATGCCATTGCCATTCCAGATGAAATTGTGGATTATAGCATTCAATCCTTGGCTTCTACCCTGATTGGTAAATTCCTAGGGCCTAGACCAAATATAAATGATGTGAGGTCTTTTATAAAGAAGAAATGAGCTCTTAAAGGTCAAGTTTCAGTCACGGCCATGGAAAAGGGCTTTCTATCTTTTGATTTAACCTACATGGAAGACCTTTTCTCCATTCTTAGTGAAGGTCAATGGGCTATTGGTCATTCCACTTTAGTCCTCTAGAAGTGGTCATCCAACCTGAATTTGAATGACTCTTTTTTTGTTCAATCCCCTGCATGGGTTAGACTGCCCGAAATGCCTTTAGAATTCTAGAATGAAGATGTTTTTGTGGGGCTTGCTAGGTCTTTTGGAGAACTTTTGTCTATTGATCTGATCATTGCCTCTAAAAGAGGAATCAACTATGCTCACATCTACATAGGGGTCAGAGACGGCACAAACATGCCAAAAATTGTGGCTTTTCGCTCAAAACTTTTGTGTTCATGTTCAAAAGCTTATCTATGAAACAATGCCTTTTGCCTGTTTCATTTGTTTGAAGTGTTAGAGTAAATAATTAATTATTTATTCTATTTACTTAAGCTTACTTAAGTTAATGCATTTATTTAATATTTATTATTTAGTTGTTGTAGTGATGAGTTGTTGATAGCACAGGAGTTTGTTTCCTTCTAGCATGTTCCACCTTTTTGTGGATGCTTGGTTGTCAACCGTATCTTCTACCACCTTAAAGATTGTTCTAAAAGATTCCATGAGGCCTTTATATTTGAGCTCTCCCATTGTATTTTCTCAACTCATTTTCATTATTTTACAATATGTTCTCTCTCATGTCTATTTAGGGTTTTTCTAAGCTGCACATCTTCCTTCTTGGTTTCCCTTTGAAAGGTTATTTGCATGCAGGTGATCTTGGTGAGTTGTGGAGTTGGATTTTATCAACTTGTACATGGTATCAGAGTAGCTCTGCTGCTACTTCATTGAAGGTTTTTTGAAGCCATGATTCAGAGACATAAACCCTAGTTTGTTTTTGCATTTTTCTTCAATCTGAAAGAAGAGCATTTTTTTGGAGCAGTTTCATCCCAAACGAACACTGCCATTGGATTCAAAAGGCCGTTTATAGTCAAGATTCATTTAAAAATATTTGATTTTGGAGACAAGACTCTGGGAGGCAAAATTTTTTACTTGGAGGGATTTTCTGTATAGATTGTACAGACGCATAGTAAAAAAAAAAATTGGGGCACCGCTAATGCATCGCTTGGAGGCCACCCACACCCTGCTTGTCGACTGCCATAGCTACCTGAGCCATTGTAGAGTAGCCTAGCCTAGCTGCCATTGGTGGGCCACCCTACTACCACCTGCACCAGCATCTCTGCCAAAATTCATCATCTCTTCTGGTGGATCTCTGCTCCTCTCTACGCATCTACACATCAGTGCCGCCCTTTATTGCATCTGCCTACCTGTTGACACATGGAACAACTTGCACCCAATCAACTTATTCTGCGATTGACACGTGGTTCCCGCTTAGCTGACTTTTTGCACAGTCAATTGTAGAGCTTTGTACACTTGGTGCAATCTATGTGTGACACATGGTAGGGCTACTATGTCGAACTTTTCCATGTGGCACCTACCATGTCAGCCAGTTTGCCACATGGACCTGCTAAGTGGCGTGCCACAAGGCATTTTTTTTGCATCGATGGTTGGTAGGCTATCAATTTTAAGCTCACTATCTACTGATGTTAGCATGATGTCATCCTACATCACCCCTTGCACCTCTCTAGGGTCATTTTGGACCGACTTGTGTTTTTTTGGCCATAACTTGAGCATATAGAGGTATTTTTCTGATCCAAAAGAAGTGCCAGAAAGCTGGTTTCAAGATAGAGACATTAGTGTAGGTATTTTTAGGTCTTGATGCAGTTTTGTTGCCCATTTTTTAGTTGAATTCTAAAGTTCTATTTTTGACTCTAGCATGCATATCTTTTGTGTCCCATGTTGTTATATTTTTGGAAAGCTAGTTTTGTCATCTTTTCAGAAATGTGGTCTTTTCCACTAGATTCTGGTCCATGCTCTTTCTATCATGTTTTTGGCATTTTTTCTGTATGGTGGATATCTTAGGTATTTTAGGTCTGAAGATCATTTTCCTGGCATGGTTTCTTTTGTTTTAGGTTGTACTATCTTTTGTGTCAACTTTTTTTCTTTTTTGATCATTGTAGACATCATTTGTAAATACTTTTATGTATATGCACAGAGATAAAGCGTCACTTTTGTATTTAGTGTTCATGAACATTATTTTGAGACAATTATACTTGCACTATTTTTATAAAGCACCATGGGGGGATAGATGTTGTTGTTTTTTGGTCTTCTTCCCTTGTCAATAGAGTGTCCCTTCCATGACATTAGCCCCATGTAGTGTCAGTGTGACTGTGTCTTTATAGGTGTTTGTACCTCTTCCTCTCTCGTCATTCTTTGTTTTGTCTATAGGAGATTTCGGCCCACCTTCTCAGTTCCCTGTCATCTTACCCCATCTACATTAAGGGAGGGTTATGATATTATTCTAATGCATCCTTGGTTCAATGGTTCAATAGTGTGAGCTATGTATTCAGTGGTTGATCCTATATATGAGGCGATTGCAGTGGCTGGCTACCTATGCATTTCGGTGAGATGGATCATCTACCATATAGACACACTCAGTTCATGCCTTCTTCTTCCATGGAGGTTCTTCAGATCAGATGTTTTTTTTTTATGGCAAATTTTGTAGCTTCTTCATGCTTTAGTGATGCTCTTCATGATAGCTTTTGTTCCTGTTTTATGGGGACATTCTCCTAGTCGGAGGCCTCTTCAGTTCTTCACTAGGTTCACCTCTTTTTGGGGGAGGGTTTTTCCCACATGGTTTTCTCTCTTTCCCCATTTTCAGAGGTTGCATTCTCTTACATTGTACATGGGTACCTACCATGGCTTTGTTGTTCAGACCCATTTTGCATTTTCATCTTAGTTTTGTGAGCTTAAGGCATTCCCCTAAGTTTCATTTAAAGGGGGGGGGTGGGGGGGGTGGGGTGGGGGTGTTAGAGTAAATAATTTATTAATTATTAATTGTTTATTCTATTTACTTAAGCTTACTTAGGTTAATGCATTTATTTAATATTTAGTATTTAGTTGTTTTAGTGATGAGTTGTTGACAACACGAGAGTTTTTTCCCTTCTAGCAAGTTCCACCTTTTTTGGATGCTTGATTGTCAACCTTATCTTCTACTATCTTCTAGCTTGTTCTACAAGCTTCCATGAGGCCTTTATACTTGGGCTCTCTCATTGTATTTTCTCAACTCATTTTCATTGTAAATACATTTTTATTGTTTTGCAATATGTTCTCTCTCATGTTTGTTTAGTGTTTTTCTAAGCTTCACCTCTTCCTTCTTGGTTTCCCTTCGACAAGTTATTTGCATGCAGGTGATCTTGGTGAGTTGTGGAGTTGGATTTCATCAACTCCTACATGAAGGCTAGTCATAAAGCAAATCAGTGCCTAAGGGCTATGAAGTAGAAAATTTAAAATAGTCAAGATCCTAAAAACTTAGCCAAAGAAAAGAAGAAATCTAAGCCCTTAGAAACCTCTGTAAAAGGGAAAAAGAAACTAATCTGGAGAGACAAACTTGCTAAGCTACTTGAACACTAGGATGGCAAAGAGACTAAGAGCAATGCCACCAGGTAGGATGGAGTCCAAGGCGATAAAAATGGCAATGGTCCACCCCACTCTGACCCCATTATATAGGATAGAGCCCACAATAGTGATCCAAAGGGGTGTATGGTGGACGACCCAACTATTGTAGCCAGGATTTAGAAAGGTAGGAGACCTCCTGAGAGGAGATTTCAAGGGTCTTTGACTTAGAGCCCTCGAATAATGGTGTTGATGATTCCTCAAGAGCAGTGGAACACAATCAAAGTGTCAAAGATGTTGGCGATGGGTCTGGTCAGGTAGGAAGTCTTGCCCCTCTGACAAAATTTCCAACATCCAAAGTTCTGGGGACTAAGCTCATAGAGAGAATTAACAACTCCTCCCCACATCAACTCTCTCAATGGGAAGATTGGATTGACAGCTACTCTCAAGACAATATTAATGGTTGGAGCTTGGTCAAAAAGAAGAAGAAGAATCATGACCACCCCCCTATCACCAGCGACAACTAGAATCAGGGTTAAGGTTGATGGCGAGGGTAAGCCCAAGACTCCAGGAAGGAAAAACATGAACTAGTTATTGTAGGAAGAGATAAGAAAGAACTTGGTAGATGGAAGCCAGAGAACCATCAAGGAATACTTTGGAAGTAAGAATTGAAGATCATATCTTGGAATATAAGGGGCCTTAATGGGGTTCACAAATAGGAGTTAGTTAGGAATATGATTAGAGACCAAAGACTAGATTTTTTATTGATTCAAGAAACTAAAATGAGAAAAGATGTGGTTGGCAAGCTCTCTTTCTATAAGAACACGAGTAGCAAGGCCATAGACTTAGAGGGAGTAGCAAGAGGGGTGTTGATTCTCTATAATAACAAGGCTTATCACATATCCACTATCTATAATGTAGGCAATGCCTTCCTTTATAAGCTGTCCCATATTCATAGTGATGATTCATGGTTTATTTTAAATCTTTATGTTCCCAACTCCAAAAGGGAGAGACAGGTCTTCTGGGTTAAGTTGCTAGAGGTAATTCACCTCAACAACATAAACAAATGGATTATTATGGGGGATTTTAACTCCCCCCTATCTGATGATGAAAAAAAGTGGAGGGCTTGCACCAGATTAGGAGAGTAAGTTAGACCTTTTGAACTCCATTAACAACTTGGCCTTTACTAATGTTCATCTCCTAGAGGGTAGATTCACTTGGTCTAATAGGAGAATTGGGGGAGATTGTATCAAAGTTCATCTTGATAGAGCTCTTATTTCCCTTGTTTGGTTGCAATCCCACTCTTGCATGCTTTCCTTCCTCCCAAGAATGGGATCTGACCACTCCCCTATATCTCTCTTTGTTTGTCCTCTTAAGTTTAAAAGGTCTTTTACTTTCCATTTTGAGAAAATGTGGATCACCCACCCTGCCTTGGAAACCAAGATTTCTTCATGGTGGAACGTTGAGGTGGAAGGTACTACTATGTTTAGGATGGCCCAAAAATTGAAGAATGTGAAAAGAAATATTAAAATCTGGAACAAATTAGACTTTGGCCACATTTTTTAGAACAAGGATGAGAAGACTGATTAGCTCGACAAAATCCAAGAAGAGATTCAAGAAGAAGGATACAATGATCAAAATTTGTTGGAGGAAAGGTCTATCCTCTCGAACCTCCATAACATTATTTCTATGAAAGAACACTTTTGGAAACAAAGGTCAAGAGTTAACCGGCTTAAAGAAGGGGACAAGAACACCAAGTTCTTCCACTTATCTACTTTAGAACATTGGCTAATAATAGGATTTCCATTATTAGGAAAGGATAGACTTTGGTATCTAAAGATAATGAGATAGTAGATGAAGCAGTGCAATTTTTCTCTTCTCTGCTCACTAAGGACCATTCTCTCTCAGTGTCTGATCAAGAGGATATTTTGTCTACTATTCCTTCTTTGTTGCAAGCCCATCACAACTCTATGTTGAAAGCTATCCCAACCCCAGAGGAAACCTTTCCAGCTCTCAATTCCCTTCTGAGTGACAAGGCCTCTAGCTTGGATGGTTTCTCAACTTTCTTTTTCCAAGTCTATTGGGAGGTGGCCAAAGGGGATGTTGTGAAGGCTGTGTAGGAATTCTTCGGAGACAGAAACCTTTTGAAAGAACTCAATGCCACCTTTCTAGTTCTTATACTAAAAACCCTAGGGGCATATTTGATAGATCAGTTTAGGCCCATCAATCTTTGCAACTCTTTCTACAAAGTCATATCCAAAGTCCTCACTACTAGGATCCTCAGAGTTCTACACCTGATTATATCCCCTTAGCAAACTGGCTTCATCCCAGGGAGATAGATTCTGGACTCTATTATCATGGTGCATGAGGTGATTCACTCTCTTGAAGCTGGCATAAGGGAAGGGTTCCTACTTAAGCTGGATATGTCTAAAGCTTATGATAGGGTGGATTTGAATTTCTTGATGGCAGTCCTCCAAGCTTTCAGCTTTGATTCCCAGGTGTGTACACTCATCTTTCAACTTGTCTCTTTCCCTTCTTTGTCTATTTTGGTTAATGGTTTCCCATCAAATTTATTCTTCCCTTCAAGAGGGCTGAGATAGGGTGATCCCCTTTCTTCTATTCTCTTCATCATTTTGGCTGATTGCTTGGGAATTCTGATTTCAAGAAAAAGATAGGACCGAAGCTTGCCAAGTTTCAAGCCTTCATCTAGTCATCATTCTTTCACCTAGCAGAAATTTATGGATGATACTATTTTAGGAGGAGAGGCCATGGTCAAGGAGGCCATAGTGTTTAAGGGATTGTTGAATACCTATATTAGGGGTTCAGGCTAGGTTATCAACTAGGATAAGAGTTTGGTCTACTTCATCAATACTTTGCTGTAGAGATAGAGGAAAATTGCTCATATCTTGGGAAGTGGTATTGGAACTCTTCTTGCAAGTTATCTAGGAAAATTGCTCATATCTTAGAATCATTGATATATTCAACAAGAAATTAGCTAGATGGAAAGGTGCTACCCTCAACTAGGCTGGTAAATGCACTTTGGTGAAGTCAATTTTCCAAAATCTCCCCACTTATGCCTTAAGCCTCTTTAGGATCCCATCTAAACAAGCTGATAGAATGGAGAGGATTTAGAGGAATTTTCTCTAGGTAGGGGTTGAAGAGCACAAAAGATATCATTTTGTCACTTGGGACCTTGTTTTTTGTCTCAAATGTTATGGGGGCATTGGTATTAGAAAAATCAAACATCTCAATAATGCCGTTTTAGCTAAACAAATTTGGCAAATTTTTTAAAGTACTAGAGAAGGTAGTCTCTCAAATTTTTGGCTTCATGAGAGTGAGATTCCTCTAGAATCTTACATATGGAATGGGATCCTTAAGGCTAAAGACTTGGCTAGGTCCAAGACTAAATGGAAAATTGGGAAAGGTGAGATTGTCTTATTTTGGTAGGATGACTAGATGAGTTAGGGACCCCTTATTGATCATCCATGTTATGGTAGATGGGTAGAACCATGCATAAGAAGATTTGGTCTGAATGTCAGTGATTATATAATAGGTAATGGATGGCATGACCTGTCTATGATATCCCTAGACCTATATTCTTGGATGATTGGCCCGAATGCAATTTCCATAAATAACAAGAGGGATGAAGTGATCTAGGGAGATAACTTGAATGGGAAATACTCTGTTGGCTCTGGGTATTTTTCAATGTGGGAAAGAATGGATAAACCCATCTAGGCTAAGGCATGGACTCTTGGCCTTACCCCAAAAATCAACATCTTCTTCTAGCTTTTTTTCCAAGACAAAATCCTTACTTTGGATAATTTAGCTAAGAGAGGTGAAATTATCCTCAATAGTTGCATTCTATGTAAGCATGAATTTGAGACGATCAATCACTTGTTTATTCATGGCTCCTTTTCCTCCAAAGTTTGGAACCTCTTGACTAGGGACTTTGGGGTTAGTTGGTGTCCCCTGGCCAACATTCAAGAATTCTTTAGCCAATGGAAGAGTTCACACTCCAATTTGATCACTCAACTTATTAGGTCCTGGTCCCTCCCACACTTTTGTTGGGGTATTTGGAAAGAGTGGAATAACCAAATGTTTAGAGGCAGGGAATCCCCTAAGTTTGTTATTACTAAGAAAATTCAAGGATTAATGAAGGAAAACTTTTCCACCACAAAGGAAGGTAATATTAAAGAAGATGGGAACAATAGAAAAAGGAAAAAGGATAGGGATAGGAAAAGAGAGGAGGCCAGGTGGTTTTTCCCCTTGAAAATTGGTACAAAGACAAATTTTGATGGAGCTACAAAAGGGAACCTCGGCCCTGCGGGCAGTGGAGGCATCATTAGAAACAAAATTGGTGGAGGAGTTTTGGCCTTTTCCAACCTGCTTAGACATTAGATGAATCATTTCACTGAAGCCAGTGCTGCTAGCCACATTGTTAAACTGGTCCTGCCTTTTAGGATTGAAAACCTTTGGCTGGAGGGGGGTTCATTAAATATCATAAATTGTCTCAATGGTAACTCTATGCCTTCTTGGACAATTGAGAATGTAATCAAGGAGTTAAAGTATGACCTAAGTAAGTTCAACAAGACCTATATCAGCCACATGTATAGGGAGGCCAACTCTGCTGCCGACTGGTTCACCAACAAAGTGGTCACCAAAAATTCAAAGATGATGTGGCATGTTGGCAACAACTTTTCAACGGTAGTGAATTATTTAATACTCCAAGATCGCACTTAGGGAAGTACAAAATAAATCCATGGGAAGATTTGTAAGATGGCACAACAGAGTAGGAGCTAATGAAAAAGATGCGAGACTCTTTTCAAAACATGATAGCGTGTATGTACGACATGCTTCAAGGGTTTTTCTAAGTACAACCAATAAAATTGGTAAATTTAATAACATTTTCAAGTTTCACAGCTTCAAGGAGGCTGAGGTTTATAACCAATTTGCGAGCAGGTGAGGGCTTATTGAATCCAAGGAAACCATGTTAGGGGAGAGAAATAGGAGGGAGCCATCAGGGGAGGTGCATAAATGTAAGGAAAAATTGAAGGTTTGGCATAAGTTAGAGAAGCTCCATGGATTTCATGTGGGGATCACCAAGATTATTGTGGACTCCTGGAAAAATGGGAGAGTCAAAATTGATGGGGTCACCCACCATGTCAATGTGGATTTGATAGCCTGAGTTGTGGAGATCCCTCTGAAAGGGAGTAATTTCTTCATAGAAAAGAAAATATTGACAAACACTATCAAAGTTTTTGTGAAGGATGAAAAGGAGCTAGATAAGCTTGTCAAGGTGGAGACATATTATGAGATGGAGTCAATTAACAAGCTATGGAGGTATGTGCTTAGGATCATCATGGAATATATTTCCCTGGACCCTAGATTTGATAGGATCAGAACAGATTGTTTTGTTTTGCTTAATCACTTTAGGCATGGAATCAAAATCTCTTTTTCTTTTTATCTACTCACCTCCATGAGCAAGGGTATTGAGGGTTTTACAAGGAAACCTATTGCTAACCTAGCCTTTCATGAGGGGCTTCTCCTCTTGGTCTATGAGCATCTGAAGACTCAAACTAGGGGAAAATATCTTAGTGATACTGGGTGCACATCTGAGGAAACTAGGAGTTCGGACTCTAAGGATGTGCATAGCATAAAATTAGAAGAAGAGGACAATGTTTCCTCTAAAGGTAAAGCCCCCAAGGAAGAAAAGAAACCCTCTGCCTGTATTCCCTATAGAAAGAGCCCCAGAGGTTTACCCATCATTCCCCCTAAGCTTGAGCCTCAGAAGGAGGAGGAGGATAATAATAATGATGAGGACACAGACTCCGAGGAAGAGTCGAAGGGGAAGGATGATGAGAAGGAGAATGAGAAGGGAAGGGTAAGTGAAAAGGAGGAGGAGGATTCTACTGACATGTTGAGGAATCCCAAGAAAAGGAAAGCTGAAGAGGCTTTTGAAAGCAATGCCCAGATCCCTTAGATTCTAGTCCTTGACCCCACTTCCTCTTTGTTTGAAGGTAAAGAGAGTGGGGAGTTGATAATGAAAAATAGGAGGAGGTCTTGGTGGAATTTGAATTTGAATACAAATAAATTGGGGATTATCAGGGAGTTGTTGAATATCCAAGTGATAGAGGACATTGATGGAAAAGTCCACTATGATGATCTCATTCCACCTACTTTGATTGTTATCTCTAATAATGCGAGGGGCAACTAGGCTTAACCTTCTAAATAATGCTAAGAACAACATGATAGACAATTTTTGGTCTATCAAATGGTTATTCCATGAAATTGAAGACCTAAAGGGGAAAAGAAGCTAGGAAGAAAGCCAAAAAATTGGCAGTGACCAGAGATACAATAAAGAGGAGAGAAGCTAGGATAAAAGCCAATGACACTTCAACATCCAAGAACACAAGGCTAACTAGGAGGACAGAATCACCAAGGTTGAACAAAGAGTCCAAAGGATGGAGTTCTATCATTAGAACTTGGCCAACCATGTGATTGCCACTTTGAATGCCCTGAATGAGAACATTAAAAGCCTAGGTGATTCACCAATTAGTGCTAGATTTGGTGGGGAAATGATTGAGAAGGTTAGCTTGGACATTGGGTAGGCTGAGGATGATTCGAAAGAAACCAAGGACTAAGTGGAAGTTTAGAACTAGGACCAGGAGGAAACAGATGACAGGAAGACCAATGAAGCTGTAGAGACCCAGCAAGTTCTTGATAGAGAGAACTAATAGTTAGTGCTACTTTGTCTTTCCTTGTGTAGCTGGTTCTTCCTTGTTCTAGTGTAGTTGGTTTTTTGTTTCCTAGTCATGGGCTTATTGTTTACGATTGGATTTTGTTAAGAAGCTTCTCTGTCATTGGACTTTTCTTAATACTTCTATTTCAGATATGTTGTAAAAACTTTTAGATTTTAGGATCCCTATAAAACCCTTTTTACTTAATAAAAAACATTTCATAGAATATCAAATAATCAAAGTGTAATAAGTTAGAATGTGATTAATACAAGAGCATCCTAGGTGTAAGGGCAATCTTGCATCACCCAAAAATATTTTTCTATTTTAGCCTTTTCTATTTTAATAAGGACTAGTAGATAGGGTGGTTATTATTTATGGGAACTTGCTACTTTTATTAAGTTTTTCATATGAGCTTGGAATGTTCTCATTTTCTATAGGAAAACTCATTTTAGAGTTGTAAGTCTACCATAAAAATCTCATTGCTCAAGCATAAGTATTAGAGAAATAATTGCAGATTTTTGGGTGGAAAAATTTGTAGAAAAATCTTCAAGCGCATCATTGGAGGCCTTAGAGTACTTGGATGAGGTCCAATGACTTGAAGAAAGGGTGTTATTGTCATTTTGAGTCTCTAGATCAAGAGCTGGCATTTCTGAAAAGTGCTTATAATAGCAAATCGGAGCAATGGTTTGTGAGTTATGGCCTTTCAAAGTTGGGCTACCTAAAATATCTAAAATAATTGTCAAAGATGTATTTGGCCAACACTATATGTACTATTAGGGTATGCCAGCCCTAGGTGTTAAGCTTCAATTTCTAGAACCCTCCTAGGTGGCATAAAATTGCCTATTTAAGAAAGGCCTAAACATTGTCTAGGATAGCTTTGGGTGATAGTTGACAGCTTGTCTTGTAGATTAATGTAATGAAGGTGCCCATGTGGGTTAACATATTGTACTTTAGAATTCTATAATTCCACAATTGTGGATCAAATAAGAAGTCCATATTTTGTTCTCGCATTGGATATTGTTTCTTTGTTTCTATAATGAGTGTATGGTTTTAAGGGGAGCACCCTTTATCAAGTGGTATCAGAGCTAGAGTTCTTGAATGTGTGGATAGATTGTTAATTGTGAGGCAGTTCACACCAGGATCATGGATTGGGCCAAGTTTGTAGATAGATTTTCGATTGTGAGGCAGTTTGCACTAGGGTTTTAGTGAGAGCATGAAAATGCCTCCATGAAGAGAGCATGGCAAAAGAGCTTTAGGTGTTACACCTAAGGGTTTCTAAGCCCTCTAAAGGAAAATAAAAGCATTGGAAGAACAAATGTGAAGATGAATAAATCTTCCTATGAGAGATGAAAGCGACGATGAAGACGAAGTAGAAGAAAATGCCACAGTAGAGGCAATTCTAAACATAGAGGAAGAGAGGCTTTTTAGGGCCATCTCCAAGATTGGAAAAAGACCTAAGTTTGAGTTTCTCACATTTTTAGGAAATCTTAACCTAGAACAGCTGATGAATTGGATCAATGAACTAGAGGAGTACTTTGAGTATGAAGATATTGAGGATATGGATAGGGTCAAGTTTCTAAAGGAAAAACTAAAGGGACATGCAAAGTTCTGGTGGCAAGAGGTTTAGTTGGAGCAAAAGAGAAAGGGAAAGAACAAAATCACAAGATGAGATCAAATGATAGCTAAACTGAAGTGACAATTGATTCCTATGGATTATGAGCTTGATCTATTGAAGAAGATGTAAGGAATAAAGAAAGGGGGAAAATTTGTTCAAGAGTATACAAAAGAGTTTTACTAAGTTCTCATTAGAACTAACCATACAAAAATTGATAAGGAGAAAATTGCCTGTTATCATAATGGGTTAAATCCAAGCATATAGGATGAGTTTGGTCTGGTTTGAATGAACAATATTGAGGAGACATACCAGTTTTCCCTAAGAGTTGAGGAGAAACTGAGCAAGAAGTTTGAAAATAAGAATAGAAGAGGTCATGCTGGAAGATTTGGAAAAAAATCTTATGCAGGCCATAATGATGATTAGAAGAGTATTGGATGAGGCTGGAAGTATCAATCCTAACTAGAGTGGAAACAATTTTAATTATTTCCATGATCAGAACAATAGAGATAAGAGAGGAAGAGGCAGAGGACAAGGATCTGGAAGAGGAGGTTTCTATGGGAAATATTTTCATTGTGGAGAAGAAGGGCATAGAGTATTTGAATGTACCCAGCACCAAGGAAGGACAAATCAAAGAATTAGAGGCACGGGTAGAGTTAGAAATGTTGATGAAGATGCCATATCCTCACATTCTAAAGATGCTGAACTAGGAGAAGTCCTAGTTAATGGAAAAGTCCTATTGAGTGGTGAGAATGCATGCAATCAAAGAAGGAATTTGTTTTGCACAAGGTGTAGATGTGAAGATAAGTGTTGTGATGTGATCATTGATGGTGGAAGTATTAACAATCTAGTGTCAGAAATGATGGTCACCAAGTTGAAGTTGAAGAGATAGAAACTATAGATACCTAAATCTGATTACACAATAGGTAATCTTATTTAGTTATCTCTTAGGACATTATTGATTAAATATTATTGATTTAATTAATTAATCGTCATCCCCTAGTTAATTAATTATTTAAATTAACTATAGCCCAATTGATAAAATCAAATGATAACCCAAAATCAACTTATCAATTACAACCCTATTCCTCTATTAAATTAAATAAATTTTGAAATCTATTTAATTTAATTCCATACACCCATTTTATTAAATAAATAATTTAATAAAATATCTAAAACCCTATCCTAACCTCTAATCCAACCCATTCACCTATACTAACCTCACTTAGCCACCTAACTAACCTATCCCATCAAAGCTAAACCACCTACCCCCTAACCCCCTTTCTAAGCTAATCCTAATCCCCTAGCTAAACATGTACACAACCTTAAGAAAGGGTTAAGATTTGCTAACACAAGCTAAAGTCAACAAATTCATCCTCACCCTCACCCTCCAACATTTATGACTCTTACATCTCTTACATCTCTCTTTATGACTCTTACATCCCTCTTACATACTCAACCTCCCTCATTACTCCCTTGACCAACCCTTATCCTATCCTCTCACACTCATCCTCCTTGTGACAAGTGTCACTCTCCTATTGGCCTCGAAGAAGCACAATCCATGTGCTCCCTTTTGAGTGCATCTTGACCTTTCCTCACCATTTTGTCATCCTTGCATCTTGATCATCCATCTCTCTACCCCTTGGCCTATAAATAGAACCCTCTCCCTTCACAAATATCATCTACCTTATATCCAATGTTATAATGCTATTTTGAGAGCCTAAAAACTACCAAAATACCATAATAATGCTGAAATCCCTCCATACCTCCATTGTTGAAACCATCTTTCATGCACATATTTGGTAATCACTCATTCACTTGAAGCTTGAGCATAATTATGAGCACACATCTGCATATATCAAGGACATATCCACTCCATCATGGGTTATACCATAAGGAGCCTACCATTCTTGATTTTCTTCCTTTTGTTGTGATTACCATCAGTCCTATCTTAAGTGTTAACTTGTTTAATTTTGTTAATAATCTCATTTAATAGTTAGTATTCATGTTACATTACTAGATTAGGTGATACAAAAATAATCGCATCCATACCGTATTGCTTGGGTGCAAGATGACCACATAGTTATGGTCAATGAGTAGTGCTCAGTGAAGTTCAAGATTGGAAGCTA
The DNA here is from genome assembly GCA_028749045.1 of Cupressus sempervirens. Taxonomy (NCBI): domain Eukaryota; kingdom Viridiplantae; phylum Streptophyta; class Pinopsida; order Cupressales; family Cupressaceae; genus Cupressus; species Cupressus sempervirens. The sequence continues at coordinate 218,814,321 of CM053793.1, forward strand.
CTAGGATGAGATACTATGTGATATCATACCTATGGACATATGTCATATGTTTCTAGGTAGGCCATGGCAATTTGATAGGTATGCTATACACGATGGGCGAGCAAATATCTACACTGTCACCAAGGATGGAATGAAACATAAGTTGAAACTATTGAAGGATAAAGAATAAAAGGTATGTAGTTCTACCATAATATGTTTTGTTGATGGAAAGGGGTTTCTTAAAGGTATGAAGCATGAGAATAAGTGTTTTTCTATAATTCCTAAAGATAGTGAAGAAGAAGTAGAGGAGGTACCTGTAGAAGTTGTAGATATGTTAGGAGATTTTTTTAATATTGTATTAGAAAATGTACTTGATAGATTGCCCCTAGTGAGAAAGATCAGTCACAAGATGGATTTGGTTCTAGGAGCCAGTTTGCTAAAAAAGGTAGTGCACAAAATGACACTAGTAGAAATTGAAGAGTTGAATAGGCGAGTTCATGAGTTGTTGTAGAAGGGGTTGATTCGAGAGAGTTTGAGTCTAAGTCCTTTGCCAAGGATGGATGATTTTATGGACTGTTTGAGTAGAGCTAAGTATTTCACAAAGATAGATCTAAAGAATGGGTACCATTAGATTTGTATCAAAGAATGAGATGAGTGGAAGACTACTTTCAAGACAAGGGGAGGGCTATATGAGTGGTTAGTCATGCCTTTTGGGCTAACCAATGCACCGAGCACTTTCATGAGACTCATGAATGAGGTACTAAAGGAATTTCAGGGTAAGTTTGTCATTGTTCACCTGGATGATATATTGATCTTTAGTAAGACATTGGACAAGGTGTTTGATAGGTTGAGGAAAGAAAAGTTGCTAATAAACGCAAAGAAGTGTAGTTTTATAAAAAAAGGAGTTGGTGTACCTGGGATTTGTTATCTCAATACAGGGTCTGAAAATGGATCCAGAGAAAGTGAAGGCTATCCTTGAATGGTATACTCCAAGAAGTACGAAAAAGGTAAGATCTTTGGATGGACTGGCTACATTTTACAAAAAGTTCATAAGAAGTTTTAGTAGTATTTGTGGACCCTTGACTGAAACAATGAGAGGGGATACGAAAGAGTTTATGTGGACTGTAGGAGTAGATAAGAGTTTTAATTTGTTAAAATAGAAAGTTATTGAGCAACCTATTTTAGCACTTCTTGATTTTAACAAGGTGTGTCAAGTAGACTGTGATGCCAGTGGTACTGCACTAGGAGCTATTTTGAGTCAGGAAGGTAGACTTGTTGCTTATTTTAGTGAGAAGTTGAATGATACAAAAAGATATTTATGATCATAAATTTTATGCTATAGTTCAAGCATTGCAGAAGTGGAGACACTATCTTCTTCCTAAGGATTTTATTTTATATACTAATCATCAAGCTTTGCAATATTTGAATAGTCAAGGAAAAATGAACCAAAGGCATTTAAAGTAGGTTGAGTTTTTGTTGAATTATACATGGGTAAGTGCAAGAAGTTGGGTCTCACTTTTGGGCAAAAAGTGGAAGTGTCTTTCCTATTTTTGAAATTTCTTGTAAATTGATGTCAAAATTTGAGGCATTTAGAGATTGAATATAAAAAAATTTGAAAAATATTTTTTTTTGTGTTCAGAATCTAGTTTTTGAATATGTAATTTATTTGTATACCCATATGATAGATTTTGTTGTTGGTATGGATCTTTAAGAACCACCTTTTTAAATAATCTATTTTAGGACCATACCACACTCATGTACAGACACCATAATTTGACACAAATAAATGAATTTTCATAAATCCTTTTAAAGGGAGTTACCTAATACACCTAAGATTGATGACAATATTTTTTCTTAATTTTTTATTGAATAATATTTTTATTATTAATTATTAATTGGCTATAAAGGTAAACTTTAAAACCTCCCATGTACGAACACTACAATTTGATCAAAATTTCATTTTCTTCAAAAAAAAAAAATTTAACCTCAAAGGAATTGTATGTAGATTGATGACAAATAAATTAATTTAAGAAAAATTATAAAATAAAAAAGTTATTTAAGTTTTAGTGAACTTCACTATTTGATATTTAGGTACCACCTTTCATCAACAAATAATGCAAAAATAGTAAATAAAACCATAGCACTATAAAATTTATATTTTTGGAATCAGGACAGTGAGAGCTCTAATGGGTTTTTGTTTCATAAAAAAATTTGATTGCGAATACCCTCTAAAAATTATGGCAAGGCATAAATTTGTTAGTTCAATGCCTCAACCATATCTTGAGAGGTCAAGGCATAGGCTTGGTCTCACCAAGCCTATCCCGAACCAAAATTTGAGGTAGCAGGAAAAAATCTTGTCCAATGTGCTAAGAAATGGGTACTCATTATTTAAATTCAAAAAATGGCTACCCATTTTGAAAAAGTCAAATCGGCATATAAAATCCCCCCCAAAAAACAAAATTTTAAATTTTTAGAAACGGGTACCCATTTTTTAAAAGATAAAAAATGGGTATCCGTTTCTAAAAAATATAATTTTTTTTATGTTTTCAAAAATGGGTACTCAATTTTTTTTAAAATGGGTGCCCGTTTTTTAAATTTCAAATCGGGCACTCAAGCCTAAAACCCATTTCTAAAAGAGTACAATCTCAATCCATGAACTTTCCCAAAATTGATACCCAATTGCTTGCTTTTACCCACATTTGTTTTGAAACACATGAGTGGGAAGTCTAACAGTGTTGCAGATGCTCTTAGTAGAAGGCAACTTTTGCTGACAAAAAAACAAATAGAGGTGGTTGGGTTCAAGGAACTCGGTACATTGTATCCAAATGATCCTAATTTTCGTAAAGCACGAAAAGCTTGTAAAGAACTTGTTACGCTTGACATAACAAAGTGGTTGGATTTCATGATCTAGGATAATATATTGTTCAAAAGAAGCTAGTTGTGCATTCCTAGAAGTTCAATGAGAGAGAATCTCATCAAGGAGAAGCATAGTAGAGGATTGGTTGGACATTTTTGTAGAGATAAAACTATAGCTTTGGTTGCTAAAAATTACTATTGGCCATAGTTGTAGCAAGATTTGATGAATTTTGTACAAACTTGTAGATTATGTTAAATGACATAAGGAGTGAAGCAGAATATAGGGTTGTATCAACAATTACCTATACTAGAGAAGCCATGGGAGGATATCAACATGGATTTTGTTCTTGGATTACTGAGGGCATAGTGTGGGCATGATTCTATTTTTGTGGTGGTTGACAGGTTTTCAAAGATGGCACATTTTATTCCTTACAAGAAGACTAGTGATGTTGTTTATGTAGCAAAGTTATTTTTCAGACTAGTGGTGACATTACATGGTCTGCCAAAGAGTACAGTTTTAGATCAAGATACCAAATTTGTTGGGTATTTGTGGCATACATTGTGGAAGAAGTTGAAGATAGATTTGAAGTTCAATTCATCACATCATCCATAAACTGATAGACAGATAGAAGTTGTAAATCATAGTTTGGGAAACTTGCTGATATGTTTGGCTGGAGACAAGCCAAAAGGATGGGATGTGATTTCACCATTCCATATTGTATATGGGAGTAGTCCTAGAAATGCTTCCAAATTGAGGCAATTGGATAAAGGAGAGATACGTAGTGCTGAAGTAAAAGATTTTGCTAAACATTTGAAAAACATCCATGAGGAGGTTAGGAAGCACATTATAAAGATGAATACATAGTATAAGGCTAAGGAAAATGTGAAAATGAGGTATAAGGAATTTTAAATTGGAAATGAAGCCATGATTCATTTGAGGAAGGAGCATTTTCTAATGGGTACATATAATAAGTTGAAGATGAAGAAGTTTGGCCCATGTAAGATAGTGAAAAGGCATGATTCTAAAAAAATTTATGAAGTGGAGTTGCCTACTGAATTGAATATTTCACCAGTATTTAATATTTTAGATTTGGCATAGTACTATGAAGGAGGTGATGGAGATGAAGTTGCAGAAGCATAGTGGAGTATTCTAACAACTAGTTCAACTAGAAAGGAGATTGAAGAGATACTAAATAGTCATATTAGAAAAAGTAGAAGGAATAAAACTTATGAGGAATACCTGGTCAAATAGAAAGGGAGGCCAGTAGAGGATTTATCATGGTTAGCAAAAGAGGAGGTTAATCGTCTTGGGTTTCCTCTAAACACCTGAGATGTGATAGAGTCACTTCTAAAATAACCCTAGGTGTCTGATGCAGGAGCATCTTGGGTGTAAGAACAATCTTGCATCACCCCAATTTTTTTTTTTGTATTTTAGTCTTTTCTATCTTAATAAGGACTAGTAGACAGGGTGGTTACTATTTATGAAAACTTGCTTTTTTTAGTAAGTTTTTCATATGAGCTTGGAATGTTCTCATTTTCTACAAGAAGGTTCATTTTAGAGTTGTAAGTCTACCATAAAAATATCATTGCTCAATCATAAGTATCAGGGAAGTTATTATGGATTTTTGGGTAGAAAAATTTGAAGAAAAATCATCAGGCTTACTGTTGGAGGCTTTAGAATTCCTAGATGAGGTCTGAAGACTCGAAAAAAGGGTACTAGTGTAGTTTTGAGCTTGTAGATCAAGAGCTGCCATATCTAAAAAGTGGTTATGATAGCCAATTGGAGCAACGGTTCATGAATTATGGCCTTTCAAAGTTGGGCTACCCAAAATATCTAAAATAATTGTCAAAGATGTATTCGATCAACTCTATATGTACTGTTAGGGTCTTTTGGCCTTAGATATTAAGTTTCAATGTCTAGAACCTTCCTAGGTGGCATAAAATTGCCTATTTAAGAAAGGCTCGAACATTGTCTAGGACAACTCTGGGTGATAGTTCGCAGCTTGTCTTGTAGATTAATGTAATGAAGGTGCCCATGAGGGTTAGCATATTGTATTTGAGAATTTTGTAATTTCGCATTTGCAATGAAAATAAGAACTCCATATTTTATTCTCGCATTGGCTGTTGTTTCTTTGTTTCTATAATGAGTGTATAGTTTTAAGGGGAGCACCCTTTATCAATGATCATAGAACATAATCACAAGATCAAAAGAATAGAACAACTACACAAGGTATATAATATTAGAAAAAAAATATATTGAGAGGGTGGGGGGTGAATTAGTATTCTACAAGCTTTTGTTCACAAGTGAATATTATTAATTAATTTATAACTTGCATATGAAAGTAAACCAACAATGTTGAAGAGTAAATATATCCATACACATAGAGAACTCATAACACCATTATTTGCTAACTAGGGAAACCCTGACCTAGGGAGAACCTCAATGGGGATGATACCCACTAGATGATCCACTAAACAAAAGAATCACATTAAGGATATTGACCCTATTAGGATTCTATTAAATATATATATAGTGTCTTGAGTCCCTATTAGAGGACTAGGCCTTAATAGAAGCCTCAACCCTTTTATGAGTTGCTTCAACCTTGTTAGGAGTTCTTTAGAAGAATAGATATATATACAATACTTTCTAACTATTGTAATTTTTAGTTGCTTTGATCATACATAAGATAAAGTTCGCATAGTGTCTCATTGACTTCACCTCTATCACAAATATTGCATGTATCACACCACTTATTTGTGCAAAATAAGATCTCTACTTATACTTCACAAATTAGTAAATGTCTACTTAGTCAAATTTCATGTATTCACATGCTTAGCATAATAAAAAATAAATTATGGATTAACATCCACAAAGTTGGCTCATCATGACTTAGTAATTATTTTGTCACCAAAATAATTCCTTAAGTAGTACAACTTAATTCTTTGCTATGCTATGTTCTTCTCTATTAAATACCTATACTAGTATTTCAATCATAGCTCACACCATATAGTCTATACACATCTTCACACTAGCACACATCATTATGACACTGTCATTGAGCTTTCCTCAACTACACATAAGGTAACTCTTAATGACTTGTCTATAAACATCTCATATGTCTCTGTGCCGCTGCAAACTATCTAACACTAAGACAAACTTTCAACTCTAAATGCATAAATGAAATGTTGAATATATGTTTCCATAAATGACAACGCTCAAGATATCTCTCTGACCATATTGCAAAAAATTTCCCCCTTGGCATTGATGCCAACATTTGAGAAAATTGGCTAAGTTTCAAAATGATGTCGTGCATAACAAAAAAAATAAAGTAACTACACAAAATTGCCTTAAAAACATAACAATTTTATTCATATTTTGATGTATAATTACATTCATTATCACTCCTTTATATTCATACATAAGTGTACTTCCCCTTACATATACAATGCACAATTCCTTACATATATTACTTAACCTCCTTAGAACATATATACATACAATTTTTCTTTTCATATTATTCACCCTTTGACATCAATGGCAAAGGTGTCAAAAACTATATCCAAAGACCTACTACTGATCAACTTGTTATCCTAAAAAATTAATTTGCATAAACAAGTTTTAGCTTTTCCACTTCCTTCTTCCAATTCGCCTTCACTATATGAAAGATATTGAGTAGTGTTCATAGTGCATAAGATGTCACTTCAATTATGCTCAAGTTAGTATAAGAAAACTTGTCATAGGAAGTCTTTGCTGAAAGACATTCCTCTAATTGCCTCCACAAAATGCTAATATTTAGAGATAAGGCTTCTCTAAGACTAGAGAGCCTTTTTTCTTCCTTCTCCTTATCTTATTCCAAGATTTTGATCATACTGTGGATCTTCTCCACTTCTATTCCACATTATTCAATACTTGTCTCAGGGAGCTCTACTTTTGTAGTGAGTGTTTCAAGTTCACTCATCTTACCCTTTATCTAAATCTCAAAGACTGTTAGGTACTTTTATGACAATGTGCACTATCCCTACAACTTTCTACCTTCATCAATGTGTTTCCTAAGTTCCTTGATGCCTACATCTAGTGCCTTCAATTCAATTCTCAAATTTGTACACACTATGTCAAATAATGTTGCATCATACTTGATTCAGCTTGTGTTGATGCTACCTCAGTTAAAGTTATGAATTCCTCATCAAAGGTCTTCACTAATTCCTTAGCCTTAGACTACAAATTTGGAATTGCTACACTTGTGGTAACTGTCTTCTACATTCGGTCCAAGATTTCATTCAGTGTCTTCTCTAAAGAATTTACTGATTTATTCTTCTCAAATAATTTTCTCAATGATCTTATCAATCCCTTTTGATCATCATCATCATAAGATGCCATGGCTATTGTTGTTTCTACTGATACTGCTATAGGAGTTATAACTGGAGTGGATGTAACTGTAATCTTATTTTCTTCCTTAGCCTTCTTCTTTTCTTCTTTCAATTCCTCAGCTACTTCTTTGGCTTTCTTCCTTTTCTTTTCATCTTCTTTCTTCTTCCTATCATCTTCCTCTTTCTTTCTCTCCTCTTCTTCTTCCTTCTTCCTTACCTCTTCCTCTATTTTTCTGTTCTTTTCTTCTTCTTGTATCATTTTCTTGTCCTCCTTCATATTTTCTTCTTTTTCCACTTTTTTCTCTTCTTCTCATCCTCTTCCTTCTTTTTTACCTCTTCATTATCATCAGAGCTAGTATATGTTGTGATATTGCCAACAATGGTTTGGCCAAATGCTGCAAAATAAAACTCCTTTGCATCTAGAGTTATGTGAGAACTATCCACTTGCACAAATTCAATACCTATAACAATGTATGGGGGTGAGAGTGCTTTTTGTGTCTCCTTTACTTCTTCCTCATCACTAGAAGGTGTACTAGCTTGTACATACATTGGGCTCTTAGCTTTGGGATGTGCACTCACCTCTATTATTGAGGTCATAAATTTTACAATTGCCTCCTTAGTTTCCCTCCTAACATCCTCATAGTTTCCTCCCATTAGAATAATTTATCTTATTTTATTCCTTAGCACCGGCTCAACATCTTTCAAAATTGTACCTGAGTTCTTTGAGTTAGTTTCACATAACTTTTTTAGCATTTTTATTCTTAAGCTGTTGTATTCTTCTAACACTCTTTTCTTTCTATTTAACAACCTATTAAGTAGATCTTCTAAAATCTTACTTTGTATACTATCAAACCTGTTATTTTGTAATATCATGTTTCTTACCATGGCATTTTGTAACTGCCTTCTATCAATATTATTATACAAACTATAATATTTGTTCAATTGTACAAATTTTTCATCATTAATAATTTGTATGTTAAGGTTTTATACCTTTGGCTTCTATTTTTTCTTACCTGATGGAGTTCTTCCTTCCTACACTACTTGCTCCATTGGCAAATTTGTAGAGTCTTTCATGTCTTTCCTGGTCTATTGGTGGTCTTCTTGACCCTTTTCTTCATAGATGTGTAGGTTCTTTCTTAACCTTCACCTATCTCTCTAATTTCCTTTGTGCAAAGGGAGATTACATCTTTGACTATCTTCTAGGTTGATCACTCTTTATCCTTGTTGGTTGCACTTGCACAATTGCTACATATGGCACAGTGGGGGCCTACAAACATGGTTGTTCAATAGTTACACCTTCTAAAGGTCTTACAACATCAATAGGAGTTTCTTCTATCACTTTAGGCTACCCACTTATCTTTATCTCTTGTGCAATTTCCATCACCTCATTGAAATCTTCTCGGGTCATACCTAATTCCTTAAGGATGGAATCAATTACTTTTTCCACTTTCTTCTTTCTTTCCTTGTTGTGTAGTTCAAAATGAACTATTCTCATCTTCTCATCATAGGTTCCCCATCTAAGGAATTCAATTTCCTTGTCGGATTGAAGTATGGTCTATGCATACCCTTATATAAGCTTTGTACTCATCTCATATCTCATGAGCTCTATGAACTTAACTCTTGGTTCCATAACTTCCATAAATGTGTTATCTATCTCTACCATGAAGCATAAATCATCCTTGTACTTCTCTACCATAGAGGGAGGTATTTTGTACCTTTATTTCATTTCAGTCTGGAAACTCTTCATCATTCTATCAATTTCATCATCTCTAACATTTTCCTACTTTGATTTGTAGCATTGAATCCACAACTTCATTGTGCACTCATTATTATCCCAATTTTTCACTCCTGGGAACTTCTTTGTTGTATAAAATAATAAATGAGTCAGTAAGGACTCAAATCTAAAGACTGTGCTCTTTGTGTTCTTCAACTTTCCAATGATGTCTAACAACTACAATATGATAATCTCACACAAATTTACTTTTCTTCCTTGAATTGCCATTACATAAGTTGCATGTAAAAATCTAGCTGGTACTGAGTTAACCCTTAAACCATGGTTAAACTTGTACCCTAATATATTAGTCAACAATTTCACTCCTTTTTCCTAAATTGAGTCTACCTTCATGTTCCTTCCATCTAATGTTGTATTTAGGTTTGTTTCAAACATCTTCCTTGCATTCTTCTCATTTACAGGATTGCAATCCTCTTTACTCAATTCTGTGACCCTGTGAATTAGGTGATTGTCGATTTCAACTTGTGTATCACCTAACCAGAACATATCATCATGTACCCTACTTAGAATGATACAAGTCCAATCATTGTTCTCAAACTCTACATAAAACATATAGTTTACCAAATTCAAATTTCTCAGGTATGCATACTCAAACTTCAAGGATAGGTCACTGTTACACAAAGTCCCTAAGTCCTTGTGTATATCTTCATCACCTATTCTCTCAATTTTACAATGTATATGGCTTTTAATTTCTTCAACATGAAGCACATTCTCCAGAATTTGTGAAAATACCCCTAAAGAGTCATCCATAAGTGAAAAAAATAGATGTTTCTTGAATACATACCATGGCCTTTCATTCACATTATAAACTATTTGACTGGCCATTGCAATTCAATTGTATGCACTAAAAAACTTAGTTTTAGCTTCGTTAAATACCTTAAAATTACGTTTTATGGCTTCTACAACTTTGTGCTTTGAATTCCTTTCTTTTCACTTTACTTCACTATCAAATCACTCTTCAATTTTCTAAAAATAGTTCACATTAACAAATGCTACACATAATCTTGTTCATGATCCTTAAATCATTTCAAATTAGATTACGCATTAAATGTGTATCTACCACAAATTCAAATAATGTTTATGTTCACTAGTAAACTTTTTTTTTGAATTTCCACTTACTGTAATCATATCTAGACTTGCACAGTAACCATAGCTTCCTCTATATGTCATCTACCTTCTGTTAACTATGCAACTTTCAACTCACTCTCTAACATTAATTCTGACCAACTAGTGCTCTTCCTTTCTTGAAACTTATTAATTAAGGTAGGATGAGTCACAAACAATATGTGACTTCAATGTCTCATTAGGGGCATCAAAATATTGTTCCTCCAAAACTATACAAGAGCTTTCTAGATCCCTAGCTATCATAAATGCCTCTTTGAATTCACCAACATGTTCCTTGGCTGCTTCCTTCTTACTAGTATCACTGCCATTTCCATTATTTCTGTCATTCCTATTGAAGTTTCTTCTATCCATTCTATTAGATTGTGGTGAATAATTAGGCAAGTACTTGTATAGAAGAGCTTAGGGTTAGGGATTGTTTTATAGTGGTGATGTGAAATTGGTTCTTACATCGGTATTGAGCTATAAGGGATTATGAATTGTAATCAGGTTATAATCACTAGATCATAATAATATCAGACTTGTTGTTTGGTGGACATAGACCAAGACTTGGGTGAACCACATTAAATCTTTGTGTCTTGTGTTCTTTTTTGTGTGATCTATTATTTTCTAATATTGTTTATATTTGCATGTAATTTTTATTTCTATTTGTGGTTTTAATCCTAACAATTGGTATCAGAGCAAGATTGTTTTTTAGTTATCCTCTGTAGGAAAGTTTCACAGTTGAGTGGGAGTGAGATACATGAGGGTAAGTTGAGGGTTAACAAGTTTAATGGGTAGAGCTTTCAGTTATGGAAGATGCAAATGGAAGACTATCTTTATCAAAAGGATTTATGGAAGCTATTGGAAAGAAAAACTAAGAATCGAGGATCTATGTCAAATGACAAATGGGATCTTTTAGATAGAAAGGTACTTGGAAACATTGGATTATACCTGGCACCATCAATGGCATTTAATATTACAAAAACAAAGATGATAGAAGAATTGATGCAAACCCTAGTGAAACTATATGAATAGCCCTCTGCTTCAAACAAGGTATTTTTCATGAAGCATTTATCTTATATGAAAATGGCAGAAGGTGGATCTATTGTAGATCATTTAAATGAGTTTAATACTAGTACTAGCTAGTTATCTTCTACGGGTATCAATTTTGATGAAGAAATTAGGCTTTCTTGATTTTGTGTTCTTTGCTTGAAAGCTAAAATGGCTTGGTAATGGTTGTGAGTAATTTTTTTCTTGGACCTAGAACCCTATAATATGATGATGTGATTAGTGTTTTTTTGAGTGTGGAAACTCGTAGGAAAACCTTACGTGGATCTACATTAGGAAGTTCTTTGAATGCACAAAGTAGAGGCAAAATGACTAAGAGAGGAAGTAACTCTAGAAATCATGGGAAATCAAAAGGAAATTTAAAGAGGAGGAGGTCTCAATTGAGAGGACTAAATGACTACTAGTACTTTGGGAAACTAGGCCATAAAAATAAAGATTGTTGGAATCGAAAGAAAAATGAAGGAAATAAACTAGATGGAGACAAGGACGTAAATGTGGTAAGTAACAAATTTGGAGAGGATGCTTTACTTCTATCTTTAGAAAGTGTTGATGATTCAGGGGTTTTAGATATTGGTGCTTCATTTCATGCTACACCTCATAGAGGTTATTTCATTGATTATGTCCAAGGGGATTTTGGACTTGTTTATTTGGGGGATAATGAACCTTGTCAGATTGTTGGAAAGGGACAAATTAAAATTAAGTTACATAATGGGAATCATTGGCTACTACATGAGGTAAGACATGTTCCAAGGCTAAGTAGGAATTTAAATTCAATAGGGAAACTCGATGATGAGGATTGTGTAGTTACTTTTAATGATAAAAATTGGAAAGTTTCAAAAGGTTCCCTTGTAGTAGCAAAAGGTGTGAAAGTGGGCACCTTATATCTTTTTATAGGTCATATTATTCCTTCTACTTGAATTGTTTCAGAGAAAAATGAATGTTTAGGAATAGTTGCTACAGTTGAATAGGGAGAACAAATAGCTACTATAAATTTTGATACAATGCTATGGCACAATAGCCTTGGGAATATGAGTGAGAAAGGTATCAAATTACTTCATTGAAAGAATGTTTTACTAGGTTTGAAATGTGTTAATATGGATTTCTATGAAAGTTGTGTCTATGGAAAACAAAAGAGAGTGAGTTTTGTGAAGACTAGGAAGGAAAACAAAAAGGAGAAATTAGAACTTGTGCATACCAATGTATGGGGACCAGCTTAGGTATCTTTCCTTGCTGGCTCTCACTATTATGTTACATTCATTGATGATGCAACTAGAAGAGTATGGGTTTATTTCCTTAGAGAAAAATCTGATGAATTTCAAACTTTTCATAAATGGAAATGCTTGGTTGAAATTGAGACTAGTAAGAAATTAAAATGTCTTAGATTTGATAATGGTGGTGAATATTGTAGTCATGAATTAGAAGATTATTGATCCACTAATGGTATTCGTATACAAAAAAATATTCCAAGGACTCCACAGGAAAGTGGTGTGGCTAAACACATGAACATGACTATAATGGAGCGTGCAAGGAGCATGAGGTTGCATGTTGGGTTGCCCTTACACATGTGGGTAGAGGCTATCAATATTATTTTATATTTGATTAATAGATCTCCCTTTGCTCCTTTTGGTTGTGGTATTTCAGAGGAAGCATGGATTGGTAAGAAGGTGAGTTATTCTATTCTCAAAATCTTTACTTGTGAAGCATTTGCTCACATAGATTTTGAAACTAGAACCAAGTTGGAAGCTAAGTCAAAGAAATGTGTATTTTTTGGATATGGCATTATGAATTTGGTTATAAGCTTTGGGATTTTGAAAATCATAAAATTTTAAGAAGCAGGGATGTCATATTCAATGAGAAAGTGTTGTACAAATATCTTTTGCAGCAACATGAGAAGAAAGAAGATGATTATGTAGTGCTGGACGATACTCCAAAAGATGATATTCTAGCCATTCCTCATGATGTGCAACAATCGCAACAACAAATACCACACACACTAGTGAATGTTAGGTGGTCAACAATCCAAATTAGACCTCCAAAAAGATTTTCTCCCTCTTTGTATTCAATTTTATTTATTGATGCTGGTGAACCTGAATGTTATGATGAAGCTGTGTAGGTGGATACTAAGACTCAGTGAGAGTCTGTAATGAAAGACAAAATGGGCTCTTTTTTGAAGCAGATGGAGGTAAGAAAAGATTTAAAGCTAGGGTAGTTGTAAAAGGATTTCCATAGAAAAAGGGCATTGATTTTGATGAGATATTTTCTCTTGTTGTTAAAATGACTTCTATCCTTATATTTTTTTAAGTATCATGGCTACTGAAGATTTTCATTTAGAGCAACTTGATGTTAAAACAACCTCCATTCATGGTGACTTGAATGGAGAGATATATATGGCTCATCCACGGGGATTTGAAGTCGAAGGTAAGGAGAACTTAGTGTGCAAATTGAAGAAAAGTTTACATTGCTTGAAGCAAGCACCTCGACAATGGTATCTGAAATTTGATAGTTTTATGCATGAGCATGGCTACAATAGGCATCATTCAAATCATTGTGTTTATTTTAAGAGGTTGGATAATGAAAACTACATTATTTTATGTTTATATGTTGATGATATGCTTGTAGCTAGGTCTAACATGGATCATATTATAGGGCTGAAATGCCAGTTAGCACATGCATTTGCTATGAAGGATTTGGGGGCAGAAAAAAATCTTTGGTATGAAGATTTGTAGAGATAGGAAGAAGAAAAAATTGACACTATCTTAGGTCAATTATGTTGAGAAGGTGTTGCAATGTTTCTCTATGGAGAATGCTAAAGCTACCAACACACCTTTACCTAGTCATTTGAAGTTGACTAAGGAGATGTGTCCCGAGACACAAGTAGAGGAGGATAAGATGTCTAAGGTACCCTATCCTTTTGTTGTAGGAAGCCTAATTTATGCTATGGTATGTACATGGGAAAATATTGCACATGCAGTGGGAGTCATTAGTAGGTATATGAGTCATCCAGGAAATGACATTGGAATGTGATCAAATGGATTCTCAGATATTTGAGAGGAACATCCAATAAGTGTTTACTCTTTGGGGGCTCTTCTACTTATTTATAGGGCTATGTTGACTCAGATTTGGTAGGGGATATTGATGCCATGCACAATACTACATGTTATCTTTTTACTATTGGTGTGGCAGTTGTGAGCTGGGTTTCTAGGTTATAGAAGGTTAATGCTTTATCCACTAAAGAGGCAGAGTATGTAGCTGCTACAGAGGCAACAAAGGAGATGATATGGCTTCATTTCTTCTTAAAAGAATTGTGACACTCTCAGAAGGATAATTATTTGTTTATAGATAATTAGAGTGCTATTCATCTTGCAAAGAATTTATCTCTTCATTCAAAGACCAAACACATATAGTTGTGGTACCATTTCATTCAATTAGTTTTAGAGGATGGATAGATAAAGCTAGACAAGATATATATAGATGACAATCCAACAGATATGTTTACAGAGGTAGTAACAAGGGAGAAGTTAAAATCCTCGTTAGCTTCAATTGTTCTTCTAGACTAAACATGAATAAAAGAATAGGAGAGCCTAGGGTGGTTTTATCTAGTGGAGCCTCATGGAGTAGCAACATAACTACAAGATCAGTCTCCAAGTGGGAGATGTTGTTTAGTGTCGATCTTGATCAGTCCCCAAGTGGGAGATTGTTAAATTGTGGTGAATGATCAAGAATGTGTTGTTATGCGTGCCTTCCTCTGATTTCTACCTCATCTGGTCTTGTCCCTCTTTGACAATCTTTCTCCTTACTTCTCTGATCTGACCTCTCCCTGATATCTCCTTGATTCTTTTATATCTCCCTCAATATATTCTCAGTAAACTCTTCCTCTTTGACCATAATTTCAAAGACTCATGATCTATACATGCATATATAATCAATTCATGTTCTCCTTTTGTCACCTTGTATGTGACTGTAAATCTTCTATTTTAGCTCCTTCTTCACCTCAATAAGGTCCTAAAGTAAGATCACTACATCAAGTTGTAAAATATGCCATTAAACTCAGTTGATGCATGACACTATTCTTACTTCTTAACTACCTTTGGATAAGGGTATCACCCCTAGCTTACCTCTAAGATATTCATGTGCATCATTAGATAAAGCCTTTGTGAATATATCAGCTATCTTTTCTTTTGTATTCACATATTCCATTCTCGCTTCTTTTTCTTGAACTAGTCTTCTCAAACAATGATACTTGATTCCAATGTGCTTTGTCTTTGTGTGTATCATAAGGTTATTTGATATGTTTATAGCACTTGTATTATCACATTAGAGTACCATAGGTTCAATAATTTCCTCCTTCATTCCTTTGATTAATTGTTTGATCCATACCACATTTGCTCAATTCACTGTAGCAACCACATACTCAGCTTCAGAAGTAGATTGTGAAATATAATTTTGCTTCTTGTTGGTCTAGGTGATCAATCTTTTTTCCTAAGAAAAATTCTTTGCCACTTGTACTCTTGATGTCATCAATGTTTCTAGCCCATTCAACATCTCTATAGGATCTCAATTCAAACTTGTCATTTTCTTGTAGTATACACCATAGTCTTCTATTCCTTTTAGGTATCTCATAATCCTTTTAAACACCATTAAATTATTCTCCTTAAGATTTGTAGAAAACCTTGCAACAACCCCAATAAAAAGTGCAATGTCAAGTTTTCTAGAACTACATATTGAAATTTTCCAATCATAGCCCTATACAATGTTTGATTTACTTTAGCAAAATCATCAGTTTTAGATAGTTTGTGTCCTATCGCCATAGAGTACTAATAGCTTTTAAATCTTCCATACCAATTTTTTTTAATATTTCCTTCACATACATGGATTAAGTGATCTAAATACCATATTTCATCTAATATACTTGTAGTCTAACAAAGAAATTTATTTCTCCAAACATAGACATCTCAAACTCTTTCTTCATTTCATTTGTAAATGTCTTACACAATGCATTTTTTCCTCCAAATATGATATCATCAACAAATATTTCAACTAGTAAAATTCATTTACATCCTTCTATCTTCAAATATAGATTGATGTTATCATCAATCCTCTCAAAATCAATCTCCTCAAGATAGTTGTGAAGCCTTTCGTACCATGCTATGGGAGCTTGCTTCAAACCATATAAAGCTTTGTGCAGTCTACACACAATATTCTTATTGCTTGGATCAGCAAATCATACATGTTTTTCTATGTAAACCTCCTATTCTAGAATACCATTCAAAAATTCTAACTTGAAATCCATTTGATAGACTTTGATGCCTTTGTAAGTAGATTAAGAAAGCAGTGTTCTTACTTCTTCCACTCTTCCAACTAGGGTAAATGTCTCTCCATAGTCAATTCCCTCTTCTTGTGCATAACCTTTGTAAATTAATCTTCCCTTATTCCTTGTAACTTCACCATTCTCATCTAGTTTGTTTCTGTATACCCACTTGGTTCAAATCACATTATTGTTCTCAGGTCTAGGTATAGGTGTCCATGTTTTTTTCTTCTCAATATGATCAATTTCTTCTTTCATGGATTAATTCCAATCTTCATTTTCTAATGCATCCTTCACTGACATTGGCTCATGAATTCTTAACAAACATGTATCATTTCTCAACCTATTCCTTTTCATTGGTCTGTCTTCTTTATCTCCAATTATTAGTCTAGTAGGGTGATGTCTTTTGACATACTTTGACAACCTTGGCTCAACTCTCCTTTCTACAATGAGTCTTTCATGAAGTTCAATTTTAGATTCAATGTGAACTTCTTTGTTAGGTAACTTGGCATTCCTTTCATGTAAAATGATCTTAGTATTAGAATGTACCTCAACTTCTAACTACAAATTGACTCTTGAATGCATCTTAGCTCCTAAATGAAACTCAACATCCATTCTATGTGACTCAACAGTCACTAGTCCTTGTTGATTAACAACTTAGTTTATAGAATTATAAACATTGGTAGACATGTTTTCATAGTAGTACATAAAGGTTTTTTAATTTTTAGATTCCTTCTTTTGTTCATCTTCATGCCCTTTTGTATATTTATCAAACTTTACATTTGTACTTTCCACAAGTTTGTTAGTGTTAATATTTAAACACTTATAAGCTTTACTTCTTTTGGAATTGTTGGAAATATAAGAGGAGTAACTAAGAGGAGAGGGGTGAATCAATTACTAAAAAAATAAATCTCATATCCCTTAGATGTCAGTACAAAATGTAAATAGATAACGAAATACTGTTGAAGCTCGGTAAAAGATTAACATATAAACCATTAGATGTTATTTGTGATTACCATTACTTTAACTTAGTTGCAAACATATAAAGAAAATAGCATGAACATATTTGACACTAAGATTTAACATGGAAACCTAATTTGGGAAAAAACCACCAATAGCAACTAGTTACTAATTTTCACTCTTCTGAAGTGAACCCTGTTAGGAGCCAACCCTATTAAAGGTTACAAAACACATTGTTAGGTGTGACCCTATTAAAGGATTTAATCACCCTGTTAGGAGTGGCTTTGTTAGAGGTCTTGAGAACAATTCAAAGGAATTGTCACCTTGTTAGAGGATTTGCAAATAGCTGTTAACCCAACTCTATTAAGAGATTTAGATTACTGCTACAATGGTTAGAGAGTAACAATGAGATTACATGATTTGACTGTAAACAATTCGCTGATTTCAGATCTCTGTTCTGGCTTGTACTTGATCCTTCCTAATCAAATATGACTTTGTTGCACCACAAGAATATTTTGCTTATCCTTCAAATTCACTTCCTCTGCTAATCAATAGATCTTCAATCACATCATCACATTTCACACATTCTCTTGCACACTTTCACTTACACAATTCTTCACATGCTTATACACTTTAAAATCACAACTTGACCTTATACTTACATCTTTCAATTTATCAAGTCAGTCGAAATACAACTTACAATAATCAATATTCATCACCTTAGTCAATTGGAATCAATAGATAGTTCAATTAATCTTAATACAACAAAATAAGAAAATCCTTTGTTAGCCAACCCTGCTTGGTAGAAACTAACTCAAAAGCAATTTCCTTCGTTAACCAACAGAAGCTTGGTTAACACTACAAACTTACGAAAATCCTTTGGCAACTGAGTGAGCTCAGTTTGCACTGGTTCCATCCAACTTTCTATCATTAACTGAGTGAGCTATGTTAACACTCTCTTTCTACAACTTTTCCTTTGATGCCCGAGTGAACTCAATAGATACTTCCTTCTAAACTAGGAAAACACAAGAATGCTCGGCAGACACTGAGAACTGTCTTATCTACTTGAGTGAGCTCAACATATACTGACAGATAAAGATTATGACATTTGTGTAACATCAAAGACAACACACAATTAATCAAATGTATCCAACAAGAATAGCCTAGGAATATACCTTCTTCACTTTAAGCATCAAGTTTTCCATTTTTGTTGTCCTTAAGAATGCAACACTTGCTTCCAATTACCTTAAAATATTTGACATTAGGTGAGTATCCATACCATAATTCAAAAGGAAAATTTTTTTACCTTTCTTTACTTGTACTAAAAGCTTCTCTTTAGTATTTCAAAAAAAAATTCTTCTCCATCATCAGTGTTCTAGCACAATCCATTAAAAATTTGTTCCTCCTTTTAGCAATCCCATTTTGTGGAGGGGTCCTCTATGTGTGAAATGTGGGCCTCAGATCCTCACAAAGACTTCAGAATGGTCATTACATACGAGATCATCCCAGAATAAACATTGGATTATTTATTCGAAAAGTCTAGCAGAGCAACCTATTGCCTTCTAACTAGAAGGATTATCCCTTTTCTCTCATAATGAGAAGTAGACAACCAAACCTTTAGAACAAAGGATTTATGTAGCTTAATGAAAGTGCGATTAATCTAGATGAGAGATTCAATTATTAATCTAGGAAATGAAGAAACATGCTATGCTAAATGAATGCATTTTTAAGCTAATATGAGATTGCAATGTAAGAGTTAAACTAAGGATGCAAGAATAAATTGAGTCAATATTTCTACATAAGTTTGACGCAATTTCCCAATTTTCAACCTCCTTAATGAGGAATGGAGAGCTTCTTTTATAAAATCCAATAGGTGATCAATGGTCAAGATTAATCAAAATGGACAGTCAAGATTGAAGAGGAGAGCTAGTGATAAAGGAAACTTCCTCATGAAAAGGGAGTTAACTAGTTGCGTTTGAGTGATAAAAGGAGTTAATTGGTTTCTTTTTGAGTGATAAAAGGAGCCAATTGACTACCTTTTGAGTGATAAAAGGAGTTGACTGACTACCTTTTGAGTGATAAAAGGAATTAACTGGTTCCTTTTTGAGTGATAAAATGAGTTAATTGATTACCTTTTGAGTGATAAAAAGAGTTAATCCCTTTTCGAGAATATTTAATTTAATAAAATAGAATATGTCTTTATAAATGGATAGCTTTAATTAATTGAATAATTAAATTCAATAATTAAAAAGAGGAGCTATCTTATGAAATTAAATCTATTTAATTCCTTTGTGCATTAGCTAAAGAGGTAATTTTAATTTAATTAAATTAGAACACTTATAATTAGATTAAATTAAATCAATAGGTGTATGTAGCTAATTTGAGTCGATACATAGGAATTAAATAAATAATGTGATTAATGTAGATTCGGGTCTTCTATATTTGACACCTAGATCAAGTAGCGATTGTTAGAATTAGAATTGCCTAGTAAAATAGGACTTAGGAATAATTAAATAAACCAAAGTTGGTTAATATCGCAATGTGCCAATTTTGGGGCATTACAGGTCCTAGGTGAAAAAGTTTGTCTCTTGATTCCTCTATCATTGTAGAATTTTTCAAATTCATTTGATGTAAACTCTCCATTTTTATTAAGTCTCAAACATTTCAAGATTTTACCATTTTCCTTTTCAATTATTGCTAGATACCACTTAAACATTTGAAATACCTCAAATTTTTCTTTTAGAAATATTACTTTCATCATTCTTTAAGTAATCATCAACATATATGATAATGTACTTGTCACCTTTGTAGATTTTCATATCAATTGGTCCACAGAAATCAATATGAACTAATTCTAGAATTTCTTTTGAAGTATGAGTCTTACTTTTAAAACTAGACTTTTTCATCTTGCCTAACTAACATTATTTGTAAATCACATTATTAGGTTTCTTCAGTTTTGGGAAACCTCTGACATTTTCCATCTTACTAATACAAATGAAATTGTCAAAATTTATATGACATAACCTCTTGTGCCATAGCCACACATCATCAAATTATACAAAAAGACAAGTAGCATCATTCATATCAAGATAAAATAGATTACGTCTAGTCTGATCTCCACTTCCAATTAGTTTTCCATTAGTTTCATAGATCTTAGCCTTTCTATTATAAAATTCAACTTTACAACCTAAACTATTCAATTGTGACACACTCAATAGGTTATAGTTAAGTCATTCCACATAGTAAGCATTGTCACACATGATCTTTTTAGCCAATCTTATTGATCCTTTTTCTTTTATTAGACAAGGTACATCATTACCAAATCTAACACTATTTCCATTGTAATACTCAAGGGTAATGAACTTACTTTGTATCTAGTCATGTGATGTGAGCATCCACTATAAATGATCCATCTATCACTTTTTTTTCACATAAGATATCAATGCAATTTTCTCATCTTCATTTAAATCATCCTTCATAGCAACATAGACAAGTTCATCATTGTGATCTTTAGATTCCTCATTGGATTATTCTTTAGCAATGTAACAAGCCTTCTTTCCCTTGTCCTTATAGTCTTTGTTACAGTCATCTTTTCTACCTTTGAATTTGTCTTCATTCTTTTTGTTTGACTTATCAAGACATCTTGCTGCAATACGACCAACCTTATTACAATTAAAGCATATGATAGGTAACTTGTACCTTTTTATTTTCCTTTTCCTCTATGAAATTTCCTAGCCAGTAGTGTTCTTAGTTCTTCTAGCTCTTCATCATCTATATCATCATCACTAGAAAAAGGTTTGATCTTATTCTTTTTATTTTTCTTATCTTTAGGTTATTTTAGTATCACCTTAGCTTTGAAAGAAGATCCAACATTCTCAAATTTGAAATTATTAATATTTGAAAGTTTAAAAGTAGTGAGTCTACCAACCAGTCCTTCAAGAGTTAGATTACTACTAGGAGTACACCTCAATTTTTGTATCTACCATAGAATCTAATAGCATATATAGGTAGCATAATTCTCAATACTTTGTTGATCATAGTCTCATCTTCAATTTGTCCATCATATCCTTGAATTGCATTAATAATAGCTTTGATCCTTGCATAATATTGGACTATAGTCTCACCTTCTTGCATTCTAATTTCATCAAATTTTCCTCGTAGACTTTTGGCTTTGGCTCTCACCACATTCTTGTCTCCTCCGTAGATCTTCTTTAGGGCATCCCACATCTTATTAGCAGATTCACCTCCTCTGATGCCATCAAACTTTGAATAGCTTAGGGTAGATACAATCTCCAACATTGGTTGATTATGTTCCTTCTCCTATTTCAATTGTTCAATAGTTGGGGCTCCAATTGGATCAACATGCTCAATGGTGATAGTTGACTATGCATAATCTCCGAGATCTTCTAGATGTACCTTCATCAAGCTTTACCATGTAGGAAAGTTTTCCTTGTTTAACTTGGGCACCTCCTTTCTATACATCTTGATCTTTAGCTTTAAGTACCTTCAAACATCCTCTTCACAAGAACTTTAGCTCTAATACCAATTGTTGGAATACTTTAGAATAACTAGGGGGGGTGGTGAATTAGTTATTCAAGGTCCAAATGTACAAATAAAACATTGTAGTACCACAAATTATAATTATGCATGCATTGATCATTCAATATTTTAAACATATGCACATTGTTGTCTTTGGTGAAAATAAATTTGCAGAAATGTAAACATCCAATACCAAAAAATTAATCATACATTTCGACATAAAGATTTTACCTAGAAATCCAATTTTGGAAAAAACACCAGTAACATGCTAGAAATTTTCACTCTTCTAACGTGAGCCTTGTGAGGAGCTAACCATGTTAAAAGTTATAATGCACACTTTTGAATGTTACTTTGTTATAGGGTTTCAATCACCTTGTTAGGAGTGATCCTTATTAGAGTAATTTAGAACATTCCATTGGAATGTCACCTTGTTTAAGGTTTTATCAATGATTGTCTACCTTAGTCAAAAGGATTTCTCTAGAATGATACAATTGTTAGAGAGTAATAGGAGGAATTGATCTAATAATAAAAAAAATCACTTAGAAATTACATATCTCACATTCAGTCCTCCATTCTTCTTGGCATTCATCCTCTTCATCTCTGATAGCTTGTTTACCCTTCAAAAATAATCACCTTAAGCATTCTTTCTTTGCATGCCAATTGCATGCTCTTCTATTTGACCACCATATGAAGCAACACCCTAAGCTTCTTGTCTTTCTTAGGTTCTCGCACATGACACTAGTTGCTTCTATCATGTTATCTCCTTATATAGAGAAGTTAGGTTCTTTATTACTTAACCACAATTTTCTAGTCTAGGGTTAGGTTAGATTAATTGAATCTACTTATCTTTCCATTTTATTCCCTTCTACAAACTTTCCCTACAATCCTCTTTGAATTCCTCAAAACATTTTATCTTTCAAGAATGTTGTTCCACTAACTCATCATAGTTATCTTCTACACTTCTATGAGTCATTATATCCAAGATTACTCAAGAATGAGGTCTCAAATGGTGGCTCACATCTCTCTATTAATGGAGTGCAAGGATTTGTAATGAAGTCCCTCAGTTTGACCTAGTTTGTGCCCATGCAACTACACCATAAAATGAGAGATTCAAAGATCAAAATATGCATGCAAATGAAGATGCAAGCTAATCTAAATGATAACAATGCAAAGCAATGCAAGAAAGGAAATCTAATCTATGAAAGGAAATAAAAATGCAAGATTAATCTAGGAAAAAAAATATGGATCTAAGCTAATATGAAAATGCAAGAACGAATCACGATGATGGAAGCCATGGATACATGAGAGAAGAAGACAAGAAGATAGAAGTTCTTGAAAAAAAATTTAAAGCTCAAACTCTTCCAAAAATCACTCTCCAAACCTGCATCATAACAATAACATAATTGTGGATGTCAAAAATGAGGAGAGGGCTCTCCCTTATAAAGAAGAATGGATGATTAAGATTAAGAGGCAATAAGATTTAATCAAGGTTGGAGAAAGAATGATCCCTATGAGACAAAATTCCACTAATGAGAAAAGAGGAGGAAAATTAAATGGAATCCCACTTAAAAATATATGCATTTAAGTGTAGAGGAAAAAAGAATTTATTTAATTTTTATTTATTTTATTTCCTTTTTCAAGTGGGCTTTTATTTAATTAAAAGGGAGCAAGCTCTTTTAATTAAATAGGAAATATTTAATTAAATTAAAAAGAGGGGTCTTTCTCTTAATTAATTAAATTTGGATTAATTATTTAATTATAAGAGAACTTTTCTTTTAATTAAATAAGACTTAGAATAAAATGATCAAACCTTAGGAAATGTTGAAATAATTGAATTAATTACAATTTGATCAAAGAAATTGATTTGAATTGACTTAATAAAATATTGCAAACCATTGATTCCGGAAATTTGATAAATTCAATAATGGGGGTGCATAGTCTAGGTGACACACTTCCAATAAAATGTAGTTGTAAAATATGTCTCACCAGCATTTAGCAGGTAGCATATCAATGACAAAATAATGATTGTTCCATGATAGGTTTCACCAATCTTCTTCCCTTCAACAATCTCCCTCTTTGACATTGATGGAAAACCAATACCAACGACAATACAAAAAAGAAAATTAATACCTTGTATTGAGATCTCTCCCTCTATCAATATGTGTGCCATCCTCTAATTTGTCCCTCATCTGGTCTTTTCCCTCTTTGGCAATCTTTCTCCTTACTTCTCTGATCTGATCTCTCTCTAATCTCTCATTGATTCTCTTATATCTCCCTCAACATATTCTTAGTAAACTCTCCCTCTTTGAAAACAATGCAAAACACTTGTCATCTATACATGTAGATATAATCAATTTAGGTTCTCGTTTTGTCACCTTGCATGTGACTATAAATCTTTTTTTTTAGCTCCTTTACTTTAGGCAGGTCCTAAAGGAAGATCCATACATCAAGTTGTAAAATATGTCATTCAACTCACTCCTACTTCTTAAGTAGCTTTGGATAAGAGTATCACCCCTATTTTACCTCTAAGATATTCATGTGCATCCTTAGGTAAAGCCTTTGTGAATATATCAGCTATCTATTCCTATGTATTCACATATTCCATTATCACTTCTTTGTCTTGAACTAATTCTCTCGAGTAATGATACTTGATTGAAATGTTCTTTGTCTTTGTATGCATCATAGGGTTCTTTGATATGTTTATAGCACTTGTATTGTCATAGTAAAGTACCACGTGTTTAGTACTTCATTTCTTTGAGTAATTGTTTGATCCATACCACATTTGTGCAATTCACTACAATAACCACATATTCAACTTGAATAGTAGATTGTGAAATAAAATTTTGTTTCTTGCTAGTCTAAGTGACCAATCTTTTTCCTTAGAAAAATGCTCCACCACTTGTACTCTTTCTGTCATCGATGTTTCTAGCCCAATCAACATCTGTATAGGCTCTCAATTTAAACTTGTTATTTTTCTTGTAGTATAGACCATAGTCATTTGTTCCTTTCAAGTATCTTGTAATCCTTTTAACAACCATTAAATGATTATCCTTAGGATTTGTAGAAAACCTTGCAACAATCCCAATAGCTAGTGCAATGTCAATTCTTCTATGAACTACATATTGCAATTGGCCAATCATAGATCTGTATAATGTTTGATTTACTTTAGCCAAATCATCAAGTTTGGATAGCTTATGTCTTGTCACCGTAGGAGTAGTAAAATGTTTTGTGTCTTCCATACCAAAAGTTTTCAAGATTTCCTTCAAATACTTGGATTGAGTGATGTAAATACCATATTTTATCTTATATACTTGCAGTCCAACAAATTACTTTAATTCTTCAAAAATAGACATCTCAGACTCTTTCTTCATTTCATTTGTGAATGTCTTATACATTTTTTCATCAAAACACGATATCATCAAAAAATATTTCAGCTTAGTAAGATTCATTATCCTCCATTTTTCTTCAAATATAGATTTTTGTTATCACCAATCTTGACAATATTATTGTGAAGCCTTTCATACCATGCTCCAGGAGCTTGTTTCAACCCATTCAAATATTTTTATAGTCTAAACACCATGTTCTTATTGTTTGGATCAAGAAATCCTTCAGGTTGTTCTATGTAGACCTCCTCTTCTAGTATAATATTGAAAAATACTGACTTTACATCCATTTGATAAACTTTGAAACCTTTGTAAGTAGAGTAACAAAATAGAGTTCTTACTCCTTCTAATCTTATTACTAGGGAAAATGTCTCTCCATAGTCAATTCCCTCTTCTTGTGCATATCCTTTGCAAACTAATCTTTCCTTATTCCTTGTGACTTCAACATTCTCATCTAGTTTGTTTATGTACACCCACTTGGTTCCAATCACATTATTTTTCTAAGGTCTAGGTACAAGTGTCCATGCTTTTTCCTTCTCAATTTGATCAATTTCTTCTTTCATGACTAGATTCCAATATTCATTTTCTAATGCATCCTTCACTAACTTAGGCTCATGCATGATTAACAAACATCTGTCATTTCTCAACCTATTCCTTGTCATTGGTTTATCTTCTTTATCTCCAATTATTTTTCCAACAGGGTGATGTCTTCTTACATACTTTGACAACCTTGGCTCAACTCTCCTTTCTACAATTGGTCTTCCATGAAGTTTAATTTTAGATTCACTGCGTACTTCTTTATAAGGTAATGTGACATTCCTTTCATGTAAACTAATTTCAGTATCAGAATGTACCTCAACTTCTGACCATGACTTAGCTCCTGAATGCATATGGACTCCTGAATGAAACTTGAAATCCATTGTATGTGACTCAAAAGTTACTAATTCTCATTGATTAGCAATTTGGTTTATAGAATTATCAACATTAGTAGGCACATCCTCATAGTTGTACATAAAGGTTATGTAATTTTCAGGTTCCTTCTTTGGTTCATCTTCATGTACTTTTGTATATTCACCAAACTTTACATTTGCACTTACCACAACTTTTTTAGTGTTAGTATTTAAACACTTATAAGCTTTACTTCTTGTAGAATAGCCTAGGAATATACCTTCCTAACTTTTAGCATCAATTTTTCTATTTTTTTTGTCCTTAAGATTGTAATACTTACTTCCAAATACCTTAAAATATTTGACATTGGGTGAGTATCCATACCATAATGTTGCATCAAGTCACTAAGGGGCTAGAGCCTAGAGAAATTGCCAGGGTAACCTTAGAGTTGACTCATGTGATTACACTTGCCTACGTGCATATTAGGTTTTCTACGTGCCTTTTTTTCCTCTAGGATTAGATGTTACTTTTGGACTTGGTACCTTCAAGATAGATTCTATCAAGATTCCTTGACATAGATTCTTTTTAATTATTTACATTGTTATACATTTGGGACTTGAGATTATCTCCTCAGCATGGTGGGAGTGGGCCATTTAGGTTCCACGAGGTCAAGTGGTAGTGTTTCTTATACCATTAAGATCTGACAGCTAGATGTCATTGTTGGATGTGGAAAAATGGTTAGATAGATATCTTGAGTGTTGTTATTTATGATAACGTATATTTATAATTTCATTTATATATTTAGAGCTAAAATATTGTCTAAGTGTTAGACAGTTTGTTGTAGCACAAAGATACATGAGATGTGTACGAACAACTCATTAAGAGTTATCTTATGCATAATTGATGATAGCTCAATGACATTTTCTGATGACGTGTATTTCATAGACTCCTAACAGGGTCAATATCCTTAACATGATTTAATTTTTTTAGTGGATCATCTAGTGTGTATCATCCCCACTGGGGTTTTCACTTGGTCAAGGTTTCCCTAGTTAACAAATCATGGTATTATGAGTTCTCTATGTGTATGGTTATATTTACTATTCAACATTGTTGGTTTACTTTCATATGCATGTTATACAGTAATTAACAATATTTAGTTGTGGAAAAAATTTTGTAGAATACTAATTCACCCTCCCCCACTCAGTATTATCTATTTCTAACAATTGGTATCTAAGCATAGTTACTCTAAAGAAGTTTAACACCTTCAATAAGATCCCTATGAATATGCAAGAGTTAAAGAAAAATCTTGAAGAAGCTCTTGAATAGATTGACCTTCTTATAGAAGAAAGAGATAACATAAAAAATAGGTATGAAGATGAAAAAGTTTATATTGGAAAATTGAAAGAAAAGATTGATGATCTAAAATCTGGCAAGGAATCAATTGACTAGACTAGTGACAATGATGAAGTAGGAAATTGCATGAAATAAAATGAGATCTTGAAACATGAATTGAATTTTTTTAAAATTAAGTTGAGTCTTAAGAAAGATGGTAGTAAGAGTAAACTTGAACTAAAAACTGAGAATGTAGACCTTAGATCCTAGTTGAGTCAAGTAACATCTGAATTAGATACTATCAAGATTGAGAATATAAAATTAGAAAAGTACAATATCATTCTAAAAGGAGAATTGACACAAGCTAAGCAATAGCTAGAGAAATTTTATTCCAATAGTGAGAAGATTGATGAATAGATATTTCACCAGAGACCTTCTTATGATAAGATATGACTTGGATATCTTATTGGAGAAAAATCTACCAAGAAAGTTAAAATCAAAAGAGAACTAAAACTATTTATTGAGTCCCCTAAAGAATCTAATATGAATTAGGTAGAATCAAGCACAACTATTAAAGTATCAAAAGAGATTAAATTAGTTGATTTTTCAGCGAAACATAATGAAACTAGGTAAATAGAGCAAGTTGATAAAACTAAGCAAGATGAACCACCCAAGGAAGTAAGACATGAATCCAGAGGTAGATGTTTCATATGCAATGAAGATGGTCATATGAAATGAGATTGCATAGGTAAGTATTTTAAACCTATTACTAATTTCTATTGTTATAATTATCATGGATATGGACACAAAGTAGTAGTTTGTAAGAAACTTAAGTTTTATGGTAATAATGCAAATAGTAGAATGTTTAGGAACACTAACCCTGTAGGTATTGAAAGAGGGAGATCACAAAGGATATCCAATGATGGAGAGAGACCTAATGGAGAAAAGAACCAGTTTGTGTAATACAAGTTTAATCAACCTGGACACATTGAATGAAATTGCAAAGCACCTAAAAGTTGGAATGTAAACAATCATAGAAGAAATACACCTATATGTGTTAGGATTAAACCACAGATAGAAATAACAATTATATGAAAATATAAAAAATATCAAAAAATAATAGATCACATAGAAAAGAACACAAGACACCAAGATTTAACATGGTTCACCCAATTCCTGGGCTACATCCACCAAATAGCAAGTTTGATATTACTATGATATTACAACCTGATTACAATTCGTAATCCCTTAACCTCAATATTGCCACAAGAACCAATTTTGCATCACCACTATAAAATAATCCCTAACCCTAAGCTCTTTTATACAAGTATTTTTATTGCTTTAGGGTTATAATTAATAATTACAAGTCAGCCCAAAATCCCAATAAAATAGGGCCCAAAAATATTTTTTCTGGGGCAATGCCTAGAGCCCCAAAGAATTTATAAAGTATGTACATATAGAGGGAGAGATTTCAATAAAAGGTATTAAATTTCATTTTTGGATTGTTGTTGGTATTGGTTTTCAATTAATTCCAAAGAGGGAGATTCTTGAATTGAAGAAGATTGCTGAAACCTATCATGGAACAATAATTATTTTTTCATTGACGTCAAATTTGCTACTTGTTAGTGAGATGATTGCTTACTTTGGTCTAAATGCTATCATTTTTTTGATTGATGAAGAGGATTTGAAAATAAAGGATAACAAGAGAACCTAAAGAAAGGTTAAGTTATTTGGTGTATAAAAGGAGGAAGAAGACCAAGAAAGACATTGATGATATAGTGTATTGTTTATCTACTTAAGGCTATAATGAAAGGATATTTGAGAAAAGACTTGAAGAAGGCTAAGTAAAGAAATGTGTCTGACATGCCTGACCAAGAAAATAGTGGAAGCTAAGAAAAGTTAGTATAGGCCAAGCATAAAATTAGTTGAAGTCAAGCAATAAGTTTTGTATGTGCCAGGCACCATTAAAGACTCAGTGAATGCTGATCAACCTAGTGTTGGCCAAACATCATAAGACAATTTTCACAACCAAGCAGAGTGTTATTGTTGAGTGATAGTAAAATATGTTAGATCAAAGATTTGATGAATCTGAGTCAAAAAAGTTAATTTCTTGAATTGTGTGAATTGTGTGAAGCATGTGGAAGATAACTATGATGACCTTGTGGCACAAAATTCAAGATAAACCATTTTGAGAAATTTAAAGAGGATTGTAGAGGATGTTTCTAGAAAGTAATAAAATAGAAAGATGGGTAGATTCAATGTATCAAACCTAACCCTAGAATGGATGATAATGGTTAAGCGGAAAAAAGTAGGAAATAATAATGGAGAAGTAAAGTCTAAGACAGACGGTGAATTAACACTTCAAAACTTTAACCATAAAACATTCACCACACATCTAGCTCATAATTTAGCATGTAAACTAAAATAGATAACTACACATGTTCATCCATAGAATGAAACAAATAAAACATGAAACAATAAATTTGTTACCTAGAAACACTCCAATGAGAAGGTAATACTTTGGTGGGGATGACACTCACAAATCTTCACTATTATAGTTGTAAAGTGTAGCCAATTATGGTTACAATGAGTTTGGACTTAAACTATGATCTATCTTGTGAGGGGTCTTCCTTGTTAAAGGCTTACAAAGACTGTTAGGTCTCACCTTGTTTAAAGATTTCAACACCCTGTTAAAAGTGTGCCTTGTTAGATGACTTAAACTTACAATAAAGCAAGTACTAGGTTAATAGATTTAGTCAAGTCTATTAAGACCACTTTTTTAGTAGATTTTCTTTGCATCACCTATTAAAATGATTCAACAACATAATCCTCCAATTAGCATTCTATTGCTAGATGTTAGATCTTTTCTTTATTGATAAATCCTAGATCCGTCTGATCAAATATGTCTCATTTTTTCTATCTTTGTTTTCCTCTATTCTCTCTAACTGATTCTATAATTTAGATCACTGTCACAACCTACATAGCCACCATGAATGATCTCTCTACACTTAGCATTCATCTCCTTTTGAGCATGCAAACTCTTTAGGGTTTTTTTTATTAAATAAACATAGGTGGAATGTGTTAGGTAAGAATCAACGACTGTGGTTGATCCATATTGCCACTTAATTTATCCCTTAATTTGATTAGTTGCATGTACTACATAGGGATTCTTAATATACCTCCATACTTATCTTCTAGAGTTGTAAAATAATCATTATGTTGGTCAAAAAATGGTTTACATAGAAGTTTGTGCCATTACAAACAATTAAGTCCAAAACTATTCACTTAGCATCTAAAGTCTCTGATGCTCGGCCATAACTACATGCTCAATGCATTAACTCGACTTATGAGTGACTCGACATACACTATTTACTCAACTTCTAAATCACTCAGTTTGTATAGACTACTCTACACTTGAGTGACTCAGCACATACTATTTGCTTGGGACATATTGGTGCTCAGCACTGACTAGGTATATTGCTTGCCATGTATTGTCTGGCAACTATTTTCTTGACTCACACTCTAATATTGATAGAAAATGACTAAGTGTTTTATCACAGCCTTATCAAAACCAATTTGAGATAAACAATGTCCCCCTTTGATATGAGTGTCAAAAACACTTTTCTATGCATATACAATCCATATTATGAGCATAACTTAGACAATATGTATACATTACTTAGATCTCATACAAAATTTCAAAATTTGCAAAATTGCAAAACTTATGAGTAACTGTCATACCTTATTTCTTCATTACTCCCCCTAAGTAATTTTTTCCTTTTTGTATCTAAATCTGATACTCCTACTGAGTTTATTTTTTGTCCCCTTTTTCTGCATTATATTATTACTCCCCCTTACTCAAACCTATATTACTCATTTCTCCATTTTTTGACACTTATATCATGGGTGGTACACTGATAGTGTATTTATCAAAAAATGATTTATGGACCTCCATGATAATCTCCAACGCCACACCCCAATTGTTACATGATACCTCTAGAGATAGATATTAATTATATAGTTGGGTAAAAAGGTCAACTAAGCCATCATGAGTTGAAAGTTGGTTATCTTTCTTCATTAATGTCTCAGCATAGGCTAGTTCCTTATGAAACACTTCCATGTGTGGCTCAATATGGATTGGATACTTATCAAGCTAGCTCTAATAGTAGCGTCATATGATTGCAGCTCAACAAGCCTACCTTTTGTGGATACTAACCTTTAAAAATGAGACTAACGTTGACCAGGAGATAGTTATAAGGTATTACTTATAAGTCATAGATCTCCCTGTTGTTGGTCAATAGCCCTCTGAACTTCTTGTGTGAATAGATTTACATCACATAGCTTGGTTTAGAGAGAGAAAATATTCTCTAACACCTTCTTCACACTCTCCACATTGGTTACTAGATCAACTTGACTAAGTCCAATAACAGTAGATATTTGTTGGCCATTTTTGCCCCCCATTCATCCCATCATTGATAATTGACCTGAGATATCTTCAATGGGTTGGATTCTTTGATGTGGGTTCACACACTTTTTGGGTGGGTTAACATCTCGTGTTAACTTGGTCCCTTCATAAGCTAAGCTGGCTCGATTCCCTTATGGGTCGAGCTAGTTCAGTTTGTTAATTGGCCAAATTGTAGGTTAAATTGCATGTTATTTAATGTTGAATGACATTCTGTGGCGTTGTTTACATGACATCTATGCATCTCCATGCCTCATGAATGATTGTAATGATCAAATCTCATGGGATTTGATTTCTTACAACTAGGTGCCTTTTTTGGTCCCTTCTTATCACTTCTACCGTAGATTGTGTTTCATGATTAGATTTAGTCCTAATATATTTTTATTGCTGCTCTCTACAACTTAAGTCTACCTTTGGTTGGGTTTTAACTTCAAGTTAGATTTGAGTTGTTCTTGAATTCTTTAAAACACAATTGTACATACTTTTTCCAGGCTCTTCTTCATTTGTATTCTACAGTAGCATAATGCTCTACAACTTTTTCCTTACATTAATAAAATCTTTTTTACTTACCTTTTCTTACCATTCTATTTAATAGTGCATGTATTTTCCTTACAATGAATGTTTCTTTTCCATTTTCTTGATTCATATGTTATGCTAGGTCTATTAGTAGTTGTTGTATAGTGAAGTTGCTTTCCTTTCAACACTTCAACCAGTTCCAAACCTACATGTGGTTTCTTGGAGATAGAATAGAGCCAAGACTAATTTATTCTAGTGCTTTTGCAAGTAGGGTTGTAACCATATTTCTATCTTGGTGCATCACCCCTTTTCCCTTCATCATTTTTTAATTTTGTTCCCTTCTCCCTTTTCCTCTCAAGTAGTAGTTTAGGTGCACCCAATAGTAAGGAAGATGACCTTTCCTAAAGATTCGACCTCAGAGTGCAAGTACCACACTTGGAGGACATTTCAATGTTACACAAGGTCACTTGTGATGTACTTCCTTAGGAAAGGGTGCAGACTCTTTTGTCAAGGGTTTTTGGCAGGCCTAGTAGGACAAACATTTTCAGCTGCACAAGTCTACTGGAAGCCAATCCAATCTTATGAATTGATAATTTGGGTGTTATTCTTAGTGAAATCATCCTTTAGAGGCATTTTATCTAACACCATGATGACTTTATGCATCTTCTAGTTTCAACAAATCAAGTGTTGGTCTATATAAAGATCTTTTTATCTTTTTTTCTCTTTCTCATACTTTCTCTAAGGTTCCTAGTTTAAAGGCTTCTTCATTTATCCCCTCCATGAGTTGATATTTTCAATACTCCATATTATGAGACTAAACAAGAATGTTTTTCCTACCTCCACTTCCTAGAGTTTGAGGCAAAGGAGGCCCAACTTAAGGAGGACCTTGACAGATTGTTTGTTGCAGACTCAAGAGGTGATAAGGCTCAAGTTTGCTCAATTAAAAGCAACTGAAGTGCAGGAACCCCCAAGTTAGAAATTATAATACTTCATGTAGAGTAGTCTTTCCCCATTTTGCAGCAAGTGGAGACACACACATCACCAACCAAACCATCAGAGTCATTATGTACTGGTCAAGAAGATACAATTGTTTCAAAGCACAACAATGAGGTCAAGGTTGACTACCATGACCCAATGCCATCAAGAGGATGCCCCATTAGGCATCTAGCTCTACAACAATGCAAGTTGCCCCTAGTCATGCTCATTCTAGAGCATGAGGGTAAGGACCACAAGGAGGAGCAAGTTTGTCTTTCTCAGAATCAAGTCATCTTAGTGTTGGACAACTTCATTGTTTTCAACATTGGGAAGGAGGTATTCCATGTAGTAGCATGTTTGTCACACTTTCTATCATTTTTAGCTACCCATGTGCATGGGAAAAGAAATTAACTAGTAAGGAAGGGTATCTATTTCAACAAGTCAGTCAATGGCTTGGTTTGATTTTTTGTGTTGTAAATACTTGTACATAGTAGAGTAGGTTTTTTCTACTTTCCAAGAAGTGCATGAGCACATTTTCTCCTTTTTGGAATTTTTTTGAGCTTTCTAGAGCTCCCTAGAGTTTTTTTTTTTCTGGTTGTAGAATTTTATGAAGTTACGGGTGAGACATCGCATCAATAACTGGTATTGACTCTAGGCCCAATGGATTGCTTAAAGCCACTGGTCTATGATTAGCAGGCAAGCATCCCCTCTGAGTCACCAAGAATATTGGCCAATTTTGCCCCCCATTTAACCCATAATTGATAATTTATCTAAGAGATCTTCAATGGGTTGGATTCTTTGATGTTGGTTAACACACTTTTTGGTTGGGTTAACATCTCATGTTAACTTGGCCCTTTCATAAGATGAGTTGACTCGGTTCCCTCATGTGCCAAGGTAGTTCAATTTGTTCATTGGTTGAGTTGGCTCATTTTTCCTTCATGTGCCAAGTTGTGAGTTAACACACATTTTCTATCAGGGTTAACATCTTGCATTAACCATTTTTTCCATTTCAAAAAATGACTTTGGTACTCTTTCTGAAATCACAGAACCGTTGCTACCTATTCAACTAAACATTCAAGAAATGGGGTGAGTAACTAATTTATTCCATGTAGAAAATCCTTCTTGTGTTGGGTTGCTTCTAATTGGATTGTGGTCATATTTTTACATCATTTTTCGGGCCCCTTGTGAAGGTATGATAGTTGTTAGATTTTAATTCATCTTTGGATATTTATGGATGCATGTTAGTCATTTGTGGTTATGTGGGGATCTTGGATCTATAGTTGGGTTTTATTAATCTATTGAAGGGATTTCTGTAGCATTTGGGATGTCCATATTCAAATGAAGATCTACATTGATGGTTCACATCTTGTAGGGGAAAATCAAATTTAATCCACGTGGATCAACTCTATCTTTTCATGGTGGGTTAACTTGCATGTTATCCCATCCTATGTATTTTTGACAGATATGTGGATTTATTTGTTGTAGCCATGACATATTAAAAGGATTGTTCTTTAATGTTGAATGACATTCTTTGGCCTTGTTTGCATGACATCTATGGATCTCCATGCCTCATGAATGATTGTAATGATCAAATCTCATGGGATTTGATTTCTTATAGCTGGGTGCATTTGTGTTGCCCTTCCTGTCACTTCTACAATAGATTGTGTTTCATGATTAGGTTTAGTTATAATATATCTTTTATTGTTGCTCTCTACAACTTAACTCAACCTTTGGTTGGGTTTGAACTTCAAGTTAGATTTGAGTTATGACTGAACTCTTTAAAAGGTAGTTGTAAATACTTTTTCTAGGTTCTCCTTCATTTGTATTTTGTACCAAAAAATATTCTCTTCAACTTTTTCCTTCCATTAATGAAATATTTGTTCCTTACCTTTTCTTGTCATTTTATTCACTAGTGCATGTATTTTCCTTACAATGAATGTTTCTTTTCCATTTTCTTGATTCATATGTTGTGTTAAGCCTATTAGCATTTGTTGTGTAGTGTACTTCCTTTCCTTTCAACACTTCAACCAGTTCCAAACCTACATGTGGTTAATTGGAGATAGAATAGAGCCAAGACTAGTGTATTCTGGTGTATTCATTGATGTGTAGTGTAGTTATAGGTAGGTTTGTAACCATATTTCTATCTTGGTGCATCACTCCTTTTCCCTTCAACATTTTTCACTTTCATTTCCTTCACCCTTTTCCTCAGAAGTAGTAGTTTAGGTGCACCTAATAGTAAGGAAGTTGGCCTTCTCTAGAGATTTGACCTTAGAGTGCAAGTCCCAAACTTGGAGGTCATTTCCATGTTACTCAAGGTCACCTAAGATGTAGTTCCTTAGGCAAGGTTGTAGACTCTTATGATAACAATATCTTTTCAAGTACCTTTGAATGAAATTTCCTTTCAAACCATTTTAAGATTTTAACATTAGAATCTAGGTCTTCATCCCTGATCTTGTCAACCATATCAATAAGTTGTTGAATGATAGGTTTGGCTTCATGTGGCTTAGGAAGGCTAAAAGCATCAAGAAATATATCTTTGATGTCATGCAAAACATTCTTTTTATTTTACCTCCTTCTCAACAACTCTTGCATCTTCTTTTGTTGCAGAGCTTCCTGTAGAATGTTCATTTGCTCTATAGTGAATGTGTTTGAATCAAACACCTTATCTTTACTAAGATCAACATATGATGTACCATTTGTTAGAATATATAGTCCACTAATATAACTGAGAGGGGGGGAGGGGGTGAATTAGTTATCCAACTAATATCATAATTATCAACCTTAAACAATCTTAACTATATGAGTAATATAAACTGAAACCACAACAAGATACTCATACACAATAAAACCATATATGTTAGCTAGGGAACCCTTGATTAGAGTGAAAACCCCAGTGAGGATGGTACCTACAAGATGATGTACTAATATAAATATTCTTTGTAAGAGGATAGACCATGTTAGGAGGTTGTTACAACATTCGATACATATGAGTCCATGTTAGGAGACTTTGAATCCCTGATAGGAGATTCCAACCCTATTAGGAGTTGTGGAAGATAGTTGGACCCACTACCCAAACAACTTCAAGGCCAAGGGCAATGAACCCACTATCCAAATGATAAATGTATTATTCCTTGCAAAATAATAGAATGGTACTATATTGTTCCTTCCTCTTTCTAGTTCTTATCAACTAGACCTCTACTCCTTTTGATCTTGTAACTAGATCATGAATCTCACGTGCAATAATCTCTTGGATTTCTTACACACATTCAATAAGAACTCTTCTCCTTTTTCCATTTCACACTTATTATAACAATAGATATACACATAATACTCTCTACAATCAAGGAAAATGTAATGCCTTGCCCAAAGATCCTTGGAACAAGGATAAATATAAGCCAAGATAAAAAAAATTAAGACAAGTATGGATGCACATGACATAAAAAATATGAGGATCACAAAAATTACAATAGAAGACTAAAGAAACATCCAAACACCAATGGATCTCTAAATGCCACTACTAACCAAAATGATTAACAACGAAAGGACACAAAAGGTTCCGAATCTGAGAACATACCATATTCAAAATGTAATTCCAAGGGATTCAAGAACACCATAAAGGATATCCAAAACACCTCAGAAAAACTTCTAGTCAAATTGAAAAGTTCTCGTTGTCTGCCTAGATAGGTTTTTACAAAACTAGATGATACTTTAAATCAAAACAATGTGATACTTTCCAGTATCATACAACCTTTGTAATGAAGGAGTGTCATACTTTCAAGGTTTGGGTGACACTTCTCAAGATGGCATGCAATACTTCACAAGTATTGTACAACTTTTCTCCTAAGGGTGTGTGGTACTTTAAAGTGTAGCACGATAGAGTTTCAAAGGGTGTGTGACACTTTCCAATATTGCATGATTCTTCTTCTTTGGGCGTTTGATACTTTAAAGTATCACCCAATGCTAATGCATGGTCACCTAGGAAAAGAAAGAAACACACCAAGGCAAACAAGAGGATAAAATAAGAAGTTAAAACTTCCACACTGGGGAGTACTAGATCCACAGTCGAGGCATAGACACTCAAAATAATAACTACTAAATAGAAACTACATCTAACCATCTAAAATATTAGTGAAGGGAAAGAACTAAAAACAACATTAGAATGAATTAAACAACCAAGCTAATTATGTAGTTCCTCCCAACTGTAATAGAATCATGAGACCTCAAAGGTCCTAGCCATCCCTTGTGCATAACATCCCAAAGTACCGACCAGATCATCAGAGTTGTCTTATGAGGACATCATTACTAAAATTTACTACAACATAAGAATAAGGAAATCTATCATGCTAAAAGTAAAGTATAAGATAATCCCACAAATCAAACTCATCATCTAACATATGCTAAATATCATAATATAGGAATTCTTGAATTAAACTAACAACATTTAACATGATATCCAAGCATTCCAATGAAAACATAAATTGCAAGATAAAACATAAATTACAAGATACCATACTCCAAAATCCAAAATACCAAGTGAAACATAAGCAATGATCATACTAGAATAAAGAACTGTCTCTATACATTAGTCCCCAGTAGTGGTGAAGATAGCTATGCCTCCCAACCACATGGAACCCATAGATTCACTCTTCTCATGTTGATGGAGATAATGATCCAACTAAAAACACACCCAAGAAAACATTCATGGCTATCACTCATGCTAGATATTAATGATGATTGAAACCTAGACCATGCAACAAAAAACCTACAACAAGTCCTAGTCAAACACTCTATGGATAACTATGTAGGGACCCTAGTGGGGAGTTGGTAACTCAGAATCACCCAAGTTGTAGCATAAGGATAAACATTCCCCTTTGTGCACCCTGGGGAGGTTAACGTGCTAGAATAAATAATTGTTCCCCTCGGCACCACCCTCGGGAGGCTGATCGTAATTTATTATATTATTTTATTTTCTAACAATTAATTAAGTTATCGCATATTAGAAACTCCTCAACAACAACCTGGTGTAGGACACCATGGTTGCATTAGAAGCCCCTCCACCAACCTTACCCTACATACCAATACTCATTACATAATGAGTGCTCGTAGTCATGCATATTCCCAACCCAACCCCAAATGAACATAACTCCACCAAAATACAAATGGGAGATTGGTCCTCACAAGTAACCTGGCAAATACACACATAGAGACTTGTGTGTGGTGCACCACCATCATGAAGACCAAACACAAGGGTTGGATGGGAACACAAGAAGAAACAACAGTCAACCAAATAATAACTTGGGAGGACAGATGTGACATGCATCCGAATACAACATAAA
This sequence comes from Cupressus sempervirens, assembly GCA_028749045.1. NCBI lineage: Eukaryota > Viridiplantae > Streptophyta > Pinopsida > Cupressales > Cupressaceae > Cupressus > Cupressus sempervirens. The sequence continues at coordinate 218,853,184 of CM053793.1, forward strand.
AAGTACAACAATGATCTGACTAACATCCTACGGATGATCCAATTCCATGATCAATAACATGCCAAGGAAACCTAAGAAATCTAGGTGGCACACAAATTGAGGTAAAACCCTAAAATTTGAAAACATAAAAAATAAAACCCATTTGGTCTTAGGGCACAAAAGCCTGAAAAATCTAATAAAATTTGGGTTCAAACACCATATGCAAAAATGACTAGCATAATGGTGTGAAACCCCAAACCCTCATCCCAAAAATAAAGAAAAAATGCATACCCTACCAACCAAGTAGAACCAACAAAGAAAAATGGAGGGGAGTTCTAGTTCTCAGCTTCTAGACAAATAGATACCAAAAAAAGATACAAAATCTAAGATGAAACAAAAAAATGGGAGAGTTCTACCGACAACAAAAGGGGCTGAAATGGAAATCAACCTAATAAAATAATAAACCCATGAAAGTTTTCACAAACTATGGCAAAGCAAGGTCTCCCCAAGGTGGATACAATTAGAATGATATCATGAAGATCCCACACCCAAAGATCTCAGAAGAAACATAAACATGATCTTCCTAAAGAGGATTCTCAAAAAGCTCTCAATTTTGTATTTTGTGAAAGTGAGAAGTGAGGAATTAAATTCCTCTTTCCATAGTTATTCACTTTTTGAGTGAATAGTCGATTAGGGAAAATAGCTAGTTAGACTAGCCAAACTTCGAATCGACCCAAATGAAAATAGGTTATTCTTGGAAATAGGAATTCATCTATAGCAAAGTTGCCCAAAATTAAGTTCAATAAAATTTAAAGCCCAAAAACCCAAACTGATAGAAAATTCCCTTAGCAACTTCCACAACAATGCAAACCTCTAAATGCATGGACACGTTCATAGGTCTAGTCACATAATGCAAATGAGTTCGAATTTGATAATCACTGAAAGGTTTAATTTAAACAATTAATTAAGGATACATTGACCATATAGGGACAACATTGGTAAAATATGAATAGTTGTATCACTATCTCCAAGTGTCACTACCAGGGATATAAATCATATACACAAAAACACATGATCAAGTACAATTGCATATAATATCATAGATGAAGAAATAAATGTATTAAATAACTAATTTAACCATTTATTCAACTATACCAAAATAGTCCATTTACATCACTCACACTCACATAAAGCATAATGAAACAAGAATGAAGTAAATATCCATAGCATGAAATCCATCACATAATAGAATTAGAGAAGGTCAGAAATACTAGATAACCATATCTCAAAAGAGCATCAACATGTAGATATGATAAACTCAATAGCATAGTAGTATAACACCTATGGTCAAAAGTACAAATAAGAAGAGTATCAAGTATCTCTTGAATCAAAATATAACAAGGTTCATATTACAGACACAAGAGGCACTATAGAAAAAATCTTTCCTTTATACCATATCTTCATAATAATTCCTTGAGTTGGCCTTGAGGATTTCTCGATTAATTATAATAATATAATTAATTAATTAAAATTACAATAACACTATCAGATCATAGTGTATAAAAAATTGCACACATGTGATACTAAGGCTTGCACATTCACTGACATCATCTATGGACTATCCTCTATCATTGCTTGATTTCACATCTCTTTGTTACATCGCGGATGTAAGATAGCCAACAAACATCAAGAACTACTTTCCCAATACTCTATCTCTGAATTGCTCTTTCTAAATTAGATACATCTTCCATACGTATTTGACTTGGACTCTATGCACTTGACCATGTCATCAAGACACTGTATTGAACATGTCCATAACTACATATCACCAGATAATCAAACCATTATTTGTACCATTAAGATCCATATCTGTTACTCAACCAATCTTTATAGAAACCAGGCTATATTGACATCAATGACAAACATAGTCATGAATACAACATGTCAATACTCTCCAATGCTCAGGAAACTACCTCAATGTATTATCATCAAAATTTATGCTAACACCACATGTGCTCCTTGATATATTTGCACTTGGCCTTGATCTTTGCAAAGGTGCAACATGTGTGCTTAGCCTCTAAACAACTTGACTATTGGGAGGAGTAAAAGAAACTGTTAGGGTAACCAGAGTCTGTATGGAAATTTGTTCTTTTATTGCAACAGTCACCTTCAACTCTTCAATCTTATCATCTTTACTCTCTTTCTATTGTGCTTCACCTTGTGTATGTGAAATAGATACAGGTCTTGTTTCCTAACCTTTGTAAACCTCAGTTCATCTTTCTCAACAATTAATATAGCTGGCATACCTAAACTTTTTAGCTTGGGTAATGATGTATCTATTTGTTGTCCCTCTTCCTCTTTTATCTAAAATGGAACAATAGGCATTATAGATTGTATCTTAGTTGTAACAATTGTCTTCTCTAGGGTTGTACTTTGATCTATTTGTAGATCCAATTTTTCTTTCTCCATTGCTTCTGTGGATTGAGGGGGTACATTAGATATGACTTTTGGTTTCTCCCTTGTTGATGCAACTTCTGCATTATCGATCTCATCAACTCTCACCAATATGGTTTTTGAGCATAGTTGCGTTGTTGTGGTGGAGTCCTTCAATATCTTTTTCAAATCTTCTTTAGTCAACGGATTGATGTTAGAGCTAAATTATCAGGAACATCCTTTATTTGTACTAAGTCCTTTTGAATCACTTGGTCTACATGTGGAGGATTAACACTCAACACTTGTACATCCTGTACATTTTGCTACTCTTCATTAGTTGTGGCCTCCTTTGCTATTGTCTCCTTAGTTCCTTCCACATTACTATCCTTGACTAAGACCTCTTTTGCAGTATATGTTGCCTCTTGTTCACCTTTCTTGGGTTCCTTTATCTCTTGATCTTCTTTCTTTGTTGTGGCCTTGGTGGATAAACCATAAATATCCTTCCAAAGCAATGTGCTTTGAGTTACCACTTCTTCTATCTTATTCCTCAAAAAATTGAACTATATTTGGAGGAAAATATCCCCTTGTATTTTTTCATGGATTTAGCCATCATCTTCTTATCCAAAGTACACATAACTTGGGCTAATTGAGCTTCTCTAATTTTCCTTACAGTGGTCAAACTATATTGCCATTTTTTCTCAACTCGATCATATAGAATTTTAGGTAAAGAGTCAAAAATCTCTAGTGGGGTAGATTTAAATGTAGCCATTATATCATATATGACTTTTTCAACCTTATTTTTATCTACACTCCCTAGTTTATCAAAATCAACATGTGTGAACCTTAAAATATCTGCATTTGTAATAAAAAATTACACAAATTATCTATATGTTAGAATAGGGATTCTAGCTTACCACCTTGTATTGACTCAATTCATCTGACTCGGTCTTCTCCTCATCTAAATCTAGTTGAGGCATTGACTTCTTTTTCAGTTTCTTCTATGTCCTCTTAGCAAGCTCACTCAACTCTATTGTGTCAGATATCCTCTTGCCCTTAGGCTTCACAACTTCTTTTACTTGTGTGGTGGTTGCCCTTGTGCTAGACCTAGTAGTAGGTACTATAGGCTTCTATTGTGGTTGAATCACAAGCTTCTTTGTAGGTTTCTCCACTTATGACTCCATTGCCTTTCTCTTCTTCTTAGCTGGCTGAGGTACTTCCTTAGCTTCTACTTCCTCGACACATTATGCTTCTTCTCCTTGATCTTCTCCCAAGCCTTGAGTTAATGTCAATGGGGCTTGGCCCTCTCCTTCTTCTTCTTCATTGAATCTCTCCTTCAACGTTTTCACCATTTTGTTCTTCTTTCTAAGAACTGTAGATGTATTTAGGTCTATTGTTATCCTTGATTTGGCTTCCTCATAATAACTCACTCTTGTCAATATTTTCTAATAGTAAATTTGTAATAGCTGCAGAGGCCTCATCTACATTTATCTCATATGGGAAGGGTTTCAACCATTTGACTCTCAATATTGTTGCATGCACATATGTGTGGTCTGCAACCAGTAGGAAACAAATATCATCATAATTTTTTCCACTAAGCATACATGGATCCTCAACCTTTATTTCATGGATTTATTAAAATGCTCAAAGTAGCTATTCATTATTGACTCAAAGTTATCTCCTTGTTGTTCTATGAATTCTAAAATCTGTTGTGCAATTGTCTTGTTGGTCTTCCAAGCAATAGTGCTAAAGGTGGGGAAGGTTGTTTGCACATTAAATAATATGCAAAAAAGTAAAGAACCAAATTTGCATGATGCACCTTTTCTTTCCTGATGGCCTCCAAGTTTTTTGGTAGTTGTTGTAGTTGCAACTTGGCAAGGTCAGGAATGGTTCTTCTTTACTATCTTGTAACCCAAATCAACAACCATACATGATACACTATTCAATTAACTAGACTAAAAGAACTTCAGAGAAATCACTCTCACTGAAAAGGCAATTAGGGGATCTGATATTGCATCAATAGACATCCCTCTTTTGTTCTATACTACACCTGTATTATTTTCAATAATTTCCTTTGCATCAATTTGCATTCTCTTAGCTTGATCAAGGGTAGGGTACCTTGATACTTAGTTTATGATCCTCTTAGTGAGCTTAATTGGTCCACCTTCCAACCAAATATAGTTATAATGTATGTGTCTCAAAAAAAATTGTATTCATTTTTTTTTCGAACAATTGAGGAAAATCTAGGGCACGGTTTAACCCTTTTCATTCAATGATCTTATATTCTTCCCTCAAGACTCCATTATCACCTACTTCTCCAATATTTCCCTTATAACAACATCTAACATCTCGTATCATCAATACTTTTGGTGGTATCATCAATAATGCACCAAACAAGTCTCCTTTATATGTTATCTTAGGAATAGCTTAGATAAGGGACTGTGTAACATCATTACTTATCAATTGAACATTGAAAACCTCTTTCCCCTCTTTCCTAACATTTTTAGAAGACCTAGACATCATTTCAAATATCTAGGGTTTGTGAGAATTCAAACAACATAATTTGTCAATAGTTATATACCTTTTGAATCTGATGATTGATGATAAGTAGCAACTGAATCCAATTCACAAGCTCACTAGAATCTTCTTTCTCAATTCAATTTTATGCTCTTTGTGCACTCTGTAAACTCTAGTAAGTGAAAATAGGTCAAAATTTCACTATATAACCCTTCATATTCAGCAATAAATGCTCAGTGCTTACACAACTATAGGTTTAGCTATCGTAGGAATTTCAACACACTTGGTTAATGTAAGGAAACTTGGCAACAAAGAATATAACCGTTTCCACATAACGCATAATAGATTTGAAATAAACATGGAATTAAAATCCACATGCAAGAGAATAGACAACATACCCACAAAATGTGACACAAGATATACCCTGGGAAACCCTCATTGAGAGAAAAACCCAGCCTCCAAAAGCATCCATCACCATGTATTATTCAGCAAAATAACCATTGCCATACAACCATGGAAGCCTTCATGGCCATAGCCACAACCGAGCAAACTATGTGAACAAGCATGAATCCACACATCCCATGCCATGATTTCAACCTTCACAAATGCTCCCTTGGCTAACCTGTCAGGCCTTGTCCCGCTCGACTCTTGCCTTTTGTCTTCTCCTTGTCACTCTCTCTCTTTTCTCTCTACAACAACTACCCTTGTGGCTGCTTATATAGTAGCAAGTCCCACAAAACCACCAAGTGGTATTACATAAACCATGTGCTAAAACTATGTGCTACCTAACCCACTGACCCCACATTTAATATTGGGAATTTAATTCTTTTCCCCACTATTAAATAATTACATGAAATATTATCACAATGTTACAATACAACTCATCAAGAATATTCCATGGGAATCTTTACATGTTGCACGTCCATCTAAGTACAACATTACATAATAAAATAAAATAATAAAATAACAATATTATGCAATGTGTGCAACACCCATTATCTCAACAATCTCCCACTTGTTGTATACATTGCATAGGGTCAATCCGTAGCCACATAAATGAACAAGGGAACAATCCCTCCCAGCACATCCACCATCATGGATCAAAATACACCAAGTGCTCCATCCTGGTACCCGCAACAAAATCAAATTATCCAGCATCTCGAACATGAATGATCTCACCTCCTATTATGCCACTCCCACTGGACATACATAGAAGCCATCCAAAGAGAAAGCCACCCAACCTGTCACATTAGAAGATCATAAAATCCTGTACCAACTGAAATTTCAAGAACAAAAAACCTGATCCAAAGGTAATCACATGTATTCGTAGTTGTCAAAATATCCATAGCTGAAATAGCACCCACAGCAAGTGCCAAACCCATCCAACTATCCATACCTCAAAGGTATAACAAGTGAATCTCATATCACTGACATATCCAATCTGCAACCTGCAATCACAAGCCTCAAGAGCAATACCTACCATATATATACCAAGAAGCTCCCACTGCAAAAGATAATGTCAAATCTATAACCAATCCACTCACAACATCTCAAAGAAGTGAATCCATGTAGTATCAAGGACATCCACAATACATAAATTGATATCCTGCAACTCTCATAACAAGTCTCCAATTCTCTCCCAAATTCACCACAACCAACAGAGGAAAGAGAAAGAAATAACCATGTCATCTCTCACATGACATACATGAGCACAAACCAGTGATCACAATCTCCAACCAATCTCAAATCCAATGTAAGCAAAACTGAACATCCAGGAAGATAACCAAGACCAGAGAAACCATGCAAATCATAACCTGTATCATGTCCTTCTACACACACCTCTAGATGTAAACTGTGCAAGTATGATCTCCTCCATAAAACCCCAACAAGAAGCCTCAACAACACCCAAACCATACCATATAACTAATCATGGATGTAAGCCTCTCACAAGAAGATCAAACTCAATAAACCCATTCCTAAACCAAGGAATATGCCCAATATAAAACCATCTCCCAAACTCAACCAGCATAACAACATATGCACATGGAGATAATCAATGCTAAACCATCTCTCAAATGAACCCTCCAGAACTAACTCATGTACCATAGCTCAAGATCCATATCCATGAAAGACAAGCATAAATATAATGCAACAGAGAGAAAATAATGGGCTATACCTCTCAAGTAGCAAACCGTTGAGTAGACCAAGAGTGGGGAATGAGAATGCTCATCAAGATACCCAAGTCTCCAACCAAGACTCATCTAAGAACAATCTCCTCTCAAGTCCATATCAGGTGACTGCCCCTCGGACTTCCTGCTAAAACCATCAACCGTCCCAACAAATACTTCTCTAATCCAAGAGAAATCAGCGTCACCACTGTCTCTAAGTATCCATGAGCACCTGTAACCAATCAATCCATGCCAACTCCAAATGCAACATAGTAATATCATGAAGTATCCGACTTATGATCAGTGTACTCAATACCAAGAAACTAAACCAAGATCAATGTCAAAGTTTCAACCATGGCCTCAGGAACATAAACATGACAACATGATCTTACCATCTCAACCAAAGAGATAACATGCTCCATATGAACATACCATAACATGTCACAACTCTAAACACGTATCAAGAGTATACCATGACATAATAATGAAACCATCCTCATACCAAGGATAACATGCCAAATAAAAGCATAAACCACACCTTTGCCAAGAACCCTATGAGTCCTCAAGATGCAACCATCTCTATACACCATGAAGAAAACCATCTCCACATACCATGAAGAACCATCTCCACATACCATGAAGATAACCAAGAACTCCATGAGTCCTCAAGATCTAACCATCTTCAAACACCATGAAGATAACAAGTGCACCATGCAAATGTCAAAGACGCTTCTGCAGCAATAGGATCTAAGACAAACCTCCAACATCTGCAAACACTCAATAAATATATCAATGCCAACAACTCCCACTCAACCGTGGTACCAAGTCACCTATGGCATCATAAAATCCATCCTCTCCAAACCAAGAAGATATAAACCAAACCAGGAACTAATCCTACACTGTCACCCCATCACTGTCACAAGCTCTCACTAAACCGTGTATCCAAGCTATCCATGACATCATGATGAAAACTCATCCTCTAACCATGAGAATCAACCAAGGCATCAAACTATCAAAGAACTCAAAGTGCACATCATGAGCTCCTCAAAAGAAACCAAATAACCATGATCCTCAACCAAGAAGATATACCACCATAACTATATCAGAAATCCAAGCTAATGAACATCAAGGATGTACCTGTATATCCAATCATGTCATGCCAAAATCCATGACACCATGATCACATCCATGAATCGAGCATCTAGCTCTCAATATGTCCAACCTGTTAGCATAGTCAACCACAATCCTCCACCATGACTGTACCTGGTAACACCATCTCATCCCTTCTACATGAAGAAAATAGTAAATCATGTGACTTAGGGCATAGACAACCCAAATCCAAGCCACCAATCTGAATATGCATCAATAATGAAAGATCAATGGGAAAAGACAACCAATAACCAAGCTATAAATGCAACCTGTAAGTATAGACCGCTTACAACACTGCACAACTTGTAGACCCAACAAGTCATCATGCATATCCAAATCAAACACTGATAACCATATCATCATGAGATCAATCTGAAATATGAACTAAGTATACAATGACATCAAATCTTAAATCTCCAATGCCATAAACTCACAAGTTACCATAGTCAAAATATATCTATAAACTATTTAGATCAATATATTAACAAATAAATCATGCCAAACCTACACCAAATCTGAACTAATGTGTAGAGCTCTCCAAGAGCTTTCCGTTGACTACTCGAAGTCCAAAATCTGACTCCGTATGCCCAAGTTATGCCCTAATCTGTGCTCAAAATAAACAACATCTAACTTTAGGGCTCTTAAAACCTGACAAAATTTCAAAATCATAGAACCAAACCTACACCATCTTGTAGTGCCTTGAATTAGCTTTCCAACGCCTGTAAGAACTCTGAAATTCGATATTCTGAGAGAAAGTTATGGCCGTTTTACTAAAACTATCTTTTTACCATTTTCAGTACGATTTTTCATTTTTTATTTTTTTTCAGTGACAAAAATTCCGACGGGATTAAATTTGACGGCCATCATGAGCTGAAACCAAAAAATTCTTTCATTTCCTCTTAACATGGCCAAACTAGGGCATATTATATATCAAATTTTATGGAAATGTTGACCCGGATCTAATGGTGAGGTCTATTTTTACCCAGGAGGTCATTTCTGCAAGCTACCCCCCAAAACCCTCATTTAAATGAAACATCCGAAAAAATCTTTTGTCCAACAATTTCACATGCCCAAATCTTTTAACATCCCATCATAACAGCAAACCCAAAACTCTCGATTTGCAATAATTATTCATATATCTTGCCCCTTTCTTTTATCCTCTCATGCATTCCCATGGATTCAATCTAGGGTTACAATAATAATAAAACCATAGCTCTGATACCACTTGTAAGGAAACTTGGCAACAAAGAATATAACCGTTTCCATATAACGCATAATAGATTTGAAATAAACACAGAATTAAAATCCACATGCAAGAGAATAGACAACATACCCACAAAATGTGACACAAGATATACCCTGGGAAACCCTCATTGAGAGAAAAACCTAGCCTCCAAAAGCATCCATCACCATGTATTATTCAGCAAAATAACCATTGCCATACAACCATGGAAGCCTTCATGGCCATAGCCACAACCGAGCAAACTATGTGAACAAACATGAATCCACACATCCCATGCCATGATTTCAACCTTCACAAATGCTCCCTTGGCTAACCTGTCAGGCCTTGTCCCGCTCGACTCTTGCCTTTTGTCTTCTCCTTGTCACTCTCTCTCTTTTCTCTCTACAACAACTACCCTTGTGGCTGCTTATATAGTAGCAAGTCCCACAAAACCACCAAGTGGTATTACATAAACCATGTGCTAAAACTATGTGCTACCTAACCCACTGACCCCACATTTAATATTGGGAATTTAATTCTTTTCCGCACTATTAAATAATTACATGAAATATTATCATAATGTTACAATACAACTCATCAAGAATATTCCATGGGAATCTTTACATGTTGCACGTCCATCTAGGTACAACATTACATAATAAAATAAAATAATAAAATAACAATATTATGCAATGTGTGCAACACCCATTATCTCAACAGTTAACACATGGTTTGCAATATTCTCGATGGTAACTATAATATACCTCTTACACTTGACAACAACTATGAAACTTTGTATGCTTGACAACAACTTAGAAAATAACAAAACTATAGATTTTCTCCAAGTTCTAATCAATACATTGCATTTTAACTCATGCATATATGATCTTTTTAGATCTAAGATTCTTGGAACTAATGCATACTATAACTTTTGAAATATCAGTCCCATACATACCTCTTGATTTCCTAGTTGGGGGTGATGTGATCACCTGATCCATTGGATGAAGTAACCTCATATGAGCTTGGTGTGTTGCAATCTTCCTTCTTCTTCCATGTCTTGTTCATATGCACCTTTACCTTCTCAAAATTTACCTTTTCTTTGTCTTTTTTGGTTTCATTTCTTGGTGTTGATGACCTAGTTGGACAATTTCTGCTAACATGACTAGTCTTGAGACAACTAAAACATGTAGTCTCACTCAACCATCTATTATAACTGCCTCTAAAATGTGTTCTAATGTAATTTGTAGGAACATGTCCATATTCTTGACAATAGTGACAATTGTACCTTGTGTTGTAATCCCAATCATAGGATTTTCCATTTTGTTGTACCTTTGTTTGCTTGTTTCATGTCCACATGGTCTTGGATCTACATTCATATGCTTTATGTCCATACTTCTGACAATTGTAGTAGTATCCTTCAAATCTCTGAGTGCTCATGGTCTTGGTCTTGCATTCACATGCCTAATGTCCCTACTTGTTGCACTTATGATAGTAACCCTTGAATGTTTGCTTATGGTTCTAATTTGCATTGTTGTTCTTGCAAACATTTGTTGTATGACAATTATGACAAGTGGGTTTGTAGTTCTTACCTTTGTTGTTCCTTTTCTCACCACTTTTAGATGATTCTCATCTTGGAGATTTCATCAATTTTTCAAAGTATTTGATGGCTTCACTAGGTTTGTTGAAACTTTTGACAAAATCCTTCTCTACTCTAAGTTCACTCCTCAGTTGATCATTCTATAACTTCAAGGTTGTGATATCAATTTCCTTTCCATTTAATTCATGGTTTAAAATCATCAAAATTGATTCATTATATCAATTACATGTTAGCAAGCTTTTTCACAGCTGATGTCTTCTCTTCTAGTCTATTAGTCAGTGTCTTTTGGTCATCTTCAATCATGACTTTGTCTTCCTCATCTTTATTTTTCTATTCAATCGCCTCACATAGCAATACTGATTGGACTTGTTCTATCTTAAGATCTCTAACCTCTTCAATCAGTGCATTGTTCTTTTCCGTCAGATCTACAACAACTACATAAAACTCACTTGAGTTTCCATTCTCAAACAATCCAGTAGTGTCTTCTTCTTGGTAATGAGTGTCATTTAGCTGAATAGCTGATTCCCTTCCTCACTACAATGAATGATGTAGTTCATCCCTTGCCTCATTGAGTTGGTGTAGGGAAAGTTGTACTTCAATCTTCTAGTTCTCAATAGTTTCCCAACTTGTAGATTTGCATTTTCTAGATCTTTCCTCCAAAGTTGTAAAACTTTACTTTCTAGAGAACAAAGATCTAATACCAATTGTTGGAAATAACAATGGGAAATTAAACTTTGAGAGGGGGTGTGAATCAACACTTCAAAACTTTAACCATAAAATATTTACCACACATCCATCTCATAGTTTAGCATATACACTCAAATATCTAACTACACATGTTCATCCATAGCATGAAACAAATAACACATGATACAATGAATTTGTTACCCAGAAACCCTCCAATGAGAAGGTAAAACTGGAATGGGGATGACACCCACAAATCTTCACTACTACAACTATAAAGTGTAGTCAATTATGGTTACAATGAGTTTGACCATAAACTATGATCTACCTTGTGAGGGTTCTCCCTAGTTAAAGGCTTACAAAGATTGTTAGGTCTTACCTTGTTAAAATATTTCAACATGTTGTTAAGAGGCTCCTTTGTTAGAGGATTTAAACTTACAATAAAGCAAGCACTGGGTTAAGAGATTTACACATGTTTGTTAAAACTAATATGTTAGGAGATTTTCTCTACGTCACCTATTAAAATGATTCAACACCATGATCCTTTGATTAGAATTCTATTGCTAGATGTCATATCTTCTCTTTATTGATAAATCCTTAATCCATTTGATCAGATATGTCTCCTCTGTTCTATCTTTACTTTCCTTTGTTCTCTCTAACTGATTCTACAATTCAAATCATTGTCACAACTTCCATAGCCACCATCAATACTCTCTCTACACTTAGTATTCATCTCCATCTATGCATGAAAACTCTTTAGGATTTTCCTTGTTAAATATACGTAGGTGGAGAGGGTTAGGTAAGAATCAATGACTATGGTTGATTCATATTGCCCCTTAATTGTTCCCTTAATTGATTGGTTGTACTACATAGGGATTCATAATATACATCCATACTTATCTTCTAGAATCATAAAATAATCATTGTGTTGGCCCAAAAATAGTTTAAATAGAAGTTTTTTCCATTACAAATAACTATGTCCAAAACTGTTCACTCACCATTTGAAGGCTCTGATGCTCGACCATCACTTCATTCTCAATGTTGTAACTCAACTTCTAAATAGCTTGAGATACATAGTTTACTCAGCTCTTGAATCACTTGGCATGTATAGAATGCTAGGCACATGAGTGACTCAACAAATACTATCCACTCAACACATACTGGTGCTCGAAATTGACAAGGTATATTGCTCAGCATGTATTGTTTGGCAACTGATTTCTTGGTTCACACTCTAATATTGATATAAAATGACTAAGTATTTTTTTACTAAATTTTAAAAACCAATCCGAGATTAACACAAAAGACCTAAATTCTCTATATAGGAGATAACATGCCAGAAGCAACTAGTGTCATGTTCAAGAACCTAAGAAATGGAAGAAGTCTAGGGTGTTGCTTTATATCATGGTTGAATAGAAGAGTCTACAATTGGAATAAAAAGCAAGAAGGCTTAATGTGATGAATGCTTGAAGGATGAACAAGTTGTTAGAGATGAAGAGGATGAATGCCAAGAAAAATGGAGGATTGAATGTGAGATCTGTAATTATGCAAGTGAGTTATTTTATTATCAAATCAAGTCTTGGTGTTACTCTCTAACAATTGCATCAATTTGGATAAATCCTTTGGACTAAGGTTGACCTAAAAATCATCAGTAAATCCTTCAACAAGGTAACATTCTAATGGAATGTTCTAAAGCCCTCAAACAAGGCTCATTACTAATAGGGTGATTGAAATCCTTTAATAAGGTCACATTCAACATGTGCATTGTAACCTTTAATAGGGTTGAATCCTTAGTACAGGGCTCAGTTGAGAAGAGTGAAAATTGGTAGCATGTTACTAGTGGTTTTTTCTGAATTGGGTTTCCACGTAAAATCCTTGTGTCAAAATTTGTGATTGACTTTGTGGTTTTTCATGTTTACATTTATGCAAAGTTATTTTGACCTAGGACAACAATATGCATATGTTTAAGATATTGAATGATCAATGCATGCATAAGCATTAGTTGAGGTACTAAACCTTTTTATTTTTACATTTGGACCTTTGATAACTAATTCAACCCCCCCTCCCCCACAGTTATTCTAAAGTATTCTGACATGTACACCATACACATTCAATTATGAAAGCAACTAAAATCACTATATGAGATATACAAAGCATCATCATTGAAAGAATAACCAAAACACATGAAATAGCTGAGTATCATGTAGCTAATGAAATATATAATCTAAGAATGAAATAGCATCAATTAAATTAGGTAACCAAGTACCACTAACTCATATCACATAACCATGAAAGATGACCTAAAAGAAATCAACAAAATAACATAAAAAGTAAATTGGGGGTAGGCACTACATCAATCCTCTACTCCAACATGCATTTGGTGCATGCTCTAGATGTTAAGATAGTGGGTGTTGCACACATTGCATAACATTTTTCTATTGTATTATTTTATTTTATTATGTAATGTTGCACCTAGATGGGTGTGCAACATGTAAAGATTCCCATGGGATATACTTGATGAGTTGTATTGTAACATTGTGATAATATTTTATGTAATTATGTAATATTGGAGAAAAGAATTAAATTTCCAATATTAAATGTGGGCTCAATGGGTTATATAGCATATGGTTTTAGCACATGGTTTATGTAATATCACTTGGTGGTTTTGTGGGATTTGCTACTATATAAGCAACCACAAGGGTAGTTGTTCATGTGAGAAGACAAAAGGGCAAAAAGGCAAGAGTCAAGCAGGACAAAGCTTGACAACTTAGCCAAGAGAGCATTTGTGAATGTTGGAAGCATGGTATGGGATGTGTGGATTAATGCTTGTTGACATGGATTGCCTTTTTGTGGCTATGGCTTTGAAGGCTTCCATCATTGTATTGCAATGGTGTTTTTTGCTAAATACATGGTGATAGATGCTTTTGGAGGCTGGGTTTTCCCCTCAATGAGGGTTTCCCAATGTATATCTTGTGTCACAATTTTTGTGGGTATGTTGTCTATTTTCTTGCATGTGGATTGTAATTGCATATTTATTTTAGATCTATTATGAGTTATGCAGACTGTTTGGAAGCATTGGACCTGATGGCCAGTGGATATGTATATCAAGCTCAATGGGATGAACTCAAAAAGATATGTTAGAACTACTCAAGGTCAACCATGAAGAAAGGTCGAGGACCCCGTTCTACAGTTACAAAAGGAATTAGTCAAGGCATTTCAAAACTTGAAATATCCAATTTGTTGTCTGATTTAAAACAAGACATCAGTAATGATGTCGCTACACAGTTGGATACAATGACTACAAAGAAGAAGCAAGCAGAGGCTAAGTTACAACTAGCTAAGTACTATCCTCATTGCCAAAAGCAAAAGAAGGATTGCCACTATAAATTGGTTGCAAGCATGGAGAATCAGCATCTTCCAACTCAATATGTAAAGATAGATGGGGATGATGAGCAAGTATTCTTTGTTTCTCAATGTCGACCATGGGCTCAACGTCAAGGTATGCCTCAAGACCCCTTGCAAAATTCAAATTCATATGGTAATCAATGGAAAAACTACAATACCCAAGGTCCTCCACAAAACCAACCCAATTGGAATAATGCTGGGCAAAATAACCCACAACAGTCTCAATGGTCTCAAAATTTCCAATAACATTGGCCTAACCAGCAGAATAACCAATGGCCCTAGAACCAGCAAAACCAATGGCAACCACCTCAAGGGAATTGGCAATCTCCAAACCAGTGGAATTGGCAATCTCCAAACCAATGGAAGGGATCTCAACAATGGCCTAACCAAAATACTGGTGCTCCACAATTACCCCCTCCAACTCAACAACCTGCTTTAATGCCACCACTTGCAAATAGTGGATCTCAAAAGCAAACACAGCTACCTGCACAGCCTCAGCCAAATCCAAATATCAAACCATAGCAGCCCATGTATAGTGTTGATACCCAGCATTACCCTGATTATGCCCTAGATGTCGCAGATATATATTTGAGATCTAGAATGACCTTACCAGCACCAAAGCCACCTCTTATGACTGAAGTATCAGACTCTCCTACAACATCAAAACCTTTGGTTGATGAACCTGTTGACCCAATTAATGTTACCATACCAATACCAGTTCAACCAGCAGTAGAGCCTCCTTTTCTAGACCAACTAATACAAAAGGAACCTGAACAAAGTAAGGAACAACCCTTTGACATTGTTAATCAGTTTAAGAATATGCATGTCCAAATACCTTTGTTTCAAGCTATTAAGGACATTCCTACTTATGGAAAAGCTATAAGGGAAGCTTGTCTAAAGAAACCTAGAAGGAAGAAGAAGGATCCTACCACAGTTCATGTTGTTGGACATTTAGCTGATATCATGTTAGGAAGAGTGATTTCACCAAAATATTCTGACCCAGGGAATCCAGTAGTAAGCATCAGCATAAATGGTCAATTTGTTAAAAATGCCTTAATAGATTTGGGAGCTACTATAAATGTGATGACTAAAGAAACCATGAAGAAGTTACAAATAGAAGGATTAAGGCCCACACCAACTATTTTGCAGCTTGCAGATAGTTCCACTGTCATTCTTGATGGAATGATAGAAAATATTGTTGTGATCTTAGATTCCCTAGAATATCCTGCGGACTTCATGATTTTGTCCCCTAAAGTAAACATATCTGGCTACCCTGTCATTCTAGGTAGACCATGGTTGGCCACAACTGATGCAAACATAAATTGCAGATCATGGAATATGACCATATCAAATGGCCAAGCAACCAAGCAATTTGATCTATATCCTCCTGCACAACCATTATCAAATTTGAGTACATCTTTTTGGCCAGATTTAGGAGATGAAGAAGAAGAGATAAATTCAATAGTACAACTTATGATGTTACATAGGCAATCTTTTCTAAAGTTGCAAGAAGAAGATTCAATATTCCAGAGCATCCTTACCAACACTTGTGTAGTAGGAAAAGATGTGTCTGAAAGCTTTGTATTAGAATTGATTACATATGAGGAGTGTGATACAAGTTGTACTTTACTTAAGGAACCTGAAAATTTTTGTTCACTACTTCCCTATGAATTAGAAGGAAGCCCAATTTTTGAAATTGCTATGGTAGAATCCACTATTCCTGTTGAACTGAGTAAAGGTCATAAACTACATGTTAACCCCAAATTGACATCTGTACAGATGGAACAATTAAAAGAATTGCTTCAGAAGCATGAGATGACTTTTTCTTGGGATTATAGTGATATGAAAGGATTAAGCCCTACACTGTGTACCCATAGGATATACATTAATGAAGGTTGTCTACCACTTCGTCAACCTTAGATAGGGATAAATCCAAGCCTCAGAGAAATAGTCAAAACAGAATTGCAAAAACTGCTTGATGCTGGCTTTATCTATCCTATATCTGATAGTAAATGGGTATCACCACTGGTTATAGTACCTAAGAAAGGAGGAAAATGGAGAATTTTTGTAGATTATAGGGAGTTGAATAAGGCTACTAAAAAGGATCATTTTCCTTTACCATTCATAGATCAAGTTTTGGATACACTAGCTAGAAAGAAGTACTTCTCCTTTTTAGATGGATACAGTGGCTATAATCAAATTAGTATTGCTCCTGAAGACCAAGACAAAACTACATTTACCTGTCCATTGGGTACTTTTGCATACTCTGTTTTACTGTTTGGTCTTTGTAACGCTCCTGCAACGTTTCAACGGGTTGTGATTAGTATTTTTGCTGATATATCACATGATTGTATGGAAATCTATATGGATGACTTTACAACATTTGGAGTTACTTTTGAAGAAGCAATAATAAATCTTGAAAAAGTTTTGGTAAGATGTCAAGAACATAATTTGGCACTAAATAGTGAAAAGTGTCTCATGCTCATGCAAGAGGGCATGGTACTCGGTCATTTCATATCTACTGCAGGTTTACAAGTAGACCCAACTAAAATTGAGGTAATTCAAACATTACCCATACCCACTAAATTAAAAGATATCAGATCTTTTCTGGGACATGCTGGATATTATAGGCATTTTATAAAAGACTTCAGTAAAATAGCCAGTCCCTTGTACAAGTTGCTCACAAAAGAAGTTGAATTCAATTGGACACCTGAGTGTGATAAAGCTTTCCTATAGCTTAAGCAACTTTTGACCACAGCCCCAATTTTACAAGGCCGTGATTGGAACCTACCTTTTCACATATATACAGATGCTTCTGATTATGCCATAGGTGCAGTTTTAGCATAGAAACACTGAAATCTAGAGAATGCCATTTATTATATTAGTAAGAGTCTTCATGGTCCATAACTGAATTACACAGTGACTGAAAAAGAATTGTTAGCAGTAGTCTATGCTCTAAATAAATTTTGGCATTACATCACAAGTTATCCTATCTATGTTCATACTGATCATGCAGCAATCAAATATCTCATGAACAAACCTGCTATAACTGGTAGGTTAGCAAGATGGCTACTATTGTTACAAGAATTTGACATAACCATAGTGGATAAGCCTGGAAAAACAAATGTTGTAGCTGATTATTTGTCAAGAATCAATCATCATGATACTGACACTACTCTGGTAGATGATGCATTTCTAGATTAACATTTGTTTCATATTGCTATTAAAGTTCCATGGTATGCAGATATTGCTAACTACATTGTAGCTAATAAGACACCAGTGCATTTTTCTTATAAGGAGAGAAAGCTACTCATATAGAAAAGCTTCCATTTCTTATGGATAGACAATTTTCTGTTCTATACTGGACCTGATCAAGTTATGCGCAGATGTGTAAGAGAAGATGAGACATATGATATTTTCATGCATGTCATAATGAGCCCTGCGGAGGACATTTTGCAGCCAAAAGAATAGCTTTCAAAATCTTAGCCACTAGTTACTATTGGCCTACCCTTCATAAAGATGCAATCAATTATACAAGGAAGTGTGACCAATGCCAAAGAATGGGTTGTCCAACCAAAATAGATGAAATGGCTTTGAATCCTCAAGTGGTGTTAACACCATTTGACAAATGGGGAATGGACTTTATCAGTCCTATTGATCCTCCATCCAATTGGAAGTCTTATATTCTGGTTTGTACTGACTACCTAACCAAATGGGTTGAGGTTAAGGCTATGAAGCATGCTCATGATGAAAAAGTTGCCGAATTCCTATATGAAGAGATTTTTACACGCTATGGAGTTCCTAAAGAATTGGTTACTAATCAAGGCACACAGTTTACTTCCAACCTGATTTCAGAATTGATGAAACAGTATAACATCAGGCATCGTAGATCCAGTCCTTATCATCCACAAGCCAATGGACAAGTAGAAGTTACCAACCATGAATTGGAAAATATTCTAACTAAAATAGTCCATTTGTATCGTCGAGATTGGACCAGCCGGTTACAAGAAGCTGTTTGGGCTTATAGAACAACTTGGAAAACCAGTACCGGATTCACACCATTTTAGCTTTTGTATGTAAAAGTGGCAATGCTTCCAATTGAATTTGAACACAAGACTTTAAGAATAGCCTTGACCTTAGATATTGATCTTCCTGCAGCATAAAGAGAATGCCTCTTGCATCTTAATTCTTTGGATGAAATGTGCACGACCGCTTTAGAACACACTGAACTGGTGCAAAAATAGAGAAAACACCGGCATGATTCTCATATCCTCAACAAATAGTTCAAAGCTGGTGACTGGGCATTATTGTATGATTCCCGCTTTAAGGATATGCCAGGGAAGCTGTAGACACGATGGTTAGGACCATATCAAATCATCCATGTCTTTGACAATGGAACAGTTCAACTAACCACAATTGATGATGTGCCTTTCAAAATGCTAATCAACGGTCATCAACTTAAGCTTTACAAACAGCCTTAAACAAAAGCCAAATTCATGCAACAGTTCGAACAACTGGATCCAACAACAACTCAAGTATCTCTTCTTGCAGCAGAAGGTGAAAACCTTTCGCTTGCTCCTCTTCAACATTAATTCTAATTTGCATGTCCATAATAATAACTTTATGTTCGCATAAAGTCCATTTTATTTTCATGATATTTCTTTCCATTCATATCTTAATCTTCCATCCACCCACTCCACTCCATTTCTTAATCTTCCATCCACTCACTTTCTACATATTTAAGTTTTTGTGTTTTCAATCAAATCTGCACATGCTGATGGATGCTGCCATTTACATTATTTCTGCCACCTTTTTTTGGAGCATGTGACAATCCACTTGGCAGGTATAAACATTTTCAAACTATTATTCATTTATAAGTTTGCAGATTTTGTTAATTATATATAATACGACATAGTCTCTATAATTACGACGTATTCTAGTCCCTCACCCATACTAGTCTGACAAGTGAGGACACTTGTCATAAATTTAGCAGGGGGCAGGGGAGTGTCGTACTATCCGATGATATGCTTGATTAACTGTGATGATTTTCTAAAATCTTGGCATTACTCTTTAATTAATGAGAACTTTTTGCCATAAGTATGCCATGTCAAGTGGTGCACTCCCACTTTCTGAATGAATTTTTCTTGTTCATGCCTATTTTTTTGTGCTAAGCCATGATATGACCTATTTTTAAAATTTTGGCATTTGAACCATGTTTCTGGATGATTTTTACACAAATTCATGATTTACTTTTACCTAAAGTTTAATTATGGCACATAACAATTGGTTATGGCAATTAATGTTCTCAAAAAGAAGCAGTGAAGTGTCTGAGAAATAACACAGCGTTTTGAGTTTGCATTCAGAAAGGGAGAGAGAAACGGAGTAGCAGAAGAAGTATCAAGAAATGGGAGGAGGTTTACAGAGAAAAGAGCCAGTTGAGCACATTTTGTTGCTCTCTGACGTAGAAGCAGTAAGAAGATTCAATGCATGTGGGTGGTTAGGTTATTGTTTGAATTTAACAACATATGATGAAGAAGCAGTTGTAGAATTCACCAAGACATTTGATGAAGGTGAAGCTTCCTTGTGGGGTTTTAGAGTAATTGCAACAGAAGAACGAATTGCAAAAGTAACAGGGTTACCTCCTGTTGGAGTGAATTATCCAAGCTCGCATGACGCTAGGTCAACAAAGGCCCAGTTCACTACCCCACATGACCCTCCATTGGATGTTACAAAGCAGGGGTGCAAGAGATTGTCTTTGCCGCCTCCATACCCTGACCTAGCAATGCATGTCATCAGGTATTTTACTTGTGAAGGCAAATTTTCTCACTTACATGCACACCATTTTAAGTTGCTTAGTTGTATAAGGCACAATATTACCGTGAATCTTCCAAATTTTCTGTATAATATGCTCTGTATTAGTGCAGAAGAGACTCAAAAAGGGAAAGATAATTCTATCACTCACCATGCCTTGATTAAGTTGTTAATAGAAAGGTCTCTTAGGGATGTATCCCCTTTGACATGGGATGACTTTGTGAAATTTAAAACCCTACAACCCCAAGTTGACCCTAGTGAACGGCAGGGTGAGGAAAACATAGTTCCCAGTAGTGAGCCTATAGAACAAAATATTGAGGGAGTTGAAACAGAAAATGCACAAAGCATTGAACCAGAATTTGCTTCCACTCAAGATAATGTGCCTCCACCTGAATAGGACATCCCCAAACCCACTACTAGTCAAGCTAAAAGGAAACAGAAGTCACCAAAAGAAATCGCTACTCAACCAAAACCTAGTCCTGCAGTTAAGCAATAGAAGAAAACAAAGAAGCTTCCTGCAGCAACTAATCCTGTAGTAGTGATACCGAAACAAAAAAGTAGGCAAAAGACAGTAGTACAAGAAGAGACTCCTTTGCGGAGAAGCCCTAGAATGAGAGGGCAAATTTTTAAAAAATTTATATTGTCTAAAGCACCTGCTCCAGAGTCTCTTGTGCAGATAATTTCTGACCATTCTCCCCTTCACGTTGAGATGACAGAAGCTTCTGGTAATCCTCCTGCAGCATGTGAGCAAGAAATTAATGAAACCTTAATGGATTTACTAGGTGTTTCAAGCCATGAGAATGAAGTAGTTCCTGAATGTCATAATGTCATGATTTGAATACTGCCTTAGTCCCATATAAGTCAACATGGATCAATAGTTTGGTGGAACATCTATCACAGGAACAGAAAAAGAAAAAGGATTATGAAGAGGATAACGGTGTCATCACCTTGCAAAAACTCATTTTCCAATTATATGGACAACATTTATTTGCTGAAGCACTATGGAAAGAGGAGAAGAAAAGAATGAGCAAGATCATAACATCACAAAATGAGGAGATTGAAGAATTGAAAGAACACCTAGAAAGACAGAAACAGCACATGGAACATGCACTTAAATTAGCTGATCAAACTCTTGATTGTAGACCACCTCCTCGAGTATATGCTTTTTGTTTGGAAAAACAATATCTTTTGTTTCAGTTGATGTTAACCCTCAGAAATGTAAATGCATAATTCAAAACCGCATAAGAGTTTTATGGGTTGTATCAAACCTTACCACCATGGCAACAAAATCTATTGTGTGAGTTGTATATTCATAATTTTGTCATTCCTGCAGAAACTGAGTGGAATCCTTTTCTCTATATAGGAGATGTGCATTTGAAAGCTTTAATGTCATGGATTTCTAATGAGGCGAATTATGACAAACAACTGGTTAATTATAGAGATGAGGAGAGAACAAAACCTTTACCCTTGAGGGCAGAAAGTAAACAACCAAAAGAAATGCTTTGAGACTGGTTTACATTAACCTATGGGAAGAGTAATCTAGAAGTTAGAAAGAAGGTATTTGCTGCTAGAGCCAAAGTGTATGCCGAATATGAAAACTTGCCCTACTTTGCATTCCAGAGAGCTATGACCAGAGTAAGAGGTAGATGGGCACGGTTACCTGATTCTCTCAAGAAATCAGAGCCACACAATCCTATTAATTTTGAAGCAGCACTATATAGAGTTCCAAAATATTTATCTAACTGAGAAAGCAACTAAGGCCAGAGCTATGGTGTCCTTTAACCATGCAACCTCCAATGATTTTATGGCCCCTGTATGATATTGATGTTGACAAACTTGATAAGTTGTAGGAAGACCACAGGTGAGAAGTATGGGAAAGGACTAGAGGATTCTATTACACCTTCAAGAGCAGCAGAAAGGGAAAGACAGAAGTTGGAGAGCTCAAATCTTTGACAAAGAAGTGTAATGCTTGAGGACAAGCATTAGTTTAGCAGGGGGCGGATGATGAGTCTAGAAAATGCCTTTATTTTGTTATGTTTAAGATACTTTGTGATACTCTATTTATCTTTGTTTTAACACTTATAAGCCTATGTTTGATAAACCTTTGATGATTTATGGGGTAGAAAAACTATGTCATCTTTTGCCTAAATTATATCTAATATGCAGTATTTCATATAAATATCCAAATGTGAGTTCTTATGCTTGAATTTAGTTTGGTGGATGTTTATTTGCTAATATGTCTTATATCATAACTAACCTGATGATAAAGATTAAATGATGAGCGAAAGAATCCAGAAGTTGGTTGCCGACAACATTCAAGGAGAAATGAGCATCAAGGAACAACCATGAAAAGGAAGTTATAACTACTCCAAGAAACATGGTAGTGAATAAGGAGGATTTTTTACGAGCCATTACCTTCTCTGCATTTACGTTGTAACAAGCGAATGCCGAGATTTCATTCCTCCCTCCTCAATTCTGTTATCCTTCCTTTCTGCTTTCAATTGTTCTCCTATATTCTCTCCTGCGGACTTAACTTAGGATAGTTACTTTTCTGTTATGTAATAAAGAGTAGATTCCTTATATATGTCAGGATCGACTCCTGTGTGTGAAGTTTTTAGTTTTTGGTTTTTGATAAGTTTTATCGAGTAAGAGAGAACACTGATTCATAGTTTGTTACAGTTGCGTTTTACAATTTTGAATCATGTAATGACTGATTAATTAAATGAATTAGTTCTCTTTAGCTTCAATCCTGTGTTGGTAGATTAGAGAAGCCAACCAAGGGGGCCCACTTGGAAGGTGGATTAGATTAGGATAGAATAGATTCATTTTACTAGCATTAGTAGTATTTTAAGTAAGACGTAGCTAATTAATTCCTTCCTGTAGCATCACACTTCATGAACATTCCTGCAGCACCTAAGAGAACAGTCTAGTGGGTGATTCAAGATGGAATCTCTGTTATCTTGTCATTGTGTTTTCAAAATTCATTGATTTAGTAGTTTCCTTTCCACAGCAGTAGTGTAGTTTCCTTCCTTTGCATTTTTACTTTCCTGTAGCATAAGCATAATGACTCATCAAGGTACCTAGTGCACATACTGTGCTGACCATTTGAAGTATATGTCCTTGGGTTGACAATCTAAATGCACCTCATGGTAGGGGAAAAGTAGTCCTTAGCTTGAATAGATTATTCCTAAGCCAGGCCTAGCGCATGACTATGGAACACCTATTGTGAGGCGATTCAGATATTAAGATGTACATTAAAATAAATAGAAAGTGTTATATGCTATTAAGCATTTGCAATATATTTGTGTGTGTGTGTGTGTGTGTGTGTGTGTGTGTGTGTGTGTGTGTGTGTGTGTGTCTGTGATGATATAGGATTCAAAGTAGACATTAATGTGTGATATATTAATAAATATTACAATCAAGAGGTTATTGGTACATTATACTTATATATGTTCTTAAGACTTAAATAACAACGAGATGCATTTCAAATTATAGTACAAAAAATCTTATCCTCACCTGAGTTATGAAATCCTGAGATAGGGAGTTGGTGGAGGGAAAAGTGGAGTAATTTCGAGCACTTGTCAAAATCGCTTGGAGCTTGTTTCACGCATCCTCTGCACTGTCATTCATCTTGAGATGGTCGTAACCAGGATGAGAGAAGATGATCTAGCACTATGAGGAGAAATCTTCCAATAAACCAATAAATTAATTTTTAATGCTCAACTCCTCCAATATTTTAATAACAGTAAGGATCATAGGTTGGTTAATCTGTATGACTTCTTAATTTATGCCTAAAATTTAATATTAGGTTGAAGATTAAAAAAAGGGTCATCACAAGATGAGATATTGTTACCAGGTATAGTCATGGTGGAGGATTGTGGTAGACTATTTTATGTTGATAGATTGGACATATTGAGAGTTAGATGCTCAGTTTATGGATGTGATCATGGTGCCATGGATTTTGGCATGACATGATTAGAAATACAGGTACATCCTTGATGTTCATTAGTTTGGATTTCTAATTTGGTTATGTTGCTATATCTTCTTGGTTGAGGATCATGGTAATTTGGTTTCTTTTGAGGAGCTGATGATGTGCACTTTGAGTTCTTTGATGGTTTGATGCCTTGGTCGATTCTCATGGTTAGAGTATTTTTTTCATCATGATGCCATAGATAGCTTAGATACACAGTTTAGTGGGAGCTTGTGACAATTATGAGGTGACAGTGCAAGATTAGTTCCTAGTTTGGTTTATATCTTCTTGGGTTTGGAGGTCTTGGTTTCAATTGGTACTAACACTTTGGTTGTGTGAGTGTAGACCTGGGGGATCTTCATACAGGATATGGACTTATATGATGTCATGGATGACTCAGTACCATGGTTGAGTGGGAGTTGTTGGCATTGATATAATGATTGAGTGTTTGCAGATGTTAGAGATTTGTCTTAGATCTTGTTACTGCAGAAGCATCTTTGACATTTGCATGGTGCAGTTGGTTATCTTCATGGTGTGTGGAGATGGTTCTTCATGGTATGTAGAGATGGTTTTCTTCATGGTGTGTGGAGATGGTTCTTCATGGTATGTAGAGATGGTTTTCTTCATGGTGTGTGGAGATGGTTGCATCTTGAGGACTAATGGGGTTCTTGGTAAATATGTGGTTTATGTTGTAATTTGACATGTTATCCTTGGAGTTAGGATGGTTTCATTTTTATGTCATGGTATACTCTTTGATACACGTTTAGAGTTTTCACATGCTATAGTATGTTCATATGGAGCATGTTATCTCTTTGGTTGAGATGGTTTAGATCATGTTGTCATGTTTATATTCCTGAGGCCATGGTTAGTTTCTTGGTATTGAGTACATTGATCATAAGCTGGATACTTCATGATATTGCTATGTTGAATTTGGAGTTGGCATGGATTGATTGGTTACAAGTTCTCATGGATAATTAGAGATGGTGATGATGTTGATTTCTCTTAAGATTAGATAAGTGTTTTTTGGGATGATTGATGGTTTCAGTAGGAAGTTTGAGGGTCAGTCACCTGATATGGACTTGAGAGGAGATTTTTCTTAGATAATTCTTGGTTGGAGACTTGGATATCTTGATGAGCATTCTCATTCCCCACTCTTGGTCTACTTGGTGATTTGCTACTTGAGAGGTATAGCCCATTATTTCTCTCAAGTACATTGCATTTATGCTTGTCTTTCATGGATATGGATCTTGAGCTATGGTACATGAGTTAGTTCTGGAGGGTTCATTTGAGAGATGGTTTAAATTGGTTATCTCCATTTACATATGTTTTTGTGTTGGTTGAGTTTGAGAGATGGTTTTATATTGGGCATATTCCTTGGATTAGGAATGGTTTATGAGTTTGATCTTCTTGTGAGAGGCTTACATCCATGATTAGTTATATGGTATGGTTTGGGTGTTGTTGTGGCTTCTTGGTTGGGGTTTTATGGTGGATATCATACTTGCATAGTTTACATCAAGAGGTTTGTGTAGAAGGACATGATATAGGTTATAATTTGCATGTTTGTCTTTGGTCTTGCATATCTTCCTAGATGTTTCAATTTCACTTACATTGGATTTGAGACTGGTTAGAGATTGTGGCCATTGGTTTGTGTTCATGTATGTTGTGTGAGAGATGACATGGTTAGTCCTTTATCTCCTTCCTCTGTTGGTTGTGGAGAACTTGGGAGAGTGTTGGAGATTGGTTATGAGAGTTGTTCTTGTAGGTTATTGATTTATATATATGTTGTGGATGTCCTTGATTCTACATGGATTCACTTCTTTGAGATGTTGAGTGGATTGGTTATAGATTTGACATTATCTTTTGCAGTGGGAGCTTCTTGGTATATATGTGACAGGTATTGCTCTTAAGGCTTGTGATTGCAGGTTACAGATTGGATATGTTAGTGATGTGAGATTTACTTTTTATACCTTAGGACGTATGGATAGTTGGATGGGTTTGGTACTTGTTGTGGGTGCTATTTCAGCTATGGATATTTTGACAACTACAGATACATGTGATTACCTTTGGATCAGGTTTTTGTGCTTGGCATTTCAGTTGGTACATGATTTTATGATCTTCTAATGTGACAGGTTGGGTGGCTTTCTCTTTGGATGGCTTCTATGTATGTACAGTGGTAGTGGCATAATAGGATGTGGCTTCATTCATGTTTGAGATGTTGGATACTTTGATTTTGTTACAGATACCAAGATGGAGCACTTTGTGTACTTTGATCCATGATGGTGGATATGCTAGGAGGGATTGTTCCCTTGTTCATTTATGTGGCTACAAATTGACCCTATGAAATCTATACAACAAGTGGGAGATCGTAAAGATAATGGGTGTTGCACACATTGCATAACATTGTTATATTGTATTATTTTATTTTATTATGTAATGTTGCACCTAGATGGGCATGCAATATGTAAAGATTCCCATGGGATATACTTTCAATGATTTGGATTGTAACACTGTGATAATATTTCATGTAATTATTTAATATTGGGGAAAAGAATTAAATTTCCAATATTAAATGTGGGGTCAATGGGTTAGGTAGCACATGGTTTATGTAATACCACTTGGTGGTTCTATGGGACTTGTTATTATATAAGCAACCACAAGGGTAGTTGTTGATGTGAGAAGACAGAACGATAAAAAGGCAAGAGTCAAGTGGGGCAAGGCTTGACAGGTTAGTCAAGGGAGCATTTGTGAAGGTTGGAAGCATGGCATGGGATGTGTGGATTCATACTTGTTGACATGGATTGCTTGGTTGTGGCTATGTCTTTGAAGGCTTCCATTGTTGTATTACAATGATGTTTTTTGTTGAATAATACATGGTGCTGGATGCTTTTGGAGGTTGGGTTTTTCTCTCAACGAGGGTTTCTCAAGATATATCTTGTGTCACAATTTTTGTGGGTATATTGTCTATTCTCTTTCATGTGGATTTTAATTGCATATTTATTTGAAATCTATTATGGGTTATGTGGAAATAGTTATATTCTTTATTTCAAGTTTCCTTACACTAGACCAATAGATTTGTTGAGAACAACCCCTATACATAACCATTTCCCTAATGTTGTCATTATTCTTTTTTAGATTTAAAATCCATTTCCCAAATCTTCCCTCCAACAAAGAGAAAAAAATGTCCAAACCCATCTCCCTTACGAAAAATGGTATGTGCTTCAATATATCAAAGAACTTCCTCCTTTTGTGCATAACTTTTAAGAAAGATGTATTTTTGAGGCATTATTAGAAACCTGTATCAAATCTTCAAAATCAATCAGTTGGTGCATTCCATACTTCATTGCCAGTGATCCCCTTATGATGTTCTACAATCCTTGTGACATCTAAGTTTCTTTGTTGTGATATTGAGGAAAATGGAAGTTTAGTGCAGCTTCATAGATGTCAGATTCCTTATCACTTTCCATAATATTTTCTCTTTTACTTTCTTTATTTACAATTTAGTCATGCATTAAGGAAATTTCCCTACAATCTGAAATAGAAATTGAATTTAGAGACCAACATTTTTTTTTCTCCTAAATTCTATATCTAACTTCCTTTTATTATTGTCATCAATTTGGAAACAAATGAAACTAATTATCTAGTGGCATTAAAAAAATCACTTTTATAGGCATTGTAAAATGGGTTGCGACAACTATAGTCCAATAGAAATTAACACAATACAATGGTTTCAAATTAACTATTTCTGGCGAGAGTGAAGTTGGACCCATGTTGTATTCTCAGTCACTTGTATTTGATACAGTACTCACTTTAGTTGTCATGTGGATGAAAGACTAGACTTGTGATCACT
Organism: Cupressus sempervirens; assembly: GCA_028749045.1. Lineage (NCBI taxonomy): Eukaryota > Viridiplantae > Streptophyta > Pinopsida > Cupressales > Cupressaceae > Cupressus > Cupressus sempervirens. Next base: position 218,881,960 of record CM053793.1, read on the forward strand.
TCCGTATAATATTATTAGTTAAAGACATTAATATTATACATCTTCAATAAAATGGGTTGGATTGAATAAGTTACAATTAAGCTTGAAGTATCAAAAGAGAAAATAACTAGATAGATCTTTAAAAAAAAGAGTTATATAATTATTGATGTTGTTCTTTTTAAAATTGACAAAAAAAGGGGGAAAAAAAGTATCTTCTCCTTCCTTGTTCCCTATTGTACCCATCCTTAAACCTTCAGGTAACACTAATAATTATGTGTGAGTGGTTGAAATTCCATGATAAGCTTGTACTATTCAATGTTAGAAACATATACCTTACAAAATAAAAGATATAGAGGAATACATTTGACTATAGAAATATTTTTCCAATAATAATTTTAATCACATTTTACAATCTATTTAACAATAAGCTGAATTAGAAATGATCTTAGGTCACTTTATCATAATAGTAAATTCCACTACATAACTATCTTTATTAATATTTTAAAACATACTCTAAAATTCACTGAATCTTAATAATTAATTATCAAATTAAAATTTCATATATATAAACATATTTGTAATTTAACCTCACTCTCAAACAAAACTGAAGTTTATGATTTAATACAAAGACAATAAAAACCATCATACAAATTTCATTAACTTGTGAACATTAGTCTTAATAAAACCAATTTTTTTTGTTTGACATACTAAACCTTGAATAACAAGGTACAAATTCCATACCCATTGAAATGTGAGGTGAGGTTAGGTATGCTTACTTTTGAAGGTTGACCTAATGGAAAATATAGAAGTCATCTAGATGCTAATTTGTTCCAAGATGACAATAATAACATCTTATGTAGACCTGCCCTAGAATTCAATTCCTATAATAGTAAACCCATTCCATGTCAACACCAATTTAGGGTAAACCCGTTCCATGTCAACACCAATTTAGGGCATCTGGAGAGACTTTTATCAACAATTTGATTAGAAAGTGTGGTCACTACGCCTCCACCACCAACCACTTCAATTTATTTTTCTTAATCACTTTACAAAGCATTAAGTATATTTTGCTTTGGCATAGGAAGCTCAAGCAAGAGAGACACTCTATAGAATATTAGTTTCTAACATCTATAATACATTGAATACCCCATAACTTCCTTGTTTGGTGCAACGGAAAAACAAACATGCTAATTTATCTTAACAAACAGTTGTATAATCCCAATCTTGTTTCTATGATGAATCTCGTAGCTGGTTTGGTCATAAGTTGGCGTAAGATAGTCGTCATAGTACAACTTGCAATATTATAATAACATTCATGCTCATTGCTATTTGAAATATGTTTTTTTAACTTCCGCATATAAGGAATGCACTTCCCCGCATGGGGAATCATTTTACATGAAGGGAAAGTAATCATACCAGAGTTCAGATTGTAGATCGATTATAAAATAAAGTCCAATTGAAGATGCAAACAATAAATTAATCCATAAGTTCCTTCAAATAACTTATCGATATTTTTATTGATGGGTTTGATAAGAATTTTGTCAGTACGGATATCTATATAACTATCTTTATTTTTTTAATCTCTGCCATGAGTTTCGGAAGCTGGCAAAGGAATGGATAGAGGCATAACACGTCTAGAAATTGCTCACCATATTCTCTCCTCTTTCATTCTGAGATTTGACTTTTGCCTGCATTGGGAAAGATTCAAGTTTTTAGGGTTAAACGGCGGAATTGGTGATGTGGGTTGTCAATCGATTGCATCGAGGAAGGCTGAAATTACTGCAAAATTGGCTGTCTGCCATTAATATCTTGAACTTACTTTTTAATAGGCAGGAAAATATTGAGGAAAAGTAGTGGACAAAGCACGGCATGACTTGATTTGCTGCGGACTGCAGTTGAATGTAAATTATATTTTAATTTAATAGATGTTGTGAATTCAAAGTCTCTGTTTCTGCCGCGACTGACATTGGATTCCCGTTGTGAGTTCAGTCATTTGTAATGTATTTTTTTCTTTGTATATATCTACGTACTGACCGCTTGCTCACGTTAGAATTCAGATGTCCATTTCTCAATTCATTAAAGTTAAAAATCTATCCAGATTAAGTCTTTATTTTATGGTAAAGCTTAAATGACGAGTGTTTTTACAAGGCTTTTTGGTGTGATAGGAGGACTGGAACTCGTTGTCATTTGTTTTCAGTGGCACGCTTGTTTTCCATATATAGTAAGATGGAGGAGTTGCATCTTAAATTATATATGAGCTAGATTTTTAGATTTGATTGTGTGGAGATTTTTTTCATTACATTGTACAATTTTCTTTCATGAAGAGTATCAATTAGAACTGTTAGATTTCCACAATTTATATAATTATATGAATTGTGGAAATTTGATAGCTGTAAGTTTGAAATGTCAAAATATAAATATAAAATCAGGAACGCAATCATCCAATTTATCTTAGACATTAATGCAATCTGTTCTCTCAAAGCAAGCTCTAAGTTAGTGATATTTCCTTCTTCACTTTCTTGTCAACATGTTTAATGTCATGAGTAGACAAGAAGATGGAAAAAATGTTCAATTTGTTTGACTCTAAAATTATACAGCCCAATTTTAATAGCAATATCACAATTTGACTTGAGAACAACTTATCAGAATTTAAGTGTCATAAATAGTCAAGAAGATGAAAGAAAGACAAGCAAATTTGTTAAAGCCTAACTAGTTAAGTGCCTCCTTGACATGGGGTTAAGATGAGGTGAATGTTGGATTGATTAGGTTAGACTAACGTAAGAAAATTAATCTTCCAACATTCTTCGAGAGGGTTGATTAGGTGTATGTTGAAGCTCATAAAAAGGGGACCTTGTTGGAAAGCCCTTCATTACCTAACACATTGGAATGTACCACACCAACTATAATTTTATTATGTTGTATATGGATATGCATAAGAATATTAGAAGAAATCATAAATTAGATGTAGAGAACCTAATACATGTGAGTGTGATTTAATAACTACACTTTTGATTTAATGTCCAATATTTTTTACAACATTGCATCAATAACTGTAACTTCAAAAATAATTGGTCTCAATGTCCTTTTTTTGTTTTTTGGTAGCTCTTTTGGAAGCACCACTGTCAAAAAAACATTATGGTGAAATCAGCAATATGACCCTAAAATCTTATTTGTAAGCAAGAGACTAGATTGTTAGTTTTCTTTCTAGATTTACTAATGGATTGTGGAAATTTGATAGATCTAAGGGTCCATTTCACCATGGGAATAAAAATTTGTTATTTTGGATTTGTTATTCTAGATTTGTTATCCTGATCTGTTTGGTTCACCCAAAATTTGATGGGGAATATGTTTATCCTGTGTTTGGTTGTGCAAAATTGGAATTGGAATTAGAATTAAAATTGAAGAAAACTCTATGCATGTTATCAAAGACAAATCTCTTCAGAACATCTTGTAAATTTATAGATACTCCATTGTTGCAAACATTGAAAAGAATGGGCAAGAGGTGATATGTGATCTTAGACTCCACAATTTTGACTACAAACATTTTGAGGGATTTTGTGTTGAATTCATAGATGGTGTTCTTCCTCTACATCTTCCACTACTCTCCATTGGCATTGAAGATTCTGTCATCCAAGAAATCCCACAGAAGAGACTTCAAGAATGGTACTTTTTTATAGTGTTTTAATCTAGTCTTACGGATGTGCTCTACAATTGTAGGGTTAAGAATAAGATGACTAGTTATTCCAATAAGGCAGTGCTAATGGATTGTACCGAAGAGAGCACTGAGGAGAATGAAATGCTTTGTGAAGGAATAATAATGAGAGAAAATAGACATATAAAACAAATGAACATGCATCAATATCAATGGTAGCCTTAGCCTAAGCATTGGACTTCAAAAACCTCGCTCAACAAGAGAGCAAAAAATATGACAGTAAAGAAAGAACAAAATAATTTGAATAGCTGGGTGCCCTGCCATGGATGAATCTTTCTCTTAATCTATTGAAATTCCTCATGTGAGCATGTGACAATGTATAAAAACTAGTCTTTTGTTCATGCTCATCATAACTTCAACCACTATTCATTTTCAACAAAACTATCATCTTTATTAGTGGAGGTGTCCGAGCCTTTTAACTTTCCATTTCTGTTTTGTGCAACATTTGACCATGAGGAATGTTGAATAGAAATAGAGAAAATTACAATAACAACTATTTTGATGGGATTACAAATTCTCATTTTGGGGCTTGAATGGGAATAAAAATTTTAATTCCCAATTCTGATTTCATGCACCAAACTAAGAATTGAAAAAAAAAATCGAATTCGTAATTCCTATTCAATAATTTTGACAAATAAATGGGCCCTAAGAGACTAGATGTTAAAACTTGAAAGTAATTGGAAATTCTTCCCTAACAAAATTGTTAGGTTCTCTCCTCCATCTCTAAGTTCTTGGATTCTAGTCTACTCAAACTTAACATATAATAATTGATTTCAACAAATAATAATAAATAAATAATTACACAAAAGCATTTTATATTTGAAAAGAAATATTTTAATTTCTATATTTTTTGTCACACTCAGTCGGACTATGGAATGAGCAAGTTGTTAGAGTGAATCTGTGTATTTGCACTATACACTAGTGTTGGTTAAAAAAATTTCTTCCTTAGATTTTGGTTTCTACTCTTAATATGCCCAAAGTGATGGAAGACAAAAATAGTTAACAACAGAATGGGTCTATGTAGTAATCTATCAGAGACCCCTAAACTGAAAGGTACAACTCCCTTATGGTGGAAAGATTTGCAAATAATTTGTTTTTAGTAGATCAGCTAATTTGGGGTATGCACTTAAGCAAAGAGAAAAAGAGGTATAACTAGATTACCTAACAGTTCAAGAAATCTAGGCCAATTTCAGATTATAACTCACAACCTCCACAAGATACAAATATATGTAAGGCATTGTTAAGCTCATCTATAATCTAAAATACAAGTTTTTCTAACCTTTAAATGTAGGACATAAAACTATTTGCCAATGCACACTACATAAGAAGAGAAATTAAGGTCAACTAGACAACAACTAGATTACCCTAGTTACTGAAATTTGACAATACTCATATTGTTTCCCATTTGGACCCTTTCATTAACTAAAATCAGGACTTCTCAAACAAAAATGAAATACAACATTGCACCAATAATTTTAACTTTAAAAATAATTGGTCTCATTTTTGTTTTTGTTTTTTAGTAGCTCTTTTGGAAGCATCGTCAAAAAACATTATGGTGATACCATATTTGACAGTATGGCCCTAAAACCTTATTTATAAGTAAGAGACTAGATTGTTAGTTTTCATTCTAGATTTACTCATGGATTGTGGAAATTTGATAGATCTAAGGGTTCATTTTAGCATGGGAATAAGAATTGGAAATATGAATTTGTTATTCTGGATTTGTTAATTCAAAATTTGTTATTCTAGATTTCTTATCTTGATCTGTTTGGTTCACCTAGAATTTCATGGGTTTATCCTATGTTTGGTTGTCCAAATTTGGAATTGGAATTAGAATTAGAATTGAAGGCAACTCTTCACATGTTATCAAAGGAAAATCTCTTCAAAACATCCTACAAATTTATAGATACTCCATTGTTGCGGACATTGAAAAGAATGGGCAAGAGGCAATATGTGATCTTAGACTCGACAATTTCGACTACAAATTTTTTGAGGGATTTTGTGTGGACTTCATAGCTGGTATCCTTCCTCTACATCTCCCACTACTCTCCATCAGCATTCAAGATTCTGTCAACCAAGAAATCCCATAGAAGAGACTTCAAGTGTATTGCCTTTTTATAGTATTTTAATCTAGTCTTACCAATGTGCTCTACAATTGTAAGGTCAAGAATGAGATGGCTACTTATTCCAATTGTGCAGTTCTAACGGATTGTACCAAAGAGAGCACTGAGGAGAATGAAATTCTTTGTGAAGGAATAATAATGAGAGAAAATAGACAAATAAAACAAAAGAACATACATTAATATCAATGGTAGCCTTAGCCTAAGCATTGGACTAAAAAAAACTTTCTCTACAAGAGAACCAAAAAGATGACAGTAAAGAAAGAAAGAAATAATTAGAACAGTTGGGTGCCCTGCCATAGATGAATCATGCTCCCAATCTGTTGAAATGCCTCATGTGAGCATGTGAGAATGTATAAAGACTAGTTGTTCGTTAATGCCCACCGTAACTTCAACCACTATTCATTTCCAACAAAACAACTATCTTTGTTGATGGAGGTTTCCAAGACTTTGAATTTCCATTTCTGTTATATACTACATTTGACCATCGAGAACATTGAATTGAAATGGAGAAAATTACAATAACAACTATTTGGATGGGATTACAAATTCTCATTTTGGGGTTGTAATGGGAATACAAATTCCAATTCCCAATTCTTATTTGGTGCACCAAACTGAGAATTAAAAAATAAATCCAATTCCTAATTCCTATTCCACAATTTCCCCAAAAAATTGGGCCCTAAGAGACTAGATGTTAAAACTTGGAAGTAATTCAAAATTCTTCTCTAACAAAACTGCTAGGTTCTCTCCTCTAGCTTTGAGTTCTTGGATTTTAGTCAACTCAAACTTAACATATAATAATTAATTTTAACAAACCATAATAAATAAATAATTATACAAAAGTATTTTATATTTGAAAAGATTAAAAGGAAACATTTTATTTTCTATGTTTTTCCCCCATACTCAGTTAGATTGTGGAATGAGTGAGTTGACAAAGTGAATCTATGTATTTACATCATACACTAGCAAGATGATAGAATAGATTTGGTCAATTCATCATTTCTACCTTTATTTACTTGTTTTCAATTTGTATGCAGGTTCAACTAGTTCTACTTTGACAACACTACAAAGAAATACATCCCAACAGTCCCACACCATAAAATATTATTTTATTTGCATTATACAAAATTTTTCCCAATCATTAAATGTAAAATATTTAACTCAATTTAATGGCTACTTATTGCTTCACTCTAGAGTCACTACTTCCACCAAAAAAACCTAAGGATTCTTTGTAGCATCAACCATTATTTCAAAATGACCTAATCATTCGTTTGCACTCATAGTAACATTTAAAAATGTATTGTCCTCATTATGTTGTGTCCTGATAAGCTTGGAGGGTCAATAAAATCAACCACAAACTTGATAACTTTGATCTGATTAAAATGACTTTCTCAAAGCTTAAGCTTTAAGTGCATTGATATCTAGCATAAAGAAGTCTCACTTCTCTTATAATCTTCCACACTGCTCTAGTGTGCTATTCGGTCATAAGGAAAGTGAAGTAGACTCTCTTCACTATTCTTTATTTTTTCAATGTTTTTTTAAAATTTTGTGTAGTCTATGTCTTTCCACATAGTTAGTAATTTATTCTTTGAGGTAGCTATCATAAAAAAAATCCCTTCTTTCTCTAATAATTCTACGAGTATTTGGCTCCATTATGATGACTAATTTGTTCTTCTTTGTCAATGAGGCCTTACTATGATACAAATTAAAGAGGAGACTTTGAAATTTGGCAAAAATCTTCATATGCAATATATCAAACAAGAGAGTTCAAATAACATGAAAAAATGTATATTTAGTTTATTAAGTTATCAAAAAGAGAATTTGGATAAATTTAACATTATGTGGGAAATTGTAGGTAATCATAGAAAGCGTCATTTTAAGACTTCAGGAAAACATCCAATGGCCTTTTGTACTACACCATTCACCTCAGTTCCATGTAATATTGCCCATTATTATATTACTAGGAGAAATAATGTTGTAATGACTTTTGAATGGATTAAATGAGAAAATCCAAATAACTAAAGAAAGAAACACACCAAAAAGGAGCTATTATACATTTGAAAGGGAGAATAAAATAAAATTCATTAGAATTGTGTAGTCAATAATTATTTTCAAGGAAATAAATCTCATTCTCCAAAAGACATTATTTTAATAAATTTGAATGAGAGATAGGTGTCCTATATTTTTTAGTCTATAGTACATATGTTTGCAAAAAAATTAATTAGAAATTTGAATATTTTTTATTTCTTATATTTGGAGTTCATTTTGAGAAAGTATCCTTAATATATGAAATAATATAATGAATAAAATTTATTTTCTTATTCTTATTTGGTGTCATAGAGATGAAATTATCCTTGTGTTAGTACATATTGAAGATGAGACAAGAATTTTAATGTAATATCGATCCCTTTTGTTATCATTTTATATTGTTGGAATGATTTAGAATAACTAAGAGTGTGGTTGAATCAGTTATCCTCAGGTCTAGATGTACCAATTCAACTTTTGACAGTCTCAAACAACTTAATAAATCTCATAAAATAATTTAATATGTACAACACTATTGACATTATGGTCAAGTTTGTTTATTAGTGACTCACGCTTAGTCAAATGGTTAGTAGCTTCCAAGCTTATCTTGTAGCTTGCAATGTTAACTGAGTAATCCAGGTTCTACTGAGTTTTACTATTCTTATCGAGTTTTAGAATCAGTATTTAGTTCACACAAAGCAATTTCTACTGAGTTCATTAGTGACAATGCAAACCAAGCTTCACAGTACCAATTGAGTTGAACAGTGTCGACCGTGGGCTCCAGTGTCTATTGAGTTTGCAGTGTCAGTGATGTGAATCTAATGTTGACTAAGCCATCTAGTGTTAACCTAGTGATTTAGTTTTTATGCCAAGTTTTGCAATATTCACCAAGTTTAGACTACTTGGAAGTGATTAGCATGAATCGAGCATCTACGTCTACCAAGAGCATGACAATGTTGAGTATTGACAATGGTTGCAAAGTATCAGAACCTCACTGAGTTTGTCTTTAGAACTTGAGTGCCAACAGTTGAGCCGACTTTGTGTATCTTGGTGAAACTTTTGTTGTACCCAACTTTGATGAATTGAATTTTGGATTGATATGTATGTAATGTATTGTATCACATCCAAATATGAGAATAAAAATAGAAAGCAATCATATGAGTAAAAGTGCGAATTAAGAAGGTTGCAAGCACTATAAGGGATGACAAAGATTTATCTATTACAAAAAGATGGTCGTTGTACTTTAAAGGAATCTCAACCAACAAATTAGAGATTGGCCACTAGTTCATCCGAATAGGTGTATTAGTTAAACCCTTTCACAAGGTAGACTTAATAGTCTTTTGTAAATCTCTTTTTGAGCGCATACTTCATTTTATGTTTTGTAAATCCTTTCATAAAATGGACCTAGCAGTCCTTATTGCTCCTAACATGGAAGATCAATAGAAGTGATCAATTATAAGCCTTAATAGATCAACTTTATACTACAGTACTAAAGCTTGTGGGCATCATCCCCACCCTAGTTTTACTTTCTATTTGGAAGGTTTCTGGGTCACCATATCTTGTGTCAAAGTGTTATGAATGTTTTAATTCTTTCAGCTTTTCATGCATGCAATTAGATCAGAATGTAAATGAAGGATTAATTGGTGAAATAAGATTAAGTTTTATTGGTTCCTGATTCACCCCTCCCCTCCCAGTAACCTAGTCTACCCTATATTTCTAACAAACACATCATCAAAAATTTAACATTATTTAACTTTCTCTTATGTTTATGAGTGTTGACTAAGCATAAATAAACAATTCTAAAATATCATGCATAAAACAACATCCACAAATGTAAATAACACTTTCACACTAGGATTTAATGTGGAAACCCAATTTTGGGAGAAACCATCATGTAATATGCTACCAATTTTTCACTCTTCTGAAATCATCATGTTAGGAGTGGCCTTGCTAAAGGACTCTAGATCATTCCATTAGAATTTCACCTTGATTAAAGGATTTACAAAGTTATTTTTAGGTCAACCCTGATTGAAAGATTTTGACTTCCACAGTGGTTAGAATGTAATAGTAGGTTTCATCTGTAAAGTACAACTCACTTAGAAAATTCAAATCTCTATTTTCTCATCTTGTCACTTCATTTACTAGCCTCCATTGTCATCACCATCACAGATCTATTTGGCATCTCCTCAAGCAATCCTACTTCATCAAACTCTTCACACTTCTCCGTTGTTTCTCTACTCCTCACAACTTGTCCTTAAGATCACCAATCAACAAGGAACCAAGCTTAGAAAGAATCTCTTATGCCTCCTTAAAGAAGTAATTTTGATCTTTTGTTGCTCAAACATCACCGTAGATCTTAGGGTTAGGTTAAACTCATTGAGTCCTTCCATCATTTTATTTTTTCTTCTCCTACTATAAACTTCTTATCAAATCCCTTCCCTTGATTGAATAACAAAATCTTTCCGTGCATTAAATATTCCAATTCATCAATCCTTATCATCCACACACTTTGAATAATTCTAAATTTCAAATTTTTTAGCCACAAATTCAATTATTTTACAAACTATAACTTTTTTTGTTACTCAAAAATCACTATATTCTTCTTCTCGGGCATCACTATGTAACTCAACATACACTATTCTATTTTTCTTGGCATGCACTTGCTTGCTCGTCCATTTCTAAATTTGATTTCTACTAACCTTCCTTCATCAACACTCTCAAAAATAATTATCACTTGGCTTGAACTATTTGTTCGACTTCTACTTAAGCTCCTCACTCTTTTGGTCCAGCTCCATCATTCACCAACCAATACTAATACTTAGTCATGCTTAGAGTTTAAATTAACTCTTGTCATTTCACATATACATCAATTTCATTTGTCTTCTTTTCTTGATGTAATTATTAAAGAACATATTATCTTTTAAAGGACTAACTTATCAAGTGCCCATTGTAATTCCATGACACTTAACTTCACATCACTCATCAACATCACTAGCTTACCTTCCTATTTTCCTCTTTTCAAATCATCTTTATCAATCAATAGATATGGAATTCTACATTGTTAGTAAATGTCTCTCTAGTAGTTAGGCAATGTCTTACCAATAGGTTTGACATCAATGATAACACAACAATTGTTCATGTTGGCTTTTGATTTGATAGTGATTTTAACTACCCAGAAGATGAGAAAAAAATACATCTGAGGGAAGCTAAATCCTAAAATGGATGTGTTGGAAATATAAGAGGAGTAATGGAGAGGGGAGGGGTAAATTAGTTACCACAAAAATAAATCCCAAATCCCTTAGATGTCAATATAAATCAAAACTAAACTCTGTTGTAACTCGATAAACAAACAAGAAAAATATTGTAACTTGGGAAACACTAAAATAGCTCGGCAAATGATTAATATGAAAATCTTAAGATATTATCTATGATTGATATTACTTTAACTTATTTTCAAACACATAAAATAAATAACATGAACATAAGATTTTAACATGGAAACCCAATTTGGCAAAAAACCACCAATTACAACTAGTTACTGATTTTCACTCTTCTGAAGTGAGCCCTATTAGGAGCCAACCCTATTAAAGGTTACAAAACACACTGCTAGGTGTGACCCTATTAGAGGTTTTAATCACCTTGTTAGTGTAATACCCCAAAATTGGCTTATTGCCATGATACCAATTCTGGTCTATTTCTAACCAATCCTAAAGTCCTATTCTATTAGGCAAATTCTTATTCGGCTACTCGCTACTTGACTTAATTGTCAGATACAGAAAACCCTAATCTACATTCATCATGCTTATTATTTAATTCCTATAGTATTTACTCATATTAGTCACATTAAACCTATTGATTAATATTTAATTTAATTACTAAGTATTTATACTTTAATTAAATTAAATTATATCCTAAGGCTAATGTACTAAGGAATTAAATTTATTTAATTTAATAAATGTGCCTATTTTAATTAATTAAACAAAATTATTTAATTAAATGGAGAACTTACTTCTAATTAATTAAACAAAGTTATTTAATTAAATGGGAAGTCATTCCTAATTAATTAAATGAAGTTATTTAATTAAATAAGAAAAGTGTCTCTAATTAATCAAATAGAATTATTTAATTAAATAGAAAAGGTAATTATGAGACCATATCTCATTTTATTAAATTAAATATCTCACCAAAATCTCTCTTCAGTTCAAAAAGAAAATTCCCAGTTCACTGCTGATCAAATTAGAAGTGACCCAGATCACTTGCTTTTACACTAAAGTCTATCTGAGTTGACTGACTCTTACACTCAGATCTGAGTTAGTTAACTCCCTTCAATTTGGGAATCTTCCTTTATGACTGAACTTCATCTTCAATCCTGACCGTTGATTGAAATCAATCTCAACCATTGATGGATTCCAAGAAAGTCTATTTAAGAGACCTTCATCTCTTCATTTTAGAGGTTGAATGAGAATTTGCATCAAATTGATACTGGATTGTGCATTCATTTGAGCTCATTACTTTCATAAGATATTCATTTTCTATTTTAATCTAATTTAGCATAATATGCATAGATTTTAGCATAATCTTCTTTTACATGTTCTTAGATTAAACGTGCATACTCCGTTCTAGATTAATCTGCATTCTCATATAGATTAGTCGCATTTTCTTTTGAATCCTTCATTCATAGAGGGTCTGGTTTCTTAACACCTCAAATCTGAGGATATCTAACAAGCAATTCCCTTTAGATAGAAGGCAACAAGTCACCTTGCCGGCTAATTCTTGGATGAACAATCCAATGTTCATTTTCGGATGAATCTGCAAATAAGGACCATGTTGAAGTGTGTGTGTTAGCATAGGCCACATTTTCACATATACAGTTAGGAGTGGCCTTGTTAGGTCTTTAGAAAATTCAATAGAAATGTCATCTTGTTAGAGGATTTACAAATAGTTGTTAAGCCAACTCTATTAAGAGATTTAGATCATTGCTACAATGGTTAGAGAGTAACAATGAGATGACCCGATTCCTGATGCAACTGAATTGATGTTTATAGATCTCAATTCTAGCTCGTATACTTGATCCTTCCTGATCGAATGTATCTTTGCATCTCAACAAGGATATTCTACTTATCCTTCTAATTCGCTTCCTCTAAACATCATCAAATCTTCAATTATGTTTCACTTATTCTCCTTCTTCTAATCCTCAACTTGACCTTATATTTATATCATACACATTATCAAGTTGGCTTGAGTACAACTTAGAATAATTAATATTCATATTCTCATTCAACTAGAACCAACAAAAAAATTTCATTGAACTCAATATGCAAAAACAAGAAAATCCTTCATTAGCTTACCTTGCTTGATAGATACTAACTCAAAGTGATTTTCCTGTGTTAACCAAGTGAATTTATTAACACTACATATTCACAAAGTTCCTTTGGTAACTGAGTGAGCTCATTTAATACTAGTTCCATCCAACATTTCCTTCATTAATTGAATGAGCTTTCTTAAGGCTCAACTTCTACAAACTTTCCTTTGTTGCCTGAGTGAACTTGGTAGAAACTGTCTTCTTAACTAGGCAAACTCCAAAATGCTTGGTAGACATAGGAAACTATCTTCAATGCTCGAGTGAGCTCAGCATACACTGACTGGAAATGATATGACATTTTGTGTAATATCAAAGATAATACACAATTAATCAATTATTTCCAATAATCTTCCTCTTTGGCATTAATGGCAACACAACATGTCATAATACAATGGAATTTTAGAGCTAGAATGAAGTAAGAAACATATCCTTAGTTTCATTTTGATTTTCATGCATGAGAACTCCCTCTATTAGTTTGAACTTCCTTTGCCTTTAGTTTCCCTCTCTCTCAGGAAACCTCTAGCTTTGATATCTCCCTCGTTGTTATCTCTTGGAGTGATAAAATTTCTATGAGATATGATAGCAAGCTTCTTCGTCTTTGACATCTTATGCCAAAGAAAATGTTTAGTAAATATCAATGTACCTCATGTACTAATTCAATACTACATCAACTATTTGATCTTCAACATGCTCTAGTTGATGCATTACTAAACTTCATTTAGTGAGCTTCGGATAGCAATGTGACCCCTAGCTTACCTCTTAGATATAGAAATGCATCCTTAAGTAATGGCTTAGTGAATATGTTTGTAATTTATTCTTTTGTATTTACATATTCCAATCTTACCTCTTTATCTTGTACCTATTCTCTCAAAAAATGATATTGTATAGCAATATGTTTTGTTTTGGTATTCATCACTAAATTCTTTGATATATTAAATGCATTGGTTTTATCACAATATATAACCACTAGATCCTTGATCTCTACCTTCATATCTGTCAATAGTTGTTTGAACCAAACAATATTTGAAAAATTAACTATTGTTGCCACATATTCTACCCATGTTGTGGACCAAGAAATATAATTTTATTTCTTACTTGTCCAAGATACTAGTCTTTTATCAAGAAAGAATGCTCCACCATTGGTGCTCTTTCTATCATCAATACTCCTCCCCAATCAACATCTGTGAATACTTTAAAATCTAGATTTCCTCTTTTTTGTATCATAAACCATAGTCTTCAGTACCTTTCATATATCTCATGATTCTTTTGATTGCCATCATGTGATTTTCTTTAGGATTTGTTGAGAATCTTGCCACCATACTAACTACTAATGTAATATCAGGCCTTGTATGCACTACATACTAAAATTTTCCAATCATTGATATATATGTGGTTTGATCTATTTCCTCGTAATCATTATGTTTGGAAAGCTTGTGTCTAGTAGCCATAGGAGTTCCAACTGGTCTTGAGTCTTCCATTCCAAAAAATTTAAGTATCTCCTTGATATATTTATATCGAGTAATGTAGATACCATCTTTCTTCTATTGGATCTACAATCCAACAAATTTTTTTCTCTCCAAACATAGACATCTCAAATTCTTTACTCATTTCTTCTAAAAATGCCTTGCACAAGTCATCATTTACTATAAATAAAGTGTCATCCATGAATATCTTTTCCAACACAATCTTCTTGTCTGGTCCTTCTTTGATATATAGACTGTTGTCATCATTTTCTATTTGAAAACCAATCTTTATCAAGTAGTTATGAAGTCTTTCATACCAAGATCTGGGAGCTTTCTTGAGACCATACAATGCTTTGTGTGATTTTTAGACCATATATTTTTTTTTGGGATCTACAAAACCTTTAGGTTGTTCAATGTAGACTTCATCAAGAATTCCATTCAAGAATGTAGATTTTACATCCATTTGATTAATCTTAAATCATCTATGAGATGCATATCCTAGTAAAGTTCTAACACCTTCTAATCTTGTAATAAGAGAAATTTTATAACTATAATCAATACCTTCTTCTTGAAAATAACCTTTAATTACTAACCTTGCTTTGCTTTTGGAAAGTTCTCCATCTTCATTTAGCTTATTTCTAAATACCCACTTTGTTCCAATTACATTTTTATCCTTATGTCTTGGGACAAGAGTCCAAGTTTTGTTCTTCTCTATCTATTCTATTTCCTCGTTCATTGCTTCAATCCAAATTCCATTATCCAAATCATCTTCAACATTTCTAGGTTCAAATTGAGCAAGCAAACATGTACCTTTGAATTTGTTTCTTGCCATTGTTCCATCTGACTTGTCTCCAATAATCTGATCAAGTGCATAATGCCTTCTGACATATCTTGCCAACATAGGTACTTTAGATTTGGAGTTTTTTTAACTGATTTCTTCATGATCTTTTGTATTAAGCTTGGGTCCCATTTTCTATGACTCAGGTCCATCAGACTCAATTTGTTCTAGCAAAAGCTCGATAACTTCTGACTGCGACTTGAGTCCTTTAGACTATGACTTGGTTTGCACTGATTAAAACTCAATAGCTTTTGGAGATTTTTGGGACTCAGGAGGTGAGGCCTCCTAAATTCTAGATAGATTTGGAAAAGTATTTGGTTCATATTAAAAAATTCTTATGTAATCCTTAGGTTCTTTGTTGCTTTCTTCTTCACCCTTTTCTGCAAACTCATCAATTCTCACATGTGCACTTTCTATGATTTTATAACTAGTCAGATTCAAACATTTGTATGCTTTACTTCTACAAAAGTATCCTAAGAATATCTCTTCATCACCTTTGACATCAAATTTACCTTTCCTAGATTCTTTCAAGATATAACATTTGCTACCAAATACTTTCAAGTAACTTACATTAGGTTTATAGCCATACCATAGTTCATAAGGAGTTTGATTTAAGTATTTCTTCAATTGTACTTTGTTCAAGGTATGCAATGTAGTACTGATTGCTTCCTTCTAGTATTTGATTGCAATGTTCTTTACTATCATTAATGTTCTTGTAGAATACATGATGGATCTATTTCTTCTTTCAACTATACCATTCTACTCAGGTGTACTAGGGGTTGATACCTATCTCTTAATTCCCTTTTCAATGTAGAATTCATTGAACTCATTGAAAATGAATTCACCACCTCCATCTGATCTTAAACATTTCAACTTCTTTCCAATTTCTTTTTCTACTCTTGCTACATACCATTAATTTTGTTGAAAAGCTTCATATTTTTCTTTAAGATACATTACAGTCCTCATTCTAGAGTAATCATCAATAAACAAAATGAAAAACTTATCTCCACTGTAACTTTTTATTCCAATAGTTCTACATAAGTTTGTATGTACAAGCTCTAAAACTTCTTCAGAATGATAGTTTTTTCTTTTGAAACTAGTTTTTCCCATCTTACCAATTAAATTTTTTTTGCATAGATCCCTTATCAAGTTTCCTCAAGCTAGGAATACCTCTTACTCTTCTATTTTTTCTTATCTTGGCTAGGTTATTAAAATTTACATGACATAATCTTTTGTACCATAACTAGCTTTCTTCTACTTGAGCAATAAAACATGAACTTTCACTAAGATCTAGATAGAATACATTACCTTTTGTTTTTTTGCCATATCCAACCAGATTTTCTTTACCATCTTGTAGTTTGACCTTTCCATTCATGAATTCTACCTTGAATCCAATGTTATTCAAGAATGCCACACTCAATAGGTTATGCTTTAGTCCTTCAACCCAATAAGAATTGTCACATCTAATTTCATTGGTTAATGAGGCACATCCTTTTCCTTTTATGCAACAAGATTCATTGTTTCCAAATCTCACACTACCACCATCATAATGTTCAATGTGTTAAATTTATTTTTTTATCACCATTCATATGATGTGAGCAACCACTATCAATAATCCATGTATCATTTTTTGTAACATGAGAGATAAGTGTCATTTGATCTTCTTCATCATTAGATTCATCTTTTACAACAATATATACCATTTAATCTTCACTATTATCAAAATCTATAACCATAAAACAAGATTTCTTACATTTTTCCTTGTTTTTGAATTCCTTCTTTCCTTTGAACTTATTTCTTTTCTTTTCATCATTGTCTTCTTTGTTTGGGCACCTTGCAACAATGTGACCAACTTCTTCATAAGAAAAACATATTAGATGAATCTTACTTTTGTACTTTCTTCTACCTTTGAAATATTTCCTTGCAAGTAGGGCTTCAACAACTTCAAGATCACTATCTGAACTTTCTTCTTCTTCACTTTCTAATTGACTAGCTTTTGATTTCTTGCCCTTTTTCTTGAGTGAAATATTTTCTTCAAATGTAGACTCAATACCTTTGCAACTAGGGACATAGTTATCATAGTTATCCAACTCAAAAGCTGTCAATCTTCCAACTAGAGCATCCAAAGTTATATTGCTATTTGGATCACATCTCATTTCTTAAATAGAAAATGCTCTAATTGCATAGATAGGAAGAAGGGTTCTAAGTACATTGCTTACAACTATTTTGTCATCAATGTCTCCTCTAGATGCTTTGATTGTGCTCACACTTGTTTTAATTCACTCAACAAATTTTGCAATGTTTTCATCTTCTCTCATCTTCATCTGATCAAATTGTCCTCTGAGACTTTTGGCTTTAGCTCTTCTTACATTTTCATCTCTTCCATAGATGGCTTTCATTTTGATCCACATATCATAAGCTATAGTACAATTTTTAAGTTCATCAAATTCAACATAATTAAGAGTAGAAGCAATGTCAATCATCATCATGTTATGGTTTCTCTTTTCAGCAATATCTTCAATTGATAATGTTCTAGTAGGAGTCAATTATTCACTATCAAGATATTTACAACTTGAATCATTGATAGTTTTCAAATGTAACCTCATAGGTCCTTGCCATGTTGCACGGTTGTCTTGGTTCAACTTGGGAATCTCTCTTCTATAAGACATCTTGATCTTTATCTTTAGTCCTTAAAACCTTCTCTACAAGCACCAAAAGCTCTGAAGAGGAGTAACTAAGAGGGGAGGGGTTAATCAGTTACCACAAAAATAAATCCCAGATCCCTTAGATGTCAATATAAATAAAAACTAAACTTTGTTGTAACTCAATAAATATAGAAATAGCTTGGCAAGTGCTTAACATGAAAATCTTAAGATATTATCTATGATTGATATTACTTTAACTTAGTTGCAAACACATAAAAGAAATAACATGAACATAAGATTTTCTCTTAGAAACCCAATTTGGGAAAAACCACCAATTGCAACTAGTTAGTGATTTTCACTTTTCTAAAGTGAGCCCTATGAGGAGTCAACCTTGTTAAAGGTTACAAAATGAACTATTAGATGTGACCCTATTAGAGGATTTAATCACTCTGTTAGGAGTGGCCTTGTTAGACATCTTTAAACAATTTAATAGAAATGTCACCTTGTTAGAGGATTTAAAAATAGCTATTAATCCAACTCTATTAAGAGATTTAGATCATTACTACAATGGTTCGAGAGTAACAATGAGATGACCTAATTCTTGATGTAACTAAATTGTTGATTACAAATCTCAATTCTAGCTTGTATACTTGATCCTTCGTGATTGAATGTATCTTTGCATCTCAACAAGGATACTCTTCTTATCCTTCTAATTCGCTTCCTCTAAGCATCATTAAATCTTCAATTATGTCCCACTTATTATCCTTCTTCTAATCCTCAACTTGACCTTATATTTATATCATACACATTGTCAAGTTGGCTTGAATACAACTTATAATAATTAATATTCATTTTCACAATCGGTTAGAACCAACAAACAATTTATTTTCTTAGTTGGCTAGAACCAACAAACAATTTGATTAACTTTATATGTCAAAATAAGAAAATCCTTTGTTAGTCCATGCTGCTTGGTAGACACTGACTCAACGTGATTTTCTTGTGTTAACCAAGTGAATTCGATTAACTTGCATATTCCCAAAGTTCCTTTGGTAACTGAGTGAGGTCGGTTAATAGTTGTTACATCCATAATTTCCTTCATTAACCAAGTGAGCTCGGTTAACACTCAACTTCTACAAACTTTCCTTTGTCACCCAAGTGAACTTGGTAGACATTGTCTTCTTAACTAGACAAACTCTAGAATACTCGATAGATAGGAAACTATCTTCAATGCCTGAGTGAGCTTGGCATACACTGATTAGCAATGATATCAAATTTGGCGTAACATTAAAGACAATACACAATTAATCAATTTTTTCCAATAGGATGCACTTTAATTGGAACCTAGGTCAATTATAAGGCTATACTCCTTCTACACTTCAGGCTCTACAAGACCTAGATGAGTAGACCTTAGAATCATCCATATGACCAATGCAAAATATAGAAATGAATCTAGACAAAGCATATTAACCCTTGATTCTTCTTGACTCATGCAACAAAAAAAAGGTATGGAATAGATAATAACATGACCTATGCATTCACAAGCTAAGTGAGAGTTTTCCTTTTAGCTCTTCTACATAAAAGAGAAAATGATGAAATCGGCAAGAACATAAATATGAAACAACAAAATATGTGTTCTCTTGGATGAGATCAATGCCTAATCCATTTAGTAGTTCACAAACTACAACATTCATCAAGATTCTTATGATCCATCAATCTACTTTGTAAATGAGACATCAACTTTCACAATGAACCTTCTACTTATCAGAATCCTTCTATGAAATCTGCAACCCTACCAAGATACATCAAGTATTTACTTGATTCTTTGAATCAATAGAAAAAAATATTATGGATTACAACCCTAAACAAGTTGTAATGGAGACACGTGATCCTTGTTCAATTATTACAAAATATTTTCAAAACTCAAAGATAGGAGACAAGAATTAGAATGAAACTATTTGTATTTGTTGCTTTGTATTCATTTCTTTGAAGTAAATACATTCAAGATGTATGAAATAACCCATGAAGCAAACAAAATAGACTAGAACTATCACTATCTACACATTACTTGTTGTTCATAGAGAGAGAAAAATGTTGAAGAATGGTGGAATTAAAGCTAGAGACTTGCTCAATAGACTTAACCAACCCTATACAATGAAAGAGAATGAGAAGATATAGAAGAAGCTAGAGGGGTTGGATTCGATTTGAAATATCCATTTGTCCTCTTGTTTCTTTATCATCTATTGAAACAATAATTTTCTCATCTCTCCTTAACTGAATACTAAATAAAATCTCATCATTGCTGCAACAAACTTTACAAATATCCATCTAAATTGATGAGAAACCCCCTTTCGATAAAAAGTTAGATCTGTAGATAAAACATTTCTAAAAGAACTACCTAATGAAATAGAAAGAAGAATTACATCAATAACAACACTCTCTCCAAGTTTAGAGATGACCCATACACCATTTTACCACAAACTAAATTTGAACTATTAAACAAGAAACACAGACGAGAAAAAGAGTCTTCTAGAAAAATATGAGAATAGTTCTCACCCACTGATACCTACACTCAATCTAATGGTAAAAATGAAATTTACACTTTGAGAGATTTCCAATGATATATAATAGTGCTCGGTTTGAGTAAAAGTTAGGCTATTGACACACATCTAAAGTTGTAGACATAAGCAATGAACATACCTTTTTTTAATGAAAAATTTCATGTTATGATAAAGTATGAAACTTTATAATAAAGGCTCCTCTATTTATAAATGTTGGCCCCATTAAAGTAATCTCTTTCAGAAAAAATTTAAAATGTCTTTAGAAAAATATCCCTAAAGCTTCATGGATGCACATATTGAAGTGACCAAATCAATATTTAATTTGTAATTTGAGGTTTGGGTCAAACTATGGTCAACCACCTGACATGTGTTGACTTGTCATTTGTTTGCATGTAATTTTTAGCTACTTGATCAGTGCCATGTGGTGCTCCCTGATTGGCCACTTGATCCCTATCATTTACCATGACACTGCACCATCTGAGTTGATGCCACCTTAACACTACATGGCATCTCCTAATTGGTCAGATCCACCTCCACATCATTGGGCCCACTTCCACATGTTAGCTTCTGATTGGGTCTCTTTCTTTGTATTTTTAAACTAGTGAACAACTTCTTGATGTGAAAAAGTCACAACTATCTGATTTGTGTCATGTGGCAAAATTTGGTGCATTTTCAATATGAACTCATCATCACCCTTAACACATCTTGACCTATCATATTTTCCCTTACATCATTACTATTTGCCACATCATCAGCACCTTAGTGACCATCTTCCATGTGTCACATTTGTCCAACTCATCTACCTTGGTTTATGTGCCAAGTGTCCTATTTTGATTGGTTGTTGAATTTCCATGTCACTTCTCTGGGTGTTAGTGTGGTTCATCAAATTTTACTTTCCTCATCACCCATGCTGATGTGATAGGTCCTACACACAAACTTCCTCTCTCAAAAACATTGGATGCTTGACACACATACTATTAACAGTTTGGTATGAAAACCTCGTAAAAGACACTTGCAAGGCCCATGTGGGATATTTAATATCCCTTTATTTTCTAAAAAATAGTACCAAATGTCCAAGGGACTTAGCTTAGTTTGTTGAAGCAATGAGTTCTCAATGTGGAGACCCTAGTTTGAATCCCAAGAGGGACATCTTTGTGGAATTCTAAGTTGTCACTCTTGGTCTTCTATTGGTTGTATTTGCCTCATTATAAAGGGTGGATTCTAAGTTGTGACTCTTGGTCTTCCAATTTTTGTTTCTAGTGTAGTTTCTTGTAAGAAGCTTGAATAAGATTGTAAGTCTCATGTTGTTGCTAGAATAGGCACATTATTTGTAAATGATTTCAATATAAAATATATCACCAAATCGACCATATAGCTCCATTAACTTACTAAATGCAACTCCATTCTCCATAGGATGACATAGACCAATGAAAGGAGCATGCACCACTAACAGATCAGGCAACTTATCCAACCCATAATAGAGGAGGGTTGAGGGAATCCATTCATTTTTTGAGTCTCTGTACATTTTCGTGAGAAGTTAGGGAAAATTTTATGAAAATAGTCAAAATAATAACTTTGTTCTTTTCTTTTGGAAGAATTGATGAAGATATTGCCATAATTTAATAGGGGCTTGTATTCTAATGAAGTGCCATTAGAAAGGATTTCTCAAACATGCTTCAAGTCTAGTTGTAAGTGTCTGGCAGAGTTGATGCGCTACCTCTAGAAAAATTGGGAAAAGATGCCTTTAACTTTGGTAAATAGATTTACTATAATTTTCTTACATCTTTTTTTGAGAACGTATTCATCTTTGTTCTACAACTTATGAGAGAGGTTGAAGTCTATAGCTTCAAGGATGTCCATTGACAAAGCTGGCCTTAACAAATGCAATCCTTGGGAACTCATAGTGTGTTATATTTTCTAGTTTATTTCATTTCGTGCTCGAAGATACAATCATTATTGAGATGGAGGCCCTTTATGAATACCATAATAAGCTTTTGTGGTCTCTGGTCAACCCCTACTACTAAATTAAAAAAGAATAACTTTTCACCATCATTAGTGTCACATCTTCTATGATGCCAATAAGAGTCATGGCCACCAAAAAAATTAAAGGTTCACTTCTATCCATATATTTTGGCAATATAATTTCCATAAATTATGTGCTTTGGAATGATAGTCTAATGAATAAATTCACTCGGAGGGTTCACTTTGTGAGTTTATATTTAATTCATTTGAAAATGATCCCTTTTAGCATCTCCCATTTTTGTATGCTCCCTATGTAAAAATCCATGTATCTATTTGAATATACATACTGAAACACTTTAATGATTACAACCATTGTAATCTCTCTTTTTTAAATCTTGAACCTTTTTTATTGTCTTATCAGTTTGGTGAAAGTAGTCAGGACCCAAAGTGGATCTGGCTAAAAATTCAAACTTGATTATTAATCAAACATTTGAAATCATTTTTCACCTTTTTTTCAAAAAAAAATCAATTCTGCACTAATGGGCTCTGAAATTGACCTTAAATTTGAAAAAAATAAATAATTAGGGCCTAGCACCTTGCATTCATGCTCTCTGTCATATACACTATCATTCTACAATTTCTTAGCTCATGAGAACTTTCCATTCCAAAGATATCAATTTCCAAAGTTGTTTATTTCATCTTGATCATGCAAACACGTCAAAATCAGAAGAATGCACTTGGTTTTGACCTGGAAAATTAGTCAAATGGCCCCTTGAGAAAATGAAACTCAACACATAAGTTCAGTGTTACATGAGGAATATGAAAATACAATTTGGGCTCATGATGATAATCTGGGCACGTTCAGCAAGCTGCAAAGTTAACTACTTGGAAATTACAGAGTTGGGTAACCTTGTGAAAGAGAGATTTTTGCAAATGAAATGGTTTTAGGAAAGCATGCAAATGGAATGGTGAAAACTTGCAAACTGGCATAGTTGAAGTATTTTTAGTATAGAACATAGGGGTACAATTAGTTTGACTTCATCTATCATGGTTTAACAAGTATAACATCTTGAATGGGCCTCCTAACCAATTTGTGAAACTAATCTCCATTATCATGTCAAAAATTGCAAACAAAATCACATTTAAAAACTATTCAAACAGATTCATCATAGGCTCAAATTTGAAACATAACATATCTCTGACCACTAGAATGCAATGGAAAATTAATTTTATCAATAGGGTCAACTGTGTCAAAGTTATAACTAGTTAAACAAGGCTTCGCAGATAAATGTGCAAAGTGCAAATCATGACAAAGATGAACAACCAACTTTGAGGAACTCAAAACCCTATCAAATCATATCAAAATAATGTAAAATTTGAAATGTAGGTCCTTTGATATGCATAATAAACATTTCCAAAGTGGCGAGTCATGATGCTTAACTAGGTGCAAAATATTCAAATGTAAACTAGGCTTTTGAACTTTGTTTGATACTTAGGCAAAAATGTAGATTTAACAAGTGCTCAAAACAACACCTCACCAAAAGACTCAAAAATGCAACTTTTCATCATGAGACACATCCATATACTCAATGAAAGGTGTGTAGCATCTTAATTATGTCATATGCCTCAAGATGATAGCCAGGTACACATGCATCAAAAGCTCTTATAGGGGTTTATTTTGGAAAAAATTTCAAATAGGTACTCAAAATCATTCGTGTAATTTTGAGTCCCAACAGTTTCAATTATAGTTTCCAAAAATCTTCCTCTTTCTCATTGATGGAAACACCTCTAGTTACCATGCAATCCAAAATCTTCAAACTTGTACTATTATCTCCCTTTTTGTTTGTTCTCTCCTTAGTTTCATTCTAATTATCATTCAATGTAATTTTTGGATGCTCCATTTAACATCAACTATAGTAGTATCAACTATATGATACTACTCCCTCTATTATTTTAGCATGTACTTTGTCTCTATCATATCTCCAGATGACAATACTCTCCCTCTTGACAATAATCACTTCATATAGATTTTCCTTCTAAACAAATTTCCCTCTTATTTTCTTCAATATATGAATGGTAACTGCTATATATCTCTCACTTTAACAACAATGCCAAAGACATCAACCATTCACATACATCTTAGCTCTTTGCTCTAGCATGCATAACATTTTCAAGTTATTATTCTGAATGATAAAATGTCACTTCAACATTAACTCATTGAAACTTCATCTTCTCATAGTTCAATGTCTTTCTTTTCACACCCTTAGACAACTCCTAATGTGTGGCCTCTTGCATCAATCTTGTAAGATATTATGATTATAACAATTGATGCAATGCAACATCTCTTGTTAGTTTTCTTCATGTAGGGGAATGACCCCTAACTTACCTCTTAGATACTAAAAAGATTCCTTAGGTAGTGCCTTTGTAAATATGTCATCTATATTTTCCTTTGTATTCACATATTTCAATTTCTTTTCTTTATCTTGTACCATCTCTCTCAAGTAATGATACTTGATTTCGATATGTTTATATCACTTAATTCACAATAAATAACAATAGGTTCAATGATCTTAGCTTCCTTCAAACATTTCAACAATTTCTTGATCCATATAATGTTAGAAAAATTTACTAATGTGGAAACATACTCAACTTATAATATAGATTGTGAGATACAATTTTATTTCTTTCTTGTCTATAAAATCAATCTCTTTCCTAGAAAGAAAGTGTCTCCACTTGTACTCTTTCTATCATCAAAATTTGCAATCCAATCAATAGTAAAAATCTTCAACTCAAACTTATCATATTTCTTGTACCATAATCCATAGTCTTCTATTCCTTTCATATAATTGGTGATCCTTTTTACTACCATCATATGGTTCTCTCTAGGATTAGTAGAGAATCTAGCAATAATACTAATTGCTAATGCAATGTCAAGTCTTCTATGTACAACATACCATATTTCTCTAGTCATTGACATGTATAATGTATGATTCACCATGGCAAGACCATCATTATTTGACAACTTGCGACAAATAATCATAGGTGTTCGAACAATTTTTGAGTCTTCCATTCCAAAAAATTTCAATATCTCATTCACATACTTAGATTTTGTAATGTATATTCCATCTTCAATTGATAGACTTGAAATCTCACAAAGAATTTGATCTCACCAAACATTGACATCTTAAATTCCTTCTTCATTTGATCAAGATATGACTTACACATTAAACCTTTTCCTCCAAACATGATATCATCAACAAAAAATTTAGCTAGCAATATCTTATTTTCATATTCACTTTTTAGATATAGGTTTCTATTTCCATTAGTTCTTGCAAAACCAATTTTCACCAAATAATTATGTAACCTTTCATACCATGCTTTAGTGGATTTCTTTAACCATATAAAGCTTTGTGTAACTTATATACCATATTCCTCTTGTTTATGTCAACAAAACCTTCAAGTTGTTCAATGTAGACTTCTTCCTCTAAAATTCATTCAAAATTATAGATTCAACATCAATTTGATACACTTTGGATCCTTTTAGAGAAATATATTTAAGAAAAGTTCTCACTCCTTCCAATATTGCAACTGGAGAAAAAGTTTCACCATAGTCAACTCCTTCTTGTGCATATCCCTTACAAATTAGTATTTCTTTGCTCCTTGTGACTTCACCTTTCTCATTCATCTTATTTTTTTAAACCCACTTAGTTCTAATCACATTCTTATCCTTTGGTCTAGGTACTAATGTCCATGCCTTATTTTTCTCAATTTTCTTAATTTCTTCATTCATTTCCTCGTTCCAATCTTTATTCTCCAAAGCATCTTTGACAAACTTAGGTTCAAGTTCACATAATAATAATGAATCATTCTTTAGTCTTCTTTTTGTCATGAATCTTGAATTTTTGCCTCTAATGATTTGATCTGGTGTGTGATGTCTTCTCACACACTTTTCCAAAATAGGTTCAGGTCTTGTTTCTTGATCTTCTTGTTGTTTATTGGATTCAGCTTGTTCATCTTCTTCAAATGTCTTTGACTACAACTCAACTTCAACAAAACTCTTCTATAGAATCTTGATAGTGCCTAGCTATAGATGTTGGACAACCACCTTCTTTGGTTCAAGTAGGGTGCTAGGTTCACCTTCATAAATGTTGACAAAATTTATGCAATTTTAGGATCTTTCTTGCATTCTACTTCATTATTCTATGCAAATTCATCAACTCTAACATTTTCACTTTCTACAATCTTGTTAGTGTTAGAATTCAAACACTTATAAGGTTTACTTTTAGTGGAATAACCTATAAATATGCCTTCATCACTTTTTGCATCAAGTTTACATTTTCTTACATTTTTCAATATGTAACACTTGCTTCCAAAGCTTCCAATTTTTTTAAAATGAATCAAATTAGGTGCATAGCCATACCAAATTTCAAAAGGTGTTTGTTTTATACCTTTCTTCACTTGTACTTAGGTCAAGGTATAAACTACAGTACGCACATCTTCTCGCCAATTTTTATTTGAAACAGTCTTCCCCATATCAAAGTTCTTGCATAATCCATAATTGATCTATTTTTTCTTTTAGCTATACCATTTTATGGTGGAGTCCTTGGTGCCCTCATTTGTCTCTTGATTTCTTTTTCATTGCAAAATATGTTGATATCATCTAATATGAATTGACCACCTCTATCTCATCTCAAGCACTTCAAACTCTTTCTTGTTTCCTTTGCAACTCTAGCCAAATACCACTTGAACAATTGAAATGCATCATATTTTTCTTTAAGAAACATCAATGTCACCATTCTGGAAAACTCATCAACAAACAAGATGAAATATTTGTCACCATGATATTTTTTCACTCAAATAGGACCACATAATTCAATATGAACCAACTCCAAAATATCATCATAAGAATAAGGCTTTCTCTTGAAACTAGACTTTGTCATTTTACCCATTTGACATTGTTTGAAAATCACCTTATCAAGTTTTCTTAATCTTAGTAACCCTCTAACTCTCTTCATCTTACTAATTCTTACCAAATTATCAAAGTTCACATGACATAGCCTCTTGTGCCATAACCAAACATCCTAAATTTTGCAAATAAACATGTATCTTTAGTTATGTCTAGATAGAACAAGTTACCTCTTGTTTGCTCTCAACTTCTAATTAGTTCACCAATAGCATCATAGATCTTTTCCTTTTGTTTTGGAAATCAACTATGTAGATTAAACCGAGCAACTATACGACACTCACTAAATTATATTTCAAACCATTAACCCAATATGAATTTTCACATTTAATCTTATCATTTAGTATAATTGATCCTTTACCTTTCACTAACATGGTAAATCATTTCCAAACTTAATAGTACTTCCATTATAATGTTCTAGCTTCTCAAACTTACTTGTATCACTCATCATATGATGTGAGAAACTACTATCAATTATCTATCTATCATTCTTACTCACATGTGAAATCAATGTAGTTTTATCACCTTCATCATAATTGTCTTTTATTGGAACATAAACAACTTCTTCATCATGATCATCAGAATTACTATCATAACCATCTTCTTCAATAATGTAGCAAGATTTCTTACCTTTATCCTTGTAATCTTTGTTACATCGGCTAGCTCTATTGCCTTTCCTTCCTCCATACTTGAAAGATTTCCTTTCACCCTTCTCTACTTTATTAGGACATCTGGCAGCAATATAACCAATTTTATTACATGTAAAATTGATAATAGAAAGTTTTTCTTTGTATTTTCGTTTCCCTCTTGGTAGTCTTATGGACAAGAATGCTTCAATCTCATCAAGATCATCATAATATTTAATGCTTCTTTCTACATAATTTATTTTATCTTTTTCTTAGATCTGTCAAGGTTCAATTGTACCTTAAATACGTGTTCAACACTATCAAGGGCATACTTATCAAAATTTTGATAATTCAAATGCAGTGAGTCTAACAATTAGACTATCATGGGTCGAATCATTACCAGGTGTGCATCTCAGTTCTTGAATAAAAGATATTGATCTAATTGCTTAGATAGGAAGTAAAGTCCTCAATATCTTATGACCATCTCATCAATATGTCTCCTCCCACTCTTCTAATAGCATTCACTACTTTAATTTGGCCACAATATTGTGCAACAATTTCACCTTTTTTCATTCTCATGTCATCAAACTTTCCTCTAAAGCTTTATGCTTTATCTGTCAAACATATTTGTCTTCCCCATGAATTTTTGCCAAGTTGTCCCACATTTTCTTTGCAATACTACATTCCTTTTCATCATCAAATTCAACATAAGTTAGGGTTGTTGTAAGTTCAATCATCATTTGGTTGTGCTCATGTTTCTCTTTCACTTCTTCCATTATCATAGGTCTTGGTACCTCAATGTATTCATTTTCTAGGTAGTATGATGTGGAGTCTCCAATATTAGATAACTGCAATCTTATTAGTCTTTTCCATGCTAGGAAGTTTTCCTTGTTCAACTTGGGTATCTCTCTCTCTCTCTCTCTCTCTCTCTCTCTCTCTCTCTCTCTCTCTCTCTCTCTCTCTCTCTCTCTCTCTCTCATACATCTTGAACTTTAGCAATAAGTCTCTTCAAAATTTCCTTACAAGCACCAAATCTCTAATACCAATTGTTAGAAGTAATAACTGAGAGGGGTGGGGGGTGGGTGGGAATTCGTTATCCTTAGGTCCAAATGTACCAATTCAACTTTTAACATTCTCAAACAACTTAATCAATCTCATAAAATTGCTTGGTCCATATAACACATTACTAGCAATTTAACATTCTTTAACTTTATGTTATGTCTATGAGTGTTGAATAATAATAAATAAACAACTATAAAAGTAGCATACATAAAACAACATGCACACATGTAAATAATAATTTGACACTAGGATTTAATGCAGAAACTCAATTTGGGGAAAACAACAAAGTAATATGCTACCAATTTTTCACTATTATAAAGCGAGCTTAGTTAAGAATCAACCTTCTTAATGGTTATATAACACATTATTAAATGTAGCCCTTTTGATGGATTTAATCACCCTATTAGGAATGGCTTGCTAGAGGACTTCATATCATTCCATTAGAATGTCACCTTGATTAAAGAATTTACAAGATGATTGTTAGATCAACCTTGATTAAAGGATTTTGAGCTCCACAATGATTAGAATGTAATAGTAGGTTTGATCTATAAAGTATAAATCAATTTTCAAATTCAGATCTCGATTCACTCATCTACCTGTTCATTGATTGGCCTACATTGTCATCTCCATCACTGATCTTCTTGGCACCTCCTTAAGAAATCGTACTTCATCAAACTCTTCACACTTCTCCTCTGTTGCTCTACTCCTCAGAACTTCTCCTTAAGATCACCAATAAAAAATGAACCAACCTTGGAAATAATCTCTTATGCCTCCTTAAATAGATTATTTTTATTTTTTTCCACTTAAACAATAGCATAGATCTTAGGGTTAGGTCTGATTTTTCAAATCCTTCTATTATTTTTTTCTTCCTTCTCCTTCTAAAAACTTCTAATCAAATCCTTTTTTTTTATCATTTAAAAACTCTTTTCATGCATTAAATAATCCACTTCATCAATCATTGTCATCCATGCACTTTGACCAGTCCAAAATATCAACTCTGTTAGCCTCAAATTCAATTTTGTTTCAAACTATAACTTTTGTTGTTACACATCAATTACTATGTTCTTCTATTTGGTCATCACTATATAGCCTGACATGCATTATTTTGTTTCACTTGACATGCACTAGCTTGCTTAGTCTTTACTATGCTTAGTCACTACTAACCTTCCTTCATCAACTTTCTCAAAATAACTATCACTTAGCTTGAACTATTTGTTCGGCTTCTACTTAAGTTCCTTAATCTTCTATTCTAGCTCTGTCATTAACTGACCAACATTGATAATCAATCATTCTTAGAGTTTAACTCAACTCTTGTCATTTCAATTATACATCAATTTCATTTTTCTTCTTCACTTGATGTAATGATTAAACAACACATTATCTTGTGAAGGACTAACTTATTAAGTTCCTATTGTAATTCTATGATACTTAACTTCACATCACTAGGTCAGCCTATTATCTTCTTATTTTCAAATCCTCTTCATCAATCAATAGATATGGCACTCTATACTATTAGTTAATGTCTCTCTAGTGGTTAGACAATGTCTTACCAATAGGTTTGACATCAATGACACTATAGCAATTGTTCCAATTGTAGTTTCCAACAATTTCCATCTTTCGCATTGATGGCTATACCACTAGTTACCATGCAATCCAAAATTCTCAAAAATTTACTTACAACTCCCTCTATTTTTTTTCTCTATTTCTTAGTTTCATTCTAATTCTAATTTAATGTAAATTTTGGATGCTCCCTTTACCATCAACTACAGTAGTATCAACTATATGATACTACTCCCTCTACAGCACAAACTCTATTTCTATCATTTTTCTAGATGACAAAACTCTCCCTCTTGACAAAAATAACTTCATATAGATTTTCCTTCTAACTAAATATCTCTCTTATCTTCTTCCATATATAAATGGTAATTTCTATGTATCTTCCTCTCTAACAACAATGCCAAAGATATCAACCATTCACATGCATCTTAGCTCTTTGCTTTCGCATATATAACATTTTCATGTCACTATTCGAACTAATAAAAATGTAACTTCAACATTAACACCTTCCCAGTTCATTTGCTCATAGTTTAGTGTCTTTCTTTTCACACCCTTAGGTAGCTCCTAAAATGTGACCTCCTACATCAATCTTGTAAGATATTATAACTATAGAAATATATACAATGCAACATCTCTCTTCAATTTTCTTCAGGTAGAGGAATGACACCTAAATTTTTTCTTAGATACTCAAAAGAATTCTTAGCTAGTGCCTTTGTGAATATGTCATATATCTATTCCTTTGTATTCACATATTCCAATGTCACTTTTTTATCTAATATCAACTCTCATAAGTAATGAGACTTGATTTCAATATGTTTAGTCTTTGTATTACAAGGTTCTTTGATATATTTATAGCATTTGATTTATCACAATAAATAAGAACAAGTGCAATGATCTCTTCCTTAATACCTTGTTGAAAACATATTGATACAAATATGATAATATGTTTCAAGCATCATTTTTTCACTAATGTCAAACTTGCTACTTGTTGGTAAGAGAATTGCTTATATGATTTAAGTACTATCATTTATTTGATTAAGGAAAAAGATATGAACAAATGAGGTAACAATAGCATCTAGAGGAAGGTTGAGTTATGATATGGAAAAGGAGTACAAGGATCAGTTAAGATAGTGATATTATAGTGCATTGGTAATCTACTTAAGGTTGCAAAGGATGGTTACATTGATTAAGTTTGGAAGAATGAGTTAAATGAATTGTGTTTGCCAAGCTTAACAATCTACAGAGTAGTTTCTGAGAAAAGTTAGTGTAAGACAAGCAAAAAATCAGTTAGATCTAAGCAAAGTCAATTTTAGTGTAAGCTGAGTGAAAAAGTGTAAGCCTACTAAAGTTTAGTTAATGTCAAGCACCAATAAACTTTAGTTCATGCTGAGTGTTTTGACAGTAGATGTCTAGCAATGTAGTATGTGCCAATAATTAGAAGCAAGTTAATGTCAAGTGTCAACATTATGAGAAAGATCATGAATTCAATGAATTTGGACCAACAAGTTTGATTTTTTGGATTGTATGAATTGTTTGGAAGATAATTTTAATGAGCTAATGGCACAAAATTCAAGATGAATAGTTTTGAGGTGAATTCAAAGAGGATTGAAGGGAGAAGTTTCTAGAAGGGAATGAAATGAAATGATGGGTAGATTCATTGAATTCTACCCGATCTTACCTAACCCTAAAATGGATGATGGAGGATGAATAGAAAAAAATCTTAATTTTCTATTTATAAAGATGGCTAGTTAGAAGCAAAGGTTTTCATATATGAAAACCTACAGAAGACAAGGAGTCTATGGTATTGTGACCTATAGAAAAGGAATTGCATTGGCAAGCAAAGCAAGAAGGTTTAAGGATGGATTCTTTAAGGGTGAACAAGCTATCAAATCTAAATGGTGTGAAAGCTAAGTAGAATGGAGGACTGAAATAGAGATCTATAATATACAAATGGAGCTGCAACTTGTTATTATATTGAGCCTTATTGTTACTTTCTAATCATTGTACTATTCTAGGGTAAATCCTTTAGATTAAGGTTAACCTAACAGTCATTTATAAATCCTTTAATTGGGTGACATTCCAAGTAAATGATCTAAAGTCCTCTAACAAGGCTCACTCTTAATAGGGTGATTGAAATCATTTAACCAGGTCACGTTTAATATTGTGCATTGTAACCTTTAACAAGGTTGGCCTTTTATAGGGTATCACTTCAAAAGAGTGACACTAAGTAGCATATTACTAGTGGTTTTTTCCAAATTGGGTTTCTACACTAAATCATTGTGTCAAATGTGTTATTGAATCTACTATGTTAAATATTTACATTTTTGCAAAGTTGATTTGATAGTAACCTAAAAGTTTAAGCGATTGGATAATCTAATGGATGCAATCATGATGAAAAAATTTTATGGATGTGATTTCACTAAGCTGTGAAAGTTTTAATTGTACATTTGGATCTTGGATAATTGATTCATTCCCCCCCTCTGCCCACCCCCCCCCCCCCCCCCCACAATTATTCTAAAGAATTCCAACAATTGGTATCAGAGTCATATGCTTAAGAGGACTAATTTGAAGATAATAGAAGTAAAAGATCAAGATGCCAAAAAGAGAGGTATTCAAGGTTAATAGAGATAACTTTCCTGCATGGAAATTTTGATCAAAGTACACCTAGGAGCTCTTAGAAATCATGCACAAACTACCATTGTTTTTGGGCATGTCAATCATGTTGGAGCCCTAATTACTGAAGATCTGAAAAAGGGATAAAGAACACAACCACACAATGGTGAAGATTGCCTTTGCCCTAAGTTATGTCGAGTTTGATGATATCAAGGATTGTGATAGTGCAAAGAAAATGTGGAATGCTCCACACATTATCTATGGAGGTGACAAAAATGTTCTAAGAGCCAAAGTTTAAAGTCTTAGAGGTAAGTTTGATGATATGATAATGAAAGAAGGTGAGAATATTGCCCAATATTTCTCTAATATAAAATATGTTGTTAATGCAATAAGAGGAGCTACTAGTAAAATACATGATGATACTATACTAAGAAAATTTTTGAGAACATTGTTGCGTGTCTGTGCTATTAGACTTTCTACAATACAAAAATCGAGATGTATGATAGTGAATGATATGACTCTTGAAAGTCTAGTATGTAGGTTCACTACTTTTGAGCTATCTAATTTTGATAATTACAAACCTAAAAATGTTGAATTTTCTCTCAAAGTCAATCTATCATTGAAAGAACCTTATGAGAAGAAGAAGAAGAAAAAAGAAAAATATGTGTCCAGTGACAGTGACACAGATGAGGAAGATATAGATCAACTTGAAGCACTACTAGCAAGGATATTTCACGTAGGTAAAGGCAAGTTCAAAGGTAAGTTACCTATCATGTATTTCAATTGCAATGAGGTTGGTCATATTGCTGCTAAATGTCTAGAGAAGAAGAATTATAGAGGTGGAGAAAAGTACAAAAATAGAAGAGATGAAGAAAACAAATATTACAAAGATGAAGGAAAGAAGTCTTGCTACATTTCTTAAGAGGAAACAAAAGATGGATCTAACGATCATGATGATAAAATGGTGTATATTGCAATGAAGGATGAATCTAATGAGGATTAGAAAACTACACTAGTGTCTTGTGTGAACAAGAATGACAGATGGGTCATTGATAGTAGGTGTTCACATCACATGACTAGAGATAAAATTAAGTTCATTACCTAAAATTATTATGATGGAAATAGTGTAAGGTTTGGTAATGGTGCACCTTGTCTAATAAAAGGAAAAGTTTCTATCAAGCTCACAAAAAATATTTTATGTGACAATTCTTATTATATTGAAGGACTTAACTATAATTTTTTGAGTGTGTCGTAACTAAATAATTTAGGTTGTAAGGTTGATTTTGAAAACAAGATTGTTGAAATATATGATACTGATGGAAAACTAATTGGAAAAGGTGATCAAACTAGAGGTAATCTATTCTACCTTGATATAGAGGATGCTACTTGTTTAGTTGTAGAATTTGATGATGTGTGGCTATGGCACAAGAGGTTATGTCATGTTAGTTTTGATAACCTAGTTAGTATTAGTAACATGAGAAGAGTCAGAGGTTTTTCTAAGTTGAAGAAGCCTAACAATATAATTTGCAAACAATGTTAATTAGGCAAAATGACTAAGTCAAGATTTAAGAGTAGGACTCATACCTGTAAAAGAATGCTAGAGATTGTTCATACTAACTTGTGTAGACCAATTGAAGTGAAAAGCTACAAAGGAGATAAGTACATTATGGTACTTGTTGATGATTATTCTAGAATGATGACAACTATGTTTCTGAAACAAAAATATGATTCTTTCCAAATGTTTAAATGGTATTTAGCAAGAGTTGAGAAGGAAACAGGTAAAAATATGAAATGTTTGAGATCTAACAAAGGAGAAGAATTTGCATCAAATGAGTTTGAGATGATTTGTAATGGAAAAGGAATCAAAAGACATACATCTTCTCCTAGAACCCCTCCACAAAATAGAATTATTGAAAGGAGGAATAGGTATGTAATGGAAAGGAGGAATAGGTATGTAATGGACTATGCTAGGACACTCATGATGGAGAAAAATGTTTCTTTAAAATATTGGAGAGAAGTTGTGAGTATAGCTATTTATACCTTGAACCATGTAAAAGTCAATAAAAGAACTCATTCAACACCTTTTGAACTATGGTATGGATACTCACCCAATGTAAAATATTTTAAGGTATTTGGAAGCAAGTTTTATATTCTCAAAGATTTTAGGAATGGTAAACTAGATGCAAAAAGTGAAGAAGGTATATTTTTTGGTTATTCCACAAGAAGTAAAGCTTATAAGTGTTTAAATACTAACAATAAAAAAGTTGTGGGAAGTGTAAATGTGAAAATTGATGAATATATAGAAGTATATGAGGCTGAATCTATGAAGGAAATAGAAGAATACAAATCATTTGTATACTTTTATAAAGGTATGCTTGCTAAAGAAGATGTTGTAAATCAAGTTGAAAACCAATAGCAAGTTTCGGTGATTGTTGATTCACTACTATGAATGTTGAGTTGCATTCAGGAATTGAGCTACATTCAGGTGTCGAGTTATAGAATGAAGTTGAGGCACATCTTGACTCTAGATTAGTGTACATGAAAGAGATGTTAAACTATCTGATAGAGATGTACATGGTGATTCAAAATTTGAGAGACCAAATGAAGAAAATAGAGTAGAACCAAGATTGTCTAATTATGTCAAGAGACATCACCCTGCTGTACAAATCATTCGAGATAAAGATGCTAGACCAATTACAAGGAACAAGTTGGGAAATGATATATGTTTTCTAAGCATGCAAGAACTTAAAATAGTGAAAGATTCCTTAGAAGATGTGGACTAGATTAAAGAAATGAAAGAAGAGATTGAACAAATTAATAAAAATAAGATATGGACTCTAGTTCCTCGAGTAGAAGATAAAAATGTGATTGGTACCAAGTGGATATATATAGAAACAAGTTAGATGAAAATGGTGAAGTTACAAGGAACAAGGAAAGATTAGTTTGTTTAAACGATATGCACAAGAATAATGGATAGACTATCGAGAAACATTCGCTCTTGTTGCAAGATTGAATAGAGTAAGAACTCTTCTTGCTTACTCTACATACAAAGGTTTCAAAGTTTATCAAATGGATGTTAAGTTTGCATTTCTGAATGGTATATTAGAGGAAGAGGTTTATATCGAACAACCAGAAGGATTTGTTGATTCTAACAACAAAAACATAGTGTGTAGACTACATAAAGCTTTATATGGTTTGAAGCAAGAACCAAGAGCATGGTATGAAAGGTTTCATAATTATCTTGTGAAGATTGGATTTGAGAGGATTGATGATAACAACAGTCTATATTTGAAGATAGAGAAAGGAAAAGGTATTTTATTATCTAAAATTTTTGTTGATGATATATTTGGAGGTCAAGATACTTTATGTAAGGCTTTTGCTAATGAAATGAAAAAAGAATTTGAGATGTCTATGTTTGGAGAGATCAAATTATTTGTGGGTTTTCAAATACATCAAATGAAATATGGTATATACATCACTGAGTCAAAGTATGTTAAAGAGATACTAAAAAATTTGGATTGGAAGATCCAAAGCTAGTAAGAACACTTATGGTGACAGGACATAAATTCTCTAAGAATGATGATTTAGCTAAGGTGAATCAAACATTATATAGGTCTATGATTGGAAAATTACAATATGTAGTATATAGCATACCTGATATTGCATTATCTATAGGGATAGTTGTAAGATTCTCTACTAATCCTAGGGAGAATAATTTGATGGGAGTAAATAGAATAATGAGATATTTGAAAGGAATAGAGGACTATGGTGTATATTACAAGAAAAATGAGAAATTCGAATTGAGAGCCTACACTGATGCTAATTGGGTTGGAAATATTGATGACAAAAAGAGCACTAGTGGAAGAGAATTTTTGTTAGGAAAAAGGCTAGTTACATGGACTAGCAAGAAACAAAATTGTATCTCATAATCTACTATTGAAGCTAAATATGTTGTTGTTGTAGTAAATTGTACAAACATTGTATGGATCTAGCTACTCAAAGGCATGAAGGAAGAAATCACTAAACCTATGATACTTTATTGCGATAATAAAAGTGTTACAAATATATCAAAGAACCCTATGATACACACAAAGACTAAGCACATTACAATCAAGTATCAATATTGAGAGAATTAGTTCAAGATAAAGAAGTGAAGATGGAATATGTTAACACAAAAGAGAAAATAGCTAATATCTTCACAAAAGCATTACCTAAGTATGCTCATGACTATCTAAGAGGTAAATTGGGGTTGATACCCCTATCAAAGGCTATTTAAGAGGCATGAGGAATGCACTAAATCAAACAAGTTGATTGGCATATGTTACACATTGATGCAGTGGATCTTACTTTAAGAGTTGCCTAAAGTAATTAAAGAGTTGGAGTTGCAAATCAATCACAAGCTAGGAGACCAAGGGAGAAACTAAAAATGTTTGTATCTACATATGAAGATGACAAGTATTTGGCATTATTTTCAAAGAAGAAGATAAAGACATTGAAATCAGAGGGAGAGATTCTGGTTGCAGAGGGAGATGAAAGAAAATGTAGAATACCTAGTAAGAGGTATTTAATGACAAAGGAGATATAAGAAGTGATCTAGACGGAGTCATAAGGATGATTTGATTGATTGTATGTTGATCAAAACAAAAAAATTGCAACCTATTCAAAAGATGAAATTTACTGATAGAGGGAGAGATTTCAATACAAAGAATTATTTTCTTTTTGGTATTTTGTTGGTTATACTGATTAAGCTTGGTTTCCCATCAATGCCAAAGAGGGAGATTGTTGAAAACAAATTGATACAAGTATGATAATTTGTTTCAATCATTGTTTTGTCACTGATGTCAAACCTACTACTTGTTGGTAAGATAATTTCGTAGATGATTTTTAAGTACTATTGTGCCAAGTGTTTTGACAATAGATGTCAAGCAACGTAGTATGTGTCAAGCATCAGAAGAAAGTTAATACTAAGTGACAGTATTATAAGAAAGATCATGAATTTGATGAATCTAAGCTACCTGCTCAAGTTTGATTTCTTGGATTGTGTGAACTATGTAGAAGATAAGCTTGATGAGTTGGTGGCACATAATTCAAGATTAACCATATTTAGGAGAAATTAAAGAGGATTGAAAGGAGAAGTTTCTAGAAGGGAATGAAATGAGATGAGGGGTAGATTCATTGAATCCTACCTAATCTAACCTAACCTAAAAATGGATGATGGAGGATGAACGAAAAAAGATCTCAATTCTCTATTTATAGAGATGGTTGGTCAAAATAAAAGGTTGTCATGTGCAAGAACCTAAGGAAGAAAAGGAGTCTAGGGTATTACTTCATTAAGTGACCTAAAGAGAATAGACTACATTGGCAAGAAAAGCAAGAAGGCTTAAGGATATGGATGCTTGAAGGTTGAACAAGCTATTAGAGTTGAACTATGTGAAAGCCAAGCAGACTAGAGGACTAAAATAGAGATATTTAATCTGCAAATGGAGTTGTACGTTGTTATTAGATCAAGCCTTACTATTACTTTCTAACCATTGTACCATTCTAGGGTAAATCCTTTGGATTAAGGTTGACCTAATAGTCATTTGTAAATCCTTTAACCGGGTGACATTCCAAGTGAATGATTTAAAGTCCTCTAACAAGGCTCACTCTTAACAGGATGGTTGAAATCCTTTAACCATGTCACATTTAATGGTGTGCATTGTAACCTTTAACAGGGTTGGCCTTTCATAGGGAATCACTTTAGAAGAGTGAGAATGAGTAGCATGTTACTAGTGGTTTTTTCTAAATTGGTTACACATTAAATCATTATGTCAAATGTGTTATTGAATCAATTATGTTTCATGTTTACATTTTTGCAAAGTTGATTTGATAGTAACCTATAAGTCTCAGTGATTGTATAATCTAATGGATGCATGCATGATGAAAATGTTTTATGGATGTGAGTTCACAAAGTTGTAAAAGTTTTAATTGTACATCCGGACCTTGGATAATTGATTCACCTCCCCCCCCCCCCCCCCCCCCCCCAAAAGAATTTCAACATACCTTTCAACAATTTCTTGATCTGCACAATGTTAGAACAATTTATTGATGCAACAATATACTCAGCTTCTGTTGTAGATTTTGATATACAATTTTGGTTCTTTCTTGTCCATGAAATCAATCTCTTTCCTAAAAAGAAAATACCTCAACTGATACTCTTTCTATCATCAACATTTCCTACCCAATCAAAATCATGCACTATCATAGGTCTTGGTACCTAAATGTTCATTTTCCAAGTAGTATGATGTTAGATAAGTGTAATTTCAATAGTATTTTCCCTGTTGGGAAGTTCTCCTAATTTATCTTGGTTATGTCTCTTTTGTACATCTTGATCTTTAGCTATAAGTCCCTTCAAGCTCTTATACCAATTGTTAGAATAATTTAGAATAACTAAGGGGGTGAATCAATTATCCTTAGGTCCAAATGTACCAATTCAAATTTTGAGAGTTTCAAAAAATTTAATCAATCTCATAAAATAGCTCAGTCCATATAATGCATCATCAACAATTTAACATTCTTTAACTTTATATTTTGTCTATGAGTTTCAACTAACAGTAAATAATCAATTGTAAAAATAGCATGCATAAAACAATGTACACGCATGTAAATAACAATTTGACACTAGGATTTAACATGGAAACTCAATTTGGAGAAAACCACCAAGTAACATGCTACCAACATTTTACTCTTCTGAAGTGAACTCCGCTAATAGCCAAACTTGTTAATGGTTATACAACACACTATTAAATGTAAACATGTTAAAGGATTTAATCACCCTATTAGGAGTGGCCTTGTTAGAGGACTTTGGATCATTCCATTATAATGTCACCTTGATTAAAGAATTTACAAAATGACTATTAGATAAACCTTGGTTGATGTATTTTTACAATCAAAATGGTTATAATGTAACAATAGGTTTAATCTATAAAGTACAACTCACTTTGAAAATTAAAATCTCCATTCGCTCATCTGTTGGTTCATTGACTGGCATCTATTGTCATCTCCAACACTGATCTACTTGCCACCTTCTTAAGCAATCATACTTCATCAAAATCTTCACACTTCTCCTCTACTCTACTCCTTACAACTCCTAAAGATCATCAATAAATAACAAACCAACCTTAGAAATAATCTCTTGTGGCTCCTTAAAAAGGTATTTTAGACCTTTTTCCACTTAAAAATCGCTATAGATTTGAAAGTGTTATGTTATATTCCTTGAATCCTTCTATCATTGTGTTCTTTCTTCCCCTTCTGGAAAATTCTAATTAAATCCTTGCCTTTGATTACATAACAAACTCTCTTTGTGCATCAAATACTCCAGCTCATCAATCCTTATCATCCATACACTTAGATCAATCCAAAATTTCAACTATTTCGGCCTCAAATTCAATTCTTTTACAAACTATAACTTTGATGTTACTTGGAAATCACTAGGTTCTTCTATTTGATCATCATTTTGTAGCTTGACATACAATATTCTATTTCAATTGTCATGCACTTGCTCACTCTGCCATTACTATGCTTGGCCACTACAAACATTCCTTCATCAACTTATCAATTGCCCATTATAATTCCATGATACTTAACTTCACATCACTCATCAAGATCATTAGCTCACCTTCCTATCTTGTTTTCAAATCCTCTTCATCAATCAATAAATATGGCACTCTACAGTGTTAATAAATGTCTCTCCAATGGCTAGACAATGTCTTACTAGTATGTTTGAAATCAATGACAACATAATAATTGTTCCAATTGTAGTTTCCATCATATATTTCTCTATTAGACTCTATTAGGTACTTTAGTGTATATGTTAGCTTTTATTAATATTTAAAATGTTATACTTTGATATGTAGAGTAATGTATTATACCAGTTAGTAATGATTAGTTACTTGCAAGAATGATATTTTAATTATTCTTAGTTAGTAAATGCAATTGCTTCCATAATGATGCTATATGACATGTCTTCAAATGAGAGTTACTGTATATTCATGATGATGAGCTATTTACATTAGAATTTGATGTTATTTATACTCATGATTTATTTATGGTACTTACCCCATGCTTGTGTATGGTGTGCATGTTTGTTTTACAATTATATTTAATGTGTTTGATATGGTTGAGGGAGAGATTTGTAGTCAATTGTGAGTCAAGATCTACATGATATATCAATCCATACCGTTGCATTTTTAGTTGAGATATATATGTCTACGTGCATGCTTGTCTTTTATGCAAATTGTAGGCACTAGACATCAATTTCCCTAAATTGTCAAGATGAGTGTGCCCTATCACAATAACTCAATGGTAAGAATGGAGAGATAATATTAAGGTTCAATCCCAGTCAAAGCCTAATTACTTGTCATGGGAAGGTGTACATGTATCTAACTACCTACCCTTTTTAAACTCGTGAGTTTATCTTTGTGTGTTATTTGATTTTGGGTTTTAAATGGTTTTACTTATGTGGATTTGACTATGTGATTTATTTTGTAGAAGGTTTAATTAAGATATTTAGATTAATCATGTACTATTAGAATTATTAAACATTATTTAATTAAAATGAAGAATTATAATATCATGATTTTTAATTAATTAGAGATTAATTAAATATGTGATTTTAATTTAAAAGATTTGATTTTAAAAAGTCTAAATGTGAAACATGGAAAGATGAGAAATTAATATATTAATGATTAAATAGAAACTTATCACGAATATTTAATTAATGATAATAAAATCAGAGTTGCACATAATCATTTTAAATTTTATTGTTATTGTTGATTAAAATAACTATATGTCATTTAATTACACTTTCATTAATTAATTAATATAAAAAATAATTGTTAGAAGTTTTAGTGCCGAATAAGTTATTTAATTTTTTTATAGGAAAGGTTTTTTTTTGTTTAAAGATAATATATATTTTGTGAAAAGAAAGTAAATAAATAAAGAATATTTATTTATTTAATATTAAAATAAATTATGCAATTCTTTTCTTTAAAAAAATGAAGTAAAGTGATTTTATTTATTTTTAAACAAATATAAGAAAATCAAGAAAAAATGTTCTTTTATTTTAAATTGAGTTGCCTTATTTTTTAAGTTTACTCATTTTAGAAAACTTCAGTTTTATTAATTAATTAATTTATTTATTTTCTTTGTTAGAGATCATTCTTGTCATTTTGAGAGTAGACAAGATTTTTGGAGAAAAAAATGATTTAGAATAGAGATTTTTGGACACAACTTACAGGCTATGCATTCAAATTTTGAAGTAAAAGATATTGTTTTTAAGTTTTGGAGTGAAGTCTACATTTGGGTGTTCTTCTTCTTCTTAACAAACCAACTTGGTGTTTGAAGGTAGGGGTTTTCAAATCACTTCACAATTTCTGTTAGAGAGATTTTCTTCTTTGTGCTTTCTTGATTTTGAATTTAGCTTTGAATTTGAATAAGGACCTTTAATTTTTTGACAAATAAAAATTAGTAGAGTTTTCTTGTAAATTGTGCTGATGACATAATTGATATTCTGAGAAAGTTTGTTTGGAAATCTTAGAAGAGAAAATTTTTAAGTGAATCATGGTGTTGGTATATATAATTTTTTTTTACTATTTTTTTAAAAATTTAATTAAAATATATAGTTCTATTCATGATTTTGAATAAATTTGTTTGTAGTTACTTGCATGTCAAGTTGACGGTTTGAAACATATGGTTTTTCTATAACTTTCATTTGATATATTTTATAAAAAATATAAAGACATATTTGGACACTTCTTCAAATTTTATTTATAATATATATAAAACATATAGGGCTATTTTTTATGGACAGCCAAATATTGACTGTTACACTAAAACTAGGCCTATTTGACCTTGATTTTCAATTAGAGGCACATGAACAATCACCTATAACATTTGCAAAATATATGATTATAAAAATTTCTTTCTTTGTGACTATAAATAACTCTATTATGAATACTTTTCTTGATTTTCTTGAAGATCCAACAGATCAAACAAGAGTTATGCTAGTTTTTTCTAAACTGGTATTCTTCAAGCCTAAATAGGGATACTTAGAAGAATTACATTTTACACCATTCAAAAATTTGTTTCTTTAAGACTTGTAATAATAAAAATATGTGAAATTATATTATATTTCCATCAATATAGTTTTCATATCCATATCATTATGTATGAGATTATACCATTTAAATTATAGACTAATTTACATATAGAAAATACATAAAAACTCAATGTTATGAATTTTGAAAAAAAAAAATACTATTGTTGAATATTAGTGATTTAAAAATAATAATAAATAATTTTGAACTTTTTAAATAATTAATATATTAAACTTATATATAGATATATAGCCTTTATAATCAAACTTGACTTTGTAATGTAACTTGATTAGAAAATGATTTAATTTAAACCATATGAATGAAACCTTGTATCTTGTATGTGCTTTCTTTTATGTTTTGTGGTATTTGTTTCATGATGGTCTCATGAGGGTTTTATGTGAATTGTTTAGCTAGTCCAATTAGGTTGTGCATCAGAGGCTTTTGAATTTTATTTTATGATGATTTATCTTGTTGGATGTGTTAATAAATTATGATTTAGATTGAAATTAATGTTTAGAGGATTTATTTTGATTAGAATGTATGATGGCATGAGCTTTGGGATCTAATGCATTTTTGGGTTACCTCTTATGGAACCAAATTTGATCATT
This sequence comes from Cupressus sempervirens, assembly GCA_028749045.1. Taxonomy (NCBI): domain Eukaryota; kingdom Viridiplantae; phylum Streptophyta; class Pinopsida; order Cupressales; family Cupressaceae; genus Cupressus; species Cupressus sempervirens. The sequence continues at coordinate 218,926,189 of CM053793.1, forward strand.
ATTGTTTTGTGGTCTAAGACACAATTTTGACTTGTAAGATTTGGAAAGTATGTTTAGGTGCATGTCTATGAGAGTGGCTTACAATAGGGGTCTAGGGCTCGAAGCGGTTGGTACTAGGATAACCTATCATAAGTTGTGTAATAAGTCATAACATAGTAATTAAAAAATTTAGACAACATTAAAAAGAAAAGTTTAAAGATATTGCTTCATCCATACCTTGAGTACTTGTATAGACTAAGGATAGGAATGGATACATAATAAGAGGTATGACTAGTGAACCTCATCTTTATGAGATGGTATTCTAGTTCTAAATTTGTCACGTTGAGGGTCTGGGGTCTAGATCAACCAATCTAGGGTAACTGAATGCTTAAGGGTCCGAAGTCTAGTGAGAGCCTAGATCAAGATAACTCAAGTAGTTTCACCATGTGATGAAGCTCCCTATTATTTAGCCTGAGTATCCTTCATAAAAAAATTATTTGCCTCTAGTGTTGTATTTATTGTTGGAGTTACTAATTGGTGATTTATTCTCATTGGTGACGGTTATTTATTTTTTGGATATCAATATTTGATTTAGAAATTGGTGTTCTTCCAACGATTGTATCTCTTTAGTTTTGATTCTCTATTTGTACTTGGTTGTAGACCTTGGTATGAGATCTTGGTATTGGTTGATTATCTTTTTGACTTTGGTTATCTTTTCTTTATAAGTAATTTGTGTTACCCTTGAGCTATATTGAGCTATCATGATTCCTTTCCTAGGATTGATTTTGTGATTTGATAAATGTATGTGGATCGTACATTATCTCCCCTAAATTGTGGGAGTGAGAGCCTAATTAGTTGACCACATAGTCATGAGGTAGTGACTTCTTACCAATTGGGTCCCCCTAAGATTGAAAAATGTTGGATGTTCATTGATGCAGTTGTACCTTTATCATTCATTTTCTTTATCTCAAAGATTTCTATTCAGATGATGTATCTTTGTATTTATGTATCTTGTATTTTGAGATCGTATAGGTTGATCTATTGTATTTGACGTATTTTTATTTATTATTACATACCCTACGATATGTGTAGTGGATGTTGTTAGGTCTAGATACTCTTTATCATATTGGTTGTATTTGTCTATTTTCTTATGTGATTACAAATTTTTTATTCATTTATTATTGTGGACATTGTGCTTAAGAGTAAAATAAATGTGACTCAAAGTGAAGGAATCCTTGAGGAATAGAAAGTCTCTTATTATTATGGTGTATGTGTAATTATTGTGTATGTGCATATTGCTTCCCCATTAATGTTACTTTGATGTTGTATAAACTTTTAGAAAAAAATGGTTCACTAAATATTGTGACATATTAAGTTAATTTTTCTTGGGTCTCCAAGTGGGGAATTACATGTAACTTGCTTATTTTATTTGGATAATTTAGGAAGCCATTAAGAGAGATCCCTTTGTTTTGTTTTCAACTTTGAAACTGCCTTTCATATTCTTCATATGTGATGAAATTTATCTGTGCATTTATCTATAGAGTTGTCATTTGAACATGAATATATTTTAGGAATTTATGCTTCTAAAAATGAACCTCCTTAATTGTACAAGAAAAATATTCCAAACAACATGCATAAATATATATTCAAAGATGCAACAAGGTGAAACATGAAGTCAACCTCCTTGAACACCACCTATAGCTCGATAAGATCATGCAGACCAAAGTATAAATAAATATATTATTAATCTTGTTTAATTAGATACCTAAAAGTAAATGCCCATTAGTAATGCATGATCATATAAAATTATTTAAAGAAAATGTTTAACTAGATCAAGAGATTAGTAAGGATCCCATCAACTACATGGCCAACAATAATGTGATGAACATAGGACACTTTATAGTATTTTTTGAGGAATCTTCTCGTTGTAAAATTAGGTAATTTAATGTCTATTTGAGAAAATATTTATCAAGATTTATTTCCATAGAGTATTAAAAGGAAAATGGAAATACAAACCAAAATGACGTATGATCTCTCTCTCTCTCTCTCTCTCTCTCTCTCTCTCTCTCTCTCTCTCTCTCTCTCTCTCTCTCTCTCTCTCTCTCTCCAAATTTACCACTCTCTATCCACATATCCCCCTCTTTGGAGCTTAATTATCTTCTTTATTCAAAGATTATTTTCTTTCATACTTGGATCCTTGTAAGTGGGTTAGTTTGTCTTGTAATTCACCTTCCACATCTGTTCGACATACCCATTACACACAAAGGTGAAATTGCTAGTAAATAATGTTCAATTAATTAATTTAGATTTCAAGTTTCCTAAAAAAAAATTGAGTAGTTACTGCTAGCTAAAATAAGCTAAATAGTAGCATATGAGAACACTTTCATTTTCAAGATCCAAAATCATTTTACCGACCCTTCACTTTGGAGAAGAAAAATAAATCTTATTCTATAATAGATCATTTAAAATATTTCATGTAATTGCTCAAAGGAATAAAATGAATTTTATTTTTATTATGTTGAAGCCTAAATGACATACAATGTTATTACATAAAGTACATCAAAGTGTAAGTAAAGGTAAGTAGAAGTTGATGTTTTAAAAAAAAAAATTGCAAATAAAAAATATTTGAATATGTATTAGCTCAAAAGAAACTTTTACATATAGATATATACAAATGTAAAAATGAGAATTGAAACATATCATTGTGAAGAGTATGAATTTGATAATATGAACAATGAAAGTGTTGATATGATTAAAGAAATGATAATGGTATTGGTTCTAAATTTGGACAAGTATGATGATTATTAATAGCTGGTCAAAACTGCTATAATTTTCATATTAATTGATCAAATCACTAAAAGCATGCCTATAAATAGTACATATAGTGAATAGAAATGTATTTTTATGAAAGAGTTCATACACCATGCAATGAAAATTGTAATATGATTAACGAATGATAAGTTCCAAGAGATGAATATGTAACTATCATATTATTGTTTTTAAATCTGGATAACTATGATGATTATTAATGATTGACTAAAACCACTATAATTTGTATACATCTAACTAATGTATATAGGTAAAAAAATACATATCAACAATAGCATAATCTATGAAAATATGAATCAAATGATATCCTAAGGTTCTGACCTAAATAAAAAGTGTGTAGAGGTTGCCTTACCTACCTATAAAATGTGGGGATAATATTCAACTAAAATAGAAAAAGTTTGTAATAAAAATGATGTTGAAAATTCCCTCTTATAGAAGAATTTTAATGTGTAAATGAATGCATTGATTTATTTCTATTCATTTTGAATTTTTAGATAGATTTAGTTGGAAAGAATTAATAATTTCAGACTGCACTTTCTTGCAATTTACCATTGATTGCTAGGATGGCTATATTAAGTCATTCTTATAGGATTTGAGCAAATAAGCCAATCAAATCCACAAAGCCTTCGAATCCCTGCATGCAAAAACCTGTCACAGAAGAAAAAGATGAGAAGAGGCAAGGGTTTTGCTAAACAATGGAGATAGAAGAAAAGTTGCTCTCAAATGAAAAATGCATAAGAGATAATGAAGAAAGTACAATGCTCATCCTTATAAAGGTGAGATAGAAACACTAAACTAAAAAGCTAGGTTGCACAATATAATTAATAAAATATTAATTATATGCACCTACAAGATAGCTTAAGAAAACTAGAGTAATAGGAAAATTAATTAATTAAATCAAAGTGATTTAATTAATAAGTGCAAACAAATAATTACTCTAACACCCCCCCTTAAGCGAAGCTCAGGAGGTAAGCTAACCTAGCACAGATATGAAAGTAGAATTGGGTCCCAGCAACAAGGCCTGATCAAGTACCCAATTACAACAAAATCTCTATAAAGAGGAGAAATAGAGAAAACCACATGGGAAAAACCCTACTCCAGAAAGAGATAGCAAAGAATGTTCCAGAAGAAGGAACAAAGTCTATCAGAAGAGAATCATTGAAGCATCAAGAACCGCAAAACTCTGTCAAAATGCTGATCTGTAGAACCTCCATGGAAATAGAAGGCACGAACCGAGTGTGTCTATATGGTAGATGATCCATCTCACCGAAATGCATAGGTAGCCAGCCACTGCAATCGCCTAGTATGTAGGATCAGGTATTGAATACATAGCTCACACCAACGAACCATCAACCAAAGAAGCATAGAACAATAATATAACCTCCCCTTAAGGCAGGTGAGGTGACAGGCAGCTGAAAAGGTGGGCCAAAAAATCTCCTACAACACAGGAACCAGACACATCGAGAGTGAGGTACAGACACCAATAAAGGCACGTGTCATCGACACTACATGAGAAAAAAAGAGAAAGAGGGCCTATAAGCGGCAAACAACTATCCCCCCCATGGCACTTTATCTAATAGTGCGAGTACAACGAATCACAATGATGAAAAGGATCCTGAAACACAAGAGTGGCACTTTATCTTAGTGCGTTGCATAAAAATGCTTACAATGAATATCAACAATGATAAAAAAAAACATAAGGCTGAAACAATAGAAGGTAGAGCCCAAAACGAAGCAACTAAAGCAACAAAATCGATCTTCGGACCTGAAACAATCAGGATATCCACCAAAATGCTAAAACGCAAAAGATTGAATAGGATGTTCCTAGAAAAAAATCTTGAACAACAACCAACATCACTGGAAAGAGCACAGAAAGAGCTTTCCAGCGATATAAAGAAGTCCAAAATCAGAGATCGGATGCTCAAGATACGCCTCCTGGAGTGCAAAATAGAACATCCAGATTTGACTGCCAAAACAAGAAACCAAACTGCATCAAAACTCAAAAACACCTATACCAGCATCTCTATCTCAGAACCAGCTTTTCGGCGCATTTTTCGGATTGAAAAAATACATCCATATGCTCAAGTTACGGAAGAAAAACCTCCAGGGCCTCTGAAAAAGCATGAAAATTTATTTTTTTAAATATTAATTATATTGTGCAACCTAGCTTTTTAGTTTAGGGTTTCTATCTCACCTTTATAAGGATGAGCATTTTACTTTCTTCATTATCTCTTATGCATTTTTCATTTGAGAGCAACTTTTCTACTATCTCCATTGTTTAGCAAAACCCTTGCCTCTTCTCATCTTTTTCTTCTGTGACAGGTTTTTGCATGCAGGGATTCGAAGGCTTTGTGGATTTGATTGGCTTATTTGCTCAAATCCTACAATTCTTACATTTGATTTTTTATTGCCTAGTTTATTTAGTAGGATATCTTACACCTACCATTGTGTCCAGGTACCACCTATAGCAATTGGAGTAAATGCATGAAGATGTGATAGGATATGTAAGAGAATGCACAATAGAAAGCACATAAAACTTATTCTTTTTGTATTGTAGAATAGTATGCAGGTCAATAGTTGTGTATAGTTATACTTAAACATAACCTATTATTAGTTTTGGGCTATGTGTAATTGGTGGTATCTATAATTATTAAATTGTTTCTATTATACTAGTGGGCTAGATTATGTGTAAATTTTTTAGTATCGATATTTTAGATCATGCTCTAGGATCCATCATAAAAAACACTTCATGATTGCCAAAATCTTCTATATTATTTTATGAATACCAAAAATAATGAGAATTATTTTTAGGGGTAAGTGTGAGTGGAGTGCACAACAAAATTTTACATGTTCATTTATTGGTGCTCTTCTCCTTGTAAACTTGCATATTCATTACACTTAGCTTAGTGGGAAGAGTAAATGAGGAAGAATTATTTTTTTGGTTGAAAGTTTAGTCCTCATAACTTATACTATTGGTATGTAGGAAAAATAAGTTGTTATGACTAGGCTTTCCACCCCAGTGGATACTTAAAGAATATAAAGAAAGTTTAAAAAGAATACCAAGTATCCCCTTACTAAGATATACATTTTAGTTTTTAGATGTTTTACTTTGTCTACTAGTATAATTTTTAGTTCTTAACAACCTTATCTTAACTTCCTCAATATATTTTATCAACATATATGATAGGAGCCTTTGGCACTCTATAACTCTTCCCATGTATGTTCCTTCAAAGGGCCCCCTTCCTCCTAATTTGATGCAACTCTTCCTAGATCTCCTTCCTGGTCTATTTGCATATTCAAGTCATGTCTCTAATGGGGTCTCCTCTAGCCTTGAAAACTAATTTTTGTTTTTTATGACTTGTATTCACTCACATGGTTTTTTTCTTCTTGGAATCTCAACTCCTAAGGAGGCACATGAGCAAGTGAATTGGGAGAATGTGGGGATCTCTAAATCCAATTGGAAAATTTATTTGGTAGGGCCTACAGCTCTAGTTTCTTCTTGGGACTTTCCAAAGGTCTCTCATGGGAAGGAAGGTCCAAAGATCTATATATTAGATTCATGGGTAGAGAACATTTCCTTGGGCATGTCCTTATTCTTGGTGTGTCAATTTATATCTTTCAGACTTACGCTTGAGATGGTCAAGAAGTGGTGTGCCATGAAATAGAATCTCAAAGTTTTTTTTGGCATCTCAACAATGTCAAATGATCTAATTTTGATTGGAGAAGATAGGTTCTCTATCTTGGTGGGTTCCTAGAGTTATGGTAAACACTCATTGGCCCCAGCTAAATGGAAGTCATGTATTGACCCTACTATTGATTTGCATTGCATGACTCTGGTATGGATAAGACTCCCTTGGCTCCCATTGAAACTATGGGATGAAAAGATTTTTAGGTAGATAGGGGACTCCTTTGGACACTATATAAGAGCTGACAATATTACATTGAAAAAATCT